>CM042686.1:503590719-504317546 GCA_023614405.1 Avena insularis | reverse complement strand
TCAAACTAAATAAACATATAAACTATTTTTTACCTAGGGAGGCCGCCACCGGCCAGGCCCAAAGGCCCAGTTGGCAGCAGCCTACTACCCAGATAAAAATCTAAACCCTAATCTAGCCAAATCCTAGTCTACCTTCCAATCTAACCCTAACCACCTACCCACTCCCTCACCAGCCGCCGCCACTCCCCTGGCCCCGCGGGCACCCCACTCGCTCGCCTACACGCAGCAGTGCTGCAGCACTCTTGGTTCCACCACACGCGTCTACGCGCTCGCCCAGCCCGCTCATTCCCTGGCCCCACCACCCCAGCGCTGCACACCCACATCCATCCTACCCTGCTGCCCCGTGTGACACGCTAGGACCCCGCCGCGGTACACGGACGACGCCCGCACCCACCCGTTTCCCCCACCGACAACCGCCCCAGCGCCCCGGCCCACCACTCATCTCTCCTCGCGATCCCCGCACGTCTCTCTCGATCCATCCCCAACCCCCGTCCCTGCGACCATTTCTCTCATGACGCCGCTGGCCCGCCTAATCTTCCCGCCTCATGAGCCTCCCCCGCTTGACCTCGCTCCACCCCGCCTCATGAAAGCACCACGGCCGAGCTCCTCCTCGTCTAACCGCCTCACGTCCGCGCCCTGCACCGACCGTCGACCGCCGGTCCAGCCCCGCACGCCTCTCTGTGGAGCCCTGCCCCAGCATCGCGAGACCTCGCCGCCGACGCGACCCTCTGCCTCGCCTCCGCCACCAGCGAGCCGCCGCCTCGAACTGTCTCCGCGACCTCGTCGGTGCCATGCTCCTCCGCCGACCTTCCCTGCTACCTTCCACCGCGACCCACCTCCTTAGAGCTCTACTGCGGCCGCCTTGCCGCCGCCCCGCCTCTTTCTACGCCTCCCGTGTGGCGCCGCTTGTCGCGAGCCTCCGCAGGCCGGCCACGGCGTCGCGCGTCACCGTCGCACCCCTCGCTCCCCTCGCCAAGCTCTCCTCCGGCCGTGGCGTCGACCACGTTCGTCTCCTTTGCCCTCAACCTCTATGTGCGCCTTCCCCTGCAAGTTCCGCTACTGTTGTGTTGGGCTATGCGGGAGCCTCTTTTTCAAGCTCGTGTGCACGTGCCAGAACCATACATGTGTGTGCTACTCCTATGCTCCTGTTCAGAAACCAAGAAAATGAGATGGTGGTGATGAGTGGCCCTGGAAGATCTGCCTACTTGGTGTACTAATTGTTGTGGTGATGGTACACCAACTTCGTGATGCTACAACAAGGAATTCCTCTGATTCGAGGTGACCAGATGGACAAGTGACGACGTGACCCTCTCGACAAGGATGGTCCGATGTCAAGATCTCCCAGATTCGAAGAACCCGATCCCGAAACCCCGAAGCCCCGATTCGAAGACCGATCTCGCCGAGCCCGAACCCCATCGAACCCTCGGTACCCCAAGATCTTCGGACCTTGATGTATGACTCCTATCCGAGACCCCTATTTTTTTATAATATGACATTATCAGTTGTTGCATATTAAATGGTTCATATTCGCATCGCATCATGTGGTTTAGAGGCATTATGCCGATTCACCTTATAATTAAATATGGAGTGTTTATGCGGGATACCTTTGTCTTATTCCGGACTCCATTTAAATTGTGTAGTGAACTGATGCCATGTTTTGCCTTGCTAAGACAACCTATAAATTGCGGGGTACCTAAATAACATGAACCTTATAATTATTTGTCGGGACCCCGGTTCTGCTTAATATTGCCTAATTGCACCGCATCTATGCCATGCCATGCATCATATCATAAGCATGCCGGGTCTTCTGCCGTAGTATTAAATATTGCATCCGGTGTTTCTTCTAGTGTTTGCTTCTTCGCGGATTAGGCCGATGAGTTGATGCGAGTATCGACAAGTTCTTCGGATATGAACCTTCGATGTTTCAAAGCAGCATTCTCCCCCTTTCTACCTATTTTGCATTTATAGTCTTTATTTCCTCCTGTTGATCTATTGCTATCTGTGTCGCGATGCTTTAGTGTTCCGTACCAGATATATTCCGTGCAGCCTTTATATTGCCTTGGACACCTCCTATTACCTTTTGTTTGGTAGATAGATGGTCTTGCGAGTCGTAGTCGCTTGCTCAGGTGCGATCCCGTGTCGTGAAGTACCACACAGTTGTTGGAATGTTGTCATATGCTTTACGGTGGAGAGGATCATGACTTTAAATACAACTATTAAACTGTTGGGATAACTAATCAAAGAGGCACCGCTGGGCAATATATGCTATTTGGTTTTTCATGTCCACTTGTGTCCCGTAGGCCCCGAGTACTTGATACCCGTTCCTTGATTATTCGCACTATCCACATCCGGGAGACCCTATGGATCCCTCTTAGCCAGACCTTGATTCATTCTTATTTCTTGGGGCCACAAAGTAGTTTGGGGCTTTATTACTATCCTATACTTTTGCCATGCTTTACTGCTTTATTTAAGATTGTGCGTGGAGCACCTGTACTATTTTGGATGCGGAGTGTTTTCGTGCTATCGACAAGCCCAGTCACACTTTCGGGTTCCCAGTCGTTTATAGCCATTGACACAAACCCTGGGTCCGTCTCGAAGCCGGCCAACTTCGTTGCGGGTAGCTTAGTGGGGTGGCCCCCTGAAATGATTTATGAATCCTGTGATTGCTTTGTCGTGAAAGCCTCGTTGGGTTTTGAGTTGGTTTTTCCGAGGTTGATCGGGTGTGTGTTGCTATTTGTGCACCCCTGCAGGGTAAAACTTTCTGAAAGCCGTGTCCGCGGTTATGGACGACTTGGAGCATAGTATCTCGATCATAGACAAGCATAACTAAAGTAGTGCTATAAATTTGACTTAATATATGACTAGTAATCAGCTTCACTACAAGGTAATGGATAATAAGAGTGCCAACAACTGGTGGAACTGGGGTGTATCGTGACATGTTATACCTGCCTAAGACTCCTAAACCTGGTTCCCAAGTGTGACCCCCTTCGCAGACATGCGATGTCCCCTAAAAACAAAGTGTGTGCAATCTGAGTATTAGGGGAAACTCCCCGTTTCGGTGAAACCGGGGTAGATCTTGTCACAACATGTTCCCAAACATAACCAAGAGCAAAACAAGAGAGGGATACACCGGGCTACCCCTGTCAGAAGAAAGTCTAGGGGGGTAGAAGATCCGAGGCCCGCGGATCAGGGTTCCGCAGGAAGAAGCGCTTCGGGGCATCGGAACACCTCCAAACCATGCATGTGACCCTAGCATGTGTAATGAAGTGTGGTGGCATGCTCAAAACTCCTAAACCTGGTTCCCAAGTGTGACCCCCTTCGCAGACATGCGATGTCCCCTAAAAACAAAGTGTGTGCAATCTGAGTATTAGGGGGAAACTCCCCGTTTCGGTGAAACCGGGGTAGATCTTGTCACAACATGTTCCCAAACTTGGTTTTACATCATCACATGACCTAACCAAGCCTAAAACAAGTGAGAGCTACACCGGGCTAACCCTGTCAGAAGAAAGTCTAGGGGGTAGACGATCCGAGGCCCGCGGATCAGGGTTCCGCAGGAAGAAGCGCTTCGGGGCATCGGAACACCTCCAAACCATGCATGTGACCCTAGCATGTGTAATGAAGTGTGGTGGCATGCTCAAAACTCCTAAACCTGGTTCCCAAGTGTGACCCCCTTCGCAGACATGCGATGTCCCCTAAAAACAAAGTGTGTGCAATCTGAGTATTAGGGGAAACTCCCCGTTTCGGTGAAACCGGGGTAGATCTTGTCACAACATGTTCCCAAACATGGTTTTACATCATCACATGACCTAACCAAGCCTAAAACAAGTGAGAGCTACACCGGGCTACCCCTGTCAGAAGAAAGTCTAGGGGGGTAGACGATCCGAGGCCCGCGGATCAGGATTCCGCAGGAAGAAGCGCTTCGGGGCATCGGAACACCTCCAAACCATGCATGTGACCCTAGCATGTGTAATGAATGTGGTGGAATTCTGAAAACTCCTAAACCTGGTTCCCAAGTGTGACCCCCTTCGCAGACATGCGTTGTCTCCTAAAAACAAAGTGTCTGCAATCTGAGTATTAGGGGGAAACTCCCTGTTTCGGTGAAACCGGGGTAAATCTTGTCACAACATGTTCCCAAACTTGGTTTTACATCATCACATGACCTAACCAAGCCTAAAATAAGTGAGAGCTACACCGGGATACCAATGCCAGAAGAAAGTCTAGGGGGTAGACGATCTGAGGCCCGCGGATCAGGGTTCCGCAGGAAGAAGCGCTTTGGGGCATCAGAACACCTCCAAACCATGCATGTGACCCTAGAATGTATATGAAGTGTGGTGGCATGCTCAAAACTCATAAACCTGGTTCCCAAGTGTGACCCCCTTCGCAGACATGCGCTGTCTCCTAAAAACAAAGTGTCTGCAATCTGAGTATTAGGGGAAAACTCCCCGTTTCGGTGAAACCGGGGTAGATCTTGTCACAACATGTTCCCAAACTTGGTTTTACATCATAACATGACCTAAACAAGAGCAAAACAAGTGAGGGATACACCAGGCTACCCCTGTCAGAAGAAAGTCTAGGGGGGTAGACGATCCGAGGCCCGCGGATCAGGGTTCCGCAGGAAGAAGCGCTTCGGGGCATCGGAACACCTCCAAACCATGCATGTGATCCTAGCATGTGTAATGAAGTGTGGTGGCATGCTCAAAACTCCTAAACCTGGTTCCCAAGTGTGACCCCCTTCGCAGACATGCGATGTCCCCTAAAAACAAAGTGTGTGCAATCTGAGTATTAGGGGGAAACTCCCCGTTTCGGTGAAACCGGGGTACATCTTGTCACAACATGTTCCCAAACATGGTTTTACATCATCACATGATCAAACCAAGCCTAAAACAAGTGAGAGCTACACCGGGCTACCCCTGTGAGAAGAAAGTCTAGGGGGGTAGACGATCTGAGGCCCGCGGATCAGGGTTCCGCAGGAAGAAGCGCTTCGGGGCATCGGAACACCTCCAAACCATGCATGTGACCCTAGAATGTGTAATGAATGTGGTGGCATTCTCAAAACAGCTAAACCTGGTTCCCAAGTGTGACCCCCTTCGCAGACATGCGCTGTCTCCTAAAAACAAAGTGTCTGCAATCTGAGTATTAGGGGGAAACTCCCCGTTTCGGTGAAACCGGGGTAGATCTTGTCACAACATGTTCCCAAACTTGGTTTTAAATCATCACATGACCTAACCAAGCCTAAAACAAGTGAGAGCTACACCGGGATACCCCTGTCAGAAGAAAGTCTAGGGGGTCGACGATCCGAGGCCCGCGGATCAGGGTTCCGCAGGAAGAAGCGCTTCGGGGCATCGGAACACCTCCAAACCATGCATGTGACCCTAGCATGTGTAATGAAGTGTGGTGGCATGCTCAAAACTCCTAAACCTGGTTCCCAAGTGTGACCCCCTTCGCAGACATGCGCTGTCCCCTAAAAACAAAGTGTCTGCAATCTGAGTATTAGGGGGAAACTCCCCGTTTCGGTGAAACCGGGGTAGATCTTGTCACAACATGTTCCCAAACTTGGTTTTACATCATAACATGACCTAACCAAGCCTAAAACAAGTGAGAGCTACACCGGGATACCCCTGTCAGAAGAAAGTCTAGGGGGTAGACGATCTGAGGCCCGCGGATCAGGGTTCCGCAGGAAGAAGCGCCGAGGCATCTAACACCTCCAAACCATGAATGTGACCCTAGCATGTGTAATGAATTGTGGTGGCATGCTCAAAACTCCTAAACCTGGTTCCTGGCAGACCCCTTCGCAGACATGCGATGTCTCCTAAAACAAAGTGTCTGCAATCCGAGTATTAGAAACTCCCTGCTGTGAAACCTGTAGATCTTGTCACAACATGTTCCCAAACTTGGTTTTACATCATAACATGACCTAAACAAGAGAAAAACAAGTGAGGGATACACCGGGCTATCCCTGTTAGAAGAAAGTCTAGGGGGGTAGACGATCCGAGGCCCGCGGATCAGGGTTCCGCAGGAAGAAGCGCTGGCATCGGAACACCTCCAAACCATGCATGTGACCCTAGCATGTGTAATGAAGTGTGGTGGCATGCTCAAAACTCCTAAACCTGGTTCCCAAGTGTGACCCCCTTCACAGACATGTGATGTCCCCTAAAAACAAAGTGTGTGCAATCTGAGTATTAGGAAACTCCTGCTTGCTGAACCGGGGTAGATCTTGTCACAACATGTTCCCAAACATGGTTTTACATCATCACATCACCTAACCAAGCCTAAAACAAGTGAGAGCTACACCGGGATACACCGGTCAGAAGAAAGTCTAGGGGGGTAGACGATCCGGGGCCCGCGGATCAGGGTTCCACAGGAAGAAGCGCTTCGGGGCATCGGAACACCTCCAAACCATGCATGTGACCCTAGCATGTGTAATGAAGTGTGGTGGCATGCTCAAAACTCCTAAACCTGGTTCCCAAGTGTGACCCTCTTCGCAGACATGCGATGTCTCCTAAAAACAAAGTGTCTGCAATCTGAGTATTAGGGGGAAACTCCCCGTTTCGGTGAAACCGGGGTAGATCTTGTCACAACATGTTACCAAACTTGGTTTTACATCATAACATGACCTAACCAAGCCTAAAACAAGTGAGGGATACACCGGGCTACCCCTGTCAGAAGAAAGTCTAGGGGGGTAGACGATCCGAGGCCCGCGGATCAGGGTTCCGCAGGAAGAAGCGCTTCGGGGCATCGGAACACCTCCAAACCATGCATGTGACCGTAGCATGTGTAATGAATGTGGTGGCATGCTCAAAACTCCTAAACCTGGTTCCCAAGTGTGACCCCCTTCGCAGACATGCGCTGTCTCCTAAAAACAAAGTGTCTTCAATCTGAGTATTAGGGGGAACTCCCCGTTTCGGTGAAACCGGGGTAGATCTTGTCACAACATGTTCCCAAACTTGGTTTTACATCATCACATGACCTAACCAAGCCTAAAACAAGTGAGAGCTACACCGGGCTACCCCTGTCAGAAGAAAGTCTAGGGGGTAGACGATCTGAGGCCCACGGATCAGGGTTCCGCAGGAAGAAGCGCTTCGGGGCATCGGAACACCTCCAAACCATGCATGTGACCCTAGCATGTGTAATGAAGTGTGGTGGCATGCTCAAAACTCCTAAACCTGGTTCCCAAGTGTGGCCCCCTTCGCAGACATGCGATGTCTCCTAAAAACAAAGTGTCTGCAATCTGAGTATTAGGGGGAAACTCCCCGTTTCGGTGAAACCGGGGTAGATCTTGTCACAACATGTTCCCAAACTTGGTTTTACATCATCACATGACCTAACCAAGCCTAAAACAAGTGAGAGATACACCGGGCTACCCCTGTCAGAAGAAAGTCTAGGGGGGTAGACGATCCGAGGCCCGCGGATCAGGATTCCGCAGGAAGAAGCTCTTCGGGGAATCGGAACACCTCCAAACCATGCATGTGACCCTAGCATGTGTAATGAATGTGGTGGCATTCTCAAAACTCCTAAACCTGGTTCCCAAGTGTGACCCCCTTCGCAGACATGCGCTGTCTCCTAAAAACAAAGTGTCTGCAATCTGAGTATTAGGGGGAAACTCCCCGTTTCGGTGAAACCGGGGTAGATCTTGTCACAACATGTTCCCAAACTTGGTTTTACATCATCACATCACCTAAAAAAGAGCAAAACAAGTGAGGGATACACCGGGCTATCCCTTTTAGAAGAAAGTCTAGGGGGGTAGACGATCCGAGGCCCGCGGATCAGGGTTCCGCAGGAAGAAGCGCTTCGGGGCATCGGAACACCTCAAAACCATGCATGTGACCCTAGCATGTGTAATGAAGTGTGGTGGCATGCTCAAAACTCCTAAACCTGGTTCCCAAGTGTGACCCCCTTCACAGACATGCGATGTGCCCTAAAAACAAAGTGTGTGCAATCTAAGTATTAGGGGGAAACTCCCCGTTTCGGTGAAACCGGGGTAGATCTTGTCACAACATGTTCCCAAACATGGTTTTACATCATCACATGACCTAACCAAGCCTAAAACAAGTGAGAGCTACACCGGGACACACCTGTCAGAAGAAAGTCTAGGGGGGTAGACGATCCGAGGCCCGCGGATCAGGATTCCGTAGGAAGAAGCTCTTCGGGGCATTGGAACACCTCCAAACCATGCATGTGACCCTAGCATGTGTAATGAATGTGGTGGCATTCTCAAAACAGCTAAACCTGGTTCCCAAGTGTGACCCCCTTCGCAGATAATCGTTGTCTCCTAAAAACACAGTGTCTGCAATCTGAGTATAAGGGGGAAACTCCCCGTTTCGTTGAAACCGGGGTAGATCTTGTCACAAAATGTTCCCAAACTTGGTTTTACATCATCACATGACCTAACCAAGCCTAAAACAAGTGAGAGCTACATCGGGATACCCCTGTCAGAAGAAAGTCTAGGGGGTAGACGATCTGAGGCCCGCGGATCAGGGTTCCACAGGAAGAAGCGCTTCGGGGCATCGGAACACCTCCAAACCATGCATGTGACCCTAGCATGTGTAATGAAGTGTGGTGGCATGCTCAAAACTCCTAAACCTGGTTCCCAAGTGTGAGCCCCTTCGCAGACATGCGATGTCTCCTAAAAACAAAGTGTCTGCAATCTGAGTATTAGGGGGAAACTCCCCGTTTCGGTGAAACCGGGGTAGATCTTGTCACAACATGTTCCCAAACTTGGTTTTACATCATAACATGACCTAAACAAGAGAAAAACAAGTGAGGGATACACCGGGCTATCCCTGTTAGAAGAAAGTCTAGGGGGGTAGACGATCCGAGGCCTGCGGATCAGGGTTCCGCAGGAAGAAGCGCTTCGGGGCATCAGAACACCTCCAAACCATGCATGTGACCCTAGCATGTGTAATGAAGTGTGGTGGCATGCTCAAAACTCCTAAACCTGGTTCCCAAGTGTGACCCCCTTCGCAGACATGCGATGTCTCCTAAAAACAAAGTGTCTGCAATCTGAGTATTAGGGGGAAACTCCCCGTTTCGGTGAAACCGGGGTAGATCTTGTCACAACATGTTCCCAAACTTGGTTTTACATCATAACATCACCTAAAAAAGAGCAAAACAAGTGAGGGATACACCGGGCTACCCCTTTTAGAAGAAAGTCTAGGGGGTAGACGATCCGAGGCCCGCGGATCAGGGTTCCGCAGGAAGAAGCGCTTCGGGGCATCAGAACACCTCCAAACCATGCATGTGACCCTAGCATGTGTAATGAAGTGTGGTGGCATGCTCAAAACTCCTAAACCTGGTTCCCAAGTGTGACCCCCTTCACAGACATGCGATGTCCCCTAAAAACAAAGTGTGTGCAATCTGAGTATTAGGGGGAAACTCCCCGTTTCGGTGAAACCGGGGTAGATCTTGTCACAACATGTTCCCAAACATGGTTTTACATCATCACATGACCTAACCAAGCCTAAAACAAGTGAGAGCTACACCGGGCTACCCCTGTTAGAAGAAAGTCTAGGGGGGTAGACGATCCGAGGCCCGCGGATCAGGATTCCGCAGGAAGAAGCGCTTCGGGGCATCGGAACACCTCCAAACCATGCATGTGACCCTAGCATGTGTAATGAATGTGGTGGCATTCTCAAAACAGCTAAACCTGGTTCCCAAGTGTGACCCCCTTCGCAGACAATCACTGTCTCCTAAAAACACAGTGTCTGCAATCTGAGTATTAGGGGGAAACTCCCCGTTTCGGTGAAACCGGGGTAGATCTTGTCACAACATGTTCCCAAACTTTGTTTTACATCATCACATGACCTAACCAAGCCTAAAACAAGTGAGAGCTACACCGGGATACCCCTGTCAGAAGAAAGTGTAGGCGGTAGACGTTCTGAGGCCCGCGGATCAGGGTTCCACAGGAAGAAGCGCTTCGGGGCATCGGAACACCTCCAAACCATGCATGTGACCCTAGCATGTGTAATGAAGTGTGGTGGCATGCTCAAAACTCCTAAACCTGGTTCCCAAGTGTGACCCCCTTCGCAGACATGCGATGTCTCCTAAAAACAAAGTGTCTGCAATCTGAGTATTAGGGGGAAACTCCCCGTTTCGGTGAAACCGGGGTAGATCTTGTCACAACATATTCCCAAACTTGGTTTTACATCATAACATGACCTAAACAAGAGAAAAACAAGTGAGGGATACACCGGGCTATCCCTGTCAGAAGAAAGTCTAGGGGGGTAGACGATCCGAGGCCCGCGGATCAGGGTTCCGCAGGAAGAAGCGCTTCGGGGCATCGGAACACCTCCAAACCATGCATGTGACCCTAGCATGTGTAATGAAGTGTGGTGGAATGCTCAAAACTCCTAAACCTGGTTCCCAAGTGTGACCCCCTTCGCAGACATGCGATGTCCCCTAAAAACAAAGTGTGTGCAATCTGAGTATTAGGGGGAAACTCCCCGTTTCGGTGAAACCGGGGTAGATCTTGTCACAACATGTTCCCAAACATGGTTTTACATCATCACATGACCTAACCAAGCCTAAAACAAGTGAGAGCTACACCGGGATACACCTGTCAGAAGAAAGTCTAGGGGGGTAGACGATCCGAGGCCCGCGGATCAGGATTCCGCAGGAAGAAGCTCTTCTGCATCTAAGACCTCCAAACCATGCATGTGACCCTAGCATGTGTAATGAATGTGGTGGCATTCTCAAAACAGCTAAACCTGGTTCCCAAGTGTGACCCCCTTCGTAGACATGCGCTGTCTCCTAAAAACAAAGTGTCTGCAATCTGAGTATTAGGGGGAAACTCCCCGTTTCGGTGAAACCGGGGTAGATCTTGTCACAACATGTTCCCAAACTTGGTTTTACATCATCACATGACCTAACCAAGCCTAAAACAAGTGAGAGCTACACCGGGATACCCCTGTCAGAAGAAAGTCTAGGGGGGTAGACGATCTGAGGCCCGCGGATCAGGGTTCCGCAGGAAGAAGCGCTTCGAGGCATCGGAACACCTCCAAACCATGCATGTGACCCTAGCATGTGTAATGAAGTGTGGTGGCATGCTCAAAACTCCTAAACCTGGTTCCCAAGTGTGACCCCCTTCGCAGACATGCGATGTCTCCTAAAAACAAAGTGTCTGCAATCTGAGTATTAGGGGGAAACTCCCTGTTTCGGTGAAACCGGGGTAGATCTTGTCACAACATGTTCCCAAACTTGGTTTTACATCATAACATGACCTAAAAAAGAGCAAAACAAGTGAGGGATACACCGGGTTATCCCTGTTAGAAGAAAGTCTAGGGGGTAGACGATCCGAGGCCCGCGGATCAGGGTTCCGCAGGAAGAAGCGCTTCGGGGCATCAGAACACCTCCAAACCATGCATGTGACCCTAGCATGTGTAATGAAGTGTGGTGGAATGCTCAAAACTCCTAAACCTGGTTCCCAAGTGTGACCCCTTCGCAGACATGCGATGTCCCCTAAAAACAAAGTGTGTGCAATCTGAGTATTAGGGGAAACTCCCCGTTTCGGTGAAACCGGGGTAGATCTTGTCACAACATGTTTCCAAACATGGTTTTACATCATCACATGACCTAACCAAGCCTAAAACAAGTGAGAGCTACACCGGGATACACCTGTCAGAAGAAAGTCTAGGGGGGTAGACGATCCGAGGCCCGCGGATCAGGATTCCGCAGGAAGAAGCTCTTCGGGGCATCGGAACACCTCCAAACCATGCATGTGACCCTAGCATGTGTAATGAATGTGGTGGCATTCTCAAAACAGCTAAACCTGGTTCCCAAGTGTGACCCCCTTCGCAGACATGCGATGTCTCCTAAAAACAAAGTGTCTGCAATCTGAGTATTAGGGGGAAACTCCCCGTTTCGGTGAAACCGGGGTAGATCTTGTAACAACATGTTCCCAAACATGGTTTTACATCATCACATGACCTAACCAAGCCTAAAACAAGTGAGAGCTACACCGGGATACCCCTGTTAGAAGAAAGTCTAGGGGGGTAGACGATCCGAGGCCCGCGGATCAGGATTCCGCAGGAAGAAGCTCTTCGGGGCATCGGAACACCTCCAAACCATGAATGTGACCCTAGCATGTGTAATGAATGTGGTGGCATTCTCAAAACAGCTAAACCTGGTTCCCAAGTGTGACCCCCTTCGCAGACATGCGCTGTCTCCTAAAAACAAAGTGTCTTCAATCTGAGTATTAGGGGGAAACTCCCCGTTTCGGTGAAACCGAGGTAGATCTTGTCACAAAATGTTCCCAAACTTGGTTTTACATCATCACATGACCTAAACAAGCCTAAAACAAGTGAGAGCTACACCGGGCTACCCCTGTCAGAAGAAAGTCTAGGGGGGTAGACGATCCGAGGCCCGCGGATCAGGGTTCCGCAAGAAGAAGCGCTTCGGGGCATCGGAACACCTCCAAACCATGCATGTGACCCTAGCATGTGTAATGAAGTGTGGTGGCATGCTCAAAACTCCTAAACCTGGTTCCCAAGTGTGACCCCCTTCGCAGACATGCGATGTCTCCTAAAAACAAAGTGTCTGCAATCTGAGTATTAGGGGGAAACTCCCCGTTTCGGTGAAACCGGGGTAGATCTTGTCACAACATGTTCCCAAACTTGGTTTTACATCATAAAATGACCTAAACAAGAGCAAAACAAGTGAGTGATACACCGGGCTACCCCTGTTAGAAGAAAGTATATGGGGTAGACGATCCGAGGCCCGCGGATCAGGGTTCCGCAGGAAGAAGCGCTTCGGGGCATCGGAACACCTCCAAACCATGCATGTGACCCTAGCATGTGTAATGAAGTGTGGTGGCATGCTCAAAACTCCTAAACCTGGTTCCCAAGTGTGACCCCCTTTGCAGAGATGCGATGTCCCCTAAAAACAAAGTGTGTACAATCTAAGTATTAGGGGCAAACTCCCCGTTTCGGTGAAACCGGGGTAGATCTTGTCACAACATGTTCCCAAACTTGGTTTTACATCATCACATGACCTAACCAAGCCTAAAACAAGTGAGAGCTACACCGGGATACCCCTGCCAGAAGAAAGTCTAGGGGGTAGATGTAACTACCTCGGTGAATTACGCTCCTAGTACAAGCCTGGATGATCAGAAATGGTTGAAATAGTACGGTGGGGCCCAAATGCCACTCATAGGTAGACCTTTCGGCCGTCCCAACCATTTTCAAACATCGGGACAAGAACGGGCGGCGTAATCGGCAGGCGAAGGGATCAACTACATACACAAATGAGTATGTATGCAAGCCACCATACAATAGTACATCAGAGCCATTCCATCTAAAAAGAAAGGAAAAATAGCAACGCCATACGGCAAGATCCAAATATCCTAGATAGATATAATAGTTTAGGATATCTCCTCATACATCAAACATCAGAGTATCAAGCGGAAGCGGAAGACAAAATCCGAGTACGGATAAGAAGCAAATCGGCATAAGATGCCCCATAAATAAGCACATCCCTCCCACAGACCTCCGGATCCCTCTGTGAATCTCTACACCGAATGATCGCTGCCCACATCGCATCTCTTACACCCAGTATCCATCTTGCGAGGGTACATGTACATCTGAACCAATAATTTATCGTGTGAGACCCTAGGTGTACTCAGCAAGTCTTTATGCATCTAAAGGGGACACAACCTGGGGTGACGAATTATGCATAAGATAAACCCTAGCAATTCTATAGATACTGCTAACCATCCGCCTAACCAGAGATAGACGGATGTCCGTGAATTAATAACAACAGCTATTTATAACGGTAATATCCACAGATCCATCCTCCTCCTCGCCATCGACGAGGAAGCGGACTAACAACCCCCATCCGCTGGCGTTTTATTATCCATTCCGTGAGTATTGCCCTATTTACTAGTCGGTACCTAGTCTAGTCGATTAAAAGCGGTACTTTAGTTATGCTTGTCTATGATCGAGAAACTGCTCCAAGTCGTCCATAACCACGGACACGGCTTTCAGAAAGTTTTACCCTGCAGGGGTGCACAAATAGCAACACACACTCGATATGCCTCGGAAAAACCAAATCAAAACCCAACGAGACAGTCACGACAAAGCAATCACAGGATTCAGAAATATTTCAGGGGGCCACCCCATTAAGCTACCCGCGAAGAAGTTGGCCGACTCCGAGACGGACTCAAGGTTTGCGCCAATGGCTGTGAACGACTGGGAACCCGAAAATGTGACTGGGCTTGTCGACACCGTGAAAACACTCCGCTTCCCTAAACAGTACGGTGTGCAGTACGTCGCACAATTTAAATAAAGCAGTAAAGCATGGCATAAGTACAGGATAGTAAATAAAACCTCAAACTAGTTTGTGGCCCCAAGAAATAAGAATGAATCAAGCTCTGGCTCAGGAGGGTCCATAAGGCCTCCCGGATGTGGATAGCGCGAATAATCTTGGATCAGGAATCAAGTACTCGGGGTCTTACGGGACACAAGTGAGCCTGAAAAACCAAATAGCGAATATGGCTCACCGATGCCACTTTCATTAGTTATCCCATTACTACTCAGGTTAAGTTGTATAGGTACCTCGTTATCCATCAGACACTCACATACCCTACACATGCTGTTCTACGACTCGCATGGCTCAAACAACTCCTGTAGTAAGGGCTCATGGGATGGAGGGACAAGCTTCGGTGGGGTTTAAAAGTAAAGGCTATGCGATACTTGGGATTCAATTTAATGCATTCGCGACTCAATGATGCAAGAATAAGATAGAGGCAATAGGTACTATATGTATGCAAGCAGGTGGTAGTGCTTGCCTGGCAGCTCAGTTGAAGCAAGGAATGGATCTGGGTAGTGCTCCTGGTTCTCTTGATATATTCCCTGCTCAGCGTCTATTCGAAGAAGAACCAAACAAACAAGGGCCAACATAAATAAAGTGCGCAAGCATATGAATAAAATGCATCAAGCAACCAATCATGCCATGATGAATGATGCACAATTTGCATGGCATTAAGGTAGCATGGCATGGGTGAGGTGTGGAACAATAATAAAGCATTTTATTTAGTTTTGGCCCCAATTTATTCTCATATTAGTTGCTGTACCCTTTATATTTATATGATGCATGCATCACATCAAAACATGGAATGCATAAACAGAAAGGTCTCGTCGAGCTAATCATTTTAGACATATCATTTGTTAAATTTGGACTTATAAAACAAATGTTATTAATTATTTAAGGCAAAAGGGCATTTTATTGTAATTTAAATAAACTTGGAATTTTAAATGTCCAAAATATATTTTGAATGGCATATTTGAATTCCTCACATTTTTCTGATTTGAAAACATATATTATTTGTTTAAATTGGATTTATATTTTAAAAGTTATTTAAAAACAGAAATTAATTTGAATTTGAATTAAGTTTGAAAAGATTTGAATTAAAACGGAAACAGATAAATACTTTTGTTACTCAGGATGAGCCAGACACAGACGCTGACGGGTGGGCCTCTCTGCTGACTGGGACTCCACAAAGACGCAGAACATTTACACCGCTTCACGCTAGACCTAGGGAATGACAGGTGGGGCCAGAGGCTTCGCGGGTCCACGTGACAGAGGGTGAGCGCGGGGCTGCCACGCGGCACGGTGGGGGGACTGCGGGTTGATGGAACGAAAAGCCAGGGTGCTATTGGTAAAACGGTACAGAGGCAGACATGTGGGGCCGATAGGAGCGCGGGTTCCAGGAGTCAAAAAGGTAGGGGGTTATGGGTAAAACGACCACGTGCAGATGGATCTTCCACCGCGACATCGGGTCGGCGCCGGCGCATGGGGGCTCGATCCCGTGACCTAGGGCTCGGGCGCGGAAGCAGTGGCCACTGGGCTGTGCGGGGGTAGCTGTCAGGGAGGTGGGCGAGGACTAGATGGGCTTGCGCGATGCTATGGCGAGGAGAGACGTACGCGACGCCGGTGCACAGAGACCGTTCGCCGGATGGTCCGGAGCGACCAGGGCAAGGCAGCGACTACGAGGATGTCTGGGGGGTTGGTTAGCTCACCGGGAGTTGCTTGACGTGGTCGACGGGCCGGGCGCAGCGATCGGGCGGGGAGGCGACGTCCGAGGATCTAGGGTTCCGTGAGCGCGGGCGCAGGGGTCCTGGGGCCTCTTGCTCGGCTCCGTGTGTGGGGTGGTGGTGTGCTCGCCTTGGTCTTCCCCCCAGCCACCGCGCCTCCTCGCCGCGTGGTGGTGGGTGATGCCGACGGTGGCCGGAGTTGGAGTGGCTGGCGGCGATGGAGAAGAGAGGGGAGCGGCAGGGCGCCTCGGCCAGATCCAGAGAGGCAGAGTGGTGCCGTGTGGTGGTAGATAGGGACGGAAGAGGGAGGTGGTGCCGTGGGGGAGTGGGGCAGAGAAAAAGTGGCTCGGCCACCTTTCTCTCCTCCTCCTCGCACGTGCTCGGTCGGGCAGGCAGGGGCAGGACGAGGTGGTGAACGGGTAGGGAGCTGGCAGGTGGGGTAGGGCAGGCCAGGCTCGGGCTGGTGGGGGCATGTGGTAGAGAGAGAGCTAGAGGGAAAGAGGGTAGGCTCGGGTCTAGGGTTGGAGCTAGGGTAGGAAGGGGAGGGGGTATGGCTCGGGTAGGGTTTGTCTTAGATGGGTAGCTAGGTGGCCATCTAGGGTTGGTGAGAGGGTGGCCAAGTGGGGCCAAGCTAGATGGAGAGAGGAGAGAGAGGCCGAGAGAGAGGGGGTAGCTTAGGGTTTAGGTTTAGAGAGGATGGTAAAGAGAGGAGAGGTGAGGTAGGGTGGTGATAGCTAGGGGATTAGGGTGATGGGGTGGTGGCTTGGGGTTTAAAGGAGTTTGCATGCTCCAACTAGATCAAGCAACACAAGAGAGGGGTGTGGTGATGATGGTCTTAAGCAAGCACAAACAAGATCAAGCTAAGAGGAGAGAGAGATGTGGTTTAAATTCACTCAAAATTCAAATAAGATCCAAAGAACAAGCAAAAGGTGGGGCTTGCATGGCCCATGCAAAACATTTATGGCCATGTTGATTATTGTGAAAACAACATTTTTACATGGCATTATTATCATGCATTCCCAAAATTGGAGTAAGGCCCAAGCAAAAGAATTTAGAAAGACTTCCAAGTGGAGTATGGAGATGATCACATTGGATTATATTTGGGACTTGCTAGTGTGTATATGCCACTAGGTATTTAATAAGCCCACAAAAATATCCCAACATGATGATAACCCCAGAACAACACATAAGGAAGCTAGGAAAAGGTTCCACTCACAAGGCATGCAAGGTGGCCATGTGGCTCTCATGTTTCAATATTGTGAAAACAACATGATGCTAAGATGAGAGCATGTGGTAAAAGAATTGGATCCATCCTAACCCACATGAGCTAGAGGTAAAACCAATAAGTGCCAAGCTCATATTTAGTTGGATGGTGGAATTATAAGGTGGTGAAAGAAAGGTGGTGGAGTTAATAAGAGATATGCCCCCAACTCAACTTGGGCATTGGAACAATATATCAAGAACCAAATACAATATCAAGAGGCAAATACAATTAATAATGCATATGAGATAAGAACCAAATGAGAAAGGGTTTTATATGATGCTCAAATGCAAGGTGGCATGATGACATGAGCATGATATAATGATGATGCTACAATTATATATTTGAAGTAGCATTATATAGACTAGGCTAGTAGCATTGCAATTGTTAGACAATTGGGATGCTACAACTCTCCCCCACTAAACAAGAATCTCGCCCCGAGATTCCTAGGAAAAGAAAACAACACAAGGAGAGGCGGGTGTTCGGAACGAAGGTGACCCTCACGTTCCCAAGAAGATGAAGAACGGAATGGTGCGACCACTACACCTTGCAAAACTTGCTAGACTTGTTGTAGTCTTATGCTTTGCTAGAGAAACAACTTAGAAGAGTTGAAGGATTGTCGTGAGACAAGAAGGATAGGATGGACATAGCTCCGGTATTCTCAAGAAACATGATAAGAGAAAAAGGACCACTTGAGAAAGAAAGGACAGGATGATGTAGCATGGATAAAGAAAGGCACACTGATAAGATTAAAGATTTACCGATACTAGAGAGGATGTCTGAATCTTTATCTCGCCGGAAGAAAAAGAGCTAGATTGGAGAGATTTGAAGCACTATGACAATAGCATCGTATTCTCTCTCGGATTTTTGAAATGAATTTCGGAACAATATTGCCTTCAAACAATAGAGTCCCTTGATATGAACAGAAAGATTTAGCTAGACATCGCCGGATTAGATTTTTGTTGCGCCGGTAAGAACCCAAGGATCACGCAATTCAGGTGCGCGGATATAACTTCCAGAGACGGATATGAAGCCAGATCATGGTGGAATCCCGAGAAGCAAAGAGTATGGAGGATCTGGAGTTTATTGTAGGAACACTTATTGCTTTCTTTAGCCTTGAGGCTAACGCAATAGATTTGCGGATGATGGCTTCAACCATAATTGGCTTTACCACAGGAAAGAATTGATGAAACAAAGAGAGATAGATTCCTTTCATCTTGTTTGGGGATGTCGACAAGCATCGCACCGTAGAAGACGAGGAACGGAAGGAGTTTGCGTTTGTTTCCAACAGATAATTGTAGATTTTGCTCCGTGTAGAAAAGACGAGAACACCAACAAGAGATTATGGATTACTTTCTTCGAGAGAGCACTCCGGAAAACAGGGACAGAAGTAAAAGTATCAAGGGATAAAGGCCACTTCTGACTTCCGTGGAATGAGTGAAATCACATTAATTCACCAATTCAATGTACAAGAGCGAATGATAAGAGTAGTGGTATGGTAGCTACTCCATCCCGCACTCAAAGCATTACTCCACATGAATAAGAAAATCATGCAACCCAACCACCAAACAGCATCAAGGTATAGACAAAACTCATGGAACTTTAGAAAACAAGGATAGATGCAAACGATTCACCGGATTCAAGATAGATAAGGATGATGATGTTGTCGCCATATCATAAGTAGCCAAGAACCGAAAGATATGAAGGAAGATCACGGAGACAATCGCAAGATTCAACAGCCATGAAAAGATAGCACCCACTTAAACAGAAGGGTTACAAAGATCTGAAAAGTCTTCATGGCCTCCGGTGGATTGAGCATAGACGATAGAACAGGAGGGTTTCAAGAGATTACTTAACGAGAACGAGGTGAAAGAACTCCATGTTCTTCTTGAAAAGATAGAGAGAGATTTAGCGGTCTTGAGGAAATTTTTAGCTGAACGACGATGATAACTTGCCCACAAGGAACAACTCCGGATTGGTTGAAGATGGAGGATGGAATTAACAATGGACTTGCCAATTCCAGAATTGAAGCGATCTATTTAGCAGAAGGACGTGGCCGAGATAGGTGACTTCAAAAAGTCAGAATTCACGCTTTGAGAACTTTTGCACACAAAAGATTCTCAAGCTTGAGAGAAAGAGACACAAATGATCTTCCATGTCCTTCCATTGATATCGAATAGTCAAGCATATTATCAACATATACCACCATGGATTAACAGGATATTCCCAGAATATCAAGTTCAAGAGGCGGGAGAAACGAACAAATGCTCGAAACACTTTCTGAACTCAACGCTCTTTGAAAGATCAACGTTAAGAGCACGGGTTCGTGTTGAAGAAGATGCACTGGAAGAATAGATTATCTGGTCCTTTGGAAGAAAAGAGATGTCACCTGGTTCACATTGTCGATCGGATCACCGGTTACAAGGATAAAGAGATCTTGGATAAAGAAAAGATGATAGATCATACCTTACGCAAAGCTATCAGAGACCAAAAAGATGCAATTCCCTCGTATCAAAGAGAATTTTGCAGATATGGAGTTCAAAAAGATTTGCAGATGATGGATGATGATAGACCGCCGTAGTGCTTTGGGAAACTCCGGATTTCCAAGGATGCTTGAATAAGCACAGATAGGATCACGGTGTACCCAAAATCATAGGAGTATCTTTGGCAATCCGGAGTGGTAGCATTTTCCATATTCCAATCGACACTATCATGAGTGGAATATAGCTATGCCGAGAACCAAATTACAATCACCAGCATCGGATCGACACATGTTATGTAATTAGCCCAAGAGAAAAGGAGATGAAAAGAAACTCCAAGATTAAGCGCCGGTGACAAAAGAATGAGTTAGCATGGACATGCTGATAAAAGAGAGATAGATAATGTTTCACACACGACTGGAAAGGAGTGTGGAAACACAGATGGATCAAAGAAAATTTTTCCGCAATTTTCGGCATTAAAATACCGATAGATGCGCAAAATCACTTAGCAGATAGGGATTAGCATCAGATGCCTGCACAGAAGAACACCCTTTAAGAAGATGGCACCGGTTAACAAGGAGTCAGGTAGATCGAGCCGGTTTTCAAAAGCCTGTCGGTATGGAATGTACCAACAGTTGATAACCAAAAGGCCGATAAGATAACAAAAGGATGCAACAGATAGACAAGGAATTACACACACACACACACACTGATACACAACCTATGGTACTACGGAAACCCAGAACACGTGAATCCTAGTTTGAATTTTAAGATGAGGATTGAAAACGTTACACTTCCTTACCAGAAAAGGGTGGTGGGTGGGTAAGAAGAAAAGTGGAAGCAGTCCTACTCTCGCGTTTGTTTTTCCCTAGTATACATAACTACCAAAAATATTTGCTAGATGCATAATGACCATTTGGTCGAGACCTCAAGGTCGGGATGGCTCGATACCAATTATAACTACCTCGGTGAATTACGCCCTAGTACAAGCCTCGATGATCGAAATGGTTGAAATAGTACGGTGGGGCCCAAATGCCACTTACAGTAGACCTTTCGCCGTCCCAACCATTTCAAAACATCGGGACAAGAACGGCGGCGTGTCGGAAAGCGAAGGGATCAACTACATACACAAATGAGTATGTATGCAAGCCACCATACAATAGTACATCAGAGCCATTCCATCTAAAAAGAAAGGAAAAATAGCAACGCCATACGGCAAGATCCAAATATCCTAGATAGATATAATAGTTTAGGATATCTCCTCATACATCAAACATCAGAGTATCAAGCGGAAGCAGAAGACAAAATCCGAGTACGGATAAGAATCAAATCGGCATAAGATGCCCCATAAATAAGCACATCCCGCCCACAGACCTCCCGGATCCCCGTTCCCGGAATCTCTACAATCAATGATCGTTGCCCACATCATCTCTTCCACCCAAGATCCATCTTGCGAGTGTACCTGCATCATCGAACCAATAATTTATCGTGTGAGACCCTAGGGTACTCAGAAGTCTTTATGCCTCTAAAGGGGACACAACCTGGGTGACACAATTGCAAAAGATAAACCTAGCAATTCTATAGATACTCGCTAACCATCCGCCTAACCGTAGATAGACGGATGTCCGTGAATTAATAACAACAGTTATAACAGTTATAACGGTAATATCCACAGATCCATCCTCCTCCTCGCCATCGACGAGGAAGCGACGAACAACCCCCATCCGTTGGCAGTTTTATTATCCATTCCGCGAGTATTGCCCTATTTACTAGTCAGGTACCTAGTCTAGTCAGATTAAAAGCGGTACTTTAGTTATGCTTGTCTATGATCGAGAAACTGTGCTCCAAGTCGTCCATAACCGCGGACACGGCTTTCAGAAAGTTTTACCTAGGGTGCACAAATAGCAACACACACTGATATGCCTCGGAAAAACCAAATCAAAACCCAACAAAGCGTCACGACAAAGCAATCACAGGATTCAGAATATTTCGGGGCCACCCCATTAAGCTACCATGACGAAGTTGGCCGACTCGAGACGGACTCAAGGTTTGCCTAATGGCTGTGAACGATCGGGAACCCGAAAATGTGACTGGCTTGTCGACACCGAAAACACTCCGCTTCCCTAACAAGACAAAGGTGCGACCTCGCACAATTTAAATAAAGCAAGAAGCATGGCATAAGTGCAGATAGTAAATAAAACCTCAAACTAGTTTGTGGCCCCAAGAAATAAGAATGAATCAAGCTCGCTCAGAGGGTCCATAAGGCCTCCGGATGTGGATAGCGAATAATCTTGGAACAGAATCAAGTACTGGGTCTACGGGACACAAGTGAGCCTGAAAACCAAATAGCGAATATGGCTCACCGATGCCACTTTCATTAGTTATCCCATTACTACTAAGGTTAAGTTGTATAGGTACCTCGTTATCCATCGACACTCACATACCCTACACATGTCGTTCTCGACTCGCATGGCTCAAACAACTCTGTAGTAAGGGCTCATGGGATGGAGGGACAAGCTCGTGGGTTTCAAAGTAAAGGCTATGCGATACTTGGGATTCAATTTAATGCATTCGCGACTCAATGATGCAAGAATAAGATAGAGGCAATAGGTACTATATGTATGCAAGCAGGTGGTAGTGCTTGCCTGGCAGCTCAGTTGAAGCAAGGAATGGATCTGTAGTGCTCCGGTTCTCTTGATATATCCCCGCCATTGCCTATTCAAGAAGAACCAAACAAACAAGGGCCAACATAAATAAAGTGCGCATATGAATAAAATGCATCAAGCAACCAATCATGCCATGATGAATGATGCACAATTTGCATGGCATTAAGGTAGCATGGCATGGGTGAGGTGTGGAACAATAATAAAGCATTTTATTTAGTTTTGGCCCCAATTTATTCTCATATTAGTTGCTGTACCCTTTATATTTATATGATGCATGCTTCACATCAAAACATGGAATGCATAAACAGAAAGGTCTCGTCGAGCTAATCATTTTAGACATATCATTTGTTAAATTTGGACTTATAAAACAAAAGTTATTAATTATTTAAGGCAAAAGGGCATTTTAGTGTAATTTAAATAAACTTGGAATTTTAAATGTCCAAAATATATTTTGAATGGCATATTTTAATTCCTCACATTTTTCTGATTTGAAAACATATATTATTTGTTTAAATTGGATTTGTATTTTAAAAGTTATTTAAAAACAGAAATTAATTTGAATTTGAATTAAGTTTGAAAAGATTTGAATTAAAACGGAAACAGATAAATACTTTTGTTACTCAGGATGAGCCAGACACAGACGCTGACGGGTGGGGCCTCTTCTGACTGGACTCCAAGACGCAGAATATTTTACAACTGCTTAGACCTAGGGAATGACAAAGGGGCCAGGCTTCATGGTCCACGTGATGCAGGGTGAGCTGGCTGCCACGCCGCACACGCAGGGGACTACGGGTTGATGGAACAAGCAGTGCTATTGGTAAAAAGCGTGCAGGCGGACATGTGGGGCGATAGGAGCGCGGGTTCCAGGAGTCAAAAAGGTAGGGGGTTATGGGTAAAACGACCACGCGTGCACTGTGGATCTTCCACCGCGGACAGATCGGTGCGCGGCGCGGCATGGGGGCTCGATCCCGTGACCTAGGGCTCGGGCGCGGAAGCAGTGGCCACTGGGCTGTGCGGGGGTAGCTGTCAGGGAGGTGGGCAAGGACTAGATGGGCTTGCGCGATGCTATGGCGAGGAGAGACGTCTGACGCCGGGTGCACGCAGACCGTCACGGATGGTCCGGACCAGGGCAAGGCAGCGACTACGAGGATGTCGGGGTTGGTTAGCTCACCGGAGTTGCTTGGCGTGGTCGACGGCTGGGGCGCAGCGATCGGGCGAGGCGACCCGGAGGATCTAGGGTTCGGCGGAGCGCGTCGGGCGTCAGGTCCTGGGGCTCCTCTTGCTCGGCTCCGTGTACAGGGGTGGTGCATGTGCTCGCCTTGGTCTTCCCCAGCGCCCAGTCACCGCGCCCTCCTCCTGCTTCGGTGGTGGTGGGGTGATGCCGACGGTGGCCGGAGTTGGAGTGGCTGGCGATGGAGAGAAGAGGGGAGCGAGGCGCCGGCCATCCAGAGAGGCGGTGGTGCCGTGGTGGTAGATAGGGACGGAAGAGGAGGTGGTGCCGTGGGGGAGTGGGCAGAGAAAAGAGGCTGGCCACCTTTCTCTCCTCCTCCTGCACGTGCTCGAGGCGGGTGAGGCGGGGCAGGAGGTGGTGAGCAGGGAGCTGCAGGAGGGGTGGTGGGAGGGCAGGCCTGTGGCTGGTGGGGCATGTGGTAGAGAGAGCTAGAGGGAAAGAGGGTAGGCTCGGGTCTAGGGTTGGAGCTAGGGTAGGAAGGGAGGGGTATGGCTCGGGTAGGGTTTGTCTTAGATGGGTAGCTAGGTGGCCAGCTAGGGTTGGTGAGAGGGTGGCCAAGTGGGGCCAAGCTAGATGGAGAGAGGAGAGAGAGGCCGAGAGAGAGGGGGTAGCTTAGTGTTTAGGTTTAGAGAGGATGGTAAAGAGAGGAGAGGTGAGGTAGGGTGGTGATAGCTAGGGGATTAGGGTGATGGGGTGGTGGCTTGGGGTTTAAAGGAGTTTGCATGCTCCAACTAGATCAAGCAACACAAGAGAGGGGTGTGGTGATGATGGTCTTAAGCAAGCACAAACAAGATCAAGCTAAGAGGAGAGAGAGATGTGGTTTAAATTCACTCAAAATTCAAATAAGATCCAAAGAACAAGCAAAAGGTGGGGCTTGCATGGCCCATGCAAAACATTTATGGCCATGTTGATTATTGTGAAAACAACATTTTTACATGGCATTATTATCATGCATTCCCAAAATTGGAGTAAGGCCCAAGCAAAAGAATTTAGAAAGACTTCCAAGTGGAGTATGTGGAGATGATCACATTGGATTATATTTGGGACTTGCTAGTGTGTAGATGCCACTAGGTATTTAATAAGCCCACAAAAATATCCCAACATGATGATAACCCCAGAACAACACATAAGGAAGCTAGGAAAAGGTTCCACTCACAAGGCATGCAAAGGTGGACATGTGGCTCTCATGTTTCAATATTGTGAAAACAACATGATGCTAAGATGAGAGCATGTGGTAAAAGAATTGGATCCATCCTAACCCACATGAGCTAGAGGTAAAACTAATAAGTGCCAAGCTCATATTTAGTTGGATGGTGGAATTATAAGGTGGTGAAAGAAAGGTGGTGGAGTTAATAAGAGATATGCCCCCAACTCAACTTGGGCATTGGAACAATATATCAAGAACCAAATACAATATCAAGAGGCAAATACAATTAATAATGCATATGAGATAAGAACCAAATGAGAAAGGGTTTTATATGATGCTCAAATGCAAGGTGGCATGATGACATGAGCATGATATAATGATGATGCTACAATTATATATTTGAAGTAGCATTATATAGACTAGGCTAGTAGCATTGCAATTGTTAGACAATTGGGATGCTACAGTAGACGATCTGAGGCCCGCGAATCAGGGTTCCGCAGGAAGAAGCGCTTCGGGGCATCGGAACACCTCCAAACCATGCATGTGACCCTAGCATGTGTAATGAAGTGTGGTGGTATGATCAAAACTCCTAAACCTGGTTCCCAAGTGTGACCCCCTTCGCAGACATGCGGTGTCTCCTAAAAACAAAGTGTCTGCAATCTGAGTATTAGGGGGAAACTCTCCGTTTCGGTGAAACCAGGGTAGATCTTGTCACAACATGTTCCCAAACTTGGTTTTACATCATAACATGACCTAAACAAGAGCAAAACAAGTGAGGGATACAACGGGCTACCCCTGTTAGAAGAAAGTCTAGGGGGGTAGACGATCCGAGGCCTGCGGAAGAAGCGCATCGGGGCATCAGAACACCTCCAAACCATGCATGTGACCCTAGCATGTGTAATGAAGTGTGGTGGCATGCTCAAAACTCCTAAACCTGGTTCCCAAGTGTGACCCCCTTTGCAGACATGCGATGTCCCCTAAAAACAAAGTGTGTGCAATCTAAGTATTAGGGGAAACTCCCCGTTTCGGTGAAACCGGGGTAGATCTTGTCACAAAATGTTCCCAAACATGGTTTTACATCATCATATGACCTAACCAAGCCTAAAACAAGTGATAGATACACCGGGCTACCCTTGTCAAAAGAAACTCTAGGGGGGTAGACGATCCGAGGCCCGCGGATCAGGGTTCCGCAGGAAGAAGCACTTCGGGGCATCGGAACACCTCCAAACCATGAATGTGAACCTAGCATGTGTAATGAAGTGTGGTGGCATGCCAAAACTCCTAAGCCTTGTTCCCAAGTGTGACCCCCTTCGCAGACATGCGATGTCCCCTAAAAACAAAGTGTGTGCAATCTGAGTATTAGGGGGAAACTCCCCGTTTCGGTGAAACCGGGGTAGATCTTGTCACAACATGTTCCCAAACATGGTTTTACATCATCACATGACCTAACCAAGCCTAAAACAAGTGAGAGCTACACCGGGATACCCCTGTCAGAAGAAAGTCTAGGGGGTAGACGATCCGAGGCCCGCGGATCAGGATTCCGGAGGAAGAAGCTCTTCAGGGCATCGGAACACCTCCAAACCATGCATGTGACCCTAGCATGTGTAATGAATGTGGTGGCATTCTCAAAATAGCTAAACCTGGTTCCCAAGTGTGACCCCCTTCGCAGACATGCGCTGTCTCCTAAAAACAAAGTGTCTGCAATCTGAGTATTAGGGGGAAACTCCCTGTTTCGGTGAAACCGGGGTAGATCTTGTCACAACATGTTCCCAAACTTGGTTTTACATCATCACATGACCTAACCAAGCCTAAAACAAGTGAGAGCTACACCGGGATACCCCTGTCAGAAGAAAGTCTAGGGGGGTAGACGATCCGAGGCCCGCGGATCAGGGTTCCGCAGGAAGAAGCGCTTCGGGGCATCGGAACACCTCCAAACCATGCATGTGACCCTAGCATGTGTAATGAAGTGTGGTGGCATTCTCAAAACTCCTAAACCTGGTTCCCAAGTGTGACCCCCTTCGCAGACATGCGCTGTCTCCTAAAAACAAAGTGTCTGCAATCTGAGTATTAGGGGGAAACTCCCCGTTTCGGTGAAACCGGGGTAGATCTTGTCACAACATGTTCCCCAACTTGGTTTTACATCATAACATGACCTAAACAAGAGCAAAAAAAGTGAGGGATACACCGGGCTACCCCTGTTAGAAGAAAGTCTAGGGGGGTAGACGATCCGAGGCCCGCGGATCAGGGTTCCGCAGAAGAAGCGCTTCGGGGCATCGAAACACCTCCAAACCATGCATGTGACCCTAGCATGTGTAATGAAGTGTGGTGGCATGCTCAAAACTCCTAAACCTGGTTCCCAAGTGTGACCCCCTTTGCAGACATGCGATGTCCCCTAAAAACAAAGTGTGTACAATCTAAGTATTAGGGGGAAACTCCCCGTTTCGGTGAAACCGGGGTAGATCTTGTCAAAACATGTTCCCAAACTTGGTTTTACATCATCACATGACCTAACCAAGCCTAAAACAAGTGAGAGCTACACCGGGATACCCCTGTCAGAAGAAAGTCTAGGGGGTAGACGATCCGAGGCCCCCGGATCAGGTTCCCAGAAGAAGCGCTGGCATCGGAACACCTCCAAACCATGCATGTGACCCTAGCATGTGTAATGAAGTGTGGTGGCATGCTCAAAACTCCTAAACCTGGTTCCCAAGTGTGACCCCCTTCGCAGACATGCGGTGTCTCCTAAAAACAAAGTGTCTGCAATCTGAGTATTAGGGGGAAACTCCCCGTTTCGGTGAAACCGGGGTAGATCTTGTCACAACATGTTCCCAAACTTGGTTTTACATCATCACATGACCTAAACAAGAGCAAAACAAGAGAGGGATACACCGGGCTACCCCTGTTAGAAGAAAGTCTAGGGGGGTAGACGATCCGAGGCCCGCGGATCAGGGTTCCGCAGGAAGAAGCGCTTCGGGGCATCGGAACACCTCCAAACCATGCATGTGACCCTAGCATGTGTAATGAAGTGTGGTGGCATGCTCAAAACTCCTAAACCTGGTTCCCAAGTGTGACCCCCTTTGCAGACATGCGATGTCCCCTAAAAACAAAGTGTGTGCAATCTAAGTATTAGGGGAAACTCCCCGTTTCGGTGAAACCAGGGTAGATCTTGTCACAACATGTTCCCAAACATGGTATTACATCATCATATGACCTAACCAAGCCTAAAACAAGTGATAGCTACACCGGGCTACCCTTGTCAAAAGAAACTCTAGGGGGGTAGACGATCCGAGGCCCGCGGATCAGGGTTCTGCAGGAAGAAGCACTTCGGGGCATCGGAACACCTCCAAACCATGAATGTGAACCTAGCATGTGTAATGAAGTGTGGTGGCATGCTCAAAACTCCTAAGCCTTGATCCCAAGTGTGACCCCCTTCGCAGACATGCGATGTCCCCTAAAAACAAAGTGTGTGCAATCTTTGTATTAGGGGGAAACTCCCCGTTTCGGTGAAACCGGGGTAGATCTTGTCACAACATGTTCCCAAACATGGTTTTACATCATCACATGACCTAACCAAGCCTAAAACAAGTGAGAGCTACACCGGGATACACCTGTCAGAAGAAAGTCTAGGGGGGTAGACGATCCGAGGCCCGCGGATCAGGATTCCGCAGGAAGAAGATCTTCGGGGCATCGGAACACCTCCAAACCATGCATGTGACCCTAGCATGTGTAATGAATGTGGTGGCATTCTCAAAACAGCTAAACCTGGTTCCCAAGTGTGACCCCCTTCGCAGACATGCGCTGTCTCCTAAAAACAAAGTGTCTGCAATCTGAGTATTAGGGGGAAACTCCCCGTTTCGGTGAAACCGGGGTAGATCTTGTCACAACATGTTCCCAAACTTGGTTTTACATCATCACATGACCTAAACAAGCCTAAAACAAGTGAGAGCTACACCAGGATACCCTTGTCAGAAGAAAGTCTAGGGGGTCGACGATCCGAGGCCCGCGGATCAGGGTTCCGCAAGAAGAAGCGCTTCGGGGCATCGGAACACCTCCAAACCATGCATGTGACCCTAGCATGTGTAATGAAGTGTGGTGGCATGCTCAAAACTCATAAACCTGGTTCCCAAGTGTGACCCCCTTCGCAGACATGCGATGTCTCCTAAAAACAAAGTGTCTTCAATCTGAGTATTAGGGGGAAACTCCCCATTTCGGTGAAACCGGGGTAGATCTTGTCACAACATGTTCCCAAACATGGTTTTACATCATCACATGACCTAACCAAGAGCAAAACAAGAGAGGGATACACCGGGGTACCCCTGATAGAAGAAAGTCTAGGGGGGTAGACGATCCGAGGCCCGCGGATCAGGGTTCCACAGGAAGAAGCGCTTCGGGGCATCGGAACACCTCCAAACCATGCATGTGACCCTAGCATGTGTAATGAAGTGTGGTGGCATGCTCAAAACTCCTAAACCTGGTTCCCAAGTGTGACCCCCTTTGCAGACATGCGATGTCTCCTAAAAACAAAGTGTGAACAATCTGAGTATTAGAAACTCCCTGCTCGTGAAACTGGGTAGATCTTGTCACAACATGTTCCCAAACTTGGTTTTACATCATCACATGACCTAACCAAGCCTAAAACAAGTGAGAGATACACCGGGATACCCCTGTCAGAAGAAAGTCTAGGGGGGTAGACGATCTGAGGCCCGCGGATCAGGGTTCCGCAGGAAGAAGCGCTTCGGGGCATCGGAACACCTCCAAACCATGCATGTGACCCTAGAATGTGTAATGAAGTGTGGTGGCATGCTCAAAACTCCTAAACCTGGTTCCCAAGTGTGACCCCCTTCGCAGACATGCGATGTCTCCTAAAAACAAAGTGTCTGCAATCTGAGTATTAGGGGGAAACTCCCCGTTTCGGTGAAACCGGGGTAGATGTTGTCAGAACATGTTCCCAAACTTGGTTTTACATCATAACATGACCTAAACAAGAGCAAAACAAGTGAGGGATACAACGGGCAACCCCTGTTAGAAGAAAGTCTAGGGGGGTAGACGATCCGAGGCCTACGGATCAGGGTTCCGCAGGAAGAAGCGCATCGGGGCATCAGAACACCTCCAAACCATGCATGTGACCCTAGCATGTGTAATGAAGTGTGGTGGCATGCTCAAAACTCCTAAACCTGGTTCCCAAGTGTGACCCCCTTCGCAGACATGCGATGTCCCCTAAAAACAAAGTGTGTGCAATCTAAGTATTAGGGGAAACTCCCCGTTTCGGTGAAACCGGGGTAGATCTTGTCACAACATGTTCCCAAACTTGGTTTTACATCATCACATGACCTAACCAAGAGCAAAACAAGAGAGGGATACACCGGGCTACCCCTGTCAGAAGAAAGTCTAGGGGGGTAGACGATCCGAGGCCCGCGGATCAGGGTTCCACGGGAAGAAGCGCTTCGGGGCATCGGAACACCTCCAAACCATGCATGTGACCCTAGCATGTGTAATGAAGTGTGGTGGAATGATCAAAACTCCTAAACCCTGGTTCAAAAGTGTGACCCCCTTCGCAGACATGCGATGTCCCCTAAAAACAAAGTGTGTGCAGTCTGAGTATTAGGGGGAAACTCCCCGTTTCGGTGAAACCGGGGTAGATCTTGTCACAAAATATTCCCAAACTTGGTTTTACATCATAACATGACCTAACCAAGCCTAAAACAAGTGAGAGCTACACCGGGCTACCCCTGTCAGAAGAAAGTCTAGGGGGTAGACGATCCGAGGCCCGCGGATCAGGGTTCCGCAGGAAGAAGCGCTTGGGGGCATCGGAACACCTCCAAACCATGCATGTGACCCTAGAATGTGTAATGAAGTGTGGTGGCATGCTCAAAACTCCGAAACCTGGTTCCCAAGTGTGACCCGCTTCGCAGACATGCGTTATCCAGTAAAAACAAAGTGTCTGCAATCTGAGTATTAGGGGGAAACTCCCCGTTTTGGTGAAACCGGGGTAGATCTTGTCACAACATCTTCCCAAACATGGTTTTACATCATCACATGACCTAACCAATCCTAATACAAGTGAGAGCTACACCAGGCTACCCCTGTCAGAAGAAAGTCTAGGGGGTAGACGATCCGAGGCCCGCGGATCAGGGTTCCGTAGGAAGAAGCGCTTCGGGGCATCGGAACACCTCCAAACCATGCATGTGACCCTAGAATGTGTAATGAAGTGTGGTGGAATGCTCAAAACTCCTAAACCTGGTTTCTAAATCTGACCCCTTCGCGGACATGCGCTGTCTCTTAAAAACAAAGTGTGTGCAATTTGAGTATTAGGGGGAAACTCCCTGTTTCGGTGAAACCGGGGTAGATCTTGTCACAACATGTTCCCAAACTTGGTTTTACATCATCACATGACCTAACCAAGCCTAAAACAAGTGAGAGCTACACCGGGCTACCCCTGTCAGAAGAAAGTCTAGGGGGTAGACGATCTGAGGCCCGCGGATCAGGGTTCCGCAGGAAGAAGCGCTTCAGGGCATCGGAACACCTCCAAACCATACATGTGACCGTAGCATGTGTAATGAAGTGTGGTGGCATGCTCAAAACTCCTAAACTTGGTTCCCAAGTGTGACCCCCTTCGCAGACATGCGATGTCTCCTAGAAACAAAGTGTGTGCAATATGAGTATTAGGGGGAAACTACCCGTTTCGGTGAAACCGGGGTAGATATTGTCACAACATGTTCACAAACATGGTTTTACATCATAACATGACCTAAACAAGAGCAAAAAAATAGAGGGATACACCAGGCTACCCCTGTCAGAAGAAAGTCTAGGGGGGTAGACGATCCGAGGCCATGGATCGTGGTTACATGGGAAGAAGCGCTTCGGGGCATCGGAACACCTCCAAACCGTGCATGTGACCCTAGCATGTGTAATGAAGTGTGGTGGCATGCTCAAAACTCCTAAACCTGGTTCCCAAGTGTGACCCCCTTCGCAGACATGCGATGTCCCCTAAAAACAAAGTGTGTGCAATCTGAGTATTAGGGGGAAACTCCCCGTTTCGGTGAAACTGGGGTAGATCTTGTCACAACATGTTCCCAAACATGGTTTTACATCATCACATGACCTAACCAAGCCTAAAACAAGTGAGAGCCACACCGGGCTACCCCTGTCAGGAGAAAGTCTAGGGTGGTAGACGATCCGAGGCCCGCGGATCAGGGTTCCGCAGGAAGAAGCGCTTCGGGGCATCGCAACACCTCCAAACCATGAATGTGACCCTAGCATGTGTAATGAAGTGTGGTGGCATGCTCAAAACTCCTAAACCTGGTTCCCAAGTGTGACCCCCTTCGCAGACATGCGATGTCTCCTAAAAACAAAGTGTGTGCAATCTGAGTATTAGGGGGAAACTCCCTGTTTCGGTGAAACCGGGGTAGATCTTGTCACAACATGTTCCCAAACATGGTTTTACATCATCACATGACCTAACCAAGAGCAAAACAAGAGAGGGATACACCAGGCTACCCCTGTCAGAAGAAAGTCTAGGGGGTAGACGATCCGAGGCCCGCAGATCAGGGTTCCGCAGGAAGAAGCGCTTCGGGGCATCGGAACACCTCCAAACCATGCATGTGACCCTAGCATGTGTAATGAAGTGTGGTGGCATGCTTAAAATTCCTAAACCTGGTTCCCAAGTGTGACCCCCTTCGCAGACATGCGTTGTCCCCTAAAAACAAAGTGTCTGCAATCTGAGTATTAGGGGGAAACTCCCCGTTTCGGTGAAACCGGGGTAGATCTTGTCACAACATGTTACCAAACTTGGTTTTACATCATAACATGACCTAACCAAGCCTAAAACAAGTGAGGGATACACCGGGCTACCCCTGTCAGAAGAAAGTCTAGGGGGGTAGACGATCCGAGGCCCGCGGATCAGGGTTCCGTAGGAAGAAGCGCTTCGGGGCATCGGAACACCTCCAAACCATGCATGTGACCCTAGCATGTGTAATGAAGTGTGGTGGCATGCTCAAAACTCATAAACCTGGTTCCCAAGTGTGACCCCCTTCGCAGACATGCGCTGTCTCCTAAAAACAAAGTGTCTGCAATCTGAGTATTAGGGGGAAACTCCCCGTTTCGGTGAAACCGGGGTAAATCTTGTCACAATATGTTCCCAAACTTGGTTTTACATCATCACATGACCTAACCAAGCCTAAAACAAGTGAGAGCTACACCGGGCTACCCCTGTCAGAAGAAAGTCTAGGGGGTAGACGATCTAAGGCCCGCGGATCAGGGTTCCGCAGGAAGAAGCGCTTCGGGGCATCGGAACACCTCCAAACCATGCATGTGACCCTAGCATGTGTAATGAAGTGTGGTGGCATGCTCAAAACTCCTGAACCTGGTTCCCAAGTGTGACCCCCTTCGCAGACATGCGATGTCTCCTAAAAACAAAGTGTGTGCAATCTGAGTATTAGGGGGAAACTCCCTGTTTCGGTGAAACCGGGGTAGATCTGGTCACAACATGTTCCCAAACATGGTTTTACATCATCACATGACCTAACCAAGAGCAAAACAAGAGAGGGATACACCGGGCTTCCCCTGTCAGAAGAAAGTCTACGGGGGTAGACGATCCGAGGCCCGCGGATGAGGGTTCCGCAGGAAGAAGCGCTTCGGGGCATCGGAACACCTCCAAACCTTGAATGTGACCCTATAATGTGTAATGAAGTGTGGTGGAATGCTCAAAACTCCTAAACCTGGTTCCCAAGTGTGACCCCCTTTGCAGACATGCGATGTCTCCTAAAAACAAAGTGTGTGCAATCTGAGTATTAGGGGGAAACTCCCTGTTTCGGTGAAACCAGGGTAGATCTTGTCACAACATGTTCCCAAACATGGTTTTACATCATCACATGACCTAACAAAGAGCAAAACAAGAGAGGGATACATCGGGCTACCCCTGTCAGAAGAAAGTCTAGGGGGGTAGACGATCCAAGGCCCGCGGATCAGGGTTCGCAAGAAGAAGCGCTTCGGGGCATCGGAACACCTCCAAACCATGCATGTGACCCTAGAATGTGTAATGAATGTGATGTCATGTTCAAAACTCCTAAAACTGGTTCCCAAGTGTGACCCCCTTCGCAGTCATGCGCTGTCTCCTAAAAACAAAGTGTCTACAATCTGAGTATTTGGGGGAAACTCCCCGTTTCGGTGAAACCGGGGTAGATCTTGTCACAACATGTTACCAAACTTGGTATTACATCATCACATGACCTAACCAAGCCTAAAACAAGTGAGAGATACACCGGGCTACCCCTGTCAGAAGAAAGTCTAGGGGTAAACTATCCGAGGCCATGACCGTGGTTCCAGAGAAGAAGCGCTTCGGGGCATCGGAACACCTCCAAACCATGCATGTGACCCTAGCATGTGTAATGAAGTGTGGTGGCATGCTCAATACTCCTAAACCTGGTTCCCAAGTGTGACCCCCTTCGCAGACATGCGTTGTCTCCTAAAAAGAAAGTGTCTGCAATCTGAGTATTAGGGGGAAACTCCCCGTTTCAGTGAAACCGGGGTAAATCTTGTCACAACATGTTCCCAAACTTGGTTTTACATCATCACATGACCTAACTAAGCCTAAAACAAGTGACAGCTACACCGGGCTACCCCTGTCAGAAGAAAGTCTAGGGGGTAGACGATCTGAGGCCCGCGGATCAGGGTTCCGCAGGAAGAAGCGCTTCGAGGCATCGGAACACCTCCAAACCATGCATGTGACCCTAGCATGTGTAATGAAGTGTGGTGGCATGCTCAAAACTCCTAAACCTGGTTCCCAAGTGTGACCCCCTTCGCAGACATGCGATGTCTCCTAAAAACAAAGTGTGTGCAATCTGAGTATTAGGGGGAAACTCCCTGTTTCGGTGAAACCGGGGTAGATCTTGTCACAACATGTTCCCAAACTTGGTTTTACATCATCACATGACCTAACCAAGAGCAAAACAAGAGAGGGATACACCGGGCTACCCCTGTCAGAAGAAAGTCTAGGGGGGTAGACGATCCGAGGCCCGCGGATCAGGGTTCCGCAGGAAGAAGCGCTTCGGGGCATCAGAACACCTCCAAACCATGCATGTGACCCTAGAATGTGTAATGAAGTGTGGTGGCATGCTCAAAACTCCTAAACCTGGTTCCCAAGTGTGACCCCCTTTGCATACATGCGATGTCCCCTAAAAACAAAGTGTGTGCAATCTGAGTATTAGGGGGGAACTCCTCGTTTCGGTGAAACCGGGGTAGATCTTGTCACAACATGTTCCCAAACATGGTTTTACATCATCACATGACCTAACCAAGCCTAAAACAAGTGAGAGCTACACCGGGCTACCCCTGTAAGAAGAAAGTCTAGGGTGGTAGACGATCCGAGGCCCGCGGATCAGGGTTCCGCAGGAAGAAGCGCTTCGGGGCATCGGAACACCTCCAAACCATGAATGTGACCCTAGCATGTGTAATGAAGTGTGGTGGCATGCTCAAAACTCCTAAACCTGGTTCCCAAGTGTGACCCCCTTCGCAGACATGCGTTGTCTCCTAAAAACAAAGTGTCTGCAATCTGAGTATTAGGGGGAAACTCCCCGTTTCAGTGAAACCGGGGTAAATCTTGTCACAACATGTTCCCAAACTTGGTTTTACATCATCACATGACCTAACTAAGCCTAATACAAGTGATAGCTACACCGGGCTACCCCTGTCAGAAGAAAGTCTAGGGGGGTAGACGATCTGAGGCCCGCGGATCAGGGATCCGCAGGAAGAAGCGCTTCGGGGCATCGGAACACCTCCAAACCATGCATGTGACCCTACCATGTGTAATGAAGTGTGGTGGAATGGTTAAAATTCCTAAACCTGGTTCCCAAGTGTGACCCCCTTCGCAGACATGCGCTGTCCCCTAAAAACAAAGTGTCTGCAATCTGAGTATTAGGGGGAAACTCCCCGTTTCGGTGAAACCGGGGTAGATCTTGTCACAACATGTTCCCAAACTTGGTTTTACATCATAAAATGACCTAACCAAGCCTAAAACAAGTGAGGGATACACCGGGCGACCCCTGTCAGAAGAAAGTCTAGGGGGGTAGACGATCCGAGGCCCGCGGATCAGGGTTCCATAGGAAGAAGCGCTTCTGGGCATCGGAACACCTCAAAACCATGCATGTGACACTAGCATGTATAATAAAGTGTGGTGGCATGCTCAAAACTCCTAAACCTGGTTCCCAAGTGTGACCCCCTTCGCAGACATGCGATGTCTCCTAAAAACAAAGTGTGTGCAATCTGAGTATTAGGGGGAAACTCCCCGTTTCGGTGAAACCGGGGTAGATCTTGTCACAACATGTTCCCAAACATGGTTTTAAATCATCACATGACCTAACCAAGAGCAAAACAAGAGAGGGATACACCGGGCTACCCCTGTCAGAAGAAAGTCTAGGGGGGTAGACGATCTGAGGCCCGCGGATCAGGGTTCCGCAGGAAGAAGCGCTTCGAGGCATCGGAACACCTCCAAACCATGCATGTGACCCTAGAATGTGTAATGAAGTGTGGTGGCATGCTCAAAACTCCTAAACCTGGTTCCCAAGTGTGACCCCCTTGCAGACATGCGATGTCCCCTAAAAACAAAGTGTGTGCAATCTGAGTATTAGGGGGAAACTCCCCGTTTCGGTGAAACCGGGGTAGATCTTGTCACAACATGTTCCCAAACATGGTTTTACATCATCACATGACCTAACCAAGCCTAAAACAAGTGATAGCTACACCGGGCTACCCCTGTCAGAAGAAAGTCTAGGGGGGTAGACGATCCGAGGCCCGCGGATCAGGGTTCCGCAGGAAGAAGCGCTTCGGGGCATCGGAACACCTCCAAACCATGAATGTGACCCTAGCATGTGTAATGAAGTGTGGTGGAATGCTCAAAACTCCTAAACCTGGTTCCCAAGTGTGACCCCCTTCGCAGACATGCGATGTCTCCTAAAAACAAAGTGTGTGCAATCTAAGTATTAGGGGGAAACTCCTTGTTTCGGTGAAACCGGGGTATATCTTGTCACACCATGTTCCCAAACATGGTTTTAAATCATCACATGACCTAACCAAGAGAAAAACAATAGAGGGATACACCGGGCTACCCCTGTTAGAAGAAAGTCTAGGGGGTAGACGATCCGAGGCCCGCGGATGAGAGTTCCGTAAGAAGAAGCGCGTCGGGGCATCGGAACACCTCCAAACCATGCATGTGACCCTAGCATGTGTAATGAAGTGTGGTGGCATGCTAAAAACTCCTAAACCTGGTTCCCAAGTGTGACCCCCTTCGCAGACATGCGCTGTCTCCTAAAAACAAAGAATCTGCAATCTAAGTATTAGGGGGAAACTCCCCGTTTCGGTGAAACCGGGGTAAATCTTGTCACAACATGTTCCCAAACATGGTTTTACATCATCACATGACCTAACCAAGATAAAAACAAGAGAGAGCTACACCGGGCTACCCCTGTAAGAAGAAAGTCAGGGTTTCGCAGGCAGACGCGCTTCAGGGCATCGGAACACCTTCAAACCATGCATGCGACCCTAGCATGTGTAATGAAGTGCGGTGGCATGCTCAAAACTCCTAAACCTGGTTCCCAAGTGTGACCTCCTTCGCAGACATGCACTGTCTCCTAAAAACAAAGTGTCTGCAATCTCAGTATTAGGGGGAAACTCCCTGTTTCGGTGAAACCGGGGTAGATCTTGTCACAACATGTTCCCAAACATGGTTTTACATCATCACATGACCTAACCAAGAGCAAAACAAGAGAGGGATACACCGGGATTCCCCTGTCAGAAGAAAGTATAGGGGGTAGACGATCCGAGGCCCACGGATCAGGGTTTCGCGGGAAGAAGCGCTTCGGGGCATCGGAACACCTCCAAAGCATGCATGTGACCCTAGAATGTGTAATGAAGTATGGTGGCATGATCAAAACTCCTAAACCTGGTTCCCAAGTGTGACCCCCTTGGCAGACATGCGCTGTCCCCTAAAAACAAAGTGTCTACAATCTGAGTAATAGGGGAACCTCCGTGTTTCGGTGAAACGGGGGTAGATCTTGTCACCACATGTTCCCAAACATGGTTTTACATCATCACATGACCTAACCAAGAGCAAAACAAGAGAGGGATACACCGGGCTACCCCTGTCAGAAGAAAGTCTAGGGGGGTAGACGATCCGAGGCCCACGGATCAGGGTTCCGTAGGAAGAAGCGCTTCGGGGCATCGGAACACCTCCAAACCATGCATGTGACCCTAGAATGTGTAATAAATGTGGTGGCATGCTCAAAACTCCTAAACCCAGCTCCCAAGTGTGAACCCCTTCGCAGACATGCGTTGTCTCCTAAAAACAAAGTGTCTGCAATCTGAGTATTAGGGGGAAACTCCCTGTTTCGGTGAAACCGGGGTAGATCTTGTCACAACATGTTCCCAAACTTGGTTTTACATCATCACATGACCTAACCAAGCCTAAAACAAGTGAGAGCTACACCGGGATACCCCTGTCAGAAGAAAGTCTAGGGGGTAGACGATCTGAGGCCCGCGGATCAGGGTTTCAAAGGAAGAAGCGCTTCGGGGCATAGGAACACCTACAAACCATGCATGTGAGCCTAGCATGTGTAATGAAGTGTGGTGGCATCCTCAAAACTCCTAAACCTGGTTCCCAAGTGTGACCCCCTTCGCAGACATGGGATGTCCCCTAAAAACAAAGTGTCTGCAATCTGAGTATTAGGGGGAGACTCCCCGTTTCGGTGAAAGTAGATCTTGTCACAACATGTTCCCAAACTTGGTTTTACATCATCACATGACCTAACCAAGCCTAAAACAAGTGAGGGATACACCAGGCTACCCCTGTCAGAAGAAAGTCTAGGGGTAGACGATCCGAGGCCCGCGGATCAGGGTTCCACAGGAAGAAGCGCTTCGGGGCATCGGAACACCTCCAAACCATGCATGTGACCCTAGAATGTGTAATGAAGTGTGGTGGAATGCTCAAAAATCCTAAACCTGGTTCCCAAGTGTGACCCCCTTCGCAGACATGTGTTGTCTCCTAAAAACAAAGTGTCTGCAATCTGAGTATTAGGGGGAAACTCCCCGTTTCGGTGAAACCGGGGTAAATCTTGTCACAACATTTCCCAAACTTGGTTTTACATAATCACGTGACCTAACCAAGCCTAAAACAAGTGAGAGATACACCGGGCTACCCCTGTAGAAGAAAGTCTAGGGGTAGATGATCTAAGGCCCGCGGATCAGGGTTCCGCAGGAAGAAGCGCTTCGGGGCATCAGAACACCTCCAAACCATGCATGTGACCCTAGCATGTGTAATGAAGTGTGGTGGCATGCTCAAAACTCCTAAACCTGGTTCCCAAGTGTGACCCCCTTCGCAGACATGCGATGTCTCCTAAAAACAAAGTGTGTGCAATCTGAGTATTAGGGGGAAACTCCCCGTTTCGGTGAAACCGGGGTAGATCTTGTCACAACATGTTCCCAAACTTGGTTTTACATCATCACATGACCTAACCAAGAGCAAAACAAGAGAGGGATACACCGGGCTACCCCTGATAGAAGAAAGTCTAGGGGGTAGACGATCCGAGGCCCGCGGATCAGGGTTCTGCAGGAAGAAGCGCTTCGGGGCATCGGAACACCTCCAGACCATGCATGTGACCCTAGAATGTGTAATTAAGTGTGGTGGAATGCTTATAACTCCTAAACCTGGTTCCCAAGTGTGACCCCCTTCGCAGACATGCGTTGTCTCCTAAAAACAAAGTGTCTGCAATCTGAGTATTAGGGGGAATCTCCCCGTTTCGGTGAAACCGGGGTAGATCTTGTCACAACATGTTCCGAAACTTGTTTTTACATCATAAAATGACCTAACATAGCCTAAAACAAGTGAGGGATACACCGGGCTACCCATGTCAGAAGAAACTCTAGGGGGTAGACGATCCGAGGCCCGCGGATGAGGGTTCCGTAAGAAGAAGCGCTTCGGGGCATCGGAACACCTCCAAACCATGCATGTGACCCTAGCATGTGTAATGAAGTGTGGTGGCATGCTCAAAACTCCTAATCCTGGTTCACAAGTGTGACCCCCTTCGTAGACATGTGCTGTCTCCTAAAAACAAAGAATCTGCAATCTAAGTATTAGGGGGAAATTCCCTGTTTTGGTGAAACCGGGGTAGATCTTGTCACCACATGTTCCCAAACAAGGTTTTACATCATCACGTGACCTAACCAAGATAAAAACAAGAGAGGGATACACCGGGCTACCCCTGTCAGAAGAAAGTCTAGGGGGTAGACGATCCGAGGCCCACGGATCAGGGTTCCACAGGAAGAAGTGCTTCGGGGCATCGGAACACCTCCAAACCATGCATGTGACCCTAGAATGTGTAATGAAGTATGGTGGCATGATCAAAACTCCTAAACCTGGTTCCCAAGTGGGACCCCCTTGGCAGACATGCGCTGTCCCCTATAAACAAAGTGTCTGCAATCTGAGTATTAGGGGGGAACTCCCCGTTTCGGTGAAACCGGGGTAGATCTTGTCACCACATGTTCCCAAACTTGGTTTTACATCATAAAATGACCTAACCAATCCTAAAACAAGTGAGGGATACACCGGGCTACCCCTGTAAGAAGAAAGTCTAGGGGGGTAGATGATCCGAGGCCCGCGGATCAGGGTTCCATAGGAAGAAGCGCCTCGGGGCATCGGAACACCTCCAAGCCATGAATGTGACCCTAGCATGTGTAATGAAGTGTGGTGGAATGCTCAAAACTCCTAAACCTGGTTCCCAAGTGTGACCCCCTTCGCAGACATGCGAAGTCTCCTAAAAACAAAGTGTGTGCAATCTGAGTATTAGGGGGAAACTCCCTGTTTTGGTTAAACCGCGGTAGATCTAGACACAAAATGTTCCCAAACATGGTTTTACATCATCACATGACCTAACCAAGAGCAAAATAAGAGAGGGATACACCGGGCTACCCCTGTCAGAAGACAGTCTAGGGGGGTAGATGATCCGAGGCACGCGGATCAGGGTTCCGCAGGAAGAAGCGCTTCGGGGCATCGGAACACCTCCAAACCATGCACGTGACCCTATCATGTGTAATGAACTGTGGTGGCATGCACAAAACTCCTAAACCTTGTTCCCAAGTGTGACCCCCTTCGCAGACAGGCGTTGTCTCCTAAAAACAAAGTGTCTACAATCTGAGTATTAGGGGGAACCTCCCCGTTTCGGTGAAACCGGGGTAGATCTTATCACCACATGTTCCCAAACATGGTTTTACATCATCACGTGACCTAACCAATCCTAAAACAAGTGAGAGCTACACCGGGCTACCCTTGTCAGAAGAATGTCTAGGGGGTAGACGATCTGAGGTCCGCGTATCAGGGTTCCGCAGGAGGAAGCGCTTCGGGGCATCGGAACACCTCCAAACCATGCATGCGACCCTAGCATGTGTAATGAAGTGTGTTGGCATGCTCAAAACTCCTAAACCTGGTTCCCAAGTGTGACCCCCTTCGCAGACATGCGTTGTCTCCTAAAAACAAAGTGTATACAATCTGAGTATTAGGGGGAAACTCCCTGTTTCAGTGAAACCGGGGTAAATCTTGTCACAACATGTTACCAAACTTGATCTTACATCATCACATGACCTAACCAAGCCTAAAACAAGTGAGAGCTACACCGGGCTACCCCTGTCAGAAGAAAGTCTAGGGGGTAGACGATCTGAGGCCCGCGGATCAGGGTTCCGCAGGAAGAAGCACTTCGGGGCATCGGAACACCTCCAAACCATGCATGTGACCCTAGCATGTGTAATTAAGTGTGGTGTCATGCTCAAAACTCCTAAACCTGGTTCCCAAGTGTGACCCCCTTCGCAGACATGCGATGTCTCCTAAAAACAAAGTGTGTGCAATCTGAGTATTAGGGGGAACTCCCCGTTTCGGTGAAACCGGGGTATATCTTGTCACAACATGTTCCCAAACTTGGTTTTACATCATCACATGACCTAACCAAGAGCAAAACAAGAGAGGGATACACCGGGCTACCCCTGTCAGAAGAAAGTCTAGGGGGGTAGACGATCCGAGGCCCGCGGATCAGGGTTCCGCAGGAAGAAGCGCTTCGGGGCATCGGAACACCTCCAGACCATGCATGTGACCATATAATGTGTAATTAAGTGCGGTGTAATGCTTAAAACTCCTAAACCTGGTTCCCAAGTGTGACCCCCTTCGCAGACATGCGATGTCCCCTAAAAACAAAGTGTGTGCAATCTGAGTATTAGGGGGAACTCCCCATTTCCGTGAAACCGGGGTAGATCTTGTCACAACATGTTCCCAAACTAGGTTTTACATCATAAAATGACCTAAAAAATCCTAAAACAAGTGAGGGATACACTGGGCTACCCCTGTAAGAAGAAAGTCTAGGGGGGTAGACGATCCGAGGCCCGTGGATCAGGGTTCCGTAGGAAGAAGCGCTTCGGGGCATCGGAACACCTCCAAACCATGAATGTGACCCTAGCATGTGTAATGAAGTGTGGTGGAATGCTCAAAACTCCTAAACCTGGTTCCCAAGTGTGACCCCCTTCGCAGACATGCGATGTCTCCTAAAAACAAAGTGTGTGCAATGTGAGTATTAGGGGGAAACTCCCTGTTTCGGTGAAATCGGGGTAGATCTTGTCACAACATGTTCCCAAACATGGTTTTACATCATCACATGACCTAACCAAGAGCAAAACAAGAGAGGGATACACCGGGCTACCCCTGTCAGAAGAAAGTCTAGGGGGTAGATGATCCGAGGCCCGCGGATTAGGGTTCCACAGGAAGAAGCGCTTCGGGGCATCGGAACCCCTCCAAACCATGCATGCGACCCTATCATGTGTAATTAAGTGTGGTGGAATGCTTAAAACTCCTAAAACTGGTTCTCAAGTGTGACCCCCTTCGCAGACATGCGTTGTCCCCTAAAAACAAAGTGTTTGCAATCTGAGTATTAGGGGGAAACTCCCCGTTTCGGTGAAACCGGGGTAGATCTTGTCACAACATGTTCCCAAACTTGGTTTTACATCATAAAATGACCTAACCAAGCCTAAAACAAGTGAGGGATACACCGGGCTACCCCTGTCAGAAGAAAGTCTAGGGGGGTAGACGATCCGAGGCCCGCGGATCAGGGTTCCACAGGAAGAAGCGCTTCGGGGCATCGGAACACCTCCAAACCATGCATGTGACCCTAGAATGTGTAATGAAGTGTGGTGGCATGCTCAAAACTCCTAAATCTGGTTCCCAAGTGTGACCCCCTTCGCAGACATGCACTGTCTCCTAAAAACAAAGTGTCTGCAATCTGAGTATTAGGGGGAACCTCCCCGTTTCGGTGAAACCGGGGTAGATCTTGTCACCACATGTTCCCAAACATGGTTTTACATCATCACGTGACCGAACCAGTCCTAAAACAAGTGAGGGATACACCGGGCTACCCCTGTCAGAAGAAAGTCTAGGGGGGTAGACGATCCGAGGCCCGCGGATCAGGGTTCCGCAGGAAGAAGCGCTTCGGGGCATCGGAACACCTCCAGACCATGCATGTGACCCTAGAATGTGTAATTAAGTGTGGTGGAATGCTTAAAACTCCTAAACCTGGTTCCCAAGTGTGACCCCCTTCGCAGACATGCGTTGTCCCCTAAAAACAAAGTGTCTGCAATCTGAGTATTAGGGGGAAACACCCCGTTTCGCTGAAACTAGGGTAGATCTTGTCACAACATGTTCCCAAACTTGGTTTTACATCATAAAATGACCTAACCAAGCCTAAAACAAGTGAGGGATACACCGGGCTACCCCTGTCAGAAGAAAGTCTAGGGGGTAGACGATCCGAGGCCCGCGGATCAGGGTTCCATAGGAAGAAGCGCTTCGGGGCATCGGAACACCTCCAAACCATGCATGTGACCCTATCATGTGTAATGAAGTGTGGTGGCATGCTCAAAACTCCTAAAGCTGGTTCCCAAGTGTGACCCCCTTCGCAGACATGCGCTGTCACCTAAAAACAAAGTGTGTGCAATCTGAGTATTAGGGGGAACCTCCCCGTTTCGGTGAAACCGGGGTAGATCTTGTCACCACATGTTCCCAAACATGGTTTTACATCATCACGTGACCTAACCAGTCCTAAAAAAAGTGAGAGCTACACCGGGCTACCCCTGTCAGAAGAATGTCTAGGGGTAGACGATCTGAGGCCCGCGGATCAGGGTTCCGCAGGAGGAAGCGCTTCGGGGCATCAGAACACCTCCAAACCATGCATGCGACCCTAACATGTGTAATGAAGTGTGTTGGCATGCTCAAAACTCCTAAACCTGGTTCCCAAGTGTGACCCCCTTCGCAGACATGCGTTGTCTCCTAAAAACAAAGTGTCTGCAATCTGAGTATTAGGGGGAAACTCCCCGTTTCAGTGAAACCGGGGTAAATCTTGTCACAACATGTTCTCAAACTTGGTTTTACATCATCATATGACCTAACCAAGCCTAAAACAAGTGAGAGATACACCGGGATACCCCTGTCAGAAGTAAGTCTAGGGGGTAGACAATCTGAGGCCCGCGGATCAGCGTTCCGCCGGAAGAAGCGCTTCGAGGCATCGGAACACCTCCAAACCATGCATGTGACTCTAGCATGTGTAATGAAGTGTGGTGGCATGCTCAAAACTCCTAAACCTGGTTCCCAAGTGTGACCCCCTTCCCAGACATGCGATGTCTCCTAAAACAAAGTGTGTGCAATCTGAGTATTAGGGGGAACTCCCCGTTTCGGTGAAACCAGGGTAGATATTGTCACAACATGTTCCCAAACTTGGTTTTACATCATCACATGACCTAACCAAGATCAAAACAAGAGAGGGATACACCGGCCTACCCCTGTCAGAAGAAAGTCTAGGGGGGAAGCCGATCCGAGGCCCGCGGATCAGGGTTCCACAGGAAGAAGCGCTTCGAGGCATCGGAACAACTCCAGACCATGCATGTGACACTAGAATGTGTAATTAAGTGTGGTGGAATGCTTAAAACTCCTAAACCTGGTTCCCAAGTGTGACCTCCTTCGCAGACATGCGCTATCTCTTAAAAATAAAGTGTCTGCAATCTGAGTATTAGGGGGAACCTCCCCGTTTCGGTGAAACCGGGGTAGATCTTGTCACCACATGTTCCCAAACATGGTTTTACATCATCACGTGACCTAACCAGTCCTAAAAAAGTGAGAGCTACACCGGGCTACCCCTGTCAGAAGAATGTCTAGGGGTAGACGATCTGAGGCCCGCGGATCAGGGTTCCGCAGGAGGAAGCGCTTCGGGGCATCAGAACACCTCCAAACCATGCATGCGACCCTAACATGTGTAATGAAGTGTGTTGGCATGCTCAAAACTCCTAAACCTGGTTCCCAAGTGTGACCCCCTTCGTAGACATGCGTTGTCTCCTAAAAACAAAGTGTCTGCAATCTGAGTATTAGGGGGAACTCCCCGTTTCAGTGAAACCGGGGTAAATCTTGTCACAACATGTTATCAAACTTGGTTTTACTTCATCACATGACCTAACCAAGCCTAAAACAAGTGAGAGCTACACCGGGCTACCCCTGTCAGAAGTAAGTCTAGGGGGTAGACGATCTGAGGCCCGCGGATCAGGGTTCCGCAGGAAGAAGCGCTTCGAGGCATCGGAACACCTCCAAACCATGCATGTGACCATAGCATGTGTAATGAAGTGTGGTGGCATGCTCAAAACTCCTAAACCTGGTTCCCAAGTGTGACCCCCTTCGCAGACATGCGATGTCTCCTAAAACAAAGTGTGTGCAATCTGAGTATTAGGGGGAACTCCCCGTTTCGGTGAAACCAGGGTAGATATTGTCACAACATGTTCCCAAACTTGGTTTTACATCATCACATGATCTAACCAAGATCAAAACAAGAGAGGGATACACCGGCCTACCCCTGTCAGAAGAAAGTCTAGGGGGGAAGACGATCCGAGGCCCGCGGATCAGGGTTCCGCAGGAAGAAGCGCTTCGAGGCATCGGAACAACTCCAGACCATGCATGTGACAATAGAATGTGTAATTAAGTGTGGTGGAATGCTTAAAACTCCTAAACCTGGTTCCCAAGTGTGACCCCCTTCGCAGACATGCGATGTCCCCTAAAAACAAAGTGTGTGCAATCTGAGTATTAGGGGGAAACTCCCCGTTTCGGTGAAACCGGGGTAGATCTTGTCACAACATGTTCCCAAACTTGGTTTTACATCATAAAATGACCTAACCAAGCCTAAAACAAGTGAGGGATACACCGGGCTACCCCTGTCAGAAGAAAGTCTAGGGGGTAGACGATCCGAGGCCCGCGGATCAGGGTTCCGTAGGAAGAAGCGCTTCGGGGCATCGGAACACCTCCAAACCATGAATGTGACCCTAGCATGTGTAATAAAGTGTGGTGGAATGCTCAAAACTCCTAAACCTGGTTCCCAAGTGTGACCCCCTTCGCAGACATGCGATGTCTCCTAAAAACAAAGTGTGTGCAATCTGAGTATTAGGGGGAAACTCCCTGTTTTGGTGAAACCGGGGTACATCTTGTCACAACATGTTCCCAAACATGGTTTTACATCATCACATGACCTAACCAAGAGCAAAACAAGAGAGGGATACACCGGGCTACCCCTGTCAGAAGACAGTCTAGGGGGGGTAGATGATCCGAGGCCCGCGGATCAGGGTTCCACAGGAAGAAGCGCTTCGGGGCATCACAACACCTCCAAACCATGCATGCGACACTAGCATGTGTAATGAAGTGTGGTGGAATGCTCAAAACTCCTAAACCTGGTTCCCAAGTGTGACCCCCTTCACAGACATGCGTTGTCCCCTAAAAACAAAGTGTCTGCAATCTGAGTATTAGGGGGAAATCCCCGTTTCGGTGAAACCGGGGTAGATCTTGTCAAAACATGTTCCCAAACATGGTTTTAAATCATCACATGACCTAACAAAGAGCAAAACAAGAGAGGGATACAACGGGCTACCCCTGTCAGAAGAAAGTCTAGGGGGGTAGACGATCCGAGGCCCGCGGATCAGGGTTCCGCAGGAAGAAGCGCTTCGGGGCATCGGAACACCTCCAAACCATGCATGTGACCCTAGAATGTGTAATGAAGTGTGGTGGCATGCTCAAAACTCCTAAACCTGGTTCCCAAGTGTGACCCCCTTCGCAGACATGCGCTGTCTCCTAAAAACAAAGTGTCTGCAATCTGAGTATTAGGGGGAAACTCCCCATTTCGGTGAAACCGGGGTAGATCTTGTCACAACATGTTCCCAAACATGGTTTTACATCATCACATGACCTAACCAAGCCTAATACAAGTGAGAGCTACACCGGGCTACCCCTGTCAGAAGAAAGTCTAGGGGGGTAGACGATCTGAGGCCCACGGATCAGGGTTCCATAGGAAGAAGCGCTTCGGGGCATCGGAACACCTCCAAACCATGCATGCGACCCTAGCATGTGTAATGAAGTGTGGTGGCATGCTCAAAACTCCTAAACCTGGTTTCTAAATGTGACCCCCTTCGCAGACATGCGCTGTCTCCTAAAAACAAAGTGTGTGCAATTTGAGTATTAGGGGGAAACTCCCTGTTTCGGTGAAACCGGGGTAGATCTTGTCACAACATGTTCCCAAACATGGTTTTACATAATCACATGACCTAACCAAGAGCAAAACAAGAGAGGGATACACTGGGCTACCCCTGTTAGAAGAAAGTCTAGGGGGGTAGACGATCTGAGGCCCGCGGATCAGGGTTCCGCAGGAAGAAGCGCTTCGGGGCATCGAAACACCTCCAAACCATGCATGTGACCCTAGAATGTGTAATGAAGTGTGGTGGCATGCTCAAAACTCCTAAACCTGGTTCCCAAGTGTGACCCCCTTCGCAGACATGCGCTGTCTCCTAAAAACAAAGTGTCTGCAATCTGAGTATTAGGGGGAAACTCCCCGTTTCGGTGAAACCGGGGTAGATCTTGTCACAACATGTTCCCAAACATGGTTTTACATCATCACATGACCTAACCAAGCCTAAAACAAGTGAGAGCTACACCGGGTTACCCCTGTCAGAAGAAAGTCTAGGGGGGTAGACGATCCGAGGCCCGCGGATCAGGGTTCCACAGGAAGAAGCGCTTCGGGGCATCGGAACACCTCCAAACCATGCATGTGACCCTAGCATGTGTAATGAAGTGTGGTGGCATGCTCAAAACTCCTAAACCTGGTTCCCAAGTGTGACCCCCTTCGCAGACATGCGATGTCTCCTAAAACAAAGTGTGTGTGCAATCTGAGTATTAGGGGGGAAACTCCCCGTTCGGTGAAACCGGGGTAGATCTTGTCACAACATGTTCCCAAACATGGTTTTACATCATCACATGACCTAACCAAGCCTAAAACAAGAGAGGGATACACCGGGCTACCCCTGTCAGAAGAAAGTCTAGGGGGGTAGACGATCCGAGGCCCGCGGATCAGGGTTCCGCAGGAAGAAGCGCTTCGAGGCATCGGAACACCTCCAAACCATGCATGTGACCCTAGAATGTGTAATGAAGTGTGGTGGCATGCTCAAAACTCCTAAACCTGGTTCCCAAGTGTGACCCCCCTTGCAGACATGCGCTGTCCCCTAAAAACAAAGTGTCTGCAATCTGAGTATTAGGGGAAACTCCCCGTTTCGGTGAAACTGGGGTAGATCTTGTCACAACATGTTCCCAAACATGGTTTTACATCATCACATGACCTAACCAAGCCTAAAACAAGTGAGAGATACACCGGGATACCCCTGTCAGAAGAAAGTCTAGGGGTAGGCGATCCGAGGCCCATGGATCGGGTTCCAGGGAAGAAGCGCTTCTTGGCATCGGAACACCTCCAAACCATGCATGTGACCCTAGCATGTGTAATGAAGTGTGGTGGCATGCTCAAAACTCCTAAACCTGGTTCCCAAGTGTGACCCCCTTCGCAGACATGCGATGTCTCCTAAAAACAAAGTGTGTGCAATCTGAGTATTAGGGGGAAACTCCCCGTTTCGGTGAAACCGGGGTAGATCTTGTCACAACATGTTCCCAAACATGGTTTTACATCATCACATGACCTAACCAAGAGCAAAACAAGAGAGGAATACACCGGGCTACCCCTGTCAGAAGAAAGTCTAGGGGGGTAGATGATCCGAGGCCCGCGGATCAGGGTTCCACAGGAAGAAGCGCTTCGGGGCATCGGAACACCTCCAAACCATGCATGTGACCCTAGCATGTGTAATGAAGTGTGGTGGAATGCTCAAAACTCCTAAACCTGGTTCCCAAGTGTGACCCCTTCACAGACATGCGTTGTCCCCTAAAAACAAAGTGTCTGCAATCTGAGTATTAGGGGGAAACTCCCCGTTTCGGTGAAACCGGGTAGATCTTGTCACAACATGTTCCCAAACATGGTTTTACATCATCAAATGACCTAACCAAGCCTAAAACAAGTGAAGGATACACTAGGCTACCCCTGTCAGAAGAAAGTCTAGGAGGGAGGACGATCCGAGGCCCGCGGATCAGGGTTCCGTAGGAAGAAGCGCTTCGGGGCATCGGAACACCTCCAAACCATGCATGTGACCCTAGAATGTGTAATGAAGTGTGGTGGCATGCTCAAAACTCCTAAACCTGGTTCCCAAGTGTGACCCCTAGGCAGACATGCGTTGTCCCCTAAAAACAAAGTGTCTACAATCTGAGTATTACGGGGAAACTCCCCGTTTCGGTGAAACCGGGGTAGATCTTGTCACAACATGTTCCCAAACATGGTTTTACATCATCACATGACCTAACCAAGCCTAAAACAAGTGAGAGCTACACCGGGCTACCCCTGTCAGAAGAAAGTCTAGGGGTAGACGAAGAAGCGCTTCGGGGCATTGGAACACCTCCAAACCATGCATGTGACCCTAGCATGTGTAATGAAGTGTGGTGGCATGCTCAAAACTCCTAAACCTGGTTCCCAAGTGTGACCCCCTTCGCAGACATGCGCTGTCTCCTAAAAACAAAGTGTCTGCAATCTGAGTATTAGGGGGAAACTCCCCGTTTCGGTGAAACCGGGGTAGATCTTGTCACAACATGTTCCCAAACATGGTTTTACATCATCACATGACCTAACCAAGAGCAAAACAAGAGAGGGATACACCGGGCTACCCCTGTCAGAAGAAAGTCTAGGGGGTAGACGATCCGAGGCCCCGGATCAGGGTTCCGCAGGAAGAAGCGCTTCGAGGCATCGGAACACCTCCAAACCATGCATGTGACCCTAGCATGTGTAATGAAGTGTGGTGGCATGCTCAAAACTCCTAAACCTGGTTCCCAAGTGTGACCCCCTTAGCAGACATGCGATGTCCCCTAAAAACAAAGTGTCTGCAATCTGAGTATTAGGGGGAAACTCCCCGTTTCGGTGAAACCGGGGTAGATCTTGTCACAACATGTTCCCAAACATGGTTTTACATCATCACATGACCTAACCAAGAGCAAAACAAGAGAGGGATACACCGGGCTACCCCTGTCAGAAGAAAGTCTAGGGGGTAGACGATCCGAGGCCCGTGGATCAGGGTTCCGCAGGAAGAAGCGCTTCGGGGCATCGGAACACCTCCAAACCATGCATGTGACCCTAGCATGTGTAATGAAGTGTGGTGGCATGCTCAAAACTCCTAAACCTGGTTCCCAAGTGTGACCCCCTTCACAGACATGCGCTGTCTCCTAAAAACAAAGTGTCTGCAATCTGAGTATTAGGGGGAAACTCCCTGTTTCGGTGAAACCGGGGTAGATCTTGTCACAACATGTTCCCAAACATGGTTTTACATCATCACATGACCTAACCAAGAGCAAAACAAGAGAGGGATACAACGGGCTACCCCTGAAAGAAAGAAAGTCTAGGGGGTAGACGATCGAGGCTGGATCACGGTTCCACAGAAGAAGCGCTTCGGGGCATCGGAACACCTCCAAACCATGCATGTGACCCTAGCATGTGTAATGAAGTGTGGTGGCATGCTCAAAACTCCTAAACCTGGTTCCCAAGTGTGCCCCCCTTAGACATGTTGTCCCTAAAACAAAATTGTGTGCAATCTGAGTATTAGGGGGAAACTCCCCGTTTCGGTGAAACCGGGGTAGATCTTGTCACAACATGTTCCCAAACATGGTTTTACATCATCACATGACCTAACCAAGCCTAAAACAAGAGAGGGATACACCGGGCTACCCCTGTCAGAAGAAAGTCTAGGGGGGTAGACGATCCGAGGCCCGCGGATCAGGGTTCCACAGGAAGAAGCGCTTCGGGGCATCGGAACACCTCCAAACCATGCATGTGACCCTAGCATGTGTAATGAAGTGTGGTGGCATGCTCAAAACTCCTAAACCTGGTTCCCAAGTGTGACCCCCTTCACAGACATGCGATGTCTCCTAAAAACAAAGTGTATGCAATCTTAGTATTAGGGGGAAACTCCCCGTTTCGATGAAACCGGGGTAGATCTTGTCACAATATGTTCCCAAACATGGTTTTACATCATCACATGACCTAACCAAGCCTAAAACAAGAGAGATACACGGCTACCCTGTCACAAGAAAGTCTAGGGGTAGGCGATCCGAGGCCCATGGATCGTGGTTCCAGAAGAAGCGCTCCGGGGCATCGGAACACCTCCAAATCATGCATGTAACCCTAGCATGTGTAATGAAGTGTGGTGGAATGATCAAAACTCCTAAACCTGGTTCCCAAGTGTGACCCCCTTCACAGCCATGAGATGTCTCCTAAAAACAAAGTGTGTGCAATCTGAGTATTAGGGGGAAACTCCCCGTTTCGGTGAAACCGGGGTAGATCTTGTCACACCATGTTCCCAAACATGGTTTTACATCATCACATGACCTAACCAAGCCTAAAACAAGGGAGAGCTACACTGGACTACCCCTGTCAGAAGAAAGTCTGGGGGGTAGACGATCCGAGGCCCGCGGATCAGGGTTCCGCAAGAAGAAGCGCTCCAGGGCATCGGAAAACCTCCAAACCATGCATGTGACCCTAGCATGTGTAATGAAGTGTGGTGGCATGCTCAAAACTCCTAAACCTGGTTCCCAAGTGTGACCCCCTTCGCAGACATGCGATGTCTCCTAAAACAAAGTGTGTGCAATCTGAGTATTAGGGGGAAACTCCCCGTTTCGGTGAAACCGGGGTAGATCTTGTCACAACATGTTCCCAAACATGGTTTTACATCATCACATGACCTAACCAAGCCTAAAACAAGTGAGAGCTACACCGGGCTACCCCTATCAGAAGAAAGTCTAGGGGGTAGACGATCCGAGGCCCACGGATCGAGGTTCATGAGAAGAAGCGCTTCGGGGCATCGGAACACCTCCAAACCATGCATGTGACCCTAGAATGTGTAATGAAGTGTGGTGGCATGCTCAAAACTCCTAAACCTAGTTCCCAAGTGTGACCCCCGTCGCAGACATGCGTTGTCCCCTAAAACAAAGTGTATTCAATCTGAGTATTAGGGGGAAACTCCCCGTTTCGGTGAAACCGGGGTAGATCTTGTCACAACATGTTCCCAAACATGGTTTTACATCATCACATGACCTAACCAAGCCTAAAACAAGTGAGAGATACACCGGGCTACCCCTGTTAGAAGAAAGTCTAGGGGGTAGACGATCCGAGGCCCGCGGATCAGGGTTCCGCAGGAAGAAGCGCTTCGGGGCATCGGAACACCTCCAAACCATGCATGTGACCCTAGAATGTGTAATGAAGTGTGGTGGCATGCTCAAAACTCCTAAACCTGGTTCCCAAGTGTGACCCCTTCGCAGACATGCGTTGTCCCCTAAAAACAAAGTGTGTGCAATTTGAGTATTAGGGGGAAACTCCCCGTTTCGGTGAAACCGGGGTAGATCTTGTCACAACATGTTCCCAAACATGGTTTTACATCATCACATGACCTAACCAAGCCTAAAACAAGAGAGATACACCGGGCTACCCTTGTCAGAAGAAAGTCTAGGGGTAGACGATCCGAGGCCCGCGGATCAGGGTTCCGCAGGAAGAAGCGCTTCGGGGCATCAGAACACCTCCAAACCATGCATGTGACCCTAGAATGTGTAATGAAGTGTGGTGGCATGCTCAAAACTCCTAAACCTGGTTCCCAAGTGTGACCCCCTTCGCAGACATGCGATGTCTCCTAAAAACAAAGTGTGTGCAATCTGAGTATTAGGGGGAAACTCCCCGTTTCGGTGAAACCGGGGTAGATCTTGTCACAACATGTTCCCAAACATGGTTTTACATCATCACATGACCTAACCAAGCCTAAAACAAGAGAGAGATACACCGGGCTACCCCTGTCAGAAGAAAGTCTAGGGGGTAGACGATCCGAGGCCCGCGGATCAGGGTTCCGCAGGAAGAAGCGCTTCGGGGCATCGGAACACCTCCAAACCATGCATGTGACCCTAGCATGTGTAATGAAGTGTGGTGGAATGCTCAAAACTCCTAAACCTGGTTCCCAAGTGTGACCCCCTTCGCAGACATGCGATGTCCCCTAAAAACAAAGTGTGTGCAATCTGAGTATTAGGGGGAAACTCCCCGTTTCGGTGAAACCGGGGTAGATCTTGTCACAACATGTTCCCAAACATGGTTTTACATCATCACATGACCTAACCAAGCCTAAAACAAGTGAGAGCTACACCGGGCTACCCCTGTCAGAAGAAAGTCTAGGGGGTAGACGATCCGAGGCCCGCGGATCAGGGTTCCGCAGGAAGAAGCGCTTCAGGGCATCGGAACACCTCCAAACCATGAATGTGACCCTAGCATGTGTAATGAAGTGTGGTGGCATGCTCAAAACTCCTAAACCTGGTTCCCAAGTGTGACCCCCTTCGCAGACATGTGATGTCTCCTAAAAACAAAGTGTCTGCAATCTGAGTATTAGGGGGAAACTCCCTGTTTCGGTGAAACCGGGGAAGATCTTGTCACAACATGTTCCCAAACATGGTTTTACATCATCACATGACCTAACCAAGCCTAAAACAAGTGAGAGCTACACCGGGCTACCCCTATCAGAATAAAGTCTAGGGGGTAGAGGATTTGAGGCCCGCGGATCAAGGTTCCGCAGGAAGAAGCGCTTCAGGGCATCAGAACATCTCCAAACCATGCATGTGACCCTAGCATCTGTAATGAAGTGTGGTGGCATGCTCAAAACTCCTAAACCTGGTTCCCAAGTGTGACCCCTTCGCAGAGATGCGATGTCTCTCCTAAAAACAAAGTGTCTGCAAATGTGAGTATTAGGGGGAAACTCCCCGTTTCGGTGAAACCGGGGTAGATCTTGTCACAACATGTTCCCAAACATGGTTTTACATCATCACATGACCTTACCAAGCCTAAAACAAGATAGGGATACACCAGGATACCTCTGTCAGAAGAAAGTCTAGGGGTAGACGATCCGAGGCCCGCGGATCAGGGTTCCGCAGGAAGAAGCGCTTCGGGGCATCGGAACACCTCCAAACCATGCATGTGACCCTAGCATGTGTAATGAAGTGTGGTGGCATGCTCAAAACTCCTAAACCTGGTTCCCAAGTGTGACCCCCTTCGCAGACATGCGATGTCTCCTAAAAACAAAGTGTGTGCAATCTGAGTATTAGGGGGAAACTCCCCGTTTCGGTGAAACCAGGGTAGATCTTGTCACAACATGTTCCCAAACATGGTTTTACATCATCACATGACCTAACCAAGCCTAAAACAAGAGAGGGATACACCAGGTTACCCCCGGGAAGAAAGTCTAGGGGTAGGCGATCTAGGCCCGCGGATCATGGTTCCGCAGGAAGAAGCGCTTCGGGGCATCGCAACACCTCCAAACCATGCATGTGACCCTAGCATGTGTAATGAAGTGTGGTGGCATGCTCAAAACTCCTAAACCTGGTTCCCAAGTGTGACCCCCTTCGCAGACATGCGTTGTCTCCTAAAACAAAGTGTCTGCAATCTGAGTATTAGGGGGAAACTCCCCGTTTCGGTGAAACCGGGGTAAATCTTGTCACAACATGTTCCCAAACATGGTTTTACATCATCACATGACCTAACCAAGCCTAAAACAAGTGAGAGATACACCGGGCTACCCCTGTTAGAAGAAAGTCTAGGGGGGTAGACGATCCGAGGCCCGCGGATCAGGGTTCCGCAGGAATAAGCGCTTCGGGGCATCGGAACACCTCCAAACCATGCATGTGACCCTAGAATGTGTAATGAAGTGTGGTGGCATGCTCAAAACTCCTAAACCTGGTTCCCAAGTGTGACCCCCTTCGCAGACATGCGTTGTCCCCTAAAAACAAAGTGTCTGCAATCTGAGTATTAGGGGGAAACCCCCCGTTTCGGTGAAACCGGGGTAGATCTTGTAACAACATGTTCCCAAACATGGTTTTACATCATCACATGTCCTAACCAAGCCTAAAACAAGTGAGAGCTACACCGGGCTACCCCTCTCAGAAGAAAGTCTAGGGGGTAGACGATCCGAGGCCCGCGGATCAGGGTTCCGCAGGAAGAAGCGCTTCGGGGCATCGGAACACCTCCAAACCATGCATGTGACCCTAGAATGTGTAATGAAGTGTGGTGGCATGCTCAAAACTCCTAAACCTGGTTCCCAAGTGTGACCCCCTTCGCAGACATGCGCTGTCTCCTAAAAACAAAGTGTCCGCAATCTGAGTATTACGGGGAAACTCCTCGTTTCGGTGAAACCGGGGTAGATCTTGTCACAACATGTTCCCAAACATGGTTTTACATCATCACATGACCTAACCAAGCCTAAAACAAGAGAGGGATACACCGGGCTACCCCTGTCAGAAGAAAGTCTAGGGGGGTAGACGATCCGAGGCCCGCGGATCAGGGTTCCGCAGGAATAAGCGCTTCGGGGCATCGGAACACCTCTAAACCATGCATGTGACCCTAACATGTGTAATGAAGTGTGGTGGCATGCTCAAAACTCCTAAACCTGGTTCCCAAGTGTGACCCCCTTCGCAGACATGCGCTGTCTCTCCTAAAAACAAAGTGTCTGCAATCTGAGTATTAGGGGGAAACTCCCCGTTTCGGTGAAACCGGGGTAGATCTTGTCACAACATGTTCCCAAACATGGTTTTACATCATCACATGACCTAACCAAGCCTAAAACAAGAGAGAGCTACACCGGGCTACCCCTGTCAGAAGACAGTCTAGGGGGGTAGACAATCCGAGGCCCACGGATCAGGGTTCCGCAGGAAGAAGCGCTTCGGGGCATCGGAACACCTCCAAACCATGCATGTGACCCTAGCAAGTGTAATGAAGTGTGGTGGCATGCTCAAAACTCCTAAACCTGGTTCCCAAGTGTGCCCCCCTTCGCAGACATGCGCTGTCCCCTAAAAACAAAGTGTCTACAATCTGAGTATTAGGGGGAAACTCCCCATTTCGGTGAAACCGGGGTAGATATTGTCACAACATGTTCCCAAACATGGTTTTACATCATCACATGACCTAACCAAGCCTAAAACAAGTGAGAGCTACACCGGGCTACCCCTGTTAGAAGAAAGTCTAGGGGGGTAGACGATCTGAGGCACGCGGATCAGGGTTCCGCAGGAATAAGCGCTTCGGGGCATCGGAACACCTCCAAACCATGCATGTGACCCTAGAATGTGTAATGAAGTGTGGTGGCATGCTCAAAACTCCTAAACCTGGTTCCCAAGTGTGACCCCCTTCGCAGACATGCGATGTCTCTCCTAAAAACAAAGTGTCTGCAAATGTGAGTATTAGGGGGAAACTCCCCGTTTCGGTGAAACCGGGGTAGATCTTGTCACAACATGTTCCCAAACATGGTTTTACATCATCACATGACCTAACCAAGCCTAAAACAAGATAGGGATACACCGGGCTACCCCTGTCAGAAGAAAGTCTAGGGGGGTAGACGATCCGAGGCCCGCGGATCAGGGTTCCGCAGGAATAAGCGCTTCGGGGAATCGGAACACCTCCAAACCATGCATGTGACCCTAGCATGTGTAATGAAGTGTGGTGGCATGCTCAAAACTCCTAAACCTGGTTCCCAAGTGTGACCCCCTTCGCAGACATGCGCTGTCTCCTAAAAACAAAGTGTTTGCAATCTGAGTATTAGGGGGAAACTCCCCGTTTCGGTGAAACCGGGGTAGATCTTGTCACAACATGTTCCCAAACATGGTTTTACATCATCACATGACCTAACCAATCCTAAAACAAGAGAGAGCTACACCGGGCTACCCCTGTCAGAAGACAGTCTAGGGGGGTAGATGATCCGAGGCCCGCGGATCATGGTTCCGCAGGAATAAGCGCTTCGAGGCACGGAACACCTCCAAACCATGCATGTGACCCTAGAATGTGTAATTAAGTGTGGTGGCATGCTCAAAACTCCTAAACCTGGTTCCCAAGTGTGACCCCCTTCGCAGACATGCGCTGTCTCTCCTAAAAACAAAGTGTCTGCAAATGTGAGTATTAGGGGGAAACTCCCCGTTTCGGTGAAACCGGGGTAGATCTTGTCACAACATGTTCCCAAACATGGTTTTACATCATCACATGACCTAACCAAGCCTAAGACAAGAGAGGGATACACCAGGCTACCCCTGTCAGAAGAAAGTCTAGGGGGGTAGACGATCCGAGGCCCGCGGATCAGGGTTGCGCAGGAATAAGCACTTCGGGGCATCGGAACACCTCCAAACCATGCATGTGACCCTAGTATGTGTAATGAAGTGTGGTGGCATGCTCAAAACTCCTAAACCTGGTTCCCAAGTGTGACCCCCTTCGCAGACATACATTGTCTCCTAAAAACAAAGTGTCTGCAAATGTGAGTATTAGGGGGAAACTCCCCGTTTCGGTGAAACCGGGGTAGATCTTGTCACAATATGCTCCCAAACATGGTTTTACATCATCACATGACCTAACCAAGCCTAAGACAAGAGAGGGATACACCAGGCTACCCCTGTCAGAAGAAAGTCTAGGAGGGTAGACGATCTGAGGCCCGCGCATCAGGGTTCCGCAGGAATAAGCGCTTCGGTGAATCGGAACACCTCCAAACCATGCATGTGACCCTAGCATGTGTAATGAAGTGTGGTGGAATGCTCAAAACTCCTAAACCTGGTTCCCAAGTGTGACCCCCTTCGCAGACATGCGCTGTCTCTCCTAAAAACAAAGTCTCTGCAATCTGAGATTTAGGGGGAAACTCCCCGTTTCGGTGAAATCGGGGTATATCTTGTCACAACATGTTCCCAAACATGGTTTGACATCATCACATGACCTAACCAAGCCTAAAACAAGAGAGGGATACACCGGTCTACCCCTGTCAGAAGAAAGTCTAGGGGGGTAGACGATCTGTCGCCCGCGGATCAGTGTTCCGCAGGAATAAGCGCTTTGGGGCATCGGAACACCTTCAAACCATGCATGTGACCCTAGCATGTGTAATGAAGTGTGGTGACATGCTCAAAACTCCTAAATCTGGTTCCCAAGTGTGACCGCCTTCGCAGACATGCGCTGTCTCTCCTAAAAACAAAGTGTATGCAATCTGAGTATTAGGGGGAAACTCCCCGTTTCGGTGAAACCGGGGTAGATCTTGTCACAACATATTCCCAAACATGGTTTTACATCATCACATGACCTAACCAAGCCTAAAACAAGAGAGGGATACACCGGGCTACCCCTGTCAGAAGAAAGTCTAGGGGGGTAGACGATCCGAGGCCCGCGGATCAGGGTTCCGCAGGAATAAGCGCTTCGGTGAATCGGAACACCTCCAAACCATGCATGTGACCCTAGCATGTGTAATGAAGTGTGGTGGCATGCTCAAAACTCCTAAACCTGGTTCCCAAGTGTGACCGCCTTCGCAGACATGCGCTGTCTCTCCTAAAAACAAAGTGTCTGCAATCTGAATATTAGGGGGAAACTCCCCGTTTCGGTGAAACCGGGATAGATCTTGTCACAACATGTTCCCAAACATGGTTTTACATCATCACATGACCATGTTACATTGACTATGTCCCAACCGGGTATTAGTAAACCTTTCCCGTCCACCCCTCGTGAAAAAGACAAATTTTTGTGCCGAATTGGTAGGAAATGGGTCAGATATGAACTGCAGGTACATGATCTGATGCTAATGTTTTTTTGTAAAAATCATTTTTAGGGTGACAATTTGATGTTTCTTCAGAGTTCCAATATGCAAGTTTAGGCAGGCTCAGCGCCGAACTAAGAATCTTCGTACTCGTCATTTTGACCATAGTTTGGGGGAGGTAAGAAATAAAAAAACATGCTTTGCCGTGTAGGTTGCATAAAGCACACGGCAAAGGCTTATCATTGTCGTGTGTCTAACTGCAATGGCACACGACAAAGGACCACCGTCAGTCGCCATCAGTTTAGCTCGCCTAGGGGGGCGTGGGACCCACCTCTTTGCCGTGCGTTCGTCTTTGCCGTGTGCCTCGATTGGTATTTGCCGTGTGCCTCGATTGGTCTTTGTCGTGCATCCATTCTTAGCCGTGTGTCTCTTTTCATCTTTTCCGTGTACCCTTTGTTTGCCGTGTGTTTTGTTTGGAATCTACCATGTGGGTGCTCTTTGCCGTGTACTTCTGTACCACCTCACGGCACAGAACATCTTTGCCGTGTTCCCGCTCTTTTGGCACACGGCAAAGGACGGGGGCGACGACAGCGAGAGTTTTTCCGTAGTGGGGGTACCGAAGCAAGCTTCTATAACCGGGAGAAAGTGCTTTTGGACCCTGGTTTAAAACACGCAGAACATGTGCAATGCAATTAGTCGGAGTCCAAAATCTCAACCGCTTCTCAGAAAGAAAGGAGTACACAGAATTCTAGATCCCAAGAAAAGTAAAGCAAAATATAATTCAAGAAAAGGGCAGATTTGACACTTTAAGCGGATTCCATTGGGAAGTAACCAAAACACCAAGAGAAAGGGAATATCAATGTGGGTACTGTCTTTGCATTACTTGGGATGATTTGACATGGACTCCCAACATGAGGAGGCGCCAAGGTGGATTCACCTTTGAAATAAAGGATCCTCTAGTGATAAGAACTTGAGCCAAAAGGTAACAAAGCGCAACTTCCTAGGGTAAACTGCAAGACCGAGATAATCTAGGATGTTTGTACCTAGCTTATATCTAATTGTAAATTTTGATAGACTTGCATATAGAAACACATACTCAGGGCACGGTGCTTGAACCTTTATGAAACAGATGGGGAGTGATCCCGCATCTGCATCAATAGATGCACATGGCATTTAATTATTAAGTTTCAAACATTCAAAAATTCACAAATCACGGATCATATAGGGTAGATACAAAAATCAATCGTCAAAAAAGAGCAAAGTAGTATGCAGACTAAACATCATGAAGAAGATTAATAGGCCGCCAAGTAGCCTGGTAGGAAATATCTTGTGCAAGAAGAAAACACCATAGTTAACTCCAGTGTACAGCCAAACATGACACATGGTTCAAAAAACCCGTCTAAGTAACAACGCGGGTGGGCGAGGCAATGAGACAACAAGTTAGGCCCATAGTTTTATTTGTTCGGTAGTATCAGTGGTGGACCTATGATTTTACCAATAGGTATGTTGTATAAAAAATCAAGAAAATTTTAATTATATTATATTTACTAATTCAATAAATAAATGTACAATTTGCATTGTAAAAGGTTATAGAAGCAATCGATAATATCTTGTAAAAATTATGACACAAATAGTTCAAACACACAAAAATAATAGTCTAAAATATGTATAAACGAAACTTACAATACTACTTGGTGCAAAAGAAGTTTGGTATATCTAAGCGAATAAGTTAACCTTATCTTATAAAGACGAAAATCCTCATCGTGATGATCAATTTCTACCTTGGGATTCCTCAAGCCAATGTATCTCTATTAAGCTACATTATGTACCTTAGAACTCGTATGTTTAAAAAGTGATTTCTCTTCTATATTCCAATTTCTCCAGTAATCAACTGCAAATGTATCTGATTTGGAACCCTCCTTGAACAAGTAGCATACAAAGCAAAACACATAATCCGTGTTGGTATTATATCCAACAGATCCCTCCTCCTCCTTTGACCCCGTGCGGCCGCCGCCGGGCCGCACCGGGCGGCAACCACCCAGCCGTCTCCCTGCCTCTCCCTCGATCTCATCTCCCTCTAGCCCACGTCGCTGGGCAAAGCCGCTGCGACGCGGCAGCGGTGGACTTTGTCCTCGCTCCCCCACGTCCTACCAGATTGCAGCGGTGGCCTAGGATCGATGGGCGGCGGTGGCCTGCCCTTAGATCCCCGGCGGTGATGGTAGGGCAGCGGCGGCCGGGGTATGATGCCGGCGGATCTGAGGCGGCGAGGCTGGTGGACTTGGCTCTCCTAGGATCGGCCCAGATCCAATTACTGCCATCTTCGTCATCGACCGATGAAGGCACGCGGAGGCCTTCTGGGTATTGCTCCGCATCATGAGGACGCCTGGGGTGGAGGCCTTGGGATTGGTGGTGGTGGTCATCTTCTCCATCGGAGGTGGTCGGCCCGAGGCTAGTTCAGAGAGGCAGGAGAGGTTGAGCGGCTTTATATTGCAAGGAGCTTCGGAGATGATGTCAAGTCATGCTTGACCGATAGGTGCTATGCTGAGTCATGCATGTTCGGTAGGTGCTACGATCCCCTGGAGACTTCAAGTTGTGTTTGCTGGTGGTACTTGGCGACATGGTGCTGCAAGGTACTAGTGGCAACCACGCCATGCCTTGGAGATAGTGCGCATGGAGGTGGTGCTACTTGGCACCGTGGTGGTGTCGGTGGCTTGTGTGGACAGAGTCTGCACATCGTTATACATGCTCGCTTGGCGGGAGATAGTGGAGGCGGCAACATCCGGAGCGTGTGCGTGGGCACCGTTTCGTGGATAGGCTGGGCGGATCTGGTCTCCTAGAGTGCATGAGGCAGCTAGGTGTTTGCTAGATCTTGTCTGGGAGCTGGCGATATGGTTATCGTTTTACTCGGTGTTTTAGTTTGGTGGTTCCAGTTTGTATGATTTTTGTAATGGCTTTTGCCACACTTTGTTGCTCTAATAATAAATAAAGGTTGTGTGCATCGCTTGATGCAGAGGTCGGGGCTTTGCTCCCCATTTCGGAAAAAATCATGAGTATGCAACCATTCAAAATTAAATTGACCATCTCTTCCTGAAATCTTTGTTTTTGAAAAAAAACATGTCTCTAATGACCCTTTAAGAATATATGCTCTCTGGATTGTATCTCGATCATTTACAGGGTAACTTTGTATTAGCTGCCTTTCACCTGTATCATGTGGAAGGTTGTCGATGTCATAAACCAGTGGTTGCAGTGGCGACGCGGCCGTGATGGGAAAATATCATTCACAATTTTGGAATGGGGAGTAAAAGATACAGACTACGAAGGGATTGTCCGTAGGCCTCTGCTCCTCGGTCGCTCCCGTGCGATCTAGGGGTGGAAACCCTAACCTCCCTGTGCCTCCCACCTTCCTCCCCGCTCCCTCCCATTCTGCCGCCGGGCAAAGCCGGGCGGTGGCGGTGACGGCTGGTTCTCCTTTACCCGGCGCGCGGAGGCCCGAGCAGAACGGAGCCCTCCTTAGCGTCGGTGCGACTCGGCGGGGGCGGCCAAGACCTGGCGCAGCGGCAGACGACGGGCGGCGTCAGGGGCAGCCTCGCGCGCAGAGTAGTTGTTCAATTGATTTAATGTGATGTGCAATTAATGGATAAAACTTTTGGTACGAATTAATGTCTCTTTATCGCGATGTGGAGGGGGCAACTTAGTAGCATGCTTTTGTGTTGCAAACAAGTAATTCAAAGCAAATGGAGACACAGATAAAACGCCTGTAGAGCCACACACAAAGATAGATCAAACTCGCACATGAGAGCTGAATATGGCCCGTTCCTACAAAAGATTATGGTCGGCAATGTCTGGCACGTTCAACTCATGGCGTGGAGGGGCCGCACGTACCTTGACTGCAGGTGGGACAACTTTGCTAAGGCTTTTAGCAATGGGCGGCTCTTAGCGGTGTATCCTAGGCACTTTGGCTATGTGACACTATAGTTAATGAGGAAAGAGAGTGAAGTTGTATCTTACTTCCTCCGTTCGGGGCTATAAGTCCCGCGCGGATAACTAGGTTGTAAATTTAACTAATAAAATATAAATAATATATTATAAAAATTATATCATTAGAAACTTTAGATGTTATATTTTTTAATGGTATAATTTTTAAAATATATAACTTATATTTTATTGGTCAAATTAACAACCTAGTTATCCGCGCGGGACTTATTATCCCGAACGGAGGGAGTAGCTAAGGCCTTTCACAATGGGTGTTTCATAGAGCAATATCCTAGGTGCTTTGCCTATGTGGAATGTCATTTAATGAAAAAAGAAAGTGTTGTTGTATTTTAGCTAAGCTACATCCCTTGCACGGTATCATAGGCAAAAAACTTGCCTAGACCAATCACACACATGCATGAGACTAGAAATCATTAAATACAACCCTTCTAAGAAACACCAACTAAGAAACACTCCATTGTCATAGTTGTTTCTTAAGTTTTAAGTGCTCCTATGAAAACGTGCTAAAAGACTCTCCATTGTGAAAGGCCTAAGAAACACCTCTTGCACGAAACCATAAGCAAAAAATTATGGTTAGGCCAATCAAATGCATACATGTCATCTAAATCATTAAATGTAGAGACACCACTTAAAAAACAATGCATTGGAGAAGTTGTATCTTAACAAAAAAAAATTAAGATGACGTGCTAAGATACACCCTATTGTGAAAGGCCTAAGCTGAATGGTATGTGCTGGAGGCAACACCCGGTTCATTTGGTCCCGACGACTCGGTATCGGATGATCCATTTGCGGTCGTGAAGGGTGTGAGAAGACGCCAGACCATATTTAGTTGGGAGTAAAATACACCAAAAGTTATGGAAGTTGACCGTATAAATCACATTCATCCTTGTATTTAGAAAAATCGAATTTACGGTCACCGAAGATGTCTAGCTGGGTCACATACGGTCACCGCATATTTCACAGCTACGTATTTGCTGGCTTAGCATTGCGGGTCCCGTCTGGCAGTGAGCGCTGATCCAATTAGTTGTCGTTTTTTTATAGAAAAGCACCTGGAAATATATTCATGTATTGTCTATGTCTCCTCTGTTTCTGTTTATGTCGTCGTTGTTGCAAATCTCAAAGAAGCGCGTGCAAGACAAAGAGAAGGCGGAAGCGGAGGAGGATAGGGGCAGAGCAAGGCCACGCCATGAAAAGCGCGCTCCGTACCTCTCGGTTGCCCCCAGCCGCGCCATGAGCGGCTCCAGGGCAAGGCCGTACACTATGGCTGCAGGTTGTTCGCTATTTCAGCGAGGCTTATCCACCGCACACGTAAGGGCGCCGTGGCCGAACACAGATTACATTCTCGTTAGTAGATGCTAAGAATTGTTGGAACACATATCCACGCGGAAGATCTTGGCGACCAGGTCCTCATGCGGACTTGCAGACTGTATACCGTGCAGAATTTAGTGGAGGAGCTAGCGTTGACCAGATGAGCAGATCAATTTGGGGGCAATTGCTTGTTTCCAACCACGAGAAGAAAACCAATCGGCTGAGCAGGTGAGAAGATCAATTTGGGGGCATCCCATGGCGAGATGCTAGAGCCCCTGAGCAGACCAATTTGGGGGTAAATCCAGTTTCCGGCCACGAGCAAAATCTAGATGGAAATCGTGCGCACTCTGTACTAGGGGTGGACGACTAGCATGTGGGCTCCGTTTGTGGCGTTGGGTTGGCAGGGGCGCCGCTGTCTTCTTCGCATCCGGTTGGGTGCTGACGTCGAACGCCATGGAGCCTCCTGCCTTGTCAACCCCCGCTGCTTCTAATGACCCGTTCCAGCTCCAGCATGCCCGCACGCAAACCTGAGGCTGAGAAAGCCGCGACGCCCCTGCCTGGCTGTCTCCTCTCCCTCGCCATCGTCTGTCAAGCTCCCCGTCGTTGTCCTCGTTTTCTCCGTTCAGTGTTATGCCACCCTTGATCCTTTATTTTTTGACAATCGTGCCACGACCGCCGGGAGAGATAGCAGAAGCGGAGAGAGCTCGCTCAAGTGCCGGAGGCGGAGAGTTTTTAGAAACTTTAGGGCTTTTCTATAAAACTATAGCACTTGGGAACGGTATGACAGTGCCAAAAAGGGACCCGCAATGCCAAGCCAGCAAATACGTAGCTGCAGAGTATGCGGTGATCGTATGTGACCCGGCTAGACATCTCCAGTGACCGTAAATTCGAATTTTTTAAGTATAAGATTGAATGTGATTTATACAGTCAAGTTCCATTACTTCTGGTGTATTTTACTCTTTAGTTGGGTGCGAGAAGACGCCTTCTCGAAGTGATTGGATCTTGAACCGAAGTGTATCTTAGTTATCGTGGTTAGTGAAGCAACCATTAGTGTTTTATGAACCGAAGTAGTATGTTGAACTCCGGTGTAGTGTCAGCATGTGTTGTCGTCGTTTTATAACTTGATTTGTGTTGTCAAGTTGGCTAAAACTATGCCACAAGTTGCGAATTAGCAGTATAACTAAGTTTATTGTGTGGTTTGTATTAATATTGTCTAGATGCTGGAAAGTCTGCAACCAGGGTTCTATATATATTTGCCCTCTATTTTTCCACATTGGGAATCCTTTCCATGTTTTGTACTTGTGTGCGGCACATGCATTTCTGAATATGTTCTTCTTGGAGGATATTCTCAAAGCTACTACATAGTTGTTTACGATGTGCCAGAACAAAATGCAGACGCCACGACGAAGCACGCTTACCCACTAGTTTTTTAATGTGCCAGAACAAAATGAGGCGTGGTGCTCTGCCTCATTTTCTAATGTCGGTAATCATAAACATACATATACATAGGCCTCCGTCTCAACGACTTTCAGTTGTAGTATTAGGAGGATGCCTCTTCAGTCAAAGCTATGCTACAAACCTGAGTCTCAGGAGGAAGAAATAACTACCAGTAGTACGTTTTTTCGCATTTCTCGACCATGCCGTCGTGGCTAGAATCAAAATGTGAGACCGCTTTATGGGCCATTGTCTCTTGGAAGGAAAAAAAACCATCGCGAGATTTAGCAGGCTTTGATTTTTTTTGTTTGTAGATGGAGTCCTCGTTGCCATATACTCCCTCGGTCTTAAAATAAGTGACGTGAGTTTATCTAGATTTACATGTTTCTATATATTAAAATACGTCTAGATACATCTGAATCTAGATAAAACTGTGTCAATTATTTCGGGACGGAGGGAGTAGTGACGTAGGATTCGTCTTGAACATCCATTAGTATGAAGAAGAATAGCACTTGGTATCGGTCGGTTAGGAAATGTTATTATGGAAAATAGGGACCAATAGCCAGCATTAGTTGCCGGTGATGTCATGGATGACAAAAACATCACAAGAAAAGTAGACTGCAGCATGAAAGCCGCACCATCTCCACCCGATTGATCCAAATGGGTGACCGAAGCGGTTCATTTGGGTCGGGTCGCGGTCGCTTTGGGGTCGCGGTCCGGTATGTTCGGACAGCCGCACCCAGCGTCACGATCTATCTGTCCGCCCCTGGCTAGCAGGGTCACGTCGTCTTTTTTTTGATTTTTAAACCAAGACATTTCGGGCGCGCACTGGCAAAGTTCGCACGTAATTATATAAATATTACATTGAAAACATAAAAAAACTGGCCCTAGCCCTACCTACTGATGATCTCCCCGCCACCGGCGCCGTCCCGTCCATCTATGGATCGAGGTCGATCTACTCCCGCATACAGAAGTGTGCCGGCGGCAGTCCTGGAGCTGGCGCCGATGTGGGTGCAGGAGGTGTAGGCTGGTCGATCACCTGGCGGCGCAGGCGGAGCATACCACCCCGGCACGGGTGGAGCGTACCACCCCGGCGCGGGTGGAGCAGACCACTCCGACGCGGACGGAGCAGCCCATCGGGCGGTGGTGGTGGCAGCGGCTGCCCCGAGTTCACCTGCGCCACCGGGCCGGTGAGGTGGACGGCCTCGTGGTAGCCATCCCACATATGTTCCTCCTCCCTCGCGCTGGCTGCGATGGCCTGCTCGAGGAAGGCGTCCACGTCGAGCCTTGCGCTAGGACTTCCTGGTACTCCGGGGGCAGGTGCGCGGCGACGGATGCGGAGGACGACCCCTCCTCCTCCTCCTTCTTGACGATGATGTCGAGGTCGTCGTCGTCGAGGTCGGCATCGGAGTGGTTGACGACACCGTCGGAGGCGAGGAGGCCGCGGGGGCCCATGGGCCGAACTCGCCGCGGTAGGTGCTGAGATGGCGTGCCGTGTGCTCCCACTCCTGGAACTTTTTCCAGAACTTTTTGTTCTGGTAGGCGCGGTCGTAGCGGAAGGCCGGCGTGACCTGGCGGATGCGGCGGGCGAGCTCCTCCTCGAGCGGCCTGCCCTCCTTAGGCGCGGGTGGCACCGGCACCCGCTCCTGGTTGAGGTGCCAGCCCGTGGAGAGGGAGACATTGTGGTGGGTGATGCCTCTCCCTTCCTGTTGGAGATATGCCCCAAGAGGCAATAATAAAAGAGGTTATTATTATATCTTTGTGTTTATGATGAATGTTTACATCCCATGCTATAATTGTATTATTAGGAAACACTAATACTTGTGTGTTTTGTAAACATAAAAGAGTCCCTAGTAAGCCTCTTGTTGAACTAGCTTGTTGATTGATTGATGATCATGGTTTCCTGATCATAGACATTGGATGTGATTAATAACAAGGTTATATCATTAGGAGAATGATATGATGGACACACACCCATAGTAAGCATAGCATAAGATCAAGTCATTAAGTTAAATCAGATTGCTGTAAGCTTTGAAATACATAGTAACCTAATCCTTCACCATGAGGTTATGTTAATCACCATCACCGGATGGGTACTTTGATGACATCAAACGCCGCTCAGAATCGGGCGGTTATAAAGGTGTCATTAGGTATTCGAAAGTATGTGTTGAAGCGCATAGACCAATATTGGGATTTGTCCATCCATATGACGGATAGATATACTGGCCCTTCCTGTGGAATGTCATCTAGATAGCTTGCAAGCATGTGACTAGGTCACAAGGGATGACATAACATGGAACGAGTAAAGAGTACTTATCAGTAACGAGGAAGAACTAGGTATGATGATACCGACGATCAAACCTCGGATAAGTAGAATATCGCGAGACAAAGGGAATTGGTTTCGTATGTTAATTGGTTCAATCGATCACGAAGTAATCGTTGAGTATGTGGGAGCGTTATGGATCTCCGGATCCCGCTGATGGTTATTGATGGAGAGGTGTCTTCATCATGTTCGCATATTCACGAACCGTAGGGTGACACATAAGGTTCAAGTTGTTTGAAGTAGATATGGAATTTGCGTTGGAGACCGAATGTTGTTCGAGTCTCGAATGGGTCCGGACATCATGAGGAGATCCGGAATGGTCCGGAGAATGAGATTCATATATTGGGGATCATTTTCTAAGTTAGGAAATGTTCCGAGTGTTTGTATGGAGATTCTAGAAGGTTTGGAATGTTCGGAAGGTTCTAGAGGATTTCTTGGAGTTTGCTTGAAAACCAAGAAAGGGATCAAAGAAACCAAGTGGGGTAAGACACAGATTCGTGGGGGAGGAGGACTCCTCCCCCCAACCCCCCGGCCCAACGAGGAGGGAGTCCTACTAGGACTCCTCCAGCGCCTCCCTCCTTTAAATAGAAGGGAGGGGCGCCCCCTCTTGCACCTTGTCTCATAACTCCCAATCACAACCGCCTCTCTCCTCCACGTTTCTTCTGCACAGGCATAGGCGAAGCCCTGCAGATTTCTCATCTCCACCACCACCACCACGCCGTCGTGCTGCTGGGATTCCGTGGAGAAGATCTACTACCTCCGCTGCTCGCTGGAACGGGGAGAGGAAGGTCTGCTTCGACCAAGACGCAGGATCGTCTGAACCGCTGCCTGAACGCTACCGAAGGATCGTCCACACGATCTTGAGATCGGCAAGTGATCGACTACATCATCCACGAGATCTAATCTCGTTAACGCTTTCGGTTCTATGAGGGTTAGTATCGATCTATCTCGTTGCTCATGTCTAGTAGATTAGATCTTGGCTTTTATCTAAATTAGATCTGGGTTTTGTTCGTTTCGGTAGAAATTTTTTGTTTTCCATGCTACGAACCCATCGCGGTATCGAGCCTTGTCTATGCGTAGATCTGCTGCACGAGTAGAACACAATGAGGTTGTGGGTGCTCGTGCCGCCTTTTGCTATGTGTGTACTTTGCATCTTGCGGTATGGTGGGATGAAGCGCCCGGATAACGTTACATGTCATCATACATGAGACTTGCTCCACGCTTGACGGTAAACTCAGATTGCACAAGTGGCTTTATGGGTGTCTCTCCCATCATAGTATAGATCAAATCTACACTTTGCACTTGATAGCACTTGTATCAACGCTTGTGGTTCAGCCAGAGGTAAGATGTGTTCTTAGTCGAAAGCCCAAGCCACGTAAAACTTGCAAAGAAAATTAGAGGCGTCTAACTTGTTTTTGCAGGGGTTTTGTGATGTGATATGGCCTACATGTGATTGTGATTGTATTTGATGTATGCAATGATCCTTGTTGTAATATGGCAACCGCAGAGCCTAATGGTTGTCTTTAATTACATAAGACCTCGTGTCTATTCATCTTGTAATAGCTTTGTTCCAAGTAGTTGTAATAGTTGCTAGTGAAGATGAACAACCATGAAGCGCGCCACGGACCTTGACGCAATGCTGGTGATGATGGAGATCATGTCCGTGCTTTGGAGATGGAGATCAAAGGCATAAGAAGAAAGGGCCATATCATATCACACTAATTATGAATTGCCCGTGATGTTAATCCTTTATGCATCTTGTATTGCTTAGTTCATGACGGTAGCATTATAAGATGATCCTCTCACTAAATATCAAGTAATAAAGTGTTCGCCCTTAGTTGGCGCCTGTTTAAGACTCGTCGTTTCAAGCATCTCGTGATGATCGGGTGTGATAGACTCTACGTGTGCATACAACGGGTGCAAGCCAGATTTGCACATGCGAAACTAAGGTTAATCTTGACAAGCCTAGCATGTACATACATGGTCTCGAACACGGAATACCGAAAGGTAGAGCATGAGTCATATGATTGATATGATGAACATGAAGATTGTTCGCCGATGAAGCTACATCATCTCACGTGATGATCGGACTTGGTGTAGTGGATTTGGTTCGTAATCACTAAAACAACTCGAGGGATGTTGTTTTGAGTGGAGTTCACCTAGTTGATTTAAGAATTAAATTTGAACACTATTTATCATAAACTTAGTCTAAATTACTTACAAATTTGTTGTAGATTATGGCGAACGCTTTCCATCAATTTCAATGCTCCTAGAGAAAGAAAAGCTTAAGAACAATGGAAGCAATTTCACGGACTGGTTCCGTGGATCAAGATCGCCCTCGGGCTGGTCATTGACCTATGTGCTCGAAGCACCGCTTAGGTGACCCACCTAGAAGATGCCACCGATGACGTAAAGAATGTTTACGCCACTCGGAAACATCACTACTCCATAGTTCAAGGTGCCATCCTCAGACGGTTTAGAATCAGAGCTTCAAAACGTTTTGAGCACCATGACCCATTTGAAATCATTAAGGAGCTCAAACTCATATTTGAGACTCGCGGGGCCATGGAAAGCTATGAAGCTTCCGAGAAGTTCTTTACCTGCAAGATGGAAGAGGGCAGCTCATAGCGAGCACGTGCTCACCATGTCCGGCACGCAAACAAACTCCGAGAGTTGGGGATACCGATTCCTAATGAATTGGGATTCACCGTGTCCTCCAATCACCGCCACCAAGTTACAAGAACTTTGTGATGAACTACAATATGCCTTTGCATGAATAAGACGTTGCCCGAACTATCGCCCATGCTGAAAACTGCTGAAGTGGAGATCATGAAAGAACACCAAGTGTTGATGGTCAATAAGACCACCAATTTCAAGAAACGGGCAAGCCTAAGAACAAGGGCAACTTCAAGAAGGACGGCAAGAAAGCCAGACTCGCTAAGAAGCCCAAGGCTGGTCCTAAACCTGAAACCAGTGCTTCTCTTTGCAAGGGTGCTGGTCATCGGAAGCGTGCCCCAAATACCTAGCAGATCCCAAGAACGGCAACATCAAGAAGAAAGGTATATTCGATATACATGTTATAGATGTGTATCTTACTAGTAATCGTAGTAGTGCACAGGTATTTGATACTGGTTCGGTTGCTCATATTTGTAACTCAAAACAGAGTTGGAATAAACGAAGACCGGCAAGAGACGAGGTGACGATGCGCGTTGGAAATGGCTCCAAGGTTGATGTGATCGCCGTCGGCACGCTCCCTCTACATCTACCATCGGGATTAGTTTTAAATTTAAATAATTGTTATTTGGTGCCTAAGCATGAACATTATATCTGGATCTTGTTTATTGCGGTTACTCTTTAAGTCTGAGAATAAAGGTTGTTCGATTTATATGAGTAATATCTTTTATGGTAATGCACCTGAGATAAATGGTTTATTCTTATTGAATCTCGATAGTAGTGATACACATGTTCACAACATAGATGCTAAACGAATAAAATTGAATGATAATACTACATACATGTGGCAATCGCTGCCTTGGTCACATTGGAGTGAAGCGTATGAAGAAACTCCATTCGATGGACTTCTTGAATCACTTGATTTTGAATCACTTGAAAGATGCGAAGCATGTCTAATGGGAAAAATGACTAAGACTCCATTCTCGTATAATGGAGCGAACTCTGTACTTCTTGGAAATAATACATACCGATGTAAGCGGTCCAATGAGTGTAGCATCGCGGTGGATATCGTTATGTTCTCACTTTCACGGATGACTTGAGTAGATATGGGTATGTCTACTTTATGAAACATAAATCCAAACTTTCGAGAAGTTTAAGGAATTTCAAAGTGAAGTGGAAAATGATCGTAACAAGAAGATTAAGTTTCGCTCGACCACGGAGGTGAATATCTGAGTTATGAGTTTGGCATGCATTTAAAGAAATGTGGAATACTTTCAGATTGACACCGCCAGAACACCACAGCAGAATGGTGTGTCCAACTTCAGAATCGAACTCTCTTAGATATGGTTTGGTCTATGATGTCTCTTACAGATTTATCGTTATCATTTTGGGGCTATGCATTAGAGACAAATGATTCACTTTAAATAGGGCACCATCTAAACTGCTGAAACGACACTGTATGAATTGTGGTTTGGAAAGAAACCTAAGTTGTCGTTCCTTAAAGTTTGGGGTTGCGAAGCATATGTAAAGAAGTTACAACCTGATAAGCTTGAACCCAAAGCGGAGAAATGCGTATTCATAGGATACCCTAAAGAAACAATTGGTTATACCTTCTATCATAGATCCGAAGGCAAAGTTTTCGTTGCTAAGAATGGATCCTTTCTGGAGAAGGAATTTCTCTCGAAAGAAGTGACTGGAAGGAAACTAGAACTCGACGAGGTTATTGAACCTTCTTTCGGAGTTGAGAGTAGCGCAGCACCGGAAGATGTTTCTGTGCCGCCTGCACCAACTGGAGAGGAAGCTAATGATGCTGATCATAAAACTTCGAATGAAGTTACTACTGAACCTCGCAGGTCAACGAGGGTTCGTACCACTCCTGAGTGGTATCACTCTTCCTTGAACGTCATGTTGGTGGACAACACTGATGACCCTGCGACGTATGAAGAAGCTATGGTGAGCCCAGATTCCGACAAATGGCTAGAAGCCATGAAATCCGAAATGGGATCCATGTACGAAAACCAAGTATGGACTTTGGTGGACTTACCGGATGGCCGTAAGGCTTTCGAGAACAAATGGATTTTCAAAAGAAAAACAGATGCTGATGGTAATGTTACCGTCTATAAAGCTCGACTTGTCACGAAAGGGTTCCGACAAATTCAAGGAGTTGACTACGATGAGACCTTCTCACCTGTAGCGAAGCTAAAGTCTGTGAGGATTATGTTAGCAATCGCTGCATATTTCGATTATGAAATTTGGCAGATGGATGTCAAAACAGCGTTCCTTAATGGTGACATTGAGGAAGAGTTGTACATGGTACAACCCAAGGGTTTTGTCGATCCTAGTGATGCTGATAAGGTATGCAAACTTCAGCGCTCCATTTATGGACTGAAGCAAGCATCCCGGAGTTGGAATCAACGTTTTGATAAAGTAATCAAAAACTTTGGATTTATACAAACTTATGAAAAAGCTTGTATTTACAAGAAAGTGAGTGGGAGCTCTGTAGTATTCCTAGTACTATATGTAGATGACATATTGTTGATTGGGAATAATATAGAACTTCTTAATAGCGTCAAAACCTATTTGAATAATAGTTTTTCAATGAAGGATCTTGGCGAAGCGGCATATATTCTAGGCATCAAGATTTATAGAGATAGATCAAGACGCCTAATAACGCTTTCACAAAGTACATACTTAGACAAAGTTCTAAAGAAATTTAGAATGGAAGAGAGCAAGAAAGGGTTCGTGCCCATGTTGTCAGGTAAGACCTTGAGTAAAACTCAAAGTCCGGCTACGGCAGAAGATAGAGAAAAGATGAATAAAATTCCCTATGCCTCAGCCATAGGTTCTATCATATATGCCATGCTGTGTACGAGACCGGATATAGCACATGCTGTTAGTTTGACTAGCAGATATCAAAGTGATCCTGGAATGGAACACTGGACAGCGGTCAAGAATATCCTAAAGTACCTAAATAGGACTAAGAATATGGTTCTTTCTTATGGAGGTGATGAACAGCTTGTTGTAAATGGTTACACTGATGCTAGTTGGAACACCGATCCAGATGACTCGAAGTCACATGCGGATAATGATTTATTTTGAATGGTGCTGCAATAAGTTGGAGGAGTGCCAAGCGAGCGTTAGTGAAATCTTCAATCAATCGGAATACATAGCTGCTTCGAGGCTGCACAAGAAGGCATATGGATGAAGGAGTTCATTACTGAACTTGGCGTGGTTCCCAGCTGTTAGACCCGATGGCCATCTACATCGTGACAACACAAAGCCATAGCTAATGCACAGGAGCTAAGGTCACATAGCAAGCTGAAGCACATCAAGCTACGTTTTCATGCTATTCGCGAGTATGTCCAAGATGGTGACATAAAGATTTGCAAAGTACTCACTAATCTGAATGTAGCAGATCCGTTGACTAAACCTCTCCCTAGAGCAAAGCATGACCAACACCAGAACGCCATGGGTGTTCGGTATATTACCATGTAATCTAGATTATTGACTCTAGTGCAAGTGGGAGACTGTTGGAGATATGCCCAAGAGGCAATAATAAAAGAGGTTATTATAATATCTTTGTGTTTATGATGAATGTTTACATCCCATGCTATAATTATATTATTAGGAAACACTAATACTTGTGTGTTTTGTAAACATAAAAGAGTCCGTAGTAAGCCTCTTGTTGAACTAGCTTGTTGATTGATTGATGATCATGGTTTCCTGATCATAGACATTGGATGTGATTAATAACAAGGTTATATCATTAGGAGAATGATATGATGGACACACACCCATAGTAAGCATAGCATAAGATCAAGTCATTAAGTTCGTATTGCTGTAAGCTTTGAAATACATAGTAACCTAATTCTTCGACCATGAGGTTATGTTAATCACCATCACCGGATGGGTACTTTGATGACATCAAACGCCGCTTCGTAACTGGGCGGTTATAAAGGTGTCATTAGGTATTCTGAAAGTATGTGTTGAAGCGCATAGACCAAAATTGGGATTTGTCCATCCATATGACGGATAGATATACTCTGGGCCCTCTCGATGGAATGTCATCTAGATAGCTTGCAAGCATGTGACTAGGTCACAAGGGATGACATAACATGGAACGAGTAAAGAGTACTTATCAGTAACGAGGAAGAACTAGGTATGAAGATAACCTCGGATAAGTAGAATATCACGAGACAAAGGGAAGTGGTTTCGTATGTTAATTGGTTCAATCGATCACGAAGTAATCGTTGAGTATGTGGGAGCCGTTATGGATGTCCAGATCCCGCTGATGGTTATTGATGGGAGAGGTGTCTTCATCATGTCTGCATATTCACGAACCGTAGGGTGACACACTTAAGGTTCGAAGTTGTTTGAAGTAGATATGGAATTTGCATTGGAGACCGAATGTTGTTCGGAGTCTCGGAATGGGTCTGGGACATCACGAGGAGATCCGGAATGGTCCGGAGAATGAGATACATATATTGGGGATCATTTTCTAAGTTAGGAAATGTTTCGGAGTGTTTGTATGGAGATTCTAGAAGGTTTCGGAATGTTCTGGAAGGTTCTAGAGGATTTCTTGGAGTTTGCTTGAAAACCAAGAAAGGGATCAAAGAAACCAAGTGGGGTAAGACACGGATTCGTGGGGGAGGAGGACTCCTCCCCCCAACCCGCCGGCCCAAGGAGGAGGGAGTCCTACTAGGACTCCCCCTCCCCAGGCGCGCCTCCCTCCTTTAAATAGAAGGGAGGGGCGCCCCCTCTTGCACCTTATCTCATAACTCCCAATCACAGCCGCCTCTCTCCTCCATGTTTCTTCTGCACAGGCATAGGCGAAGCCCTGCAGATTTCTCATCTCCACCACCACCACCACCACGTCGTCGTGCTGCTGGGATTCCGTGGAGAAGATCTACTACCTCCGCTGCTCGCTGGAACGGGGAGAGGAAGGTCTGCCGACTCGCCCGATGTGACCGTCTGCGGAAGCGCTGCCGGAACGCGGCGCCGGAAGGATCGTCCACACGATCTTGAGATCGGCAAGTGATCGACTACATCATCCACGAGATCTAATCTCGTTAACGCTTTCGGTTCTACGAGGGTTAGTACTGATCTATCTCGTTGCTCATGTCTAGTAGATTAGATCTTGGCTTTTATCTAGATTAGATCTGGGTTTTGTTCATTCTTGCGGTAGAAATTTTTTGTTTTCCATGCTACGAACCCATCACTTCCCTCCACCACCGCTCGCACTCCGCCACGCAGAAGTAGCGGCGGTCGTGCACTGGCCCTTCCTCCTCCTGGCGCACGGCGTGGGCGCCGACGAAGTCCTGCAGCCGGGGCGACGGTGGCACAACCCCCCGAAGGAAGGCCGGCATGCCACTCCCTTGACGGTGTTGGCCGCTCGAGCCGGATCCGCCGGCTTCGTGGTCGTTCTTGGACTTCTTGAACCACCCCGACTTCTTCATCGCTGGTGGTGGCGGTGGCTGTGGCGGCTAGATGTTGGGTGGCTTCGGCGATGGCGATGGCGAGGGGAGGGAAGGTGTGCGACACCGACGGTCGCAGGGGGCTGCTTAAGTAACCCCTGTCGGTGGGAGCGCGCGCAGGTTCTCGCGCCTTCGCCATCAATGCCGGCGCGGGAACTCAGGCGACGCTCCGTCCCGTCGTCATTGTCCCGTCGTCATTGATGGCGAAGGTTGCCGCGTTTGCAACTGAATCGGTACCGCCGGTCAGGCTGCCGCTCGCGTCTCTGAATCGCTCTCGCGGTTGCCTTTGACTCGCTATGGACGCTGACGGGTGGGACAGTAGCGCGCATAGGGAGGACACGCCCGCGTTCCGCCCTTGTCCGGGACGACGCAACGGCACGCAAATTAGGTACGCTGATGGGTCGAGCCGGACGCGTCGAACCGGATGGGTCGTGCCGCTGGGTGAACGTGCACGCCTCGCACGTCCGCGCGGACGGTTTCGGACGCACCCGGATAGGTTGGGTCGACCCGGTGGAGATGCCGTAACAACTCTAGACAAAGTCCTAAATCGAGATCCAGCGATGAAGCTTACCCTGTCGGACTAAAAGTACTCCCTTCATCTCAAAATAAGTGACGTGAGTTTGTCTAGATTCGATGTATCTAGAGCAGGTTTGATAAAGTCTGTACGGAGCAATTAATCACCATGGGGAATAATGATACTACTACCTCGCCTTGTTTTGGACCCTGAAGACTGAAGAAGCACTAGCGAGCTACTGGTACTAGTAATAGTAATCCTCGGTCAAAGTAGAAAAGGGAACAACAGCCCGCCGGCTGCCGTGTCCAGTCAAGGTGTCAGCGTTTCCAGGGACTAGCTAGCTACAAAACCACGGTCGCAACGTGACATTTCCGCCCATGCGCCCGGTTCTAGAACGTCGCATGTGGTCGGAGAAACGTACGAGGTCTGGAGCGCGCGGGATCAACGTGACGGGAGGTTTTCGTCGCGCGTGATCCGTGCAGCTAGCCGGACCTTGGGGCGCGCGGTCCAAACGTTCCCATTGGCCATCTATCCGGTCCTCTCTCCTAGATCTGGTCGGAGAAAATCCCGTTTCCCTTCCGATGCAGAATCAGGTCCTGATGTGCACTGCACGTGAGGGTGACTAGCTACCTCCACGGTTTGATCCGGTGCATCTGCCAGGTCGTGTCGTCGGGGGATCCATCGTTGTGACCGTGCCCGCCGGCCAGGGGCTCTAGAACATTTTAGACCAGGGTTAGATGGAGAAAACCAGCTGGAGCTGATGCCTCGAGGAAGAGTCGTCGTAGGAAAGGCACGCACGCACGGTCGCAGACGACTTGTTTCAGAGACAGCAGGCAGGAAGGAGACCCGGCCCGGTTCGCATGCTGAGACGGTTTCAGCTAGTGAAACCACGGGGTTGTTGGAGTATGTTCCGGCTAGGTCGCAGATGACTTGTTTCAGAGACAGCAGGCAGGAAGGAGACCCGGCCCGGTTCGCATGCTGAGACGGTTTCAGCTAGTGAAACCACGGGGTTGTTGGAGTATGTTCCGGCTAGATATATTTGGTAGTTTAAGATTGTAATTTATGTTTATCTCTATTAGTCTTCTATTCTATAAGGCTAGTGCTACATAAACAGTCTAAGGTGTCAATACAATTTATACTTCCGCAAATCTTTCATGGTATCAGAGCGGGTCACTCCTCGATCTAGGGTTTAGCCACCACCGCTTCCGCCGCGCCGCCCCCGGGAGATCCTTCTTCCGGGCCGCGCAATAGTAGATTAGATCTTTTTCGCAAATTTTTCTCGCCGGCCGCTTGACCGACATTTCTTCTTCTCTCGCCGATCATAGATCGAATTGTGTCGTCTACATCCGCATGTCGTCATCACGCGCCTCTACTTCAACCTTGGCGTCGACTCATCTCCGGCAAATCATCGCCAACGATCGTGCCAAGGAGGCTCCGCGCAGCGTCCAAGGTCACGCGCTACGTCGGCTTCTCCGTCCTCACATCGTCACCACGCCGGCCTGTCTTCGCCGTCATCGACCGGGACACACGCCCCCGAGTACGCGCCTTGCCATCAACAAAGGCCTGCAACTTCATCAATCGTGGTCATCATCGCCGACAACCATCTACACCAACATCATCGCCACATCGTCGCCGCCACCACCAATCGTGGTTATCGTCAACGCCAACAAGTTCTTCTCCATGAGCGACACCGCGTTCATACAAGCGGAAAATACGGGTATAATCCCCGAAATCGACTACCTCTACAATTCAATCGCCATCGACAACTACCACCGTCGTCTTCGTCCACCACGACCTTGCCGCCAGAGTCACGGTCTAATTTTTATTTGCACAAGTCTGTGCTTAATTTCTTCTTCTTGCAGCCACTTCGTCTACTCCGACACGGTGGACAACTTCTACATCGACCGTTTACGGAAAATTTTCTTTGCTCCTTAATCCGGCTCTGGCACGCATGACTCATGATGGTTCCTGTCTTCACACGTCCGGTATTGGCAACACCGATACGTGTCTTCGTCCCCAACACGCTCCCGCGTCTGGCAAGCTCGGCATTGCGGGTCGAGCTACTTTGACCCAAATTACGACTATCTCAATTACTACGGCAAATTCTCCAGGCTCAAACAACGACATCGACCACAACACAACAATAACATCGACATTGTCGACTTCATCAACAGCGACAACTTCCCCAACGGCACCATCGACCACGACTACAACACCCCACTTCCGGCTACATCGACATCGGCATCCATCGGATCCCTCTCTAGCATCTTCGGATTATGCTCCAGTCAAACCGTCTGTGACACTCCTGTTGTTCGCGTACTGCCGATCCGACTGCGGGGTGTGTTGGAGTATGTTATGGCTAGACATATTTGGTAGTTTAAGATTATAATCTAAGTCTATATCTATTAGTCTTCTTGCCCCCAAGTCTTCTAGTACTATATAAACAGCCTAAGGGCTCATGATGTAATCACCTCTTGCAATATCAATACAATCTATACTTCCACAATCTTTCATGCGGGCGGGGCTGCAATCAGAGCATCTCTAGCACCTATCGTATATCTCAAACCTTAAACATGCCAGTACAGGGAACTGAACTCTCGCTTTGCAGTTACAAATCATCTGTAACAGAAACCGCAATTTCAAAATCTCGCCGAAAGTGCCTTCACGACAAAATTCAGAGAGAAGAACATACGATTCAGTTAACATTAAAGCGAAGAACGTACGATTCATCAGTCTTACATGCACAATTTTTACATAATTTTTACAACAAAATCCTCAAAGCGGCGGCGATCACCCTTCCTGGCCGCGGCGACGCCGCTTAGTTCTCGTCGTCGCTCGAGATGACGACGATGTCCTGGCGCGCGCGCTTCAGCCGCTCCGCCGCGTCCACCTCCTCCTTCTGGCGCTTGAGCCACTCCACTGCCGCCTCCTCCTCCTTCTGGCGCTCTATCAAGCGGAGCGCGTCGGCGAGCTCCCGATCCTCCCTCGCCTGCTCGTTGAAATGGGCGCGCTCGGAGCAGCGTCGCAGCCTGCCAACACGCGCTCCTTGGCCGCGTTGGAGGTGATGAAGTCCCTCTCGATGACGCGGTCATCGAAGCTTGTGTCGGACCTATCCAATTCCTTAGACGTCTAGTTGCGGTAGCCCGAGGAATCGCTCTCCAGAGGCAGGGAGGGAGGGCGGTTGCGGCTGCTCCCCGCACAGGAGGAGGAGGAGGCGGCGGTGTAGGAGGCGGCGTACCTAGCGAGCGACGCTAGCGCGGGCTTGTACCACTTGACATATTTCCTCGCGAGGCGTTTCTTCGCCCCCTCTGAGTGGCTCTGGCGAAGCTCGGCGCTACCCTCGGGAGACTTAGCGCGGGGGCGAGGGTGGGGCGCTGGGCTGCATTATCTCGTCTCGGTGGAGGGAATGTCCGTGGAGGATTTGGCAAAGGGTAGCCGGCGGTGGCGGATTTGGTGGCTTGAGGGGTGGCCGACGACGGCGGATTTGGCAAGGAAAGCGATGTAGGGGGTTAAGGTTTGCGATAGAGGGGACACGGTTCTGACTGCGGGGGCCATAGATATAGTGCTCGCGCGGGCCGTGTTACGGGCCACCATAAACCATTTACGGGTTGGACCGCGAATACGGGCTCTAATCAGCGCGAGAAACTGTAATCGACCCATATGTCGTCAAAATTTTATGATTTCAGCCCATTATACGGTAGCTGCTAGAGTTGTTCTTACAAGGTTAGTTAGAGCATCTCTAATCATGACCGTAAATGTGTGAACTGTAAATCGTGTTTATAGTCCACGGAAAACTGCTTTTACCGTTTGAAAACACGCGGTGCAGAATGGAGCCCACATTATTCTCGAATATTCTCTTTTACGATCGTCTATACGGGCTCCATTCTGCGCTGCATGTTTCCAAACGGTAAACTGCCAGGATTTGAGTTGTTTCACATTTCATATCCATATCGTTTCATTCAAACATACAACAAACCTATCAAATAAAATGATCAAATTAGGCCAAATGAATGTCCAAATAAAATTACAATAATAGTTTCAACGAATTTTAAAAAACAAATTGTTCAAACATAGGCCAAATGAATGTTTTGTCACACATACACGAATTGAAGAAACAAATGCTGGTGTTGTACACATACACAAGTGCTGATGTTGATCATTGACGGCCATGCCTTGCCCAATGGTGGTCGATGAGGTCCTTCTGGAGCTGTGTGTGGGTCTGCTCGTGTTCAATAGTCCTGTAGGAATCAAGAAAAGATTGCAGGCGACCGGGATTCTTTTCTGGCCTCACTCGGCAACATTTTTATAGAAGCACTCCAAGTTCAGCCCTCTCTCGTCCTTGATGATCATATTGTGAAGAATGACACAATAGGTCATTATATTCTTGAGGGTTTTGATGTCTAAAAAATGCGATGGGCCTCTCAGAAATGCAAACCTAGCTTGCAAAACACCAAATACTCTCTCAATCCTTTCAGGCTGCCTCTTGTGTCTTAGCAATTTCAGCTTCTTTCCTTGTTTTCGGATCATAAATGGTCTTCACAAAAGTTGACCAATCTACATAGATGTCATCGGCTAGATAGTAGCCCATTATGTAGTCATTCTTGCCCACTTTGTAGTCGCAAGCAGCTGCATCTCCTCTGGCAAGTCTTGAAAATAGAGGTGATCTATGCAACACAATGATGTCGTTCAGTGATCCCGGCAACCCAAAAATACTATGCCAAATCCATAGGTCTTGTGATGCTACAGCTTCAAGAAAAATCGTTGGATCATGGCTCTTATCACAGTATTGCCCTTGCCAAACTTTCGGGCAATTCTTCCACTTCCAGTGCATAAATCCACACTCCCAAGCATGCCAAGCCAATCCCTCCTTTCATTCACCTCCATCGGCCTTCTTGTATCTTCTTCGTTGGGAGCTCGAATATACTCCTCGCCGAATAGCCTGATCACAGGCTTGGCAAATCGCCGTACAGATTCAATGGTTGTGTCTTCGCCAATGCGGAAGTACTCATCACAGTAATCAGTGGGCACGCCATATGCAATCACACACATAGCTGTCGAGATCTTTTGATACAGGCTAAACCAGCTGCCCGGTGTCGTCTCTACTACACTGAAAATATAGGGAGTTGGCTCAGCAAGTGACGAGGGTTTAACTCATCAATGCCCATTGTTATGGACTTGGGTTTTGGAGAAGGTGGGAGCGCTGGAGACATCTATCGGCTAGCAAACAAGCACACAGGGGACAAAGGATTTACCCAGGTTCAGACCTCGTAGAGGTCCCTACTCCTGCTTGTCTGCTCGTGGAATTATCGAAGGAGTCGAAAGTTATAATGGTGCGCAGATGTAATCTAGCGAGGGTTGTGGAAACTAGGGTTACGCGTGTCCTCCTCGCCGCCCCCTCCTAGCCTTTATATAGATAGGCTAGGTCTCAGGTAGCAGGTTGAGTCGGTTACAAGTTAGGGTTTTTCCCTTCAAACTTTCTATCTTTAGCTTTTTCTTGATCTTCAAGCAATCGAGAGTCCACAGGTTACTCGAGTCCTTCCATATGGGCCTTGGGGACACCGTGGGCCTATACGTATTTGGTCCGTATATACCAAGCTCGAGTACCTGTAGGGTATACCCATGTCAGTAGCCCCCGAGTGTCCAGTGGAATCGCAGATTCGACTGGGGACTTTTTGAAGTCTTTGAGTGCCTGAATGAGTATATTTTCGACTGCTTTTATTTATGTCATAGGGATTGTTGATTTACGTGCCTGATATAGCTGAAGTTTCGGTATCAGTTAACCACCTTAGGGTGAAACAACGCAATCTACTCAAACTCGAGTCCCCGGAGTCGAATCCAGAAAAGTGCTGGCGTAATTCGACTCAGGCCGCGGAGGTCTTACAGGAGCCGAATTCCAGTTATATGGGTGTGAGCACTCGACGCGTCCGTCAAGGCATGTTCATCGTGCCTGCAGGCACGAATATATTTCTGGTAGTGCGCAGTTAAATGCGTTGCTAGGCCTTATTCAGGTCTTACCTTTACGCTGTAAGCGCGTCATCCGAATTTTATCATCGCGGAGATGATTCGGGCGACCCAGGAGACGTAGTCTCTTTGTAGGGAAAATTATGAGGCGGTGTCGCCATGATCTACGAGTGCGGATGTTATCAACACACAGCTTTTGTGCAAATAATCATAGGGTGCGCGGCCAGCGCTCCCTATGGGAGTAGCCCCCGAGTGCCTGGTTGAGTCGAAGACTCAGGCAGGGACTAAAGAATTTTTGCGACTGCTGTCGTCTTTGCTTGTTTGTTTCAGTCGAAGACTCAGGCAGGGACCAAAACACGTTTGCGACTGCTGTCGTCTTTTGCTTGCTTGTTTCAGTCGAAATTGTTTCCGACACTCCCTATCGGAGTAACCCATGTCAATAGTCGAACCGTGATTCGAGTGGGTTTGATTGTGATTGCCTATATCCCTGCAATAAGAAAAAAAAATCGTAGGGTGCGCGGCCAGCGCTCCCTATGGGAGTAGCCCCCGAGTGCTTGATGGAGTCGAAGACTCCAGCAAGAACTAAAGTAGCCTTTGATGAGGTCAGTGCTGACGCTTACATGACCTCAGTTGCCCGCGTGAGCGATTTTGACGGGACGTGACGAGCGGTGGGTCCCACTTTCTGACTTTGATTTGACTGGGTGTGCGTAATCTTATTATTAACTGTGCCTCCTCGATTTCTGCGCGTAATGGGAGCAGTGGAGGGATGGTTCGCGCTTCCTCTTCTCCACGTGTCGAGCATGATGCGCGCCACACGTCTAGTAGGATTTTTGTGAGCCGTTGGATTGCATCTCCTAGGGGTTAAGTAGCGGCGCTACAGCGGTAATTTTCCATCTTCACTCTTTTCTTCCTCGCTGCCATCGCCATTGCTGCCGCTCATCTGCTTTTCCCTGCGTTCATCTCCTCCTCAACTCTGGATCACCTATGCTCGTTTCCAAGTTATTTTCTGCGCTCTCATCGCTGCCACGCAATGGGAAAGAAGAAAGGAGGCGCTGCCGCTGAATCCGCGGCCACCGTCGCCGCGACGAAGAAGAAGGGTGGCCCCGCTGCTGCGGGCACCAGTGCCATCGCCGGCGGGAAAAAGAAGGTCGCGGGCACCCACGTGACCAATGGCGCATGGCGCCCTTCTATCATCAAGGCGTCAGATCTCCGTCTTCTTCGCCAAGACGGAGTTATTTCTGCAGCAGTCGCCGATTCGCGCATCCCCAGCGGTGAGACCATTCTTGTGCCTCTCGTTGGTTTTCGAGTGATGTTTTTTGCATTCGTCATTTGCGGCCTTTCTTTGCCTCTCCACCCCTTTCTTAGGGGGTCTCCTTTGTTTCTACGGGATCCAGCTCCATCAGTTGTCCCCAAACTCGATTCTCCACATCACCTGTTTCATCACTCTTTGCGAGTGTCGGCTCGGAATCGAGCCGCACTTTGGCCTTTTCAAACGCTTATTTAAACTGAAGCGTCAGTCCGCCTCTGGCTCTCTAGTTTACGACATAGGTGGTTGTGGAATCCATGTCGACCCGTCCGCCACCTACTTCGACATCAAGCTCGTCAAGTCCGTCCAGGGATGGAGGGACAAATGGTTCTATGTTCGCGACCAGAAGGCCAAGGACGAGCACTTTGGACTCGCGCCTTTCGATCCCGCAACTCCCTACAAGAAGATGCGTTCTTGGAAGAACGTGGCCATGCCTGCCAAACTCGCGGAGACAGACATGCTATATCAACGCATCTGCGACCTCGAGAGTCGCATAGGCGCAGAAGAGGGAGGCTGCGCCCTTGTCAGGACTTGGATGCGTCGTCGCGTCCAGCCTTTCCAAGCCAGAGTCCATCCCATGTTTCAATGGGGTGGCACTGATGATGCCACTCGCGTGTCTGCCGATGGCATGTCCGCGAGTGAGGTAGATAAGAGGGTGCGACTGGTCACGAAGTACACCTTCAAGGATGTGCTTCCGAATGAGCCAGTCGTTCCTCCTTTCGATGCTTCGAATCCTCCTCCTGAGGTACAGTTGTGCTACGCAGTAGCTTATTTTCACGATTGCTTTTTCTGTTGCTTACCTGTTCTGTTTATTGATCTTCACTGTCTGTATGCAGGATTGGGCGGTGTCGCCTTATATGCCTCCTCTCTCTGAGAGTATTATTTCTCGCGAAGCTTTGGAAGAGGACGAGTCTGAGTCGACTGTCCCTTCTGATGTGGAAGAGGAAGCCCCCGAGTCCGAGAGCCCGATACTGCATAGCGTTAGCGCGGCAAGGATTCCGATCGTCGACTCCTTGACTCGATAAGCCTGTTACTTGGCGTAGAATCGCCAATTCCCGCCGTTCCTTTGAGGGCTGTGGCACCATCTTCTCGCAAGAAGATGCGATTGCCGAAGGAGTCTTCGTCAGAGTCGACGGAGGCCATGTTTAATCTTGACAACTTTGACTGGTAAATTTGCGAGTTTACTAATTCTTTTCTGTTTTCTTCTTGTTGTCTTTGCCATGGAGTTTTCCTTTTCTCAATGTGGATTTGGTCTTGTAGCCAAGAGGCGTCGTCATCTTCTGGCGATGTCGAGTTTTTTGAAGGAATCTGGAGTCGCGACCTCAAGGGCCAAAGTAGAGGTCGAGCGCGCTCCTTCTCCTCCGGCGGCGGCCCACTCCGGGCATAATTCTTCGAGCTCTCCTCACGTAGGGGAGCATCGAATGGTTGCTCGGATGACGGTTCAGCAAACTTCTTCAGAGTCGCTAGAGGATCATGTAAGTATATCTTTCCTTCTTTTTTAATGTGGTAGTCAACGCCTTCTGTTGCCCTCTCCTGACTCCTTGTTTTGTGTGACATCTCCTTGTAAAGGAAGCCGCACAGGTGGCGGAGCAGGTGATGGCGATGGGTCGCCAGCATGCAATGCAGGAGACGCGTCCCCGCGTGGTCAAAAGTGAGTGCTCTACACTTATTCTTTTCGTCTTCTCTCTGTTTTGGTATAATCGACTGATGGCCAATTATTGACTGCCATGTAGCTGAGCATAATGCTTTACTGCGCAACGTCGCCACGTTGGAGAAGACATTAGCCGCAGCTGTGAAGGGGCGCGACGAGGCAATCGCGACTCGTGATGATGCCCAAAAACGCGAAGAGGATCTGCGCGCCTCCTTTGCGGCCAGGGAAAAGTTGTTCGAAGAGCAACTGTTCTCAGTCGCCAAGGCCCTCTCAGGTACCTTTACTGGTAGATATTTTATTGATGTTCCTCTCTGTATCTAGAGTTTTTGCCGATGGCACTAGAAGTTTGATCCATGTGTGTATTTTCGGTGTAGATGCTGGTGACTTGAGTTTTGACCCGCATGCCCTTTGTCGTGATGACGCTCTGGCCGGCGCGGTATCTGCGGTCGAGGACCGAAGCGCCGCCATCCATGATACATTGTCCAAGGCCAAGGTCGCCCTTAGTCGCCTCCGGGAGGAGTTGATGCCGAAGGCAGAGCTGGTCGATAATATGGACGAGCTGGTGGAGTCACTCGCCGGGGGTGTGCCTGCTACTTACAAGAACTCTCTCCGCGCGGCTGGTGCGACGATGTCACTCGCCATGGTGCAAGCCCACAGAGTCGAGATAGATCCCTCTGCTGTGTCGAAGGCGATGCCTGTTGGCGCGGATGGTCAGCAGGTAGTCTTTGCTCCCTTTACGAATGCTTGTGCCAAATATGGCCATTCCTTGATAAATACTGTTGCCAAGTATTCGTAGGAGCTCCAACGTGCGAAGAAGGCGGCGAAAGCTTCGGCCTCAGGGGCCGGTGGAAAATCTGTGGTATCTGATACTGCCACGGACTTGATGAAGCCCCCGAAGCCGTCGAACTCGAAGAAGCCAGCTGCTCCGTAGTTAGCTTATTGTAATAATTTATCAGTTGCCCTTTTAGTCTAAGGACGTGCCTGCTGGCGAGTGTGTTTGTAAACACTTATGCTTATTTTGAATGCGTCTGTTCCCCTTGCCTTTGTGTTGATTTGGTCGCCTTATTTGCTTTTGTCTTGACTTGTGGTAGGGCACATCGAGTGGTCCTGTGGGGGGAAACCAGGATTCGCCATCTTTTGATGAGACAGTGGCACCACCGCGCTCCAGGGTAGAGGAGCTATCCTTGCTGTCGCGACTTCGTGATCGCGTGAAGCAGCTGGAGCATGAGTTTCCCCTGATCCGTGGTAATGCGTACGGAAGTCGGCGAAAATCCTCCGCATGAAAGCAATATCTGCTTGGCGAGGTGACGCGGCTGGGCGACCAGTTTAAGTGTTAGTTTGCTCGTCCTCATCTTTTCCTTTGTAGTTAGTCGCAATGGTACGTTGTACTCATGTTGTTGGTGCTGCTTCGTGTAGTTGTTAGCGCACGCCATCCGCAGGAGGAGAGGGATAGGATTGCCATCCGTCTTCATGATCTCACCCAGGAGCAACTTCAAGAGAGTGGATACTTCTGGGTAGATCATGATCGTGCAACTGCATTGGCGACCCTACAGGATTGCGCTTCGCGAGTGCTGCTCTTCCTGAAGAAGTCGCAGTCGTGTTTGAAGAACATCTATCGGGCGATGTTCCCGTTGGATGACACTCCATCAAGCCTGCTGGCTCTCCTGGCCAAATTTCGAGATATGTCCGCGGTTCGTGAGTGCGTGAGGCAGCAGTTGGTGGCTGGTGCCAAGGCTGCCTCTCGATGGTGCGATTGCACAGGCCTGACGTGGATGTCGCCACCATTGCTTCTGGGCCGCCAGCGCTGCCAGTCGTATCTGCTTGGAATATGGTGCCGCACTATCAGGCGGTGGACCGTCCATCAGAGGAGATTGTCGACTTCTTTGAGGAACAAACCAATGTTCTTCTGTTGCAGCAGTAGCCAGATTTGTATCCTGCACATAAGTGTATTTGTGTTGTAATGTTCATATATATGTTGTAGATAATTTATTGTCGAATGTGTATAAACAGCTTTGTTAGCGTCAGGTGCGTTGCACTTATGCGAGTCCTTTTCGTTAGCCTGGCCATCCCTTTGTCAACCTGCCAGGCGCGTTGCAGCTGGGTTGAGTTTGTGTTAAGGGGTTCGATTGATGTGCCAGCTACTCAGGATATCGCGTTTATTGGTTCGAAGAACATATGTAAGTAGGGTGGCGTAGCCCCCGAGTATAAAATTGACAAAAGTGAAAGAAAAAACACAGAGTTTTGAGGCACTTAGCTTTTATTTATTTGAAGAGCAGTACGAGGTACAATGTGTGGCTAAATAGCCTTGGCTGAGTAGCCTTATTTGCGATGTAAAAGTAAAAAAACTAGGGGTAGAAGTGTCGCAGTTGTGCGACGTTCCAAGGGTTGGAGTATGCGACTCCTGTCACTAAATCTTGAAGGCGATAGGCGCCACCTGGGATTACTTCTGTAATCACGTACGGTCCTTCCCAGGGGGACTCGAGCTTGAGATGCCCCTGCTACTTCAGTCGCAGGACCAGGTCACCTTCGACGAAGGATCTGGGGCGAAGTCTTCTACTGTGGTAGTTGCATAGGTTCTGCTGGTAGATCGTGGATCTTTCTGCGGCAATTTCTCTTGCCTCGCCGAGGAGGTCGATGGAGTCTTCGAGTGCAAGAGATGACTCTTGTTCGCTGTAAGCGGCTACGCGCGGCGCCTTGTACATCACTTCGGCGGGTAGTACTGCTTCTGCTCCGTGCACCATAAAGAATGGTGTGTAGCCCGTGGCGCTATTTGGAGTTGTACGTAGGCTCCAGAGTACGGATTAGAGCTCATCTGGCCAGCAACCCACGGCTTGTTCGAGTGGTCGAAGGAGTTGCTTTTTGATGCCGCTGCAGACGAGCCCGTTTGCTTTTTCCACTTGACCGTTGGTCTGTGGATGCGCGACTGAGGCATAACTGATGTTGATCCCCAGGTTTTCGCATAATTTTTGGAACTTCTTGGATGTGAAGTTCGTCCCGTTGTCAGTGATGATGCTGTGCGGCACGCCGAAGCGGTACACAATGGACTCGAAGAACTTGACCGCACTGTGTCCTGATTGTTTGGTCACTGGCATGGCCTCAATCCACTTGGTGAACTTGTTGACTACGACCAAGAGGTAGACGTAGCCTCCTTGCGAGGACCTTGGGAGCTTGCCCACCATGTCGAGCCCCCATTGTGCGAAGGGCCAGGCCAATGGAATAGGCCGTAGTTCTGCGCCTGGTGCATGTGGCTTGTCCGCGAATCGCTGACAAGCGTTGCACTTTTGGACTATGTCCTTGGCGTCGCGCATGGACGTGGGCCAGTAAAATCCAGCCCGTAGAGCTTTGGCAACGAGGGCGCGACTGCCGGCGTGGTGCCCGCAGGTCCCTTTATGGATGTCGAGGAGGACTGCTCTTCCATCGGCCAGGGAGACACATCGTTGTAACACGCCTGTAATGCTGCGTTTATACAATTCGCCATTGATAACGGCAAATGCCTTGGAGCGTCGCGCGATGTGCCGTGTGTCTGTCGGGTCGTCCGGTAGGCGCTTGCTGAGGAGGTACGTAATGTACGGCTGCGTCCAGGATTGTTCGATCATCATGACGCTCATTGGTCCCTCGAGTCCTGTGTCTAGCTCCAAGTCATCGAGTGCCATTGGATCATTGGATGGCGTAGCCCCCGAGTCCGTTGCTGCGCTTGTTTTCTTCTCTGCGGCCTTTGGCTTGATGGAGCATTCCCAGATGCGCTCGAGAAATACCCCAGGTGGTATGGGGGCGCAGATTGAGCCTATGTTGGCGAGTGCGTCCGCCTCCTCGTTGCTTTTGCGACCTACGTGTCGCAACTCGCAACCATCGAAGTCTCCTTCGAGTGTATCGTAGAGGTCGCGGTACGCGATCATGTTGTCGTTTAGTGCGTCGCACTCGTGCATTGTTTGGTTGACGACCGTCTTGGAGTTGTCATATATGATGAGCCTCTTTGCGCCGCAGGCTTCTGCCATCCTCATCACGTGCAACAGGGCCTCGTATTCAGCCTCGTTGTTTGAGACTGTGAACTGCATTCGCAGGATATACTTCAGTTTGTCCCCTTGAGGTGATGTCAGTATGACACCTGCTCCTGCTCCATCTTTCCGCTTGGACTCATCGAAGTGCATTGTCCAGAGGTAGGACATATCTGGCTTATTTGGGAGTTGGTTTTCCATCCAATGCACGAGGAAGTCAGGGAGAACTTGCGACTTGATTGCGTCGCTCTTTTCGTACGTGATGTCTCGTGGAGACAGTTCGATTCCCCAAAGCGCGACTCGCCCCGTGGCGTCGGGGTTATTGATGATGTGTCCCAATGGGGCGTCGCTGACTACCACGATTGGGTGTTCCTGGAAGTAATGGCGCAGCCGCCGGGCGGGCATGAAGACGCCGTACGCCAGCTTCTGGTAGCGCGGGTACCGCTGTTTTGTTGGCGCGAGGACCTCGCTGAGGTAGTATACCGGGCGTTGTACGCCATGGACCTTGTTTTCCTCGGCCTGCTCGACGACGAGCACTGTACTAACCACTTGGTTGGTAGCGGAGATGTACAGCAGTAGTGGTTCCCTTTCTCGTGGAGTCACCAGTACTGGCGAGGTGGATAGCAGGCGCTTGAGATCTTTGAATGCTTCTTACGCTTCATTGGTCCACTCGAATTTGTCAGCTTTGCGGAGGAGCTGATAGAAGGGCAGTGCCTTTTCTCCCATTCGACTGATAAATCGACTGAGGGCCGCGATTCGTCCGGCTAGTTGCTAGACGCCTCTTATGTTCTTTGGCTTCTCCGTGGCCAGTATGGCCTTTATCTTTTTCGGGTTTGCCTCAATCCCTCTCGCGGAGATGAGATACCCGAGCAGCTGCCCAGATGGTACGCCGAAGGCGCATTTGTCCGGATTGAGCTTAATCCGGTAACGATCGAGATTGGCGAAGGTTTCGCGCAAGTCGTCGATTAGAGAGGCTTCCTCCTTGGTTTTGATTACTATGTCGTCGACATAGACTTGGATGTTGCGACCCAGTTGCTCCTTGAGGCAAGCCTGCATGCACCGCTGGTAGGTGGCTCCCGCGTTTTTTAGCCCGAAGGGCATTGTGTTGTAGCAGAACACAACGAAGGGCGTTGTAAACGCGGTCTTCTCCTGGTCTTCCTCCTTCATTCGAATTTGGTTATAGCCTGAGTAGGCATCGAGGAAGCAGAGGCGCTCGCATCCAACGGTGGAGTCGATGATTTGATCGATCCGTGGTAGCGGGAAGTGATCTTTTGGGCAGTGCTTGTTTAAAGAAGTGAAGTCCACGCACATCCGTAGGATATCCGTGTCCTTTTTTGGCACCAGCACCATATTGGCGAGCCAAGTGCTTTCCTTGATCTCGCGTATGAATTTGTCCTCGAGGAGTCTGTTGATCTCCATTCCGACCGCCAAGGCGCCGTGGCTCGTATATTCACCGATTGTTTGCTTAACTGGCCTTGCGTCAGGGTTGACGTTGAGTGCGTGCTCGGCAAATTCTCTGGGAACTCCTGGCATGTCCGCAGGACACCAGGCAAAAATTTCCCAGTTCTCACGGAGGAATTCTACGAGCGCGAGTTCCTATGTGGGATTCAAGTTGTTGGCGATGAGGGCCGTTTTGGCAGGATCTGATGGATGGACCTGCACCTTCTTTGTGTGCACAGATGAGTCGAAGGAGAGATCAGGTGAGCTTGGCCTACTCAGGGGAGGCAGAATGTTGTCTGTCGTTTCCTTCAATCGCGCGAGCTCCTCCTGCATGCCAAAGGACTGGGAGATTCTGTTGAATTTCGTCGCGAATCGCCGACGCTTCAAAGCTCCCGTTGATTGTGATGACGCCGTTGGGACCTGGCATTTTCATCTGCAGGTAGGCGTAGTGGGGTACCGCCATGAACCTAGCGAACGCGACGTGTTCAAGGATGCAGTGGTACTGTGAGGGCCAGTCGACGACCTCAAAGTCGATGCGCTCGCGCCGAAAGTTCTCCGGCGTGCCGAATATGACGTCGAGGTTGATTTTGCCCAGGGGGTATACGCCTTTCCCTGGGACGATGTCATGGAATGTTGTGTCCGATGCCTCCAAGTAGGTTAGAGGGATCCTCATTGCTCGCAAGGTACTCGCGAATATGAGGTTGATGCCGCTTCCGCCATCCATGAAGACGCGACTCATGTCGAAGCCTCCAATTTGCGCCTAGAGTACGAGGGGACAATGACCTGGGCGAGGTACCTGAGGCGGGTGGTCGCGTTTGTCGAAGGTAATGCATGACTCACTGCCACTGAGGTACTCAGTGGTGGATGGTGGCGAGTGCATGGCCAAGTTGACTTGGCGAGTGATGGATTTCTGCACCCTATTGGAGGGGCGCCCCTTTTGGATCATCATGGTTCCCATGGCCCGTGGGTACGGTTCTCCTCCGTGGTGTTGGTCCGGTGCAGCTCCGTTCGGGGGTGGTCCCGGTGGTGGTGGTGGTGCGCCATGTGCCACGGCGCCTGGAGCGGCTCCGTAGCCTCTTTCGACTGCGTTGTGGTTCATTTGAACCAATCCCTCGTGTAGCTTGAGGAACTCGCGGCAGTCCTTGAGGAGGTGGTTGGACTTTCTCTTGCCATCATGCTTGTCGATGTAGAAGTGTACCGTGCATGGCCCGGACAGTTTGTCCTCGATGGAGGTCGCGGGTGCCTCATCGCGAAAAGGGCGCTGCCACACTTGCGTGGTTTTCCCGGAGTCGCGGTATCCGCCGCTGCGGTATCCGCTGTTGCGGTTATCATCGCGTCTATCGGCGTAGCCGGCTGCGACCATGTTGACGTCGTCACGGTCGTCGTAGATGCGCATGCGGCGTTTGCCTTGGCGGTCGCGTCTGCGTTCGAGTTCTGCCTCCTCGTCGGAGTGAGCGCGATTCTTCACCGAATCTTCTCCATCGGCCCACCGATTCGTGATCTCCATCAGGTGGTTGATGGTCTGGGGCTTTGAGCGGCCTAGTTCCTCCCTGAGTTCCATGCAGCGGACACCACCGTTGAATGCATCAATCGCACGGTCTTCCGAGATGTTCTCCGAGTTCTTGATGATGGACCACCTTTGGATGTAGGAGCGCAGCGATTCGTCAGATCTTTGCTGGCAGCATCTCAATTCTTCGATTGAGGCGGGTCGTTTGTACGTGCCCTTAAAGTTGCGCACGAAGCTGTAGACCAGCTCATACCAACTACGAATGGATCCACGTGGGAGGTTATTGAGCCATGCTCGGGCGGCGCCCTGCAGCTGTAGCTGCAGGCATTGCATGGCAAGATTGATCGCCCTTGTAGCCCCGATGACAGGAGATGTGGTCCTCCAGCCAGATCTTGGGGTCCTGTAGACCGTCAAATTTCGGATTCTCTGATGGGAGTTTAAACCCTTTAGGCATTCGCTTTTGCCTGATGGATCTGCTGAAGCATCTGGTGCCGCAGAGCTCCCCATCTTCCTCTTCCGAGTCAGTCGACCGAGCACGTCGTGCCCTTGACTTGTCGATCTTGTGCTGCGTGAGGTCGTCGCGCGCATTGTAGTCGCGATTGTGTCGCCGTGAGCGGCGGCGGCGGGACAGGTCGTGACTGTCATCGCTGGATGAGGGAGAGGAGTAGCGCTTTGCCCTTTTTTGGGTCTGGTACCGGCTCCTTGTCGAGGGAGGCCTCGATTATCCCCAAACCCGCGATCGTAGATCGGTGCATGGCAGTTCGGGAATCTCCAGCTGGCGGCTGGTTATTGAGGAGGTACATGGTGGCTGCTGTCACCGCAGCTTGCGGTGTTCTGGGAACCACGTTGCCTCTCGTGTCGACTGTCATAGAGGCGAAGTCGAGGACTTTCGCGGCCTCTATGCGCTCTTGCTCGGTGAGGTGAGCCATCCGCGACTGCCTCTTCTTGGCGAGGTACTCGTTGCCTCTTGAGGAGGATCCTCCGTAGGAGGAGAGCCTAGCGCGACGAAGGCTTGATTCGTCCGCTGCCTTTTTACGCGCCTCTAGTTGCGAGATTACTTGTTTTTGGCGCTTGAATTCTTCTTTTAGAAGCCAGTGGTAGCCCATCAGCAGTTCCTGCGGGGACCCAAAGGGTAGAGGTGCACCTCGTAGGGCTTCGCGGCAGCGCTCCCACTCTTGCTCGTTAAGCTTGATTACGACGCGTTCGCCGGTTTGCTCATTGATTATGCTGGGAGGTTCGACTGCTCCTCCGTTGGCGCTGTTGCCACCGTTGCCACCGTTGCCGCCGTTGGGTGGATCGGTGCCGTTGCCGGTGTTACCACCGTTGCCGCGATTGGCGGAGGTATCGCCTGCGTTGATGACGACGCACATGAAGTGATTGGGGAAGCTGTTGCTTCCACAACTTTCAAATTCGGAACTGTAGGTTCCATCTTCTGTGGCCAAATCGCTCAGATCGGAGTCGCGACTGTTGTCGCTGACCGTGTTCCCGACTGCCACCGGAGCATTGAGCTCGCTGAGGGTGCCGATCGATGGAGGGAACCATGATGCCGGGGCAATCGCCGGTGCTGTCGGCTGATCAGGCATGCGAAGCGTGCCCATCTAACCAACTTGGAAGCGGAAGCTCCCAATTGCCAGACTGATTCCGTCGTCCACGGACTCGAAGGCCGGGCGGGTGGCCGGCGTGTGGACGGTGAAGTCGAAGGCGCCGAAGAGCTGGCAAATCTCCGCTGTTGCGGAGTTGTAGATCGCAGTTGATGGGGCCGAAGAAGCCGCAACATCAACACTCCCTTTTCCCACAGACGACGCCAATTGACGAGGGTTTAACTCATCAATGCCCATTGTTATGGACTTGGGTTTTGGAGAAGGAGGGAGCGCTGGAGACATCTATCGGCTAGCAAACAAGCACACAGGGGACAAAGGATTTACACAGGTTCAGGCCTCATAGAGGTCCCTACTCCTGCTTGTCTGCTCGTGGAATTATCGAAGGAGTCGAAAGTTACAATGGTGCGCAGATGCAATCTGGCGAGGGTTGTGGAAACTAGGGTTGCGCGTGTCCTCCTCGCCGCCCCCTCCTAGCCTTTATATAGATAGGCTAGGTCTCAGGTAGCACGTCGAGTCGGTTACAAGTTAGGGTTTCCCCCTTCAAACTTTCTATCTTTAGCTTTTTCTTGATCTTCAAGCAATCGAGAGTCCGCAGGTTACTCGAGTCCTTCCATCTGGGCCTTGGCGACACCGTGGGCCTATACGTATTTGGTCCATATATACCAAGCTCGAGTACCTGTAGGGTATACCCATGTCAGCAAGTTTCTAAGATTTTGACGAACAATTCTCACCGCATCTGAAACCTTCTATGGAAGAGATGCGGGGGTAGGTTGGTAGCTCGATGGAGTAATCTTCCATCAGCGTGTTGTGGCCTTGCCATCGATTGCGGGATAGAATAATACGACCGGGCACTGAACTGCGCTCCTGTTCAACATCCTCCACCTATCTTCAATCTCCTTGACGGCGAGGACGATGGCCAGGTGCTCACCGTTGTCGTCCTGGAGGGGCTCATCAATGTCCGAGTCGTCCGATGAGGAGGAAGAATCCTCGAAAAAAACAACTCGCTCTCGCTCAGTGACGAATTCATCTGACACAAACATGAACGGCCGTGAAAATCCATGGGCGACCGAATTATCCCGAGCGGGGAGATCGAAGGAGGCCATACCTTGGCGGGGAACGACGGCCACGACGAGCGATTCGGTCAACTTCGGCGGCGGGAGCTCGCAGGGCTGCTGTTCTGGCTCCGGGGTGGCAGGATCTATCGGCCTAGGTGCAGCGCGGAGGCGAATCACACCGGATCTATCGGCCTAGGACGGGTGGCGCGGCGTGGATCGGCGGTGGTGGCGGGCGGACAGAAGAGAGGGGATGGGAAAAATCAGCGCGCCAGTAATCGCAGGGGCAATAGGGTTTACGCTCGGTTTGACCCCTCGCTCCTCGAATGTACCGGCCGTCGGGGGGAATTCACGGTCGCCCTCAAAAAATGTAAGGGCCGCTACCTAATACGGGCACGACTAGAGCGCCCGAATTGTGCCGAGACGAAAATAGTGGTTATTAATTAGTTTCGGGTCTTTTACGGTCACGACTAGAGATGCTCTTAGATGGCCGAGAGGTGACGAGCTTAGCCTCTTTTCCTCACTAATCTCCGTTGTGTTAAACTTAGCTTATTAGCTAGCTAGCTTCTCCGTTTGCGTTGTGTGTATACGTTGGTAGCGACAACGGAGGCGTACGCAAAGACTTGGGCCGGCGCAGACCCCAACAAACCCAAACCCAAACCACCCCTCATGAGTCATGACGAACACACAGCCAACGTGGCACACTACAAGACACAGACCGGAATCGCGAATTGTTTCCGGGACTGCGACTCGAGAGAAAGTCCATGCCGCCCTGTCACATGCTACGGCCACAGCGATCGAGGTGCGCTGCCGGCGAACAGCTCAACGTCGCACCCAATGACTTTGGTGCAGTCAAAACAATACTACTCCTAGTCCTAGTACAAGTCACGCAAAATTAGAGATATTAAAACTGGGACAAAATAAAGCTCCCTCACGATCTGGACGATTTCTACCGTCCGATCGCTCTATTTGCACATTCCTGACCGTTGGATGTGCTTCACTTCCCGTACTGTGGCTGCTATCTCTTGGGGATGTTACTCTCGACGTCAAATTGAAGTGTTCTGATTAATTGGGCCTAAAAAGTCCCGCTAAAGTCCATCTGGATACACGTGCAGACCAAGTCCACCTTATCTCGCTGTATGCCGCCAACCTTTTTCCTCCCGAACCATAGAGCGGTCACAGGTGAGCCATGATGCGAGGGCGAAGGCGGTGCTTTGACCTAAGAGATATGGCGGGGCAATTGAATCCATCCTGACCGTGCCTCCGATCATCCCACAGCTCTACACCGGTGGTATCTTGCCTTCCTCCACGAGCTTGCTTACCTCTAAGTGCCTCCACTTCTCGACCCCGATACCCCGCACCACCACGGCTCTGGCCATCTCCAAGTCGCTGCTTACCAGGACCAGGTCCAGATCCATGACGGCCGCTGTCCAAGAAAGTGAGATGAACCTTCTAAGAGAGTCATCCTTTACAAGGAGCAGATCAAGATTCTTCACCTGGAAATCGCAAACGTCCTTGAGGCTGGCTGTTGCCGTATGTGTTCCAAGAGAATTTTTCTGTTGGAGAACTTGAGAACGATCTTGTGCTATGAGGTATTGCTTTTTCTCTGTGATATAGACTTGTATGTTCTACTCCCTCCGACCAAATTAGTGGACTCAAATTTGTCAAGATACGGATGTATCTAAAACTAATTCATATCTAAATACAATCGAATCTAGATAAATCTAAGTCAACTAATTTGGGTCGGAGGGACTAGCTATTTTAGCCGACTCAAAGGATAAATTTTGTTTGGAAGTTAGGTCTGGAATGTTTGACCCACATAATATATTGTGCTTGTTGGTCACGCTTTCATCATTTCGTTGTTTATACATGTGTTACCAATGACTTAGAAACTAAGAATTTGCAGCTTTCGTATTTTATCTTTTAGTGAAGATTATAAATGGTACTTCTTTGATTGCGTCTTCTACAAAAGTTGCTCTTGCTTCCATACACTCATAAGTCATAATTAGCTCATATGTCTATGCATGAAGAACTATTGATGGTCTAACATGAACTTATGTCATTTTAATGGGAAAAGGACAACGGAGAATAGATCATTGGTCCATTAGACGAGATGTTTATGGAACAATATCGGTAATGCATTCAGGTTCATTTTCGCTACCCATCCTCACCTATTACTCTCATGAGACATCGGTGGATCAACCCATCAACATAGGTCATTTTCACTGCAGATTTTCACCTTCATTTTTCACAATTTGTTCCATTTTACTCTTTAGATTCCATATTATCCTGCCATATTTCACAATTTATTGCATTTTGCTCTTCAGATTCTCGGTATTACAGATATCATTGTACTTCAGAAGGCTGATCTGCAATCAACACTCAAGATCATATCCCTAAATTACTTGCTTATTTTTTCCTATAACTATTTGTAAATGTTATCCATCTGACCTGGTAAAAAGCATTGTCCTTGTTTATTTATGTAGGCTGGAGAAATTTTACCGTACTAGATCTTTGTGGATTAATAGCAGAGGTGAAACGCTAGGATATTCACAATAATATCTTGTACTATTCCAGATTTTTTTACTATACATATCACTAAAAATTACAAACAAACTTCAGTTATTTAGTCTGCGTACATTATATATTTTTACTATACTCGCGACTAACTGAGTCCCTGTCATTAAAAATAGGAAAATATTGCATAATAACTTATTTACACCTATTTATTCTTTTTCATCGTTCATATTACGTTTTTACTTAGCTTTTGCCTCCACGTAATTACGAAAATCTTCTCATTCAATTTTTGTAATGGATAGACGCGGCAACATGCGCCATCATGATCTAGTATACCATATATACGTACACCCACGAGGAACAGCCCGTGCATCGATCGCCGGTCTGAAACCGCCGCATCTACGGCCGGAAGTCACCTCCAACAGCTAGCTCATGTCTCGGGTAGTCCTGGTCATCAAATGTGAACATGTGAGAGACTGATGAAATCATGGGTTGACAGAGGGAATGTCAATACAAAAATACGTACGGGCACTGCTTGGCCGATAATCATAGTCAAGCAGACTTTGGGGTTGGGAAACTAATATGAACCGGAGGCAAATGCGCAACCAGGAATTCCTTCAGAAGGAAAATTCCCTTCAAACAAAGTTAGAAGCCACACAATACTTAGTTCCTCTTACATGCCACACACGAGGTGACCTGGACGATGAGAATAAGATAACACATGATCCACCACATCGGTTTGAATAAATGTTTATTTGATCATCCTTGGTGGTAGCGAATGACTCCGATCGTCGTCTTCTTACCCTTTCGGCCGTAGATCGGTAAGCACTTAAAGGAGTTCCCAAGTTATCGTATGTGCATCGTGGTCCATGGTAAGCAAGTAGCGATCAGAAAAGATAACCACGAGAAAGTGCTTTTGGACCCTGGTTTAAACACGCACACCATGCAATGCAATTAGTCCGAGTCCAACATCTCAACCGCCTCTCAAAACGAAAGAAAAGTAGTAGCACACAGAATTCTAGATCCCCGGGAAAGTAAAGCAAAATATAATTCAAGAAAAAGACCAGATGATGTGCGCTACAGTGGGTCCAAAAAAGAATTTTGAACCCTTTAAGTAGATTCCATTAGGAAGTTGCCAAAACACCAAGATAAAGGGAATATCAATGTGAGTACTGTCTTTTGCGTGCTTCGGATGATTTACCTTTGAAATAGGCATCCTCCAGTGATAAGAACTTGAGCCAAAAGGTAACAAAGCCCAACTTACCTAGGGTAAACTGCAAGGCCGAGATAGGCTCATCAATATAGCGATGTTTGTACCTAGCTTATATCTTCTTATAACTCTTCAAGTATTATTTTTTACCATGACTTCGGCGGGCTTACACCGACCTGAACTTTTATAGCAACATCAACCACAAACAGAGTCCGGAGCTCTTACAAGTTGGAGAGAGAGGGAGGGGGGGGGGGGGAGAGGGGAAGAAGATCGCGCTGAACAGGAAGGCGGATCATGACTGTCACAACAAGTAGTAAGAAGGGAGGCATTCGTCGTTTTGGTGCACCTATGCGCCCAAAGACGAATATCTTCCATACATCTACAAACAACAACAACCAGGGGCTCATCTACATTATTGAATACAAGTGAGTTCCTCCTTTTCCAAATGCCCCAGGAGACAGCCGTGAAGATTGTGGCGTCATTGGAGCTTCGGGAGAGAGACGCCCACAGATCTTTGACGCCATTTGCGGTGGCTTGGAGAGGGAGGTGTTGCCAAACTTCCTGAGCTCTTCAAGTAATAAAGCGCTCTTTATCGAGAAAGAAAAGCTTATAACTTCTTGCAAATCTAGATAGACTTGCATACAGGAAGCACATACTCAGGGGCGTGACGCTTAAACATGACACATGGTTCAAGAAAAAAAAGTATAATAACAATGCAGCGAGGCACTGAAATAACAAGTTAGGCCTGTAGTTTTATCTTTGTTGGTAGTACGGTATGGTAAACATTTGAACGTTCTCCAAAAGAAGGAAGTACATGCACTTAATCGAACTTCTAGTTTGACCAAGAACTTAGAAATGTTTGACTTTAAACAAACCTAGAATTTTAATTAATTTGGACAGGAGGAAGTATAAGAACTTAAATCTTAATTTTTATTATTTTTATGCGTCTTTGTGCTACTGTTGATGATTATTAATAGATCGGTGGAGTTTCGCAAAAAAAAAACATCAGAAATACATGTGTTGAGATCGCTGGCTAGACTAGTAGAACACAGAGACAACACCAAAGTTAGCAAAACAAATCATGAAAGAAAAAAATGAGGTAAATGGAAATTATGGATAAAGGTGAAGAAATTTGAGAGCCTAGGAAGGTTCAGTATCTCTAGGAACAACAGATGTATGAAAAATATGTGATTATAATCTCCTGAGCTTGTAGTTGGGACAGTTCCAGGCTTCAGAGTCCATGCGAGAATTATGCATAGCCTTGTGATCATAGGCGGAGCCTGTTGGTAACCAGCCCGGGCCGTGGCCCATGCCTTAAAAAAATGGACTACCATAGTTTTGTTCATGCTGAAGAAATCACTGCAAATTAGTCTAACTGGGCCGGTCTTAATTATCGGTGACGCTCAACACTGCTTGTGATTATCTTGCTTGGAAATGGAAAGGAGTCTAAAAACCATACTAGAGCCTATACAGCTACCCTAGACAAACAAGGTTAAATAAGTCCAATTCTTCCATACTCCGTATGTTATTAAGCCAATTCAGCTAAAAAAGGTAGCTCATGCAACTGTCACACTAATAGAACGAGAGGTCCATTAAATAAGTGTTGTAGACTAGCTCAGCAAATCAGCAAGATACAAAATGAAATGACATTACCTGATATCAGCCCAAGCATCATTTGACTATTTACTTCAAACTAAGGCCCAACACTTCCCGCTGAAAGAGTTAGGGATATGTTTAGTGTACTATTCTCAGAGAAGTTGTTAGAAATAATGGGCTAATCTATATAAGTCTATATGTGATTTCAGATTTTCCCAAAATCTCAAAGCCCATGTACGTGGAAGCCCATGTGTGATTTGGCCCAAGTAGGTGGCAGCTCACATGTGAGTGGAGTGAGAGCTAAAGTTTAGTCCCACATGAAAAGTTGGAGGAGAGTTACACCAACTTATAAGGTGAAATGTTGCACCACTTTGTAAGTGAGTGACAATAAGAGAGCTACACGCGCGCTCCTCCTCCGACGACGACGCCCGCCCGCCTCGTCACGACGCGCGCGCGCCGCGGGTTGCGGGAATCTCGCCGATCCGAGCTTTATGTTTGCTTGCTACTCAGGAAAACAAGGTTTTGACTGACGTGTCAACAGTCAGCCTATTCGGGTCGCTCTCGGATCGTGGGCTGTGCGCAACCTCGGCCCATGTTTGTCTCTGTTAGGGTTTCCTACGCCGCTCTATATAAAGTCATGTGCGGCTACCATCATAGAACACATCGAATCCAATCTAGAGTTTTGCCAACCTCTCTGCTTGCGCCGCCATCGTAGCCTACTCCATCCCTCTTGCCGGTGTGCACCGGCGGACGGGAGAGCAGGTCTCCGGAACCACTCGCCTTTGCGATCCTGTATGGAAGAGGGAAAGTGTTCTGCACGACTGCTCGATTTCTTCATCACGGGTCGTCTTCCATCCAAGTCGGGCGGTGCTGCCTATCATCGTCTTCGTCGTCGTCTGCTTCGATCAATCTTTCCCAAGGTTACTGCTGCGATTACTTCTGCAATCAAACGGTACGTGCGACGTGCTGCTATCTGGTTATTCACCATGTTCTGCGAGTACATGTTTAGCTGCTGCTTATTTCTGTTCATCTTGTTGTTTTGTACATCTAGTATGTTCGAGTTACATGTGCTAGTAGCTGGTTTTCTCATGTTTAATATTCTGGAATTAATCATGAAATTTGTGCCTAATTATCCAACAATCCAAAACCTTATTATAGGCAATTTCCTGAGTTAAACATGGGACATTTGGCCGATGCGATGAAGCCGGAAAAGTTTATCGGTGTTCATTTTAAGAGGTGGCAGTATAAGACCACTATATAGCTGCAAAATCTGAAAGTGTTTGAGGCTAGTGAGTGTTTACCTGAAGGAACTATATCTGAACAAGATCAGAACAAGTTTAAGGAAACCAATCTTGCCTTTGTGGGATGCGTTCTGAGTGTTCTTGACAACAAGCTGTTTGATGTGTACATGCACATCAATGATGGAAAAGAGCTCTGGGAGGCATTGAATGCTAAGTTCGGTGTAACATATGCTAGAAGTGCACTGTACATCATGGAGAACTTTCATGATTACAGGATGGTTAGCAACCATTCCGTCTTCGAACAAGCTCATGAGATATAGTGCTTTGCCAAGGAGATTGAAATCCTTAAGTGTAACTTACCCGACAAGTTTGTGGCTGGGTGCATCATTGCAAAGTTGCCTTATTCATGGAGGAACTTTGCCACAACTCTCAAGCATAAGAGATAAGAGATATCGGTTGAAAACCTGATAGCGTCTCTTGATGTTGAGGAGAAGGCTCGGGCTAAGGACACTGCTGACAAAGGAGGCGAGGGTCAATCTAGGGCCAACATGGTGCAGAAGAGGACTTTCGGCAAGAACAAAGGTAACTATAAGCCCTACTTCAACAAGCCTTAAAAGACTACAACCTTCAAGAAGAAGAAGAAGCCGAATAAGGCCGAGCTAGGTTGCTTTACCTGTGGAGAGCTCAGACACTTTTCCAAGGACTGCCCAGAACGTGCAGATCGCAGAGGGGAAAGTGGAAAGACTGTCAACATCGTGATGCTAGCAACACGGATGGGTATGGCAATTTATTTACTGTTCTTTCAGTGTTTCAATCACCATTATGGTGGATTGATATGGGTGCTAATATTCATGTGTGTGCTGACATCTCTATGTTCACTTCTTATCAGGTCGCACGGGATTCTTCCGTCCTAATGGGGAATGGATCACATGCTTCTATTCGTGGTGTTGGCACGGTGGATCTGAAGTTTACTTCCGAAAAAATCGTGCAGCTGAGGAACGTGCAGCATGTCCCTACTATGAACAAGAATCTCATTAGTGGCTCCCTTCTATGCAGAGATGGGCTCAAGGTTGTGTTAGAGTCTAATAAAGTCGTTGTTTCGAAACATGGACAATTTATCGGTAAAGGTTATGAGTTTGGGGGCTTGTTTCGTTTCTCTCTTTCAGTGTTTTGTAATAAATCCGTGAATCATATTTATGGTGATGTTAATGATGATACCAGTGTTTGGCATTCTCGTTTATGTCACATTAATTTTGGTTTAATGTCTCGGATGTCCAGTATGAGTTTAATTCCGAATTTCACTATTGCCAAAGGTTCTAAGTGCCATCGTTATGTGCAATCAAAGTGCCAACACCCGGATTTTTAATCCCAGACGCCTGTTATGCCATACATCGCAATCCTAGGATTACCATTTTGCGAGGCATAACAGATTGGATATCACACTACATCATCCATTACAAGCCATAATAAGGTTTTACAACAAATAAAGGATCTCATGATCCAGTCTTAGTACAATCAAGTAGCGGAATAAATAACATAGCGGTGAGGTCCATCTTCAGAGTCACAGGTGAAAGTGCACGTGTGCCCCCATGTGTGGTTTTGGTAATTAATGACAATCTTTATGTACTTATGTTTGCATTGAGTTTTACCTGTAGGATTTGTCCATAGGCAATGTTTGAACCATATGTTGGCTTCAAGGTTGGGAGAAGAAGAAAGTAAAGAAAATTAAGTGTTGACCAAGGTTTCAATGAGTGATCCGGAGATTGGTCAAGTGAGAGTTGATCCTATAGAAAGTGTGTCTTGAAGACTAAAGTTGGAGTGATATCTCTTATGTACCTTCAAGACACCAACATAATGAAGAAAGAATAAATGATGTTCAAGTTCAAGATGAGCCATCTCGAAGAGATCATTTGCTTGAAGCTTGCCATCCTATGGTGATCATGGATATGGGAAGATGGTATGCCCAAAAGAGAAGCTCTACTATAGTGGAGTATGGGGAGCAATTTGCAAGTCTTCACCAAGCTAGCGCAATCAAGAAAGGTGTTCCATCTTGAGGTGGACAAGATCGCTACTGTCAAGCTCAAGTGGAATATGCTCAAGGCAAAGGTATGTTCTTGATAGGGTTTCTTTCTTACCGGTCTCATGGTGTTAGTTGGGGAGACCAGTTTATAGGATAGATAGCCGTACTATCAAGAGGGGCTCTCGAGTGAGTAACTTGATCATATCCTTCGGAGAGAGCTCAAACCTTTGCATACTTGGCATCATCTTTCTTGGTTGTTATTTGGATCTTATCCATGTGAGGTTCTTGAGCTTGTGGTAATATTCATAACAAGCTCTAGTTCATCGAAAACAGATTGCATATGCATTCTCTATTACGTTTTCGATATTGGAGGTTTTACCGGTTTGTCTTTTAGAGATTGGTAAAACCTTATAATATTTGGTTCTTATCCATGAGAGGATTTAGAGCTTGTTTTAACCTTCATGACAAGCCCAAGTTCATCGAAAACGGATTTTGTATGCATTCTCTATTGCGTTTTCGATGTTGGAGGTTTTACTGGTTCGTCTTTTTGAGAGAGGTCAAACCTTTCGTCATTTGGTTCTATCCTCCGTTTCTAGACTATGATGGTTCTCTGCATGATCTTGTATAGTTTGTTGTCCTCTTTAAAACGAGCCCAAGATCATCAAAATCGGAGTCCGTATGCAAAAGTTATGGTTGTTTTCGTATTGGTCTTTCTGCCAGTTTTTGTAAGACCGGAGATTCCGGACTAAATCTCCGGTCCATCTCCGGACCGCGTACTGATTGTCCCCCAGTTTGACCCTGTTTGGCCTGCGTACACCGGAGACTCCGGTCCCAGTCCGGAGACTCCGGACCGGGCGATTCCTGGACCTAACGGTTGGATTTCTAGGGACCTATTTAAGGGGCCCTTCTTCCCCAATGGTTCCCTAACCTTCTTTGCAAGTTCTCCCCTCCATTGCTGACCTTCCTGAGCTTGCTATCCCTCAATCCCTCCATTTATTCTTGCATATTCTTGAGGGATTTGAAAGAGGAGATCTAGATCTACAATCCCACCAATCAATCTGTCCTCTAAGTGAGGGGAACATCTTGGGATCTAGATCTTGGAGTCTTTTGTGGATTTCCTCCATTGTTCTTCCTCTTTTATTCCCCATAAGGTTTTGTAGCTTTGGTGGAATTTGGGAGAGAAGGATTTGAGCACTTCTTTTGTTCTTGCCATTGCATTTGGTGTATATGTTTGAGTTCTCGGTGAGGATTTGATTGGGTGAAAAGTTGAGAAGCTTTTTACTCTTGGGTTCTTTGGAACCCTAGACGGTTTGGTGGTTTTGCAGGTTTGTGGATTACTTGGAACCTCCAATTAAGTTGTGGAGCTTTCCCCAAGCTTGTTTGTTGGGAGCCTCCAATTGAGATGTGGAGAAGTGCCCCAACCTTGTGAGAGGTTCCGGATTGCCACCGACAAGTGCACCGATAGTGGAAGTGTGGATCGATCCCGTTGGGGTGAGATTCACAGGAGAACAAGGGAGGCCTTTTGTGGCATTAGTGGTTTTATACCACCCCCTCTCCAAACGAGACGTACTCCATGTTGGGGGGAACTCGGTAAAATATCGTCATCTTCGTGTGCCTCGGTTATCTCTATATCCGAGCTCTTACTTATGCACTTTACTTTGTGATAGCCTTCGTGCTTGAAGTATATATACCTAGCTATCACATAGTTGCTTGTCTTGCTTAGCATAAGTTGTTGGTGCAAATAGGTGAACCCTAGTTGTTCTAGGTTTTGTGCTTAACAAAGTAAACGCTAGTTTAATTCCGCCTTTGTTCAGCCACTCTCGGAAAAGTTTTTAAACCGCCTATTCACCCCCCCTCTAGGCGGCATCTATATCCTTTCAATTGGTATCAGAACCTGGTCTCTCATTTTAGGCTTCACCGCCTTGAGAGTAAAGATGTCGACTAGGGGATTTGTGCACAATGAAATGTTCATATTCAATGGAACAAATTATGATATATGGAAAACTCGTATGCTTATTCATTTTCAGGACATGGACCCAAATTTGGAGCGTATTGTAGATATAGGTTTTTCTCCTCCTATGGATTTCGAAAATCTATCTTGTGAGGATGAGAAAAACTTATATCTTGATGCTCAAGCTTCTAATATGCTTGTTAATGCTTTGAGCTATGTAGTTACATCTTCAATCATTCCTTTTTGGAGCGCCCATGATTTATGGACAAAACTTCAAGATAAATATGTTGTGACCAATATTCTTGAGGATGATTGTGTTGCTTCCACTTCCGGTCGAGATGAGTTCTCATCTTCCACTTCACCAACATGTGAGTTGTCACAAGGTAATGCTATGGTGAGTGGTGATGGAACTTGCAATGTGGATAGTGAGCTTACCATTCATGATCCTTCATATCTATCTCATTGCAATGTTGTATCTTTGGGCATGAACACTCGTAGGACTATATGTGATTTACATCCTAGTGTTGATTTCCTTTGCATATCATGTAGAAATGGATTGAATATAGCTCATGATGATATGCTTGCTTTGCCTTGTTGCCATGATAAATGTGCTTCTATTTCCTCTAGTGCTTGTGTTGCTAACCATGTATAGGAAATCGAAGAATGTGTGGGCCAAGGCAAGGTTGCTATTGGAGCTTCAAGTGTTCCCCCATCATCACCTTCTCCCAACATTCACTTATGCCTCATGGCTAAGGAATCAAAGGTAACTTCTCCTTTGGATCCCAATGCACCTAATGATGATGTGAATGTCGACTTAGATGAGGTAGAGGATGATGTTGCTTATTTAAAAGAGAAGGGGGAGCTTGTTCTTCGTGCTCTACACAAAAATAAAAATGCTTGCTCCACTTTCATTGAAATCTTGAACTTTGCCATTGAAAGTAAGGAACTAATTTATGAGCATGAGGACACAATTGAAAACATGAGTAGTCTTAAGCGTGAGTATGCTAATGACATTTCAAACCTAAATGATGCTCTTGAGGAGGAACAAACCACCAAGGAATCTCTTGAGGAGACCTTTGCTCTAGAGCTTTCTAGAGTGAAGAAATCTCATGATAGAGAATTTGAGGCAGCAAGTGCCCTCCAAATTAAAAATGATAAGCTTGAATTTGCTTATGCTAAACTCCTAGAGGATTTTGAGCACCTCAACAATGGATCTAGGGTTATCAAGGGGGATCTCATCAAACTCACCGAGTCACATGACCAACTTAAAGCTTCATCCTCTAAAGAGCTTTCCAAGTTACCCTCACCTCTTACTACTATTAATGATGCTTGTGCTACTAACTCTATCCCTTGTGAAGCATCTATTGTGAAGGAGAATGTTGAGCTACATGCTCAACTTGCTTTGCTAACTAGCAACTATGGTAAATTGGAAGAGAGTCACGCTAAGCTATCAAGCTTGCATGAGGATCTTCTAGTTTCCCATGGTAGGCTAAAGTTGGCTCATGAGGCCATCATGTCAAAGGTAACATCTAGTGGGCCTCATGTGGACATTAGCACTATATCTACTCCAAATGTTATATTGCCATGTGCTAGTCCTTGTAATTCATCCTCTCAAAACCATGCTATATCTCGTGATGAATTACATTCCGTGCCTTGTTGCTCTAACAATGTAGCATCCACTTCCTCTAGTACTTTTGTTGAAACTAACCATGTAGAGGAAATCAAAGTTCTCAATGCTCAAGTCACTTCTTTGAAGAATGACTTGAAAAAGGGTCATCAAGGGAAAACCGCACTCAACAAAATCTCGAGTGTGCAAAAATCTCCCAATGACAAGAGTAGGCTTGGATTCAACTCCAATGTCAAGAACAAGTCCGCTATCTATTTGAAGCACAAGGACAACAAGAAGATGGCCAAGATCAAGTCAAGAATCCGTCCAACATTGTTTGCTTCAAGTGCAAGGAAGAAGGGCATCATTTTAGATCTTGCCCATTGAAGAAGAAGTATCTTAGTGTGAAGCAACAAGGAAAGCGGCCTCAAGCTCCACCTCAAGTCGTGGACGGGCCCCTTCCTAAGAGGACTACTCGAGCTCTTCCTCGAGTTGTGGCCTCACCTAAGAAGAAAGATGGCAAGAGAAGAACTTGCTATATATGTCGTGAGAAGGGGCATATTTAGTCCTCATGCACTATTGGTATCTCCTCATCCAACCCTATTATTATTGATGATGCTTATTCTCTTTGTAAGGATGAGGTTGGCAATGTGTTTGCCAAATTTGTTGGTGCTCAATGTGGGTTCATGAAAAGAACCATTTGGGTTGCCAAGCCTATTGTGACTAACCTCTTAGGACCCAACTTGGTTGAGTACCAACAAGCCAAAAATTGATCAATAGGTATTGTTGGAGGACATTGGAGGCTTGGCTACATTATGAAGAATTAAGGGATCTTCATCATTTATTCTTGTCAAGTCAAGCCATTTGGACTATCATGCTTCTATCATATATCCGATGTTCCTCCTTGCTGTAACATGTACCTAACTCATTTAAATTGAAAGTTACTTGCTCCCTTGTGCATGTGTTGGTTTTGTACCTTTGTATGTGTTTGTACATGTTGTGCTTCCCTCATACTTATATTGAGTAATCAAGTATACTTGTGTATATTGGGTGGCACACCATGTATTTGTGTCTCTTGGGTTGGAGCCTTTTTTGAAATTATTTGGTATCTTTCTTGGCTCTTGTGAGAGATTAATGGACTATCCCATTTTGGGGGAGTGTTATGCTTGGGCATTCCATAATCTAAAATGTGTGTACATGAGGAATACCACTTAGCATGTATATTGCAAGTTTATCTAATCTCTATGTGGTATGTCTTTCTCATGAGAAATTCAAGTTCTATATTGTCCATTAATTATCTCTATTTGGATCCTTTTGCCTCGTGTCGATATTTATGGTTTATCACATTATGGGAGAGTCATATGCTTAGTGCATATTACAAGCCTAGAAAATGTGAATACTCGAGGTTGTGTCACTTAGAATTGATATTGATAATTGTCTAGCTCCTATGTGACACATTTGCTCAAACAAGTTCAAATTTGCTTGAATACTTTTTTTTCTCATCTTTTGGATCTTGTTTGTGTGAGCTCTTCTTGGTATGTGTTTCCTCATACTTGGACATCTATATCCTCCATGGAAACCATTTGCTTCAAGTTACTCTAATCATTATTTATTGTGTAGCTATTTGGAGCTATCAAGATTCTCTTTCTAAGCATCAAGCTTAATTTTTATATTTTGTCATATGCTTCTTGTTGTGAATATGATCATGATATCCTTGAAAACTACCTTGGGAAAGGTTTCCCCATAATTCTTGTCATTGGACAAATGGTACTCCATATATGGTAGAATTTATTGATCATATTCACTTTGGCCTTTGCTTAAATTCTGTACTACCTCTTGCCAAGAAAATGTTTTGTGTTGTCTCCCAAGCTTTCCTTGCCTCTTGTGGATCTTTTTTTCCTCGTGTGTTTTATTTAATGTAGGTACTAGTGATGATCCCATTTGTGTGCATTTTGCATTCAAAAGGAAAATCCTACATAATGCACTATCCATGGGGGAGCTCTCCTATATTGTTGAGAACACTCATATTTATGCTTCTTGTTTTGTTCCATATCATGTTTTATGTGCTTGGAAGTTTGATCTTTTCTTTTGGTACTTTGTGCCATCATGAAAAGTGTAGAAAGTTTGGTTTGTGTGTTGGAACCTTGCTTTTTGGGAGTTGGTTTTGTCTCATTCCTTGTTACTTGTTTGATCCGTTAGGATGAGATAAATCCTTGAGCATTAGTGTTTCTGTCTATCTTTTTCTCTTTGGCTATTGCCTTGTTCATTTGTTGAATTTGTGTCCTTTCATGTGTTGATTTGGCTCTTTGATACAATTTGGACACCCTTTGGTCGTGTCACACTCTTGTGTGTGAATTCTTGGTTTACTTGGTGTTTTTGTTCAAATTGTATCTCCTTTTTGGTTCTTGAAATCTTGTGCATGCATATTTACTACATGTTCTATGTTATGGCATGCTTTCTTTCTTGATCCAATATATAGGGGATTGTCCACCAAATCCTATCGGCTAAGATGTGCATGAAATTCAATTTCATATCAATATGCACATATTTATGTGGAGTCTCTCCTATGTATTGTAGTTTATCTAACTACTTTGGACCCAGTGAGTTTTGGGACCATTGTGTACTTGAATGTGTTATAAGTACATTGGAGATTCATTGGATGCTTTTCAATAATAAGAAGATGTGGGGACTAAATGATAATTGGAGTCAAGCTAGGATGATCAACAAACTCATATCTACTTCATCCTATCAATGGTATCTCGGTAAGAAGTATCCCTCTAATGCGTACTTTTCTAGCATCCAGCCTTTGTGGTTGCATCATGGCATGATTTCCTTCAGTTGCTTTTATTATGGTTCTTGCAAGATTGTATTGTATCATCCTTATTGTTATATGAGTAAGTTGAGATGAATGCATATTTTGGGGAGTATATAAAATTCATGTTTATGATTCACCAATCCCACATATGCCAATCTAGCAATTCTATTGCCAATCATTTCCTCAATTTCTCTCATGTGCAATATGGATGAATTTGCAAGGCTTATTTGTTCTTTATGATACTTGTTGCTTTTTCCAATGCATTCCAACTATCTCTTGTTCCCTTGTGATAGTTGTGATGTATTCGCTGGTGTTTGAAGGTCATTGATGATCAATAAGATAAATTTGAGCCTTTGGCCATGCTTTCTGGCAAAAATCTTACTAGAATTATCTATGACTTTATTTTGGATATCTTGTTCATTCTTGAGTATCCATTTTGTGTGTACATGTTTCTTTGTGGATGTATATCTTGGTGATTGTTGTCTACCTAGAAACTTATACACATAATTATGGCCGAATCTCTAGTTGATATCCTTTTGCTTTGGAGTCTACACCTTGTGCTCCTTTTTATTCTTTTGTGGCTCCAAATGTTTTGCTTTGACTGATTGACCTTTTCATTTGCATCTTTTGGCACTCATTGGTGTTAAGAAAGTTGATCTCTCATGCCTTTGTGTTGTTATGTAAGTTTGGGGGAGCAAGGATACCATGTTTATGCACTTTGCATTCAAAGCAATTATTATATTTGGTGCATAAACCTAGGGGAGCTTTCCTAATCTACCTAAGAACACACATTTTCTTTCTTGTTCTTGTTTGGTGTTTTGTTTGATTATGGGGAGTTAGGATTCCATAATTGTGCACCTTGTTGTGCATGAACCTTGGGGAGCTTCCTATTTTCATCCAAACACTCATTTTATCTCATCATAATATCTTCTCACTTGCTCGTGCTCGTGGTCTAAATGATATAGAGGGAATGAGGATGCCATGTTTGTGCATATTATATTCAAACGCAAATTATAAGTTGTGCACAAACCTTGGGAAGTCTCCTCATATTATTTAGATCACTCTCTTTTCAACCTTGTCATAATATCTATCTTTCTTTTGGTATCTTCCTTTTGTGAAGTGCTTCTTTCGATCTTTTGATTGCTTGCTTCATTCGTTGATGCTTCTTCACCATTTTATTTCTTTGCAATCTTTGGATCCTTAGTTTAGTTTGATTTCATCATGGTATTCATCATTGGATACGTGCATTTGATTTCCCTCATATTATGAGAAATGCACACTATATGGAGAAACTCTCACTAAATTGGCCTTCTAAAGTTTTTGACCCATTTCAGCAATCGATGCCAATGGGGAAGAAGTTTTAGAGGGTTTTAGGGAATTTGGTTGTGTGTTGTGAGTTTTGTACTTAAACACTTGCCTCATGTGCTTTGCATCTTAGTGTATTGCTTTGCATATTGAATATATCGAGGAAACTCCACCACAGGTAATGGTTGGCAATATATGCAATGAAATTAAAGTTCATCCACACGTGCATAGATTGTGGGGGAGTTTTCTCTATATTGTGGTTGTACTAACATCACATACTTGTGTTTTATTTGATGTTAGCACAACGTTTTGTTTGGTTAATTCCTTATATAAACCCTCTCAAAGGGATTGTCATCAATTACCAAAATGGGGGAGATTGAAAGTGCATGTGTGCCCCCATGTGTGGTTTTGGTAATTAATGACAATCTTTATGGACTTATGTTTGCATTGACTTTTACCAGTAGGATTTGTCCATAGGCAATGTTTGAACCATATGTTGGCTTCAAGGTTGGGAGAAGAAGAAAGTAAAGAAAATTAAGTGTTGATCAAGGTTTCAATGAGTGATTCGGAGATTGGTCAAGTGAGAGTTGATCCTATAGCAAGTGTGTCTTGAAGAATAAAGTTGGAGTGATATGTCTTATGTACCTTCAAGACACCAACATAATGAAGAAAGAATAAATGATGTGCAAGTTCAAGATGAGCCATCTCGAAGAGATCATTTGCTTGAAGCTTGCCATCCTATGGTGATCATGGATATGGGAAGATGGTATGCCCAAAAGAAAAGCTCTACTATAGTGGAGTATGGGGAGCAATTTGCAAGTCTTCACCAAGCTAGCGCAATCAAGAAAGGTGTTCCATCTTGAGGTGGACAAGATCGCTACCGTCAAGCTCAAGTGGAATATGCTCAAGGCAAAGGTATGTTCTTGATAGGGTTTCTTTCTTACCGGTCTCATGGTGTTAGTTGGGGAGACCGGTTTATAGGATAGATAGCCGTACTATCAAGAGGGGCTCTCGAGTGAGTAACTTGATCATATCCTTCGGAGAGAGCTCAAACCTTTGCATACTTGGCATCATCTTTCTTGGTTTTTATTTGGATCTTATCCATGTGAGGTTCTTGAGCTTGTGGTAATATTCATAACAAGCTCTAGTTCATCGAAAACGGATTGCATATGCATTCTCTATTACGTTTTCGATATTGGAGGTTTTACCGGTTTGTCTTTTAGAGATTGGTAAAACCTTATATTATTTGGTTCTTATCCATGAGAGGATTTAAAACTTGTGTTAACCTTCATTACAAGCCCAAGTTCATCGAAAATGGATTTCGTATGCATTCTCTATTGCGTTTTCGATGTTGGAGGTTTTTACTGGTTCGTCTTTTTGAGAGAGTTCAAACCTTTCGTCATTTGGTTCTGTACTCCGTTTCTAGACTATGATGGTTCTCTGCATGATCTTGTAGAGTTTGTTGTCCTCTTTAAAACGAGCCCAAGATCATCAAAATCGGAGTCTGGATGCAAAAGTTATGGTTGTTTTCGTATTGATCTTTCTGCCAGTTTTTGTAAGACCGGAGATTCCGGACTAAATCTCTGGTCCATCTCCGGACCGCGTACTGATTGTCCCCCAGTTTGACCCCGTTTGGCCTGGGTACACCGGAGACTCCGGTCCTAGTCCGGAGACTCCGGACCGGGCGATTTCTGGACCTAACGGTTGGATTTCTAGGGACCTATTTAAGGGGCCCTTCTTCCCTAATGGTTCCCTAACCTTCTTTGCAAGTTCTCCCCTCCATTGCTGACCTTCCTGAGCTTACTATCCCTCAATCCCTCCATTTATTCTTGCATATTCTTGAGGGATTTGAAAGAGGAGATCTAGATCTACAACCCCACCAATCAATCTCTCCTCTAAGTGAGGGGAACATCTTGGGATCTAGATCTTGGAGTCTTTTGTGGATTTCCTCAATTGTTCTTCCTATTTTATTCCCCATAAGCTTTTGTAGCGTTGGTGGAATTTGGGAGAGAAGGATTTGAGCACTTCTTTTGTTCTTGCCATTGCATTTGGTGCATCGGTTTGAGTTCTCGGTGAGGATTCGATTGGGTGAAAAGTTGAGAAGCTTTTTACTCTTGGGTTCATTGGAACCCTAGACGGTTTGGTGGTTTTGCAGGTTTGTGGATTACTTGGGGCCTCCAATTAAGTTGTGGAGTTTTCCCCAAGCTTGTTTGTTGGGAGCCTCCAATTGAGTTGTGGAGAAGTGCCCCAACCTTGTGAGAGGTTCCGGATTGCCACCGATAAGTGCACTGATAGTGGAAGTGTGGATCGATCCCGTTGGGGTGAGATTCACAGGAGAACAAGGGAGGCCTTTTGTGGCATTGGTGGTTTGATACCACCCCCTCTCCAAACGAGACGTACTCCATGTTGGGAGCAACTCGGTAAAATATCGTCGTCTTCGTGTGCCTCGGTTATCTCTATATCCGAGCTCTTCCTTATGCACTTTACTTTGTGATAGCCTTCGTGCTTGAAGTATATATATCTAGCTATGACATAGTTGCTTGTCTTGCTTAGCATAAGTTGTTGGTGCAAATAGGTGAACCCTAGTTGTTCTAGGTTTTGTGCTTAACAAAGTAAACGCTAGTTTAATTCCGCCTTTGTTGAGCCACCCTGGGAAAAGTTTTTAAACCGCCTATTCACCCCCCTCTAGGCGGCATCTATATCCTTTCAATAGGCAATGCTGACGATGAAAGATAGTCCTAGTTATCATAGTCGTCCTGCTGTCCTTCATCTTGGTAGTCTCCTTCATAGTCTGGCCATAGGAATAGCCAGGGACAAAAGCCATGAGTACTCTTTAAGTACTCGCAAACTACCACTACCAAGTAGTATAGTTCTAGTATGAATGCTAACTCTAAGTTTATTTATAAAGTTAAATTTGAAACCTAAGATGAGTTCAGAAACAATGAAAGATAAAAGAAGTTTGAAAACACTTAAGTGGGAACTTAATTGTCATAGTCACAACTCTGTTGTGGTCAAGTCATGTCACAATTCATTTCATAAGCTGTTTTGAAAACATCTAATAACAGAACAGTATGGCCACTCCAACTGTCCATAACCGCGGACGCGACTATTCGAATAGTTTGACACTCTGCAGAGGTGGTACACTTTCACCACAAGATTCGATACATCTGTTAGGGATAACCCTGAATCATCATACTTAGTATGCAGATAATCAAACATAACCTTTCCTGTACGCACCCTAGTATAAGCACCTCTCCTATGAGCATGGCCTCCCAACCATGACCATCTATCATCTTGGGCACTGAATAGGTGGACAACATTGAGAGGTAGCCTCAGCTCAAACCTCTCCCGCGAGGGAACTAATACTAATGTATATAAACTTCCGGCTAAGCCTCACCTAATTCAGGTATGGTGGTTGTACGTTAAAATTGGAATGGTATCGCATCCAAACCCAACCATCAGTTTTGTAAAAGGGCTAAGGCTCATGCCTCAACATTTTCATCATGATAAACTATTTGTGTTTCTCAACACATGTCAAAACATCTCAATAGAATGACTCATCATTCCAAGGTTTTCACAATTCATTTTCACCAAATATTCCCATCTAAAGTGAATCAAGTTTTCAATTTTGTTCTAACTACTAAGTTAAGAGTGTTCACTAAAGTGGGATGCTAATGTCAATCTCATGCCATAGAATGACATCTAAGTCTAACTATATAGGTCAAGTTTTATACTCTTTATGCTACCTTTAAAAAAGTAAAGGACTTTGGTAAAGTAAAGGAAGTAAAGCTTGTAAATAAAACTGGGAGTAGGTATAAGTCAACATGGTATAACCGAAGCATGCCTAATGCATCTTTCTTAGGTTATCTTGTTTAATTCTAGCTTGCTAACAATAGCTTGCCTTGGTTGGTGCAGTGGTTGAAGTTTTCGTCCTCCTCCTCTTGGTAGAACTCCTCCTCCTCGTAAGCTTGGTCGGTACTATCGTCTATAAATACATACGAAATACACAATCACCAAACACTATTTAACTAGTCTACTTAGCACACTAAGGCACGCATTTGATGATCTAATATCATCACAAGCATCACAAGGTTGAATTAACTAGCCTCATTCTTTTTATTTGAGAAAAGTAATTTATATTCATTGAAATTAACTAAGATTTAATATTCTCCATTTAAAATATGGGATCATGTGGACACATGTCATCACCACATATTCTAACATGTAGGAATGTGATTTAAGGGTTGGATCACATTTTAATAAGTTTAAGTTTAATAATTAATGATTTAAAGTGACTAGAAATGCCTATATAGCATTATTTTGGTACTAGTCCAAAGTCACTGCATGTAAACCTTAATATTATTACATATTCAGATAGGTATGGTTAAATGTGATTTTTGAGAGTTGGAATCAACTCAAAAGCTATTATGGTTGATTTTATAAAAATGTTTGAATGTGCAAATGCTTTTGTCTTGTTATTTTTCTTAGGAGAGATCTCTACCTCTAAATGAGTTAAATCCAACGGGCTTGGATAGATCTTTTCAGAAGATTTCCAACAAAATTGGAATCACTCAATTTAGTTTAGTAAATCTTCCTGAATTGATTTTTAAACTAAGGGACGGAACTAGGTTTGAATTAAAATAGCAAAACCTATTTTTGAATCTACGGGATTAGTCGGGAAACTAAATGGGCCGGCCCAGTGGTGCTCCGCGGTGCAGAGGGCTGCTGACAGGGGGTCTCGCCTGTCAGTGACTCTTTAAACGCGAAGCGGTACGGGACGATCTGGACACTACGATTAAAACATAGATCAACGGTCCACAGTCGTCGTCGACGACGGACTCGTCGCCGGCGAGACCGAACCCTAAACGGCCGGTGGGGGTCTACTGGGGACGTACCAGGGCTCCAGCGAGTGCGGCGAGGCGGGCAAACAAACTGGTGGACGACGACAAGCTCAGGCGAGGTTGCGGCAGGGGCTGTGGTGGACAGAATCGACGGTAGCTTCTCCTCCTCCTCTGCAGCGGCCTCCTGCGGTGCAATTCCGGTGAACGGCGGCTCGAGCGGCTCCGGCGAGAGAGGGGAAATGGTCAGTCGAGAGAGGGGAGTGGAATGGTGTGAACAGATGGTGCTAGGGAGGCCTGCTTATATAGGCTCGACGGTGAGACCGCGAGGCATGGGCGCGGCTCGTCGGTGACGGCGAAACAGGGGGGCTACCGGCGTGGATAGGTAGGCGGATAGTGGGCGGTCTGCTAGTGGTCAGCTACGGCGCAATGGCGTGGCTAGGGATGGTGCCTAACTATCGGGGGCTTCACGCGCTCTGGGGGACAAAGGCGATGCTCGATGGCGATCATGGCTACTGTGGGTCGCGCGGCGGTGCACAACCATGTCTGGTGGGTTGCTGGGGTCAAGGCGGAGCGGCGTGCGTGATATGGTGTCAAGGCGCGGTCTGCTGCGTGCTGGCGGCGATCGCGCTCTGGTGCGCTCTGGCTGCGAGCAGAGAGAAGGGGCGGCGCGGTGCTGAGGTGGTCCAAGGGCTAGGTGATACGTCCATTTTGCATCACTATTCTATGTCTTAATTCACTATTATTCATTGATATATTTCGTATTGAGAGGTGATACTTATGTTATTTCATCTCTTTTTGCATGGTTGATGACATTTGGAGCATGGACCGCTGCAGTCAGGATTCTGATGGAAAAGGTGTTGTTTGGAGGCAAAATTCGCGAAGATCAGAAAATCCGGAAAAATATATGGAAAATCCTATTTTTCCAGAAGACTAAGGATGCCAGAAGATGGAGTGGAGGTGGGCCACAGGGGGCCCACACCACCCCATGGCGCGGGCAGGCCTAGGCCGCGCCTAGAGGTGGTGTGGCCGCCCTGGCCCACTCCAGCCTCTCCCCTCTGGCGTATATCATTCTCCCGAAACCCTAAGACTCGGGGAGCGACCACAGAAAGATTCCACCGCCTCTGCGGGGCGGAAAACACCGAGAGAGAAAGATCTCTCCGGCAGACAGATTTCTGCCTAGGGAATTCCTTCCCGGAGAGGGGAGATCGTCGCCATCAACACCACCATCAAGCTGGACTTCTCAGGATCATCATCATCATCATCACCACCATCATCACCATCAGCACCCTCATCACCATCTCCATATTGCTGTAAATATTGCGTTGAATCTTGCATAGTTCATAGGGGAAACTTTCCCGGTGTTGATTACTCTTTGCAGTTGATGCTATTGAGTGAACCATTGAATTATTGTTTATGTTCATATTGTTATACATCATTATTCCATCTCTGATCATGATCCATATGATGTTTGGTGAGTAGTTCATTTTGTTCTTGAGGACATGGGAGAAGTCTTGTTGTTAGTAGTGGAGTTGTGTTGAGAAAGATTCAATAGATTGTTATTTAAGTTGTGGTGTACTTCTTCTAGTGGTGTCATGTGAACGTCGACTACATGACACTTCACCTATATGGGCCTAGGGGAATGCATTGTGTATTTGTCTACTAATCGTAGGGGTTGCCGGAGTGACAGAAACCTGAACCCCCATTAGGAAACCATTGCATAAGGGACGTAAGGGTCTTAGAGGTTAAAGCTGTGGTTAGGTTTGTACCTTAATTACTTTCTTGTACTTACGGATGTTTGCAAGGGGTATAATCACAAGTATGTATTAGTATTGGATGGGGCGGTACATTAGCACAGGTTCACCCACACAACACTTAGCAAGCTAAAGAAGATTAATCGACTATATGAAGCGAAAGCACTTGACAGTCTTCCCATGTGTCCTCGAGAACGTTTGGTCATCTTAAGAAATACAACCGGCTTGTCCTTTGCTGCATAAAGGATTGGGCCACTTGATGCATTTATTCCTACTGTCTTTTATTTACTCGTACTTTGTTTACTTGCTTTATCGAAACCCCCTAAAAATCCGTTTGCTAAGTATTTGCAGAGAATTCCTGATCCATACCACTAGCCAGCACCTTCTGCTCCTCGTTGGGTTCGACACTCTTACTTATCGAAAATACTACGATACACCCCCTATACTTGTGGGTCATCAAGACTATTTTCTGGCGCTGTTGTCGGGGAGTGAAGCGTGATTGGAGAGTGGAACTGGTAAAGGAAACTTCTACTGTGAGTATTGTTTACTTCTGCTAGTTGCTTTATTTTCGTTATGGATAATTCGCTGAGTTTCTTATTTGGTAATGCTACTACCACTGCTAAGGTAGTAGATAAGCCACCACCTGCTGAGAATGATGTTTTCAAAATACCTACAAGAATTATTGATCGTGTTATGGATAACTACTATGTTGGGGATGGAACTGACCATCCCGATGATCATTTACTCTTTATACACGAATTATGCGGGTTGTTCAAGTGTGCAGGTATTACTACAGATCAAGTTAAGAAGAATTTATTTTCATTATCGCTGAAAGGAAGAGCTGAGGAATGGTATAAGCTGCTAAAGAATGGTCAAGCTCTGGAATGGGAGGAAATAGTGCCTCTCTTTTATTCAAAGTTTTATCCTCCTAGTGAGATTCATAAAGATCGGAATCAAATATACCACTTTTGGCCTCTTGATGGAGAGAGTACATCTCAAGCTTGGGGGAGATTGAAGTTACTAATGCTCAAATCTCCCATTCATGAGCTCCCCAACAATATTATTATCAATAACTTTTATACAAGGCTCCCTCTACATGACAAAGATTTATTGGATGCTTCTTGCGCTGGATCATTTGGTCATATGGAAGAAGAAGCTAAATGGGATCTTCTGGACCATATTCAAGACAATACTGAAGCTTGGGAGAATGACAAAGTGTAGGGGTTCGTAGCATGGAAAACAAAAATTTTCTACCGCATACAAACAAACAAGCCAAGATCTATCTACTAGATTGTAGCAACGAGTCGATGGAATAACTCACCCTCGAAGATTCCAAAGTGTTTAACGAGAGCAGATTCTCGTGGGTGATGTAGTCGTACTCTTTCCGATCTCAAGATCGCGTAGACGATCCTTCCAAGCGCTCGGATGCTCCATGATCGGTCACACGTTCGTACTGACGAAGACCTTCCTCTCCTTGTTCCAGCAGGCGGAGGTTGTAGCACTCTCCTCGCGATTCCGCAAGACAACGGCGTGGTACCGAGGTAGAGGGAGATCCAAGCAGGCTTCGCTTAAGCCGGTGCGAGTATGGTGGAGCTTATGAGAGAGGCTATTAGTGGTCTAGTAATTAGACACACCAATTAGAGGGCTCTAAACCAATTAGAAGGCTCTAAACCGAAATAGCTCTAAACCGGGGTCTAGATCTAGGGTTTAGTTTAGAGGATAGGAAAACTTGTGTGTCTAGGAGGGGAGCCCTGCCCCTCCTTATATAGGTGGGAGGGCTGGCCGGCCAAGGGGAGGAGTTCCTCCCCAACTCGGCCTAGGGAGGTGCGCCGGCCAAGGGGAGGAACCCTCCTCCAACTCGGCCTCCACCTCTCCTCCTCTTTCCCACTTCCCAAAGCTGCTTGACTTTCAAACTAGCCGTTTGACTTTTCAATTTAGGATTTAAATAAATCCTTTATTTGGGACAGCAAGAATACTTAGTACATGATGCAATCATTCCAATATGTAATGACACACTCATGTACCCTTCCCCCTCCGGAGTGCCGGACATTCCGGGACCTTCTAGAATGTTCCCGATGAAAACACCGGAACCATTCCCCAACTCCGAAATGGGACTTTCCTTATATGAATCTTATTCTCCGGACCATTCCGGATCTCCTCGTGATATCCCGGATCCCATCCGAGACTCCGAACAACATTCGGTCTCTTTCTCATAATACCATAACTACTCAAACAACGTCGAATCCTTAAGTGTGTCTCCCTACGGTTCGTGAATTATGCGGACATGATCGAGACACTTCTCCGAACAATAACCAATAGAGGAATCTGGAAATTCATATGGCTCCCACATATTTCTACGATTACTTTGATCGAATGAACCACTTACATACGATACCAATTTCCCTTTGTCTCACGATATGTTACTTATCCGAGGTTATGATCGCGGTATCTCCGCATACCTAGTTCATCCTCGCATCGATAAGTACTCTTTTCTCGTTCCGTGATATGTGATCCCTTGTGACCAAGTCACATGCTTGCAAGCTAATTGGATGACATTTCACCGAGAGGGCCCAGAGAATATCTATCCGTCATGTGGATGGACAAATCCCACTCTTGATCCATGTGTTTCAACCAATACTTTCCGAACACTCAATGCCAAATTTATAGGCACCCTGTTACGGTGTTGTGTTTGATGACATCAAAGCATGCATCCATTAATGGCAATATGCATTATCTGATGGTCGAAGGAATTTGGTTACTATGTATCGAAAGCATATAGCAATTGAACTAATGAAATGACTTGATCTTTATGCTACGCTTGTCTATAGGAGTATGTCCACCATATCATTCTCCTAACGATATGATCTTGTTGTTGATAACATCTCAATGTTCATGACAAAGAAACCACATCATCAATCAACCAACAAGCTAGTGAAGTATAGAGGCTATACTAGGGACTTCAAATTAGGTTTACAAATCACACAAGTATTAATGGTTTCCTTGTTAATACTATTATAGCATGAATGTAAACATTTATCATAAACACAAAGATATATAATAATAACTACATTTATTATTACCTCTAGGGCATATCTCCAACAGTCTCCCACTTGCACTAGAGTCATCCAACCTAGATTACATGGTAATATACCAACACCCATGGCAGTTTGGTGTTGGTCATGTTTGCCCTCGGGAGAGGTTTAGTCAACGGATCCGCCACATTCAGATCTGTGTGTACTTTGCAAATCTTTATATCCCCATCCTGGATATGTTCTCGAATAGCGTGGAAACGCAGTTTGATATGCTTCAGCTTCTTGTGTGACCTTGGTTCTTGCGCATTGGCTATGGCGCCCATGTTATCACAGTAGATAGACATTGGGTCCAGACTTGGAACCACACCCAGCTCTGTAATGAACTCTTTCATCCATATCGCTTCTTGTGAAGCCTCCGGCAGCCATGTATTCCGATTCAGTTGAAGATCTCGCCACAACGCTTTGCTTTGCACTCCTCCAGCTAATCGCTGCACCATTCAAAATAAATACGATCCAGTTGTGATTTAGAATCATCCGGATCGGTGTTCCAACTAGCATCGGTGTAACCATTAACAACGAGCTGTTCATCACCTCCATAAGAAAGAACCATATCCTTAGTTCTTCTCAAGTACTTAAGGATGTTTTTGACCGCTGTCCAATGATCCACTCTGGATCACTTTGATATCTGCTAGTTAAACTAACAAGATATGCAATGTCGGGTCTAGTACATAGCATGGCATACATTAGAGATCCTATGGCTGAGGCATAGGAGTCTTACTCATCTTTTCTCTATCTTACGCCGATGTCGGACTTTGAGTTTTACTCAAGGTCGACATTGAAACATAGGCAAGAACCCTTTCTTGCTATCTTCCATTCCAAACCTCTTTAGAACTTTGTCCAAATATGTACTTTGTGACAATGATATTTGGCGTTCGATCTATCTCTATAAATCTTTATGCCTAATATGTAAGCTGCTTCGCCAAGATCCTTCATTGAAAAACTATTATTCAAATACTCTTTGACACTATTAAGAAGGTCTACATCATTCCCAATCAACAATATGTCATCCACATACAGTATTAAGAATGCTCTGAGCTCCCACTCACTTTCTTGTAAATACAAGCTTCTCCATAAGTTTGTATAAAACCAAAACCTTTGATTACCTTATCAAAACGTTGATTCCAACTTCGGGATGCTTGCTTCAATCCATAGATGGACCGTTGAAGCTTGCATACCTTGTTAGCATCTTTAGGATCGACAAAACCTTTGGGTTGTATCATATACAACTCTTCATCAATGTCTCCATTGAGGAATGCTGTTTTGACATCCATCTGCCATATCTCATAATCATAATATGCAGCGATTGCTAACATAATCCTCACAGACTTTAGCTTCGCTACCGGTGAGAAAGTCTCATCGTAGTCAACTCCTTGAATTTGTCGAAACCCTTTTGCGACAAGTCGAGCTTTATAGACGATAACATTACCATCAGATCTGTTTTCTTCTTGAAAATCCATTTGTTCTCGAGCCTTCCTACCATCCGTAAGTCCACCAAAGTCCATACTTGGTTTTCGTACATGGATCCATTTGGATTTCATGGCTTCTTGCCATTTATTGGAATCTGGGCTCATCATCGCTTCCTCAGAGGTCTCGGGGTCATCGGTGTTGTCCACCAACATGATATTCATAACGGAATCATACCACTCGGGAGTGGTTCGATTTCTCGTTGACCTCCGAGGCTCTGAGCAACTTCAACCAAGTTTCATGATCACTATCATTAGCTTCCTCTCTTATTGGTGCACCACAGAACTTCTTCCGTGCTGCGCTACTCGCAATTTCGAGAGAAGGTTCGACAACCTCGTCGAAGTTCTACTTTCCTTCAGTCACTTCTTTCGAGAGAAATTCCTTCTCTAGAAAGGATCCATTCTGGCAACGAAGATTTTGCCTTCGGATCTATGATAGAAGGTATACCCAATAGTTTCCTTCGCGTATCCTATGAAGACGCATTTTTCCGCTTTGGGTTCAAGCTTGTCCGGCTGTAACTTCTTTACATAGGCTTCGCATCCCCAAACTTTAAGGAACGACAAATTAGGTTTCTTCCCAAACCATAATTCATACGGTGTCGTTTAACCGGATTTAGACGGTGCCCTATGTACAGTGAATGCGGCTGTTTCTAATGCATAACCCCAAAATGATATTGGTAAATCTGTAAGAGACATCATAGAACGAACCATATCTAAGAGAGTTCGATTCACGTTCGACACACCATTACTGTGGTGTTCCCAAGGTGTCAATCTGAAAGTATTCCACATTTCTTCAAATGCTCGCCAAACTCAGAATTTAGATATTCACCTCCACGATCAGAACGTAGAAATTTAATCTTCTTGTTACGTTGATTCTCTACCTCACTTTGAAACTCCTTAAACTTCTCGAAAGTTTCGGACTTATGTTTCATGAAATAGATATACCCATATCTACTCAAATCATCCGTGAAGGTAAGAACATAACGATAACCATCACATGATACTACACTCATTGGACCACACACATCGGTATGTATGATTTCCAATAAGTCCATAGCTCGCTCCATCATACCATAAAATGGAGTCTTAGTCATTTTACCCATCAGACATGCTTCGCATCTTTCAAGTGATTCGAAATCAAGTGATTCAAGAAGTCCATCGAATGGAGTTTCTTCATACGCTTCACTCCAATGTGACCAAGACGACAGTGCCACATATAGGTCGAGTTATCGCTTGATTTCAAACGTTTAGCTTCAATGTTATTAATATGTGTATTTCTACTATCGAGATTCAATATGAATAGACCATCTATCAAAGGTGCATGTGCATGAAACATGTTACTCATATAAATCGAACAACCATTATTCTCGGATTTAAACAAGTAACCGTCTCGCAATAAACAAGATCCTGATATAATGTTCATGCTTAACGCAGGCACCAAATAACAATTATTTAAGTATAAAACTAATCCCGATGGTAGATGAAGAGGTAGCGTGCCGACCGCGATCACATCAACCTTTGATCCGCTTTCCACGCGCATCGTCACCTCGTTCTTCGCTAGCTTCCGTTTATTCGCAGCTCTGCTTCGAGTTACAAATATGAGCAACCGAACCAGATCAAATACCTGCACTACTACGAATACTAGTGAGATACACATCAATAACATGTATATCAGATATACCTTTCTTCTTGATGTTGCCGTTCTTCAAATCTGCCAAGTACCTTGGGCAATTCCGCTTCCAGTGACCTTCTCCCTTGCAGTAAAAGCATTCAGTTTCAGGCTTAGGTCCAGCCTTGGTCTTCTTCGTCGGTATGGTAACTTTCTTACCACCCTTCTTGAAGTGTCCCTTTGGCTTAGACTTGCCTTTCTTGAATTTGGTGGTCTTATTGACCATCAACACTTGGTGCTCTTTCTTGATCTCCACTTCTGCAGATTTTAACATAGCAAATAGTTCTGGCAACTCTTTGTTCATGTTCTGCATGTTGTAGTTCATCACAAAGTTCTTGTAACTTGGTGGTAGTGATTGGAGGATGCGGTAAACTCCCAAAGTATTAGGAATCACTATACCCAAACTTTGAAGTTTATTTATGCCTGACATCTTAAGCACATGCTCACCGACGAGCTACCCTCTTCCATCTTGCGGTTAAAGAACTTTTGAAGCTTCATAACTTTCAATTGCCGCATGAGTCTCAAAGATTAATTTGAGATCCTCGACAATATCATATGGATCTCGACTCTTCAAACCTTTTCAAGCTCCGATTCTAAACCATACAAGATAGCACATGAACTATGGAGTACTGATTCTTCCGAGCGAGGTAAACATTCTTTACTTCATCGGTGGCATCACCGCAGTGGGTCACCTAGCGGTGCATCCAAAGACATAGGTCAAATTACCAGTGTGAGGACAATCCTCAAATTGCGGAACCAATCCATGAAGTTGCTTCCATTGTTTTCAACTTTTCTTTCTCTAGGAACACATTAAAATTGATGGTAGGCTGCCATTGATCTACAACATATTTGCAATAGTTTAGACTAAGTTTATGACAAATTGAGTTCAAATTAATTAATGAAATTAAACTAGGTGAACTCCCACTCAAAACAACATCCCTCACATTGTTTTAGTGATCACACGAACCAAATCCACTACATCAACACCGATCATCACGAGAGTTGATATAGTTTTAATGGCGAACAATCATCATGTTCATCATATCTACTATATGATTCATGCTTTACCTTTCGCGATCCGTGTTCCGAGGCCATGTCTGTACATGCTAGGCTCGTCAAGATCAAACCTTAGCTTCCGCATAAGCAAATCTGGCTTGCTTACGTTGTATTCACCCGCGGAATCAAAGACACCCGATCATCACGTGGTGCTTCGAAGCAGCAAGCTTTGGCAACGTGCATACTAAGGGTGAACACTTTAGAACTTGAAATTTATGTATGAGGGATCATCTTATAATGCTACCGCTGCCTACTAAGCAATACAAGATGCATAAAGGATTAACATCACATGCAATTCATAATATGTGATATGATATGGCCTTTCTTCGTTGTGCTTCCGATCTGCATCTTCAAGCACGAATATGATCTCCATCATCACCGGCATAGCATCAAGGTCAATGACGCTTCTTCATGGTTGTCGTCCACCAGCTTCAACTATTACAACTATTTTGAATAGACACAGGTCTTAACAGAAATTAAAGACAACCATATGGCTCCCGCCGTTGCCAACTTACAATAAGGAACATTGCATACATCAAATATAATCACAATCATGGCCATATCACATCATCAGACACCCGCAAAACAAAGTTAGACGCCTCTACTTTCTTTGCATATTTTACGTGGTTTGGGGCTTTCCATAGGTGTCGTTCTAACCTACGAACAAGAACCACAACATTGATACTAGCATTGTTGATTACCCGTTGTAAATTGGATCTTTACTATGCTAGGAGAAACAGGCACCCGCAAACCCACTAATGCAAAACGAGTATCATGTAAAGAGTGGAGCAAGACTCATGAACGATGTCATGTAAGGTTAGCCGGCCGCTTCATCCCAACATACCGCAAGATGCAAAGTACACGAAAAGCAATCTACAATAAAGCATCAACGCCCACAATGACCATTGTGTTCTACTCGCAACAGATCTACATATAGACACGGCTCGATACCATCAGAGGGGTTCAGAGCATGGAAAAAAAAAATTATCTACAGCATAAAAACAAACAAGACAAGATCTATCTACTAGATTGTAGCAACGAGTCGATGGAATAACTCACCTCGAAGATTCCAAAGTGTTTAATGAGAGCAGATTCTCGTGGGTGATGTAGTCGATTTCTTCCGATCTCAAGATCGCGTGAGACGATCCTTCAGCGCGCGTTCCTCAGCGCCCCGCAGTCGGTCACACGTTCGATTGACGAAGACCTTCCTCTCCTTGTTCCAAAGAGCGGAGGTTGTAGCACTCTCCTCGCGATTCCAAGACAACGGCGTGGTACCGGAGGTAGAGGGGAGATCCCGCAGGGCTTCGCCTTAAGCCGGTGCGAGTATGGTGGAGCTTATGAGAGAGGCTATTAGTGGTCTAGTAATTAGACACACCAATTAGAGGGCTCTAAACCAATTAGAAGGCTCTAAACCGAAATAGCTCTAAACCGGGGTCTAGATCTAGGGTTTAGTTTAGAGGATAGGAAAACTTGTGTGTCTAGGAGGGGAGCCCTGCCCCTCCTTATATAGGTGGGAGGGCTGGCCGGCCAAGGGGAGGAGTTCCTCCCCAACTCGGCCTCCACCTCTCCTCCTCTTTTCCCACTTCCCAAAACTGCCGTTTGACTTTCAAACTAGCCGTTTGACTTTTCAATTTAGGATTTAAATAAATCCTTTATTTGGGACAGCAAGAATACTTAGTACATGATGCAATCATTCCAATATGTAATGACACACTCATGTACCCTTCCCCCTCCGGAGTGCCGGACATTCCGGGACCTTCTAGAATGTTCCCGATGAAAACACCGGAACCATTTCCCAACTCCGAAATGGGACTTTCCTTATATGAATCTTATTCTCCGGACCATTCCGGATCTCCTCGTGATATCCCGGATCCCATCCGAGACTCCGAACAACATTCGGTCTCTTTCTCATAATACCATAACTACTCAAACAACGTCGAATCCTTAAGTGTGTCTCCCTACGGTTCGTGAATTATGCGGACATGATCGAGACACTTCTCCGAACAATAACCAATAGAGGAATCTGGAAATTCATATGGCTCCCACATATTTCTACGATTACTTTGCGATCGAATGAACCACTTACATACGATACCAATTTCCCTTTGTCTCACGATATGTTACTTATCCGAGGTTATGATCGTCGGTATCTCTGCATACCTAGTTCATCCTCGTTACTGATAAGTACTCTTTTCTCGTTCCCGTGATATGTGATCCCTTGTGACCAAGTCACATGCTTGCAAGCTAATTGGATGACATTTCACCGAGAGGGCCCAGAATATCTATCCGTCATGTGGATGGACAAATCCCACTCTTGATCCATGTGTTTCAACCAATACTTTCCGAACACTCAATGCCACCTTTATAGCCACCCTGTTACGGTGTGGTGTTTGATGACATCAAAGCATCCATCCAGTAAAGGCAATATGCATGATCTCATGGTCGAAGGAATTAGGTTACTATGTATCAGAAAGCATATAGCAATTGAACTAATGAAATGACTTGATCTTTATGCTACGCTTGTCTATAGGAGTATGTCCACCATATCATTCTCCTAACGATATGATCTTGTTGTTGATAACATCTCAATGTTCATGACAAAGAAACCACATCATCAATCAACCAACAAGCTAGTGAAGTATAGAGGCTATACTAGGGACTTCAAATTAGGTTTACAAATCACACAAGTATTAATGGTTTCCTTGTTAATACTATTATAGCATGAATGTAAACATTTATCATAAACACAAAGATATATAATAATAACTACATTTATTATTACCTCTAGGGCATATCTCCAACACAAAGGTAGAAAGTCAGGTATAAATTATGATTATGAATGCATTGAATCTTTTATGGGAACTGACGACTTTCAAAATATCAAAAATGCTTATGGTCTAGACTCTCAAGCTATTGCTTCTTATTTTACGGCTTTTGCTTCTTATATTGAAGTGCCTAAAAAGAAGTGGAATAAGTATCATGAACCTTATAAAGATATTGCTAAGAGTGTTCTTGCAAGAAGTATTGAAGTTTATACTGCTAATCATGTTTTACCTGAACCTTATATTGAGAAAATGCCTTTTCCAGTTAAGGTAAAGGAACATTCTATGATAGCTAGTATGGTTAATGAAAGTATGAATAAGGCTATTGAACCTGATAAACAAATGGTTGATGAACCTATAGTAGCAAATGTGAAAGACTTTGTTGCTAAATATGAAAAAGAGGGACACACTATCCTTTGTAAGGATACCTCTAATATTGTTTCACAAAATAGTGTTATGAGAGCTAGTATTCCTGTGTTTTCTGTTAGAATAAGTGATCATTGCTATGATGGTCCTTGTGATAGCTATATTGTTAAGTTTATGCATGATACTGAAAGCTACTATGAAAGAGGGAAAAGTGTTCTTATGCATCTTAATAATATCAAGTTTCCTCGTTTTATGCTGAAAGTTTTTATGTTGCACTTCTTTTGCCTTCTTATGCAAGTTGCCTTTGGTTTCAATAACTTGTTTGTTTACAAAATCCCCTTGCATAGGAGGTGGGTTAGACTTAAATGTGTTTGTGTTTTTGCTTCTTAATGCTCTCTTTCACTTCAATTCATATCCCTATGAGAGCTTCTTCAAAATTATCCTGCCCATCTTAATGGCTATAAAGAAAGAGCTTTATGGGAGACAACCCAATTTGTTTTTGCTTTCAGTTTGTTTTTGTTTCTTTGAGTCTTGGAAGTTTTTACTTCGGTAATAACCGCTCCTTATCCGTTTTGTTTGGTTTTTGTGTCAAGATCAACCTCTAATGAGAGAGAAGTAAGATTTGGGGAAGTTGCTGTCCCGAAACAGATTTTTGTGCTTCACCGTAAAAATTCGTGAGAGATCTCTGTATGTCGGATTGAGCTGTACTTTTTTGTGCTTATGCCCCATGTTGTTATTTAACTTTCTTTAGTTTTGCACTTTTTGATTTGAGCAACATAAGAGTTTAAAATTGATCTTTACCTGCTGGTCTGTTTTGATAGATTTTGCCACTCTTGCATTTGCTTCTTTATTCGATTTCCTTTTTGAATTCTTTTTGGGTTTTCGGAAGGAGTTGCTATAGTAGCTTATGTTTTGATGGTTTTCAGTTGAAGTGGACTCAAAAGGTTTTATCACTTCACTTATACTAATGTTGCTAATGAGAATTGCATGAAGTTTTGTGTGAAAGAAATTTCCAGGAAGTGGAGATAATGATGTAATAAGGAAGAGAAGGGTTTTATGACTCAAGTAATAAGTGTATGAAGATGAAGATATTGATGTTATTCAAGTGATGACTCCGGAAGAATCTACTAAATACCAAATTCAGAGACCTGCAGAGTCCGTTTCCAACTAGGTAATGATTACGGTAAAAAAGTTCATGAAAATACAATCCAACTATATTTTTGTAGTTTTCAGTCAATAAGGAAAGTTTCGAAGCGAAAAAGGGATGGAGCCGGAGCCGGGGTGGCTCACACCACCCTGTGGTGCGGGCCCACCCCTGGCCGCGCCACCAGGTGGTGAGTCCACCCAGGACTCCGCCTCCAACTCGTTTTCTCCCAGTACCTTCCTTTTGATGTGAAACTTCGTAATATATAACCCCCCCCGGATCTTCCGAGGTTCTTATATCGTGTTTTCATCGTGCTTTTGTTTCGATCTATTTCTGCCAGGTAGAATCCAAGATTTGGAGCCACAATGTCTTCCTCTGGATCATCCAAGGGAGATTCCTTAGAAGATATTATCAACCCATACATGAGAGAATTGAAGATTCATCCCAAGGAGTTATTGTTCGAAGGTGGGGAAGTCCGGATTAAAGAGGTTCAAGGCCCTAAAAGTGAAGGAAGTCTGGAGGACAGGATGGAATCATTGGAACAAGAAGTCTTTAGGTACAAGAAGATGGCGGAGCACGAAGTGGATATCATCCATAAGATTTGTTCCGAACTCATCACCGAGCACCAAAAGGAGACTGCTGAACTCAAAGACGAAGTCTTCTCACTCCGCCAAACAACCAACGAACTGCAAGCACAGTTCTATGACGTTCAAAATCAAAACTACGGATGAAGATGAGAGGATACCACCACCACCTAAGGAGTAATTCGTCATCAGGTTTGGCATCCCCTTGGTTTGTTCCAAGCTTGGGGGAGTTCCGCGGTATCATATCACTATCTTCTATCTTTTTACCTTATTAGTAGAGTCATATCATGAATAGAGGAGTTATTATGTAGTATGGTTTGGATTATGGAAGTGTCCCCTCTCTCGTTAGATATGTATCCCTTGGTGTGAGTTGCCGTTATGGAATATTAATGAGAAGTTCTATCATTCACTCTTTTGCATAGCTTATGTTAGTTTTCAATTCGTGGTTATATGATTGATCTTATTGTTAGTATTGGTATCACTTTGGGATCATTGAGTTAATTTAGTTGGTCTTGGCAAACCTGGCTCGGTCAGTAGCAACACCTTTTTGAGAGTTGAAAAGAAAAGATAGAAGTACTCTAGAGAAAATAATAATTTTATCATCTTTCTTTCTTGATTTGCTCATAAGTTTAGTATTCTCTAATTAAGATCTTTTGTGCTTCCAAGGAAGATTGCATGTTTGTCTTTATCATTTGTATGTTTGGTTGTTTCCTTCAACTCTTGTACTTGCTACCCAGCCTTGCTAGCCAAAAACCTGTACTGAGAGGGAATTCTTCTCGTGCATCCACCTCCTTAAAACCAAAACCTTTGCCATTTGTGTCCACCATTCCTACCTAGTAGCATTATTGCTATTCCAAGTAAATTCTTGTTTTGTCTACCTCCCAAATTAAACTTATTATGTGAAAATTAGTGATTAAATCTCTCACAAACTTGATGGCACACCTTACTTTCTTGCATTTAATAAACTTGAACCATTGTGCTCACCTATGTTGCGTATATGCTTGCGCTTTGTAAGTTGTGAATTAGCAGAACTGTGCTGTCATGGGGAACGCTTTCAACATTGCACTGGTACTTTGTACCAAGTTGATATCATGTTCTTTTGTCTATGGATGTCGTCGGTGTGAAATGAAAGGGGAGCTTGTAAGTCCATGGAGTTATTCATGTGTGTTAGAGAAACGCCTAGGCTGCTGGTCTAATCCATGCTGACATGGTGGAAACCTGCAGCGTAACCATAACGAGTATCTATGAAGCATTGTTCTTATAAAAAAGAGATAGAGATTGAGAAAAAAAGAGAAAAGAAAAAAAAGAGATATTATGAAAAGAGGAAAGAGAGAAAAAAGCACCACATTCCCATGGTAAATAAGAAGATTGATGAGATACTCGTTGTCTGCTTGCCTTGTCATTTTGATATGGGGATTCTTCCGTATCATCGGGCAAGCGGTACCCCGTTGGCGGTTCTCAGTGATACACATATGCTTACGATGACAAGAACTTATCAATGACTAAACTTGAGTAGCATGAGGAGCGGCCCTCGTATTCAAGGGACATGAGATTCTCAACTTACAACTTGTCAATGCATATCCTCATTTTTGATCGCTTTAACCTTAATCACCTAAAGATGCCTATGATAGGGGCAATGAGAGCTGAAAGCTAGTAAGTATCATATTTTTGGGAGCTCTTTATGAGACTTGCAATCCCTGCTTCCCTCTGCGAAGGGCCTTTCTTTTACTTTGTAGTTGAGTCAGTAAACCTACTTCCTCTCTATCTCAGCAAGTATTTTGAGTTGATGTGTTTCATTCATTCATATGATGATTTATTCAATCATGTCTTATGTTCCTTGCTTTGCACATTGCTCTTATCTTGATGTTTACTACTTTGAAAGCTTTCATTGAAAAACCAGCTATTTGTGAACTCTAGCAAATTATCAAGTATTCTTCGACCAAGAGCTAAGTTTGCCATTACCAATTATGATTCACTCTATGTATCTTTATTTGTGTTTCCTTTACTCATTGCAAGTTGAGTTGTATAATAGTGAGTTGTCTTCTATTATGATCTGTGTATTTGATGAATGTGATGCTTCTTGTCCGTATTGTTTTATCGACTCTTCACTCCATAAACCTAAGGCCATGTTTATTGAGCTCAGTTTCGCTTGGGGTCATGTGAAGTCTAAGCTTGAGGGGAGTTGATACGTCCATTTTGCATCACTATTCTATGTCTTAATTCACTATTATTCATTGATATATTTCATATTGAGAGGTGATACTTATGTTATTTCATCTCTTTTTGCATGGTTGATGACTTTTGGAGCATGGATCGCTACAGTCAGGATTCTGATGGAAAAGGTGCTGTTTGGAGGCAAACTTCCCGAAGATCAGAAAATCCGGGAAAATATATGGAAAATCCTATTTTTCTAGAAGACTAAGGAAGCCAGAAGATGCAGTGGAGGTGGGCCACACGGGGCCCACACCACCCCATGGCGCGGTGTAACACCCTCGAATCATCCCTATGCAAGCTTTAGCCCTTTCCGCCAAACCCGCATAGAAACGATTCAATGACGCCCACCAGGCACTTTCGTGCGGGTGGAAAACGAAGTAATACCATTACACAACAGCCCTCGATGGGACCCACAGAACAGATATATATACAACAACGACTCAACGAGTCAAGAATACAGATATACAATACAAAGATCCAAATCACCTTGAAAACGATACAGCGTCCGAGTACGGACAAGATGCAAATGGGGCTAAGAGCCCTGAAGAATAACCAATGGCGTCCATAACCCTGCCCAGGCCAAGCCGGAAGGGTAACCCTGCTAACGACGTCGATCGCAAACCTGCTAAAACAAAAGGGGGTGCCAACAAAGGGCAAAGGAAATAGAGGAGCGTCAGTACCGAGGCCAGTACACGGCGAGGCTAGAATTCGGCGGCTCTCGCCTACATAGGTATGGTGGACTGAAGCGGCAGCGCAGCGCCACTAAACAGCCTATAGAGACTTGAGACAACTGGCGGTTGTCAGAGAGGGGTAAGAAAGACCTATTCGGATCCAACCTGAAGCTAACACCAAACAAACCCATCCTGGTATTTCCCCCCTCGAGACCAAACGAGGAAGTCGGACCAAGGAACTCACACAGTTGGCAATTTTACTCATTCCGTTAAAGTTGCAGCAATTACTAATCAGATATAGATAGCATGAGTCATCCTGATAGCATAAGTAGTGGGCAGTTTTAGTTAACATTCCGTTGTAGTTGGAACATTTACTAGTCAGATATAATTGTCCTGAGGAATCCCAAAACCCAGCATTTGTTGGCACTTTTATCACATTCCATTGGAGTTGCAATACTTGCTAGGCAGATATAACAAAGCAACCCAGGTCCACCAGTTGTTGGCATTTTTAATATCCATTCCGTTATAATTGAGCTAATTACTAGTCATATATTAAGTCAAGTTTATAGCACTACTTTAGTTATGCTTGTCTATGATCGAGATACTGTGCTCCAAGTCGTCCATAATAGCGGACACGGCTTTCAGAAAGTTTTACCCTGCAGGGGTGCACAAATAGCAACGCACACTCGATCAACCTCGGAAAACCCAACTCAAAACCCAATGAGGCTTTCACGATAAAGCGATCAGAGGATTCATAATATATTTCAGTGGGCCACCCCACTAAGCTACCCGCAACGAAGTTGGCCGGCTCCGGAACGGACCCAGGGTTTGTGAGAATGGCTATAAACGACTGGGAACCCGAAAGTGTGACTGGGCTTGTCGATACCGCGAAAACATTCCACGTTCCAAAACAGTACAGGTGCTCCACGCACAATCTTAAATAAAGTAGTAAGCATGGCATAAGTACAGGATAGTAATAAAGCCCCAAACTACTTGTGGCCCCAAGAAATAGAAATAAATCAAGCTCTGGCTCAGGGGAGGTCCATAAGGCCTCCCGGATGTGGATAGTGCGAATAGTCAAGGAACAGGTATCAAGTACTCAGGGTCCTACGGGACACAAGTGAGCGTGGAAGAACCAAATAACATCTATTGCCCATCGATGCCTCTGCATTAGTTATATCTAGCATTAATAGTTGTATTTAAAGTCATGATCATCTCCACCATTAAGCATCCGCCAGCATTCCAACAACTGTGGTACTCAACAACACGAGATCGCACCTGAGCAAGCAACTACGACTCACAAGGCCAGCTATCTACCAAACAACAGGTATTAGGAGGTGTCCATGGCAATATAGAGGCGACACGGGATATAACTGGTGCACGGAAACTAAAGCATCACGACACGGATAACAATAGATCAATAGGAGGAAAAAAAGACTATAAATGCAAAATAGGTAGAAGGGGGAGAGATGCTCGCCTGGGAGACACTGCCGAAGGTTCATATCCGGAGAACTTGTCGATACTCGCATCAACTCATCGTCCTAATCCGCGAAGAAGCAAACACTACAAGAAACACAGGATGCACTATTTAATACTACGGCAGAAGATCCGGCATGCTTATGATATGATGCAGATGCGGTGCAATTAGGCAATATTAAGCGGAACCGGGGTCCCGACAATTACTTAGATGGTTCGAGTTGTTTAACTACCCCGCAATTTAAATGTTGATTTATCAATGCAAAGCATGTCATCGGTTCGCTAGGCAAATTTAAATGGAGGCGATATGAGACAAATATAGCCCGCATATAGTCTCCATATTTATTTATTAGATGAATCGATAGAATACCCCCGAATAAACACAATATGTATGCAAGCATGAGCCATTTAATATGCAACAAGATATATGTTATATATTATACAATAGAGGTCTCGGAAAAGGGGATCACACTTTAGGGTTCGACGATCTTGGGGTTCGATGTGGTTCGGGTCCGGGGTCTCAGGGTTCGACGGGGATCGAGGGGTTCGGAGAGGAACGTTCTCAGACAACGGAAGGAGAGCTTGGCGTTCTGGGGAGAAGGACTTGGTTTGGCATTGGGGGCGCATCGGGTTCACCCTGGTCGGTGTCGATCTTGTCGTCGCGAAGATCTTGTCGGGTCCACGTATCGGGTCGATCTGGGTGTTCGGGAAGAAGAACTTGGCGTTTCGTCTCGGCAATCTTGGCGTCCGGGTTCTCGGCATCGCATCTGGGAAGGAGGTCTTGTCGCATCCGTGGAGATCTTGGTTCGGCCTCGGTCAAAGCGTTCGGAAGCAGATCTTGGTGTTTCGGGCATCTTCCGGTCGGTACAGTCTTGTCAAGCTTGTCGATCTCGTTCGCCGAGGCGGTTCAAAGACCTTGTCAAAAGTCGGGATTGAGGTTGATCTTGGTGAATCCTTATGTTCAATTCTCGCAGATTCCAACTTGTAGCTTAGAATATCCACACAACAACACCGAACGCCACAACAAAACATCGTAAACCATCTATAGCATGGAAACACACTACAGGTACGGTACGGGACGACGGCGACGTGCAGGTGCGGCGGCGTGCTTCTGCAGAGGAGGTTGGCGAGGAGGGTGACGAGGGAGGCGGCCGAAGGAGGGCTGGTGGCATCCGTTGCTGCAAGGGAAGGTCGACGCGGGACAGGAGCATGGCAGGATCCAGGTACAGCATGGCCGGGGGTGGTCGTGGACGGCGGCGGCCGGAGAGGTGGCCGACGGAGCGGCCAGGGCGGCGAGTGCAGCACGCTGCCGGCAGAGGCGACGCGGCGGATCGAGCTTGAATGACAGCGGGGAGAAGCGGAGTCGGGCGAGGCGCGCAGGATGGTAGGGCTCGTGGAGCCCCGCGGCAGGGGAGAGGGCAGGGCGGCCGTCCTCGGTGCCGAAGCCGACGGAGCGAACGGTGCTCGCGGCGGAGGTTGGGCGAGACAGAGAGGCCGAGCGGTGGCGGGACTCGCTGGCGGCGGCCTGGCAGCGGCGACCAGGGAGAGGGCGAGGTGGGGGATCGAGGGGGAGCAGGCAGAGCACGTGGTTGGTGGGGATCGGGCTGGCGCGGGGATCGGGGCAGATTGGGGATCGCGCCCAGGGGTCGGCAGGTGGTGGCCTAGGGTGGGGCCAGGGGTGGCGTGCGGGAGGAGTGAGAGGGAGTGGTGGTGGGATGCGGGGGGGGGGGGGGCAGGTGGTGACCCGGTGGGTGGGGAGGCGTGCAGGGTGTGGGCAGGCGCTGTGAGTGGGTGTGGGAGTTCTGTGGCATCAGTGGGTGGGAAAATTGGAGGGGGAAGGGGGAATAGGGGTAGGTGGCTGGGGTGGTTTGGCTAGGGTTTTCTTTTGGGTAGTTTTAGTTTGGAGGTGGCCGGCTGGGCTTTCAGGCCTGGCGGGCTACCTCCTAAAAACAATTTTAAAAATATTTTATTTATTTAAAACGGGGCTTTTGCAAACCGTGTTTAGACAAACCAAATTATTCCGGAGGCCCGGGTTTTGTATTTGAATAAAGGCTAGGTATTTGGAAAACAGAAATAGGGTTTTTTGAAAATAGTTTTAGACAACAGATGCATGATGATGACGATGCTCAAATGCAATGTGGCATGATGACATGAGCATGCGGTCATGATGATGCAATGCACAAAAACACAGCGATTTTCTAGTAGTGGTTTTAGCGGGATGCCACAATTCGACACCACTAACAAAGGATCTCGCCCTCGAGATCCGCCTCATGGTACCGGGAAGAAGGCCGGTGATCTGACTCTTCTCGCTTCGTGTAGATCGTTGCGACACAACTAACAAGAGGTCGTTGTCCGTGATCGTCGAGAGAACACTCCGGGAACAAAGGACGATGGTAAAGGTATCAACAAATAAAGCCACCTCTAACTTCGACAGAAGGAGAGAAACGATGCATTCTCATCCACTTCAATGTACGAGAGCAAATAGAACGAGTAGTCGACATGGGGGCCAATCCATCACGCACCCAAACTATTAATCCGCACAATCAGTAGAAAAGTGTGCAACCCTTCTCGGAATCAGACTGATGATCTCGACAATCGAGGTTCGGAACAAAGGAGTGATGCAGGCTCTGCATCGGATCTGGCGTAGATGATGTCGCCGCGTCGGAAAACACCGGAAGGCACAAACACGGAACAAAGAGAAGTCCAACAGATGAAGGATTCCTCAGATAGCACGAAGACCGGATGTAGAAGCACCGTTACCAAAGGAGGAAGCGAAACCCTGAAGGTACGATGGAAACCCAACCACGAGAATTCCTGGATTCGAAGAAAAGATAAGAGAGCAGATTCAAAACATGTAGAGGTAAGAGGAGAACAGCAGAGGGATAAGGAGTAGAAGCAGACCTAGTCAGATCTATCCAACCGATTTTGAAAAATAGTTTTGACACTCTAGATCGTCCGTTAGCTAGGTTATCCTACACGCTGGACTTGTGGGGTATCGCAACTGCTGGGCTCTGATACCACTCTGTAACACCCTCGAATCGGCCCTATGCAAGTTTTAGCCCTTTCCGCCAAACCCGCATAGAAACGATTCAAGGACGCCCATCAGGCAATTTCGTGCGGGTGGAAAACGAAGTAATACCATTACACAACAGTCCTCGATGGGACCGACAGAACAGATATATATATACAACAACGACTCAACGAGTCAAGAATACATATATACAATACAAAGATCCAAATCACCTTTGAAAATGATACAGCGTCCGAGTACGGACAAGATGCAAATGGGGCTAAGAGCCCTGAAGAATAACCAATGGCGTCCATAACCCTTCCCAGGCCAAGCCGGAAGGGTAACCCTGCTAACGACGTCGATCGCAAACCTGCTAAAACAAAAGGGGGTGCCGACAAAGGGCAAAGGAAAAAGAGGAGCATCGATCTTGAGACCGACTGCAGCGAGGCTAGAATTCGGCGGCTCTCGCCTACATAGGTATGGTGGACTGAAGCGGCAGTGCAGCAGCACTAAACAGCCTATAGAGACTCGAGACAACTGGCGGTTGTCAGAGAGGGGTAAGAAAGACCTATTCGGATCCAACCTGAAGCTAACACCAAACAAACCCATCCTGGTATTTCCCCACTCGAGATCAAACGAGGAAGTCGGACCAAGGAACTCACACAGTTGGCAATTTTACTCATTCCGTTAAAGTTGCAGCAATTACTAATCAGATATAGATAGCATGAGTCATCCTGATAGCATAAGTAGTGGGCAGTTTTAGTTAACATTCCGTTGTAGTTGGAACATTTACTAGTCAGATATAATTGTCCTGAGGAATCCCAAAACTCAGCATTTGTTGGCACTTTTATCACATTCCATTGGAGTTGCAATACTTACTAGGCAGATATAACAAAGCAACCCAGGTCCACCAGTTGTTGGCATTTTTAATATCCATTCCGTTATAATTGAGCTGATTACTAGTCATATATTAAGTCAAGTTTATAGCACTACTTTAGTTATGCTTGTCTATGATCGAGATACTGTGCTCCAAGTCGTCCATAACCACGGACACGGCTTTCAGAAAGTTTTACCCTGCAGGGGTGCACAAATAGCAACACACACTCGATCAACCTCGGAAAAACCAACTCAAAACCCAACGAGGCTTTCACGACAAAGCGATCACAGGATTCATAAAATATTTCAGGGGGCCACCCCACTAAGCTACTCGCAACAAAGTTGGCCGGCTCCAGAACGGACCCAGGGTTTGTGACAATGGCTGTAAACGACTGAGAACCCGAAAGTGTGACTGGGCTTGTCGATACCCCGAAAATATTCCACGTTCCAAAATAGTACAGGTTCTCCACGCACAATCATAAATAAAGCAGTAAGCATGGCATAAGTACAGGATAGTAATAAAGCCCCAAACTACTTGTGGCCCCAAGAAATAGAAATGAATCAAGCTCTAGCTCAGGGGGGTCCATAAGGCCTCCCGGATGTGGATAGTGTGAATAGTCAAGGAACAGGTATCAAGTACTCGGAGTCCTACGGGACACAAGTGAGCGTGGAAGAACCAAATAACATCTATTGCCCACCGATGCCTCTGCATTAGTTATATCTAGCATTTTAATAGTTGTATTTAAAGTCATGATCATCTCCACCATTAAGCATCTGCTAGCATTCCAACAACTGTGGTACTCAACAACACGAGATCGCACCTAAGCAAGCAACTACGACTCGCAAGGCCAGCTATCTACCAAACAACAGGTATTAGGAGGTGTCCATGGCAATATAGAGGCGGCACAGGATATAACTGGTGCACGGAAACTAAAGCATCACGACACGGATAGCAATCGATCAACAGGAGGAGAAAAAAGACTATAAATGCAAAATAGGTAGAAGGGGGTAGAGATGCTCGCCTGGGAGACACTGCCGAAGGTTCATATCCGGAGAACTTGTCGATACTCGCATCTACTCATCGTCCTAATCCGCGAAGAAGCAAACACTATAAGAAACACCGGATGCACTATTTAATACTACGGCAAAAGATCTGGCATGCTTATGATATGATGCAGATGCAGTGCAATTAGGCAATATTAAGCGGAACCGGGGTCCCGACAATTACTTAGATGGTTCGAGTTGTTTAACTACCCCGCAATTTAAATGTTGATTTATCAATGCAAAGCATGTCATCGGTTCGCTAGGCAAATTTAAATGGAGGCGATATGAGACAAATATAGCCCGCATATAGTCTCCATATTTATTTATTAGATGAATCGATAGAATACCCCCGAATAAACATAATATCTATGCAAGCATGAGCCATTTAATATGCAACAATATATATGTTATATATTATACAATAGAGGTCTCGGAAAAGGGGATCACACTTTAGGGTTCGGCGATCTTGGGGTTCGATGTGGTTCGGGTCCGGGGTCTCAGGGTTCGACGGGGATCGAGGGGTTCGGAGAGGAACGTTCTCAGACAACGGAAGGAGAGCTTGGCGTTCTGGGGAGAAGGACTAGGTTTGGCATTGGGGGTGCATCGGGTTCGCCCTGGTCGGTGTCGATCTTGTCGTCGCGAAGATCTTGTCGGGTCCGCGTATCGGGTCGATCTGGGTGTTCAGGAAGAAGAACTTGGCGTTCCGTCTCGGCGATCTTGGCGTCCGGGTTCTCGACATCGCATCCGGGAAGGAGGTCTTGTCGCATCCGTGGAGATCTTGGTTCGGCCTTGGTCAAAGCGTTCGGAAGCAGATCTTGGTGTTCCGGGCATCTTCCGGTCGGTACAGTCTTGTCCAGCTTGTCGATCTTGTTCGCCATGGCGGTTCGAAGACCTTGTCGAAAGTCGGGATTGAGGTTGATCTTGGTGAATCCTTATGTTCAATTCTCGTAGATTCCAACTTGCAGCTTAGAATATCCACACAACAACACCGAACGCCACAACAAAACATCGTAAACCAACTATAGCAGGGAAACACATTGCAGGTACGGTACGGGACGACGGCGACGTGCAGGTGCGGCGGCGCGCTTCTGTAGAGGAGGTTGGCGAGGAGGGTGACGAGGGAGGCGGCCGAAGGAGGGCTGGTGGCGTCCGTTGCTACAAGGAAAGGTCGACGCGGGACAGGAGCATGGCGGGATCCAGGTACAGCGAGGCCGGGGGTGGTCATGGACGGCGGCGACCGGAGAGGTGGCCGACGGAGCGGCCAGGACGGGGACGAACGCCTGCAGCGGCGCGCGGGCCGGGTTGCAGAGGGCGACACACGGCGGCTCGAGCTTGAATGACAGTGGGGAGAAGCGGAGTCAGGCGAGGCACGCAGGACGGTAGGTCTCGTGGAGCCCCGCGGCAGGGGAGAGGGCAGGGCGGCCGTCCTCGGTGCCGAAGCCGACGGAGCAGACGGTGCTCGTGGCGGAGGTCGGGCGAGACAAAGAGGCCGAGTGGCGGCGGGACTCGCTGGCGGCGGCGACCGGGGAGAGGGCGAGGTGGGGGATCGAGGGGGAGCGGGCAGAGCACGTGGTTGGTGGGGGTCGGGCTGGCGCGGGGATCGAGGCATATTGGGGATCGCGCCCAGGGGGCGGCAGGTGGTGGCCTGGGGTGGGGCCAGGGGTGGCGTGCGGGAGGAGTGAGCGGGAGTGGTGGTGGGATGCGGGAGGGGCAGGTGGTGACCAGGTGGGTGGGGAGGTGTGCAGGGTGTGGGCCAGGGGAGTGCACGCGCGGGAGGGTGAGCGGGAGTTCTGCTGGCGGCGGCGGTAGGTGGGAAAATTGGAGGGGGAAGGGGGAATAGGGGTAGGTGGCTGCATTTATTCCTACTGTCTTTTATTTACTCGTACTTTGTTTACTTGATTTATCGAAAACCCCTAAAAATCCGTTTGCTAAGTATTTGCAGAGAATTCCTGATCCATACCACTAGCCAGCACCTTCTGCTCCTCGTTGGGTTCAACACTCTTACTTATCGAAAATACTGTGATACACCCCTATACTTGTGGGTCATCACTGGGGTTGATCAAGGGGTGGACCGTGGGTGGCGGTAGGGTTGGGCGGAGCTAGTGGGCATGCTGGAATGGTGCAACTCGGTCTCAAGCGTCTTGCCTGCGTTGCGTGGTGACCTCATTTAGGCGTGGCTGGCCAAGGGAGGAAGGGGGTGCTGGTCTGGGCTTGGTTAGATGCTAGGGGGACAGGGGAGTGAAGAGAGGGCTAAGAGGGGGACAAGGGCTTAACTAGCAACAGTAATAGTTATGCCACTTTTTATCTGCCTGCCAGGTGTTCGACACAATGGCCGCATGAAGAAAATATTTGAATTTTTGGGAGATTTTTGGTGGAGTGATTTTTCTTATGCTTAAGCATCTAGGTTTGCTTGGGATTTAAAAATGGAGTTCATTTGAGTGGTTTTTGAATAAGTGTGATCTATGCATATGAACTACATTCAATTTTCAAATGTCATTTAAATTTAGTGTTTGAAGGTTTTTGGGATGAAACAAAGTGGGCCTTGACACATCACTACTTGTACTAGCAAGGGGTGCAAAGAACCACAATTGTTTCTGTTAGGATTTGAGTTATAGGAATAGCCAAAGTAGGCTATGTGATTAAAATGGCAAAAGTGACCATTGGCTTAATTAATTCTTTTTGATTTCTTTTTCTTTGGGATTTGTTTGGGAATGATCTAGATGATGTTTAATTCACCTTAGAATCATTTTACAATCAATAGATCACTCAAACATGGCATTTCAAACAACTCCTATTTTAAATGCATACACATATGAATGCTTAAAGATTTTAAAATAGAAAAAGGTTTTGTTAACCCTAAATTGGATAGATTTGATATTGATCACTTGGATTAAAGTTTTGGGATGTTACAAACCTTCCCCCCTTAAACAAAATCTCATCCCGAGATTTAAGAAAGAAAACTAGGAACTACAGAGATCTGGGAACCCAGTCCTAATGTAATCCTCTTGCTCCCAAGTGGCTTCTTCGGTATGGTTGCTCCATTGAATCTTGAGAAATTTGATACTCCTGGTCCTGATGGTTCTGTAGGCTTCCTCCAAGATACGGATGGGCACTTCACGATATTTCAGGTCCTTGTTGATATCAATAGCTCGGTGATCGATATTCTTGAAAACTTCGCTCTTCTCCGGCACTTCTAAGCATTTGCGAAGTAACAAGATATGGAACACATTGTGGATGGCTGACATCTCTTTTGGCAATTCCAGTTGATATGATACTTCTCCTCGGCGGTTCAGAATCTTGAAGGGTCCGATATATCTGGGTGCTAACTTTCCTTTTAGACTAAAATGTTGAGTTCCCTTCAATGGTGAAACCTTGAGATATACAAAATCTCCGACATTGAAAGTCAGGTCTCTCCTTCTCTTGTCAGCATAACACTTCTGTCTGGATTGGGCGGTCTTGAGGTGCTCACGGACTTTGTGAACTTTCTCTTCGGCTTCTCAGAGAAGGTCGGGTCCAAAGATCTGACTCTCTCCTACATGCGACCAATTCAAAGGGATGCGACACTTCCTTCCGTATAGGAACTCAAATGGTGCCATTTGCAAACTGGCTTGATAACTGTTGTTGTACGAGAATTCTGCGAAAGGCAAACAATCTTCCCATTTTGATCCGTACTCCAACACACAAGCTCTCAACATATCCTCTAGGATTTGGTTGACTCTCTCAGTCTGTCCATCAGTTTGCGGGTGATAAGTTGTGCTGAAATTCAACTTGGTTCCTAATCCTTCTTGGACTTTCTGCCAAAATCTCGAGGTGAATTGGGTTCCTCGATTTGATACTATGGTCTTGGGGGTTCCATGCATACTAACAGTTCTAGCAATATACAGCTCTGCTAGCTTCGAACTCTAGTAAGTTGTCTTGACAGGTATAAAATGAGCTACCTTGGACAGTCTATCAACGATGACCCAGATTGAGTCATTTTCCCTACTAGAAGTAGGCAAACCAGTGATAAAGTCCATTCCGACGGAATCCCATTTCCATTCCGGAATCTGCAATGGTTGCAATAGTCCTGCGGGCCTCTGATGTTCCGCTTTGACTCTCTGAAAGATATCACACTTAGCGATGTAGCTTCCGATTTATCTCTTCATCTTGTGCCACCAAAATTGCTCTTTCAGATCTTGATACATCTTCGTTCCTCCGGGGTGGATAGAATAAAGAGTATCATGAGCTTCTTGCATGATTACTCGCTTCAGCTCCGAATTTGCTGGCACACAGATATGGCCTTTGTACCATAGAACTCCTTCGTATTCGGTGAATCCAGGTACCTTTCCTGTACCAATACGACGTTTGATTCCGTCGATACTTTCATTTCCCTTCTGGGCTTCCTTGATTTGGCTAATCAAAGTGGGTTGAAGCTCAATGCTAGCTAAAAATGCTTTGCAACTAGCTCAGTTCTGAACTGCTCCAACTCCTCATACAAACTTGGCTGCTTCTCCTTGATCATGGTGTTTAGCCTACTCGGCAATCTGCTAAGAGCATTCGCTACCACATTGGCTTTGCTGGGGTGATAGTGAATGTCAAGGTCATAATCCTTGATTAACTCTATCTATCTCCCGTGCCTCATATTCAGCTCCTTCTGAGTGAAAATATACTTCAAGCTTTTGTGATCAGAGTAAATCTCATAGCGATTACCCATCAGATAATGATGCCAGGTCTTCAATGCCAACACTACGGCTGCTAACTCGAGATCATGGGTCGAATAGTTCTGCTCATGCTGCTTCAGTTGTTGAGACAGATAGGCGATGACTTTGCCTTCTTACATCAATACACATCCGAGACCAATCTTGGATGCATCACAATACACATCAAACGACTTCTTGATATCTAGCATGATCAATATTGGGGCTGAAATCAATCTCTTCTTCTTCTCCTGGAAACTGGCTTCACATTTGTCGGTCCATTCAAACTTCTTGTCCTTCTTCAACAATTGGGTCATGGGTCGGGCGATACTAGAGAATCCTTCTACGAACTTGCGGTAATATCCCGCTAATCCGAGAAATGCACGGACTTGGGTTTGAATGATTGGGGCTTCCCATTCTTCGACATTTTTAATTTTGGCGGGATCAACAGAGACTCCTCCGGCAGACACAATATGTCCTAGGAATCCTACTTCTTTCAGCCAGAACTCACATTTGCTGAATTTGGCATACAGCCGATCCTCTCTAAGGGTTTCAAGGATGATTCTCAGATGTTGCTCATGCTCTTCTTCTGACTTGGAGTAGATAAGGATATCTTCGATAAACACAACGACAAACTTGTCTAGAAAATTCATAAAGATCTTATTCATGAAATAAGCAGGGGCATTGGTTAATCCAAAAGACATAACCGTATACTCGTATAAACCATAACGAGTAGTAAAGGCGGTCTTCGGAATATCCGTTGCACGAATCTTAAGTTGGTGATAACCAGTCCTAAGATCAATCTTTGAGAATACCTGGGCACCGATCAACTGATCAAATAGATCCTCTATCTTTGGCAATGGGTACTTGTTCTTGATTGTGACGTCATCCATCTTCCTGTAATCTGTGCACAAATGGTTGCCTTCATCCTTCTTGTCGACAAATAACACGGGCGATCTCCATGGCGATGCGCTTGGTTGAATCAAGCATGTTGCCAACATAGCATCTAGCTGCTTCTTTAGTTCCACTAACTCTGAGGGGTTCATGCTATAGGGTCTCTGGGCTATGGGTCCGGTTCCGGGGATTAGTTCAATAATGAACTCAATATCCCTATCTGGGGGCATACCAGGAAATTCATCTGGGAATACGTCGGGGTATTCACAGACTACTCTGACTTGGTCTATGGTGGGTAGGGCTAGACTCTTATTGCACTTGAATTGACGGGGCAAGGTTTCGGATATATGCTCTACTGTTACTCCAGAGCTACTGGTCATGGTGATGGCTTTCTTAGCACAGTCTATCAGTCCTTTATGCTTTGACATCAAATCCATCCCTAGTACTACTTCCAATCCTTTGGTTCCAAGTACTATTAGATTAGCATAAAAATCTATCCCATGTATTCTGATAGGCACAGCTTTGCAATTTTTTCTAGCTTTTGTAGTTGAACCAGGAATTTGAACTATCATGACATGCTTCAGGTTGGTTGGGTTAATCTTACTAGTGCATGCAAATTCTTCGGTGACAAATGAGTGCGATGCTCCAGAATCAAACAACACTCTTGCTAAAATTGAGTTGACAGAAAACATAACTAGCACTACATCTGGAGCTTCTTGGGCTTCTTCGGCGTTCATGTGGGAGAGACAGTCGTTGCAGTTGTGAGGGTTCCCTAGGGCAAATCTTCTTCCTGGTTGAACACGACGCTGCTGTTGAGCAGGGGCATTCACATTTGGCAGTGGAGGCAATCTTCTTGGGGCTCTCATTGGAATAGTGACCCTTCACTCCACACTCGAAACAAGTGATCTGAGACTTGTCTTTAGCTGCGTCCGGCACAGCATTGCTTCCAGTTCGGGGTGCAGTATTGTTGTTGTTGCTCTTGGGAGGTGCACGGTTGAAATTGCTGGTGTTGCCGGGGTGATTTTTGTTTCCTCCGGACTTCACATTTCCTCCGCTGCGGTTGGGGTAGCTTGGGCGAGACATTGGGGGTCGGTTATTCCTCGGTGCATATCCTGCTGAGGGGTTGGGACGGTACTTCTGGTGACTGTTGGATCCAGCTTGGTGCATCATACGACGTTTGTGGTTGTCGTTTGCCTGGTTGAGCTTCCCTTCCATCTGAATGGCAGAGTCGACTAGCTCTTCGAGATCCTCGAAACGGATATTGATGAGGACAGTCTGCATCTCATCATGCAGTCCGTTCAAGAATCTCTCCTTCTTATTGGCCTCTGTGTTGATCTCATCAGGTGCATACCTTGCTAAGGACAAGAATCTGTCACGGTACTCCACTATAGTCATTCTGCCTTGCTTCAACTCTCGGAATTCATCCCTCATTCGGGTGACTAGACCCTACGGCACGTGGGTGCAGCTGAACTTGATTTTGAAGGCTTCCCATGTCATCACTTGACCATGGTTCATTGTGCGGATACTGTTCCACCATGCTCTTGCATATCCTCTCAGATAGTGGGTGGCAAAAAGAACCTTCGCGTTGGCATCCACTCCTGCTACTTCTAAGTTGTTCTCCATTGTCTGCAACCAGTCATCAGCATCCAGTGGGTTCTCTGAAGTACTAAAGATTGGGGGATTTGTATTCTGGAAGTTCTTGAGTTTGGATCCATGATGATCCTGATTTCCCTAGTTCTGGTTGTTGAGATCCATCTGGGCGATCTGTTTCAGTGTTGCTAGATTAGCTTGGTGCTCTGCCCTGCTTGCTTCCCGGTCTACAATGAGATTCTGCAGGATCTGCATCATTGGGTCTTGCGCTGAGCTGCTCCCTCCTTGGTTTCCACGAGTCACCTAAAGATTGAGATAGATAAGGGGTAAGAGGGAAAGTTCTAAGGTTCATGGTTTTGATTTCAAAGCTAAAACTTTGAGTTGGACTCAAGTTTTTGCAACTAACTTCTTTTCATTCATTCAAGCAAAGCACACGATACAAACACACACACACCACAACATCAAAGGAAAACAGATGGTTTTAAGAACCATTTTGTAAGCTACGATACAATGGGACCGATACATCTCATGCTACGACAGTGCTCTAGTGCATCTACTCATTGTCGATGAAGTCGGAGTCATCACCGTCGGTGTAGAAGTCCACGGCATCTTCCTCCAGAAAGTCATCATCATTGCTGAGGTAGGAGTCAATATCCCCTTGGATATCTTCACCTTCCTCTTCTTCTTCCTTTACGGAAAGCTGAGCTTCTTGCTCCTTGATGGTCTTCTCGAGGTCAGCCACCTTCTTGCGAAGACGGTCGATGGTGCGATCCTTCTTGGCGCGCTGACGGTGAAGAGACTGACGATCCTAGACTAGCAGTGAGAAAGTCTGGGCCTTCTGGGCTGCAATGGCGAGGTTGTGGTTGGCGACCTCTCTAGCATTGTCCAACTCCTTCTGTCTGTCGTACAGTAGGAAGTCAAGGTTCTCCACTTGACGCTTCAATATTGGGTGACTTGGCATCTCTAGCGGCATTCCCATGGAATCAAGCTTTGCATAGTGAACAAAGCGGGTTCCTTGGATGAGGTTGACACTGAGGGCACACAGACGTGCGAGAGTTTCATGCATTGCCCTGGCTAATCCATCTAGCCAGTTGTTCTCCCTCACCGAGAACTGAATCCTCCCAGATACTGGTGCTTCTATCTTGCCTCGAAGATCAGCAGTCACTAGCCATTGCAAATCTCCTCCTGGTGGACCCGGGAGTTGAGCTCCAAGGAATTCCGGATGAGGATGCTCCAAGAACTTAGACAGTGCATCTAAGTCCCTCTCGAAGATCAGTTGGCCTCCGTTGCCCAACTGGTAGAACTTGCTGTATTGAGCTTCCATCTATAAGAATTTAGGATGAGAAAGTTAGTGAAGTGATCAAGTGTGTCAAAGTTTTATGTAGTAATGTAAGAATTTGGAGGAACATGAATTTTTTTTGAGAGAAAGAATTCCCAAGGGTAAGAGAGGAAATAGTTTTCATAAATACTCACTTTGGTTTTTGAAACTAAGTTTTTGTTCGGACGTCTATTCTAACTAGGGTCTCCTATGGTCAGGATGGCTCTAATACCAACTTGTCAACACCCGGATTTTTAATCCTAGATGCCTGTTATGCCATACATCGCAATCCTAGGATTACCATTTTTGTGAGGCATAACAGATTGGATATCACAGTACATCATCCATTACAAGCCATATAAGGTTTTACAACAAATAAAGGATCTCATGATCCAGTCTTAGTACAATAAAGTAGCGGAATAAATAGCATAGCGGTGGGGTCCATCTTTAGATTCACAGGCAATGCTGACGATGGAAGATAGTCCTAGTTATCATAGTCGTCCTGTTGTCCTTCATCTTGGTAGTCTCCTTCATAGTCTAGCCATAGGAATAGCCAGGGACAAAAGCCATGAGTACTCTTTAAGTACTCGCAAACTACCACTAACAAGTAGTATAGTTCTAGTATGAATGCTAACTCTAAGTTTATTTATAAAGTAAAGTTTGAAACCTAAGCTGAGTTCAGAAACAAAGAAAGATAAAAGAAGTTTGAAAACACTAAAGTGGGAACTTAATTGTCATAGTCACAACTCTGTTGTGGTCAAGTCATGTCACAATTCATTTCATAAGATGTTTTGAAAACATCTGATAACGGAACAGTATGGCCACTCCAACTGTCCATAACCGCGGACGCGGCTATTCGAATAGTTTGACACTCTGCGGAGGTGGTACGCTTTCACCACAAGATTCGATACATCTGTCAGGGATAACCCTGAATCATCATACTTAGTATGTAGATAATCAAACATAACCTTTCCTTTACACACCCTAGTATAAGCACCTCTCCTATGAGCATGGCCTCCCAACCATGACCATCTGTCATCTTGGGCACTGCATAGGTGGACAACATTGAGAGGTAGCCTCAGCTCAAACCTCTCCCACGAGGGAACTAATACTAATGCATATAAACTTCTGGCTAAGCCTTACCCAATTTAGGTATTGTGGTTGTACGGTAAAATTGGAATGGTATCGCATCTGAACCCAACCATCAGTTTTGTAAAAGGGCTAAGGCTCATGCCTCAACATTTTCATCATCATAAACCATTTGTGTTTCTCAACACATGTCAAAACATCTGAATAGAATGACTCATCATTCCAAGGTTTTCACAATTCATTTTCACCAAATATTCCCATCTAAAGTGAATCAAGTTTTGAGTTTTGTTCTAACTACTAAGTTAAGAGTGTTCACTAAAGTGGGATGCTAATGTCAATCTCATGCCATAGAATGACATCTAAGTCTAACTATATAGGTCAAGTTTTATACTCTTTATGCTACCTTTAAACAAGTAAAGGACTTTGGTAAAGTAAAGGAAGTAAAGCTTGTAAATAAAACTGGGAGTAGGTATAAGTCAACATGGTATAACCAAAGCATGCCTAATGCATCTTGCTTAGGTTATCTTGTTTAATTCTAGCTTGCTAACAATAGCTTGCCTTGGTTGGTGCAGTGGTTGAAGTTTTCTTCCTCCTCCTCTTGGTAGAACTCCTCCTCCTCGTAAGCTTGGTTGGTACTATTGTCTATAAATACATACGAAATACACAATCACCAAACAATACTTAACTAGTCTACTTAGCACACTAAGGCACACATTTGATGATCTAATATCATCACAAGCATCACAAGGTTGAATTAACTAGCCTCATTCTTTTTATTTGAGAAAAGTAATTTCTACTCATTGAAATTAACTAAGATTTAATATTCTCCATTTAAAATATGGGATCATGTGGACACATATCATCACCACATATTCTAACATATGGGAATGTGATTTAAGGGTTGGATCATATTTTAATAAGTTTAAGTTTAATAATTAATGATTTAAAGTGACTAGAAATGCCTATATAGCATTATTTTGGTACTAGTCCAAAGTCAATGCATGTAAACCTTAATATTATTACATATTCAGATAGGTATGGTTAAATGTGATTTTTGAGAGTTGGAATCAACTCAAAATCTATTATGGTTGATTTTATAAAAATGTTTGAATGTGCAAATGCTTCTGTCTTGTTATTTTTACTAGGAGAGATTTCTAACTCTAAATGAATTAAATCCAACGGGCTTGGATAGATCTTTTCAGAAGCTTTCCAACAAAATTGGAATCACTCAATTTGGTTTAGTAAATCTTCCTGAATTGATTTTTAAACTAAGGGACAGAACTAGGTTTGAATTAAAATAGCAAAACCTATTTTTGAATCTATGGGCTTAGGCGGGACACTAAATGGGCCGGCCCAGTGGTGCTCCGCGGTGTAGAGGGCTGCTGACAGGGGGGTCCCGCCTGTCAGTGACTCTTTAAACGCGAAGCGGTACGGGACGATCTGGGCGCTACGATCAAAACATAGATCAACGGACCACAGTCGTCGTCGACGACGGACTTGTCGCCGACGAGACCGAACCCTAAACGGCCGGTGGGGGTCTACTGGGGACGTACCAGGGCTCTAGCGAGTGCGGCGAGGCGGGCAACCAAATTTGTGGACGACGGCGAGCTCAGGCCAGGTTGCGACAGGGGCTGCGGTGGACGGAATCGACGGCAGCTTCTCCTCCTCTGTAGCGGCCTCCTCCGGTGCAATTCCGGCGAACGGTGGCTCGAGCGGCTCCGGCGAGAGAGGGGAAATGGTCAGTGGATAGAGGGGAGTGGAATGGTGTGAAGAGATGGTGCTGGGGAGGCTTGCTTATATAGGCTCGACGGTGAGACTACGAGGCATGGGCGTGGCTCGTCGGTGACGGCGAAACAGGGGGCTACCGGCGTGGCGAGGTAGGCGGATGGTGGGCGGTCTGCTGGTGGTCAGCTATGGTGCAATGGCGCGGCTAGGGGCGATGCCTAACTGTCGGGGGCTTCACGTGCTCTGGCGGACAGAGGCGGTGCTCGACGGTGATCATGGCTACTGTGGGTCACGCGGCGGTGCACGGCCGTGTCTGGTGGGTTGCTGGGGTCGAGGCGGAGTGGCGTGCGTGATATGGTGTCAAGGCGCGGTCTGCTGCGTGCTGGCGGCGATCACGCTCTTGCTGCGAGCAAAGAGAAAGGGCGGCGCGGTGCTGAGGTGGTCCAGGGGCTAGAGTTGATCGAGGGGTGGACCGTGGGCGGCGATAGGATTGGGCGGAGCTAGTGGGCACGCTGGAATGGCGTGGCTCGGTCTCTGGCATGCTTCCCGCGTTCGGCCAGCGGTGACCTTATTTGGGCGGCGCGGCACTAGCGCTGCGGGGAAGGGGGGTGCTGGTCTAGGCTTGGTTAGATGCTAGGAGGACATGGGAGTGCAGAGAGGGCTAAGAGGGGGACACATGCTTAACTAGCAACAGTAATAGTTAGGCCACTTTTTATCTGCCTGCCAGGTGTTCGACACAATGGCCGCATGAAGAAAATATTTGAATTTTTGGGAGATTTTTGGTGGAGTGATTCATCTTATGCTTAAGCATCTAGGTTTGCTTGGGATTTAAAAATAGAGTTCATTTGAGTGGTTTTTGAATAAGTGTGATCTATGCATATGAACTACATTCAATTTTTAAATGTCATTTAAATTTAGTGTTTAATAGTTTTTGGGATGAAACAAAGTGGGCCTTGGCACATCGCTACTTGTACTAGCAAGGGGTGCAAAGAACCACAATTGTTTCTGTTAGGATTTGAGTTCTAGGAATAGCCAAAGTAGGCTATGTGATTAAAATGGCAAAAGTGACCATTGGCTTAATTAATTCTTTTTCTTTGGGATTTGTTTGGGAATGATCTAGATGATGTTTAATTCACCTTAGAATCATTTTACAATCAATAGATCACTCAAACATGGCATTTCAAAGAACTCCTATTTTAAATGCATACACATATGAATGCTTAAAGATTTTAAAATAGAAAAAGTTTTTGTTAACCCTAAATTGGATAGATTTGATCTTGATCACTTGGATTAAAGTTTTGGGATGTTACACAAAGGAACGTCAAAAGCCTCACAAAGCTGCCGAGGAGAGAAACTTGGCACCTCTAGAACTCATACATTCTGATCTATGCGAGATGAATGGTGTGTTGACAAAAGGTGAAAAGAGATATTTCATGACCTTGATTGATGATGCGACTAGATACTGCTATGTTTATTTGTTGCGCACTAAAGATGAAGCTTTAGACTACTTTAAAGTTTATAAAACCAAAGTTGAAAATCAACTAGAGAGAAATATCAAACGTCTTAGGTCGGATCGTGGTGGTGAATATTTTCCCAAAATCTTTGACGAGTTCTGTGAGGAACATGGCATTATACATGAGAGGACGCCTCCCTACTCGCCCCAATCAAACGGGGTTGCCGAGAGGAAAAACTGCACGCTGACTGACTTGGTGAATTCCATGCTAGCCACTGTTGGTTTATCAAAGGCATGGTGGGGGACTTGATACGTCCAAGACGTATCTACTTTCCCGAACACTTTTGCTGTTGTTTCTCCTCTATACTTGTGTGATTTGGATGCAACTAATGCGGACTGACGTTGTTTTCAGTAGAATTGCCTTGGTGTCTACTTTTTGTGTAGAAAATCAACTATCAGGAAAAATTCCGGAAAATATGCCAAAAATCCTATTTCACCAAGACTCAGGAGCCGTAATACGAGACGGAGAAGAGCCAGGGGTGGCCATACCACCGGTGGCGCTGAGCCAGGCCGCCGCCAGTGGGTGGTGGGCCCCTGTGCACCCCTCGGCCTCTCTTCGCCTATAAGGAGACTTCTAACCTAAAAACTTGGGGTCGACGTTTTCCAGAAAGAGTTCTCACGCCGCCACCACCAGATTCCACGAACAGACTAGAAACTCCGTTCGCACCTGGGATGGGGAATTGGAGGAGATCATCGCCGTCATCATCACCATCGCTTCTCCATCGACCATCCATGTTTCCCCCATCTATGAGTGAGTAATCCCCCCTTGTAGGCTATGGGAATGGTAGGGATTGGATGAGATCGTTCATGTAATGGCATCAGATTGTTAGGGCATGGTGCCTAGTATCTTTTATTAGTGCTTTGTGACTTTGTTGCGACTTGTTGTGCTTAATGCTTGTCACTAGGGCCCGAGTGCCATGATTTCAGATCTGAACATGTTATTGATTCATTATGATAGTATTGTTCTTGGTCTTATCTACAAGTTGTATACACATGTCGTTGTCCGGAATCTATGGCCCAAGTGATGTAAATCGGATAACCGGAAGGAAAGGCTTTGATGTGAGGATCACATGTGTTCACGGAGTGTTAATGCTTTGCTTCGGTGCTCTATTAAAAGGAGCACCTTAATTGCCGTAGTTCCCTAGAGGCCCCCGCAAACGGGTCAGGACAAAAGATGTTGTGCAAGTTCTCATTGCGAGCACGTATGACTATATATGGAACACATGCCTAGGATTTTCTAGTACTTGGATGCTTTATCTTATTTATCTGCAATTGCCCTATGTTCTGATTGCTATGTGAATTGTCTTGTCCATGCAACGCCCGTCCATCCATCCCTATGCCTACCGCACTCGAATCCCACTTCATCGCTTTTGTTACTATTGTCTTTGCTTTACTCTGCTTTGCTTTACTATTCCTACTACAAAACTGTTGCTACTGATAAACTGCTGTGAGCAAGATTGTTTCCAGGTGCAGCTGAATTGACAACTCAGTTGTTAAGGCTTATAAATATTCTTTGGCTCCCCTTGTGTCGAATCAATAAATTGGGTTTCACTTCTCTCGAAAATACTGCGATACACCCCCTATACTTGTGGGTCAGCAGGAGGCTTTGTTGACTTCATGTCATGTCCTGAATAGAGTTCCTAACAAGAATAAAGAAAATACCCCTTACGAGGAGTGGGCTAGGAGAAAACCATCACTTGCGTATTTGCGCACTTGGGGGTGTTTGGCTAAGGTCAACATACTGATTCCCAAGAAACACAAACTTGGACCTAAGACAGTGGATTGTATCTTTCTAGGATATGCTCCGTGGAGTATAGGCTATAGATTTCTAGTGGTTAAGTCCGAGGTTCCTGATATGCATGTTAATACTATAATGGAATCTCATGATGCAACAGTCTTTGAGAATATGTTTCCTATGAAAGATATGCATAGCACTACTAGAATTTTTTCTGAAATACTTCCTGAATCTACTGCATCTATTGAGAATTTTGAACAACCACATGAGGAAGTCCTAGAGAAGGATGACGATGAACCTCCCACAAGGAGTAAGAGACAGAGGATTGCAAAATCCTTTGGTAATGATTTCATCGTGTACCTTATGGACGATACTCCCAGATCCATTGCAGAGGCATATGCTTCTCCTGATGCAGATGATTGGAAAGAAGATGTCCAAAATGAGATGGACTTTATTCTTTCTAATGGGACTTGGGAATTATCAGAACGTCCCTATGGTTGTAAACCTGTGGGCTGTAAGTGGGTGTTCAAGAATAAGCTAAGGCATGATGGTACTATTCAAAAGTACAAGGCACGGCTTGTAGCAAAGGCCTACACATAGAAAGAAGGCGAAGATTACTTTGACACCTATTCACCTGTCGCTAGACTGACCACCATTCGAGTACTACTGTCCCTGGCTGCCTCTTATGGTCTTCTCGTTCATGAAATGGATGTGAAGACAGCTTTCCTTAATGGAGAGTTGGAAGAGGAGATCTACATGGATCAGCCGGATGGGTTTGTGGTAAAAGGTGAAGAGACAAAGGTGTGCAAGTTATTAAAATCTTTATATGGCCTAAACCAAGCACCTAAGCAATGGCATGAGAAGTTTGGCAGAACCCTACTTTTTGCTGGCTTTGTCATCAATGAGGCTCATAGGTGTGTGTACTATCGCCATGGTGAGGGCGATAGTGTTATATTATGTTTGTACGTGGATGATATTCTGATCTTTGGTACAAACATGAATGTAATAAATGAAGTTAAGGCTTTCCTGTCAAAGAGTTTTGACATGAAAGATCTGGGAGAGGCTGATGTGATTCTGAACATCAAGCTTATTAAGAACGAGAATGGGATTACTTGAACACAATCTCATTATGTTGAGAAGGTCTTAAGCCGTTTTGGCTTTATTGATGGCAAGACTTCTCCAACACCTTATGATCCTAGTTTGACTTTGCGAAATAATAGGAAGGAACCAACAGACCAGTTGAAATATTCACAAATTTTTGGTTCTCTCATGTACTTAGCAAGCGCTACAAGACCCGATATCTCTTTTGCTGTGAGCAAGTTGAGTAGGTTCATGTCTAACCCGGGTATTGATCATTGGCATGCACTTGAAAGGGTCATGCGCTATCTATGTGGTACAATGAGCTATGTGATTCACTATTCAGGGCACCCTGATGTGCTTGAAGGATATAGTGATTCGAACTGGATCTCTGACGTTGATGAACTCTACGCCACGAGCGGGTATGTGTTTACCCTTGGAGGTGGCGCAGTGTCATGGAGATCTCGTAGACAGACCATATTGACGAGATCAACTAGGGAAGCAGAACTTACTGCTTTAGACACAGCCACTGTTGAGTTAGAATGGCGGCGTGAACTCTTGATGGACTTGCCTGTGGTTGAAAAACCTGTGCCGACAATCCTTTTGAATTGTGACAACCAAACTGTTATTGTCAAAGTGAACAATTCTAAGGATAACGCAAAGTCATCAAGACACGTCAAGAGACGCTTGAAATCTGTCACAAAATTGAGAAACTCCGGAGTAATAACGGTTACATATATTCAAACAGATAAAAATCTAGCAGATCCCTTTACAAAGGGACTATCACGAATTGTGATAGAAAATGCATCGAGGGAGATGGGGTTGAGACCCATGGATGTCACACCATAGTGGTAACCCAACCTATGTGATCGGAGATCCCGTGAATTAGGATCTGGGAAGAACAAGCTAGTGGTTTGACTCAGGAGAGTATTTTTGTAACCCTCTCTACGTGAAGATGCATGACTCTCAAAATCTGTAAGGCTAGTTGGCAACATGTCTTAATGTATTTCTGTTGGCTATAACTAGCAAAGATACCGTCCTACTGAGCATTCTTGAAAGAACACACCTATATGAGCTCGACTGTAAACATCACGGTCTATGAGACTTGGGTGGTCTCTAGTAAACTCATGAGGAGACCAGGGAGTATGACGCATATGCTCCAACCCGCAGGGTAGGCTACTGGGAGCCAGGTACTAGTTTTGATTTTGAGTGAAATCTATTACCAAACTTGCAATTCAAGGTTTGTCCATTGTTCAAGTTGCTGATAGACGTAGCTCAAGATTCTAGGTGGAAGTTCAACTTAACAGTCTCTGCTGAAACACTGGTATATAAACAAGTAGCGAGGATTGGCAAATCTTCAAATGGGCATTTGAGATCTGGTGGGGGATTGTTAGAAATAATGGGCTAATCTATATAAGCCCATATGTGATTTCAGATTTTTCCTAAATCTCAAAGCCCATGTGTGATTTGGCCCAAGTTGGTGGCAGCTCCCATGTGAGTGGAGTGGGAGCTAAAATTTAGTCCCACATGGAAAGTTGGAGGAGAGTTACACCAACTTATAAGGTGAAGTGTTGCACCACTTGGTAAGTGAGTGACAATAAGAGAGCTACGCTCACGACGACGCTTGCCTCAAGACGCATCGCTTCGCTCATCCCGTCATGACGCGCGAGCGCCGCGGGTTGCGGTAATCTCGCCGATCCGAGCTTTATTTTTGCTACTTAGGAAAACCTGCGAGGTTTTGATAGACGTGTCAACATTCAGCCTATTCGGGTCGCTCCTAGATCGTGGGCTACTGTGTGTAACCTCGGCCCACGTTTGTCTCTGTTAGGGCTTCCTGAGCCGCTCTATATAAAGTCGTGTGCGGCTACCGTCATAGAACACATCGAATCCAATCTAGGGTTTTGCCAACCTCTCTGCTTGCGCCGCCATCGTAGCCTACTCCATCCCGCTTGCCGGGATGCACCGGCGGATGGGAGAGCAGGTCTCCGGAACCACTCGTCTTTGCGATCCTGTACGGGAGAGGGCGAATAAGGTTTTTGGGAAGCACTCTGCGCAACTGCTCGAGTTCTTCATCACGAGTCGTCTTCCATTCAAGTCGGGCGGTGCTGCCTATCGTCATCTTCGCCGCCGTCTGCTTCGATCAATCTTTCCCAAGGTTACTACTGCGACTACTTCTGCAATCGAACGGTACGTGCGACGTGCTGCTATCTGGTTATTCACCATGTTCTGCGAGTACATGTTTAACTGCTGCTTGTTTTCGTTCATCTTGTTGTTTAGTACATCTAGTATGTTCGAGTTACATGTGCTAGTAGCTGGTGTTGTCATGTTTAATATTGTAGAATTAATCATGAAATTTGTGTCTAATTATCCAACAGAAGTAACATATATGTGCATACAGTAGACAACTCAACAGAACAGATCATAGAGAAAGCTACTTTACAAAAACACTTAATTTGCAAATATCTGCGGCCACACAATATCTCAGTTACCTGATCCCTAGCTCTAATTCCAATGCTAACATTCTTCATCTATACGTGAAGATTGCAATTCAGACCAGACAAACGTGTACGATATTTGAGTTTCGATGCTGACTGTTCCACAAACATCCAAAGAACATGATTAAAAAGCTCTAAACTAACACTAGACTGAAGTACAAAGAACTTACATATCACAAAACTGAAGCAATGTGCAAGAGTATGCTTCTCCAATGCAATTTCGTGAAGTACAAGCTAGCCTTTACTTCCTCATGATTCAAGAAATCTCAATATTTTGATCGATAGAAACTTACTTATTTGAAAAATCCCCCGCGTCCTGTGCCTCCCGCATCGCCTCCCTACGCGAGGCGACCAGCGGCAACCCCCTCTCTCCCGCACTCACCACAGACCCTCCCCCGGTCCTCTCCCCTCCGCCGCTGTCGGCGGGCACCGCCGGGCGTTGCCCGCGCTGTGCCATTGAGGGCCGGTGGCGGCATCTCTCTCCTCTACCTGGCGCGGAAAGCTCGGCTTGGGCAAGCTCCTCTGGCAGCGGTGAACATCAGCAGGCGGCGCTTCGGTAGTGGCCTGGATTGCGGCGGGGAAAGGGAGCTACTGATTGGCGGCGGTGGTGGCAGAGTCAGGCTTGGTCGGCAGCCCCAAACCCTAGATCTAGGCCCTTTGGGCCCTATCTGGTTTAGGGAGGGCTAGATCGCACTCAGGTCGGCGCCATGGTTGGTCTGAGGGAACTCTTCGGGACAGGGGAACGACGACACCGTTGCGTCTGCTGCAGCGCGGCGATGGTACCTTCACAGGCCCGCTCCGGGCCCGGCCATGCTTAGTTGGCATGGTATGCTTCTGCGGTTGTGTCTGGTCTGCTACTGCTATGGCGGTGGAGGTTGGTCGCTCCCACATGGTAGTGTCGCCGCTGTCCCATGTCTTCGACAGGTTCTTCTCGGTCCGACCAACCTCGCAGTGTTTGCCATGGTAAGGCGTCGATGATGACTCCAAGACCGTGTTGACGCATATTGGGTGGCGACAAGTTTGGTGGAGTGCAAGGATTGGATGAGATTGTGGTTCTTTGGGAGAAACCCTTGCCGGCTAGGCCAGCTCCGACGCGCTGATATCTGCAGGTGCCTCCATCCTTCTTGCAGGGCGTTGGATATACCCTCTCCCTACTCCCATACATGTAACAGGAGAAATCCTAGGAGAATTATGGGCATCAATGTCGTCATCGTCGTACTTCTTGAAGGTGTTGCTTGATACACGATAATTCCGAGGCATAATATCGTGTGGGACTTCTCCAGAGGGCGCATCGGTGGCGAGTCATCGTCATTTGTCGATCCGGCGCTGTTGTGCATTATTTTCTATTTCGTTCTTTTGTATTTTCTTTTGGACTTCTTTTGTGTTGTTGGCCCCAGCAATAAACTCAATAATTGTATCGTGTGGTTGCTATATTAATATAGCGGGGCAACAGGCTATTTCGAGAATATTTCGATCTAGTACAAAGCTTTATTCTTAGGTACAACCATAACTCCGTCAGATTGCATGTTTACCTAATTACCTGCCCTTGCTGACAGAGGCCATCGCTGATGAAATTTTAATTGACAACATTTGACATGCATCCATTTCGTAAGAGAAAAAAAATCCTAGAAGCCGAATCACCTGCTGGAGCAGTCCTTTTTGACACACTGAATTGTATGATCACACTGAACGCCATCACGCCACTCCGGGTTGGGGGTGGGGGGCAGTTGAACATCCTGCCATTGTTTGGCACGATACAAATCCTTCAGACAATGTTGTAGGCTTGTAGCCGACAGTGTTCGGTGTGCCGTTTTCGCCTGTAAGGCGGCGAACTATTAAATATTTTGGGGGCTTTGTCCACGTTGCCTTCAGTACAGATACCATCCATCAGACCATGATGCCATTTTATGCCACTGCCCACTCGTCGTGCAGTCCTTGGTGCGCATCACGTCAATCAGCTCCACGATGACAGGGGCGCACCCCGGCAGAGCATATCGTCGAGCACCACGCCGGCGTCTCTGACTGGCCACACACCCATAAGGTATGCGCGAGTGGGTTAGGTTAATCATAGTGGGAGTAATTTAGACAATAACATCGTTTTACATGTATTGTCAGCTAAGCATTTAGATGATATGACATCACACATTTCAAGACAAAATGAGTCTACAATGCAATAAATACTTTGCATGATATCACATCTATGTTATTTTCCACTATGGAGATATTAACTTAGACTCAGCCTTATAGGCATACGCGTTGTGCGGCACGGGCATGCCCTGCATGAGGTAGTAGGAGTCGCCGAACATACCAACACGGACAAGGTTGTTGGCGAGCGCCAGGCAGCCCCGTTGGCGAGCAAACTCTAAGGGTGTGTTCAGTTCGGGAACGAAGTGGAATGGAATGTCGTGGTTCCATTCCACTAGAATGGGTTGGTTCCGTTCTTGTGTTTGGTTAGGATAAAAAATGTGTAATAGAATGGTTCCATCCTATGTTCGGTTGGGTCAAAAAAGTGGAATGGAATGGTTCCATTCTATGTTTGGGTGCATTTAGCAAAAAGGATGACAAGACAATAGAGAGAGTGAGAACGTTTAGGTGGCTTTAGTATAGAGGAACAGGGAGATTCCATCAATTTGGTGGAATGAGTGCATTCTGGATCTAGAGGGAATATTCTCTTTTGAGGAACCACCTCGTTCCATTCCATTTCTCAGCTGAACACTAGAACGGCTCTCAGGTGTGGAACCATTCCATTCCATTCCACTCCATGACACCAACCGAACACACCCTAACGGAGGTATGCTCTATCATAGTTGCACTGTGGCAGTGGCGGAGTGAGGTCGTGGTTGGGCTTTGGAAGCTTGCAGTAGAGCTTGGTAGGCGCGTGCGCTGGCGGCGGCGGCTCGGAGTTTGGGCGCGAATGGCCGAGTAGGATAGTAGGAGGGCAAGGAGTCGGTATTGGGAAGAGTTATATTTTTTTAAATGGACGCTTTATTATTATGAATAAAGTTTACACCTGGCCTCTACATAGCTAGGATGCACACATCCGCTCAACTACACAAAGTGACAAAAACAATAGAACTAGCATTATAAAAATGGTAATAAACACACGAGGAAACGTCTCGAACTATGACAAATCTATCCGTAGATCACGCTGCCATCCATGTCGGGAGAAAATATCCCTCGTCGTGTCCTTCAATCGTGTACACCCTTCCAGGAACAAGTCACGAAACTCCATACGTTAGAGAGTAGTCCATGATCGGAGGATAGCCATGGCACGATAGATCACCTAGAGAAAAAGATACCATGTTATTAAAAATCTTGTAATTTCTACATAGCCCAAGCGACCAAATAATGGTAAACGCTTCCACCCTAAATAAAGTCTCATATTTATCATGTATCTCGTGCAAGCAGCTACCAAATACATTGGCTACCGAGCGTGGAAGAGATAAATCAGAGGCTACTTGAATGATTGATCATATAGTATGGGCAAATTTACACTGGAAGAATAAATGCCGGATTGTCTCATTATGATGACAAAAAACGCATTGTGTACTTCCATGCCAATTCCTCTTAACAAGATTATCCTTTGTAAGAATGACCCCTTTACGAAGATACCAAGCGAAAATCTTCATTTTAAGGGGTATTTTCATCTTCCAAATTTTAGAATTATCATCAACTAGAATATCAAGTTGGATCAACGCTCTATACATTGAGTCCACAAAAAAGTTGCCACTCTCTAGTAGTTTCCATTTGAACTCATCCACCCCTCCAACAGCTGCATCGTGGATAATTATAATAAGATTGTTCCACGATACGAGTCTAGGACCTATGAGACTTCGTCTGAAAGTCACATTAGGAGGATCAGATCCCAATACTATGGAAAGTGTATCTCCTTTGTGTCTAACAATCGAATAGAGAGCTGGATATTATTCGTGAAGAGAAGTTTGGCCAAGCCATTTATCTTCCCAGAACCTAATATGCCATTCATCCGTAATATTGAAAACACCAAAACGGAAGAAATGTGCCATTAGTCTTGCCCAAAAGTGTGAATCACTAGGTTTACAAACCACTTGAGACACAGCTTTGGAACCAACATATTTCCTCCATAAAATAATTTGCCAGACACCATCTTCTGATAAGGTTTGAAAAGCCATTTACCAAGAAGCGCAGTGTTTTTGACTTGCAAATCATGTATGCCCAGTTCATCGTATTCTTTTGGTCGGCAAACCACATTCCATTTGGACAGTCGATATTTCTTTTTTTCACTATCCCCTGGCCAAAAGAATCTTGATCGGAAATAATCCACTTTCTTCAAGACATCTTTTGATAGTTGAAAAATGAGATCATATACAGTATCATATTGGTGAGTACTGAATTTATCAGTACAAGTCTTCCGCTAAGGGATAGCAATTTACCTTTCCAACTATTAAGATGTTTTTGGAGTCTTTTCTCAACGAGTTTCCATTCAGCAATCGTGAGACGCCGATAGTGGACCTGTATTTCTAGATAGTTGATTGGAAATTTCCCTGACCACAGACGAAAAGTTCAGCATACATGTGGGTCTTATTTTGAACCTCGCCAAAACAATACAAATCACTATTATGAAAGTTAATTTTCAATCCAGAGAGTTCCTCAAATACTGATAATATTAATTTCGGATTCTTAGCTTTCTCCAAGTCGTGTTTCATAAATAAGATTGTATCATCAGCGTATTGAAGAATGGAGAGACCACCATCAACCAGATAGGGCACTAATCCTTCAATTTGGCCATCACCCTTAGCTCTCTCAATAAGGATAGCCAACATATCAGCCACTATATTAAATAGTATAGGCGATAATGGATCCTCTTGTGTTAGTCCTTTTTTGGTCTGGAAGTTTTTGCCAGTGTCATCATTGACATTGATGGCAACACTACCATCAGACACAAAAGACTGTACGAGAGCACACCACTCCTCCAAAAACCTTTGGTACGGAGTGTTACGGAAGAGTTATATGTTGGCCATGTCGTTTCTGGAGCTGATCTTGTGATCCAGCATGTTAACTGGGATGTATTCACTATGGACATATTTGTCTGATTGACACGTCCGGAGTGATAACAATGGTACGCCTTTGACACACCCTCCAATATATATATATATAGGAAAAATACTTCTTACTTCCGGGTGTAACTACACCCGGGTGTAGTATGAATATGTCCTATATATATATATATATATATATATATATAGGAAAAATACTTCTTACTCCCGGGTGTAACTACACTCACCTCTCATATACTACCTTACGGAAGTCTTTGTAATACTTTATCTATTTGAGTATGTTCATATACTATATCTAAGATACTTACAAGCAAGTTAGGTGAAAAAATTGTAAGTGCACCCATAGTTTGAACTATATATGTAAAATGCCGTCATATTTGTACGTACAAAAGGAGTATGTGAATAAAAATTACATACTACCAAAAAAATAGTATATATACTGCCCAAATATTTTTATATATTTCATGCTACGCGTACATACCTTCCAGTATGGTAGATACTGCTTATATAGTATGAAACACGCGTGAGTGTAGTTACACCCGGATGTAGTATGAATATGTCCTATATATATATATATGAAAAATCCTTCTTACTCCCGGGTGTAGTTATCCGGGTGTAGTATGAATATGTCCTATATATATATATATATATATATATATATATATATATATATATATATATATATATATATATAGGAAAAATCCTTCTTACTCCCGGGTGTAACTACACCCATGTCTCATATACGAAGTATTTGTAATACTTTATCTATTTGAGTATGTTCATATAGTATATATCTAAAATACTTACAAACAAGTTAGGTGAAAAAATTGCAAGTGCACCCATAGTTTGCACTATATATGTAAAATACCGTCATATTTATATGTATAAAAGGAGTATGTGAATATAAATTACATACTACCAAAAAAATAGTATATATACTGCCCAAATATTCTTATATACTTCATACTACGCGTACATACCTTCCGGTATGTATAGGACATATTCATACTACACCCGGGTGTAGTTACACCCACACGTGTTTCACACTATATAGGCACTATCTATCATACTGAAGACTATATATGGGTAGTATGAAGTATATACGAATATTTGGGCAGTATATATACTACTTTTTTGGTAGTATGTAATTTTTATTCACATACTCCTTTTGTATGTACAAATATTATGGTATTTTACATATATAGTGTAAACTATGGGTGTATTGCAATTTTTTCACCTAACTTGTTTGAAAGTATCTTAGATATAGTATATGAACATATTCAAACAGATAAAGTATTATAAATACTTTCCGTAAGATAGTATATAAGACTTGGATGTAGTTACACCCGGGAGTAAGAAGTATTTTTCCTATATATATATACTCATATGGGGCACCATGGTGCCCAGGCTCCTTACCTCTCCACCATTTGATTGCATGGAGATACGTGTTGTTCCTTGGATTAAAAAGCTAATAGGTATGACAATTACTATCTAGTATTGATTAGGAAAAACCCGTTGATTAGCCAATTAATGCATATATGAAAACTGCTGGCCGGTTTGACTATGCAAGATTTTTTTCCAATGCCATGCATGGAGGCTGTGTACGCTGGAAATTTAAGGCTGCATCTTGTACATTATTTACAATTGAAAGTAGATATATACGTGACGTGACCATATTTACATACCTAGACTTTTTCAATATTCTAGATATATAAACACGTGAACAGATAATTTTACATACCCATTACTACTTCAGGTATATACATACCTCCATTACCTTAAATTCTTTTTTTGGCATACCTTGAAATTCTTTAATATGTACATACCTAGAAATTTCTTGAATATCCTAGGTATACACATACGTGAACATGCAATTTTACATACCCATGAATATTTCAAGTATATACATACCTGATTTTTTAAAAGATATGTGCATACATTCTCTAGGTATGTGACTATTCTTTTTAGTACCATACCTATATTTTTTTTGTTATATGACATACCTTGGAAACTAGATAATTCCCCGCGCGTTGCAGCGGAAATATGTGAAAAAAATACACCACATATTTATAGAGAAAGGGGAACACCACGTACTGACTAATGTATGATAGAAACTATAAGACAATAAAAAGAGTTAAATTTGTGCTAAGACCACCGCACTTTCACACATTAGTGAATACCATGTTTGAATTTAAGAATCCCAAATACATACCGAATCAAACTTTGCTGATGCTGCTGCTAGAAGCTCACCCAAGATATGTACACATTTGTAGTATCGCTGAAGCAAAGCGCAAATATATTGGTAGTGTAATGTTGTGACACTACAAAAAAACCATAAGATAGAAAAGGGAAGGGTCATTAGTACTCCCTCCCTCCGGTCCATAATAAGTTTCGTTGATTTAGTATTAAATTAATCAGCAACACTTACTATGGATCAGAGAGAGTAATACGTTCACACACGCTCTGTTGCAGGTTCTCAGTTTGACAAACATCTTGTGTGCACAACAGGAAGAAGTAATAGTGAGTAATGAGAAGTACTTCTACAGAGATTATAGTCCAATAAGAGTGCATCATGAAAGCGCCGATATATTCTCACTTTGTACAATAAGGCCATGGGTCCAACTTAGGTAACATTGGTAGCTGAAAACATACTCAGGCGCACATGTTCAGAACCTATGAAAAAAATCATATTGCAAATATGGTCCATCCGAACAATCACTATGCAATTCTAATGAGACAATATCCAGCTAAAAATATTGTTATGATAAATAAAAGGGAGTAGAGATTCTTACATCCTGAAATCGCTTTAATTCATTAGATGGTTGAGGCATTACATCACTCACCTATCTCGGAATCTTGCTGGTTCGAATGAGAAAATATATACAAAAAATACATCATTTGTTACATTAAAAAACATGACTAATGTTTCTCCTATAACCGTTAGTAGAAGCGCATATGTGCTGGATTGTTGCCTTGTCCCAAGCGTCATCCATATGTATGCTACACTGGGAATCTTAAGGTCATTTGTTCTGCAGATAGATGAAAATTAGTACATAACTCCAGTTCAAAAATCATTAGTACATTAGAGAAGAGGGGATTGCAGATCGGGGAAAAGAAGCACAACTACTTCTTCCAATTGATGAACGTTGCTGGCTCAGCTGAGTCGAGAAGACTCGTGACCTACCGGAGAAAGGTTCGCCGCAAGAAAAAATAATATGAAAAGAGGAAATAAAATGGTTTGCTAGAAATAACAAAGACCAACATCACATCAAATAAATATGCACGTATTGTAATCGACAAATAGTAGATAAGAAATCACTGGCCACGATCCATATTTGAGGTAGTGGAAACAAATTAGCCTTTTAAAATTGATAGAGACCTTGATTATGAAATAGAATGAGAGGGGCAAACCAACCTGTGGTTGGGTGGCTAGAAGGATGGTTGTACCCCTAGCCCACCAGAGTTCAAACCCCAGATTTGACACTGTGTGTTGCATAAAAAGCGGAATATTTTTTTAGTGGGAGACGACGTTCCCGTCGACAGCGAGGCGTCCGTGGTGACTTTGTCAATCTCAAGACCCGATCCGCCGGCTCAGGCTCTCGGAGTTGCTCATAGGGGTAGGGTCTGCGTGTGTGCGTTCATAGGGGTGGGTGCATGTACCTGTTATGAGTGTCTATGATTGTACTGTGTTTCTCAAAAAAAATAGAATGAGAGGGAGTGCTCAGAAAGATTCTTACCATAATATTTTATTCAATGATTTGTATCGCTGGTAGAAAGTGCCCAATGAGAAAAGAAACACCCTAATTTAACAGGAGTAGCGCTGCTTCCATCTTCCATCTGCTGAATTGGCGTCTGGTGATATTGGGGAGAGAGAAGGGGAATCTGGAAAGACCACGAGATAAATATTAGTGGTAGGTTAATTCGGCCGACGGGAGAGAGAATGCTGGGAAGACCACGAGATAGTGGGAGGTCAATTCGGCCGAAGAATTTTAATTCAACCAAGGAATAGGAAGGCGGCAACGACTCGTCACCTGCCTCGCTAATCATGCCGGTCGTTTCGTTTTAGTGGAATCATGGCAAGAAAAGGAAGTGAATCAGGACAATCCTGAAAGGCGTATAACCGCACGGACACACAACATTCCTACTTGATCTGCATGCATAAGATGACGTGGTCAGGAGTTGGGTAATATGGTGGGACCGATGATGTGGCATAGCTGCATGCTTAGAGAAATAGGATAGTGGAGATGATCTTCTTAGTTATATAGGATTCTTAGATATGTGCATACTTCTTTTGCTGGATTGCAAAGATGAAGATGCCATCGTCGGGTAAGACATGAAACGAAGGAGCAAGGCTTGGCTGCGGCGATAAGAAAGAGATGTACGTGACGTGACCATATGTACATACCTAGATTCTTTTTCAATATTCTAGGTATACAAACACGTGAACAAATAATTTTACATACCTATTACTACTTCAGGTATATACATACCCATTACTTAATTTTACATACCCATTACCACCTTAAGTTCTGACCTCGAAATTGTTTAATATGTACATACCTAGAATTTTTTTTAGGTAATACCTAGAAATTTCTTGAATATCCTAGGTATACACATACGTGAAAATATAATTTTACATACCCATAAATATATCAGGTATATACATACCTGATTTTTTTAAACATATGTGCATACATTTTCTAGGTATGTGAATATTCTTTGTAGTACCATACCTATAATTTTTTTTATGACATACCTTGTAAATTCTTGGGTATGTGCATACTTCTTTTGCTAGGTTGCAAAGATGAAGATACCATCGTCGGGTAAGACATGAAACGAAGGAGTAAGGCTCGCCGCCAATTGGCTGCGGCGATAAGAAGGAGATATACATGACGTGACCATATATATATATACCTAAATTCTTTTTCAATATTCTAGGTATACAAACGCGTGAACAAATAATTTTACATACCCATTACTACTTCAGGTATATACATACCCATTACTTAATTTTACATACCTATTACCACCTTAAGTTCTGACCTTGAAATTCTTTAATATGTACATACCTATTACCACCTTAAGTTCTGACCTTGAAATTCTTTAATATGTACATACCTAGGTTTTTTTTAGGTAATACCTAGAAATTTCTTGAATATCCTAGGTATACACATACGTGAAAATATAATTTTACATACCCATGAATATATCAGGTATATACATACCTGATTTTTTTAAAAGATATGTGCATATATTTTCTAGGTATGTGAATATTCTTTGTAGTACCATACCTATTATTATTTTTATGACATACCTTGTAAATTCTTGGGTATGTGCATACTTCTTTTGCTGGGTTGCAAAGATGAAGATGCCGTCGTCGGGTAAGACATGAAACGAAGGAGCAAGGCTCGCCGCCGATGGGCTACGGCGATAAGAAGGAGATATATGTGATGTGACCATATGTACATACCTAGATTCTTTTTCAATATTCTAGGTATACAAACACGTGAACAAATAATTTTACATACCCATTACTACTTCAGGTATATACATACCCATTAGCTTAACTTTATATACCCATTACCTTATATGGCATACCTTGAAATTCTTTAATATGTACGTACCTAGAAATTTCTTGAATATCCTAGGTATACATATACGTGAACATGTTATTTTACATACCCATGAATATTTCAGGTATATATACATACCTGATTTTGCTAGCAACGCAATGTTTGTCATCTAATTGACCCATGATTTAAGCTCCTATATAAATAGACGGGAGGTATGGATGCAATGTATTAAAAATGACATTAAAGGCACGGGAATCACGGCTGATTAGAAATGAATCAAGTTACCATGCTAAAAAAATTCCAGGACGACTTGTGCATGCATGCATGCATGCGATGGAAGGAACCATGCCATGATCCACCTAATCTCTCGTCCATAATTCCAACCGGCCATATGGGTGTCTGGGCTCGCTGGTGCCCCTCTTATTATATATATATATATATATATATATATATATATATATGAAAAATTGAAAAATACTTCTTACTTCCGGGTGTAATTATACCCACCTCTCAAATACTATCTTACGGAAGTATTTGTAATACTTTATCTATTTGATTATGCTTATATACTATATCTAAAATACTTACAAGCAAGTTAGGTGAAAAAATTGTAAGTGCACCCATAGTTTGAACTATATATGTAAAATACCGTCATATTTGTACGTACAAAAGGAGTATGTGAATAAAAATTACATACTACCAAAAAAATAGTATATATACTATCCAAATATTTTTATATACTTCATACTACGCGTACATACCTTCCGGTATGGTAGATACTGTCTATATAGTGTGAAACACGTGTGGGTGTAGTTACACCCGGGTGTAGTATGAATATGTCCTATATATATATATATATATATATATATATATATATATATATATATATCGAAATTCGAGCAAAAATCGTAACAAATGCATTAATGTCAAGTCATGTAACATGACCATATTAGGCACTACCCGCCGACCTAGCCATTCACACGAAGCACACATATTGTCGAGAAGAAAGACTACAATCATGGTTGCGATCCAGCGTCGACTGCATCACTCCTCGAGCCAGTGACTCTAACTAGTAACTTCGTATTCGACGACCACTAAAGGAGCCCTCATTGTAAGGGGACCCATGTCCATCCATGCCAAACAGCCGACCCAACACGTTAGGAAGACGCATCTCTGACATCGATGAGCTTTACTAGAGAAAGTTGTGTTGGTTTACGAGAACGATCGATATCCTCCGGGCTGATCGGTTCGTGTTAAGTCCTATGGGTGGAACCGCCCACCCGTGGCATATAAGGAAAGAGGCAAGGAATTAAGAGGGAGAATTAAGGAGGAGACAATCAAGGATACTAGATCACGATGGCAACGCGTGCCGCGCCTATCCATTACAAAAATTGAATGAGAAGATTTTCGTAATTACGTGGAGGAAAAAGCTAAGTAAAATCGTAATATGAACGATAAAAAGGATAAATAGGTGTAAATAAGTTGTTACGTAGTATTTTCCTATTTTTAATGACATGTATTCAGTTACTCGCGAGTATAGTAACAAAAATATAATGTATGCAGACCAAATAACTGAAGTTTGATTATAATTTTTAGTAATATGGATAGTAAAAAACCTGGAGTAGTACAAGATATTATTGTGAATATCCTAGCGTTTCACCTCTGCTATTAATCCACAAAGCTCTAGTATAGTAAAATTTCTCTAGCCTACATAAATAAACAAGGACAATGATTTTTACCAGATCAGATGGATAACCTTTACAAATAGTTATAGGAAAAAATAAGCAAGTAATTTAGGGATATGATCTAGAGTGTTGATTGCAGATCAGCCTTCTGAAGTACAATGATATCTGCAATACCGAGAATCTGAAGAGCAAAATGTAGTAAATTCTGAAATATGGAAGGATAATATGGAATCTAAGGAGCAAAATGGAACAAATTGTAAAAAATGAAGGTGAAAATCTGCAGTGAAAATGACCTATGTTGATGGGTTGATCCACCGATGTTATGAGAGTAATAGGTGAGGATGGGTAGCGAAAATGAACCTGAATGCATCACCGATATTGTTCCATAAACATCTCGTCTAATCGACCAATGATCTATTCTCCGTTATCCTTTTCCCATTGAAATGACATAAGTTCATGTTAGACCATCAATAGTCCTTCATGCATAGACATATGATCTAATTATGACTTATGAGTGTATGGAAGCAAGAGCAACTTTTGTAGAAGACGCAATCAGAGAAGTACCATTTATAATCTTCACTAAAAGATAGAATACGAAAGCTGTAGATTCTTAGTTTCTAAGTCATTGGTAACACATGTATAAACAACGAAATTATGAAAGCATGACCAACAAGCACAATAGATTATGTGGGTCAAACATTTCAGACCTAACTTCCAAACAAAATTTATTCTTTGAGTCAGCTAAAATAGCTAGTCCCTTCGACCCAAATTAATTGACTTAGATTTGTCTATATTCGATTGTATTTAGACATGAATTAGTTTTAGATATATCCGTATCTTGACAAATTTGAGTCAACTAATTTGGTCGGAGGGAGTAGAACATACAAGTCTATATCACAGAGAAAAAGCAATACCTCGTAGCACAAGATCGTTCTCAAGTTCTCCAACAGAAAAATTCTCTTGGAACACATATGGCAACAGCCAGCCTCAAGGACGCTTATGTTGCCGGTGAAGAATCTTGATCTGCTCCTTGTAAAGGGTGACTCTCTTTGAATGTTTAGCTCACTTTCTTGAACAGCGGCCGTCATGGAGCCGAACCTGGTCCTGGTAAGCAGCGACTTGGAGATGGCCGGAGCCGTGGTGGCGCGGGGTATCAGGGTCGAGAAGTGGAGGCACGTAAAGGTAAGCAAGCTCGTGGAGGAAGGCAAGATACCACCGGTGTAGAGCTGTGGAACGATCGGAGGCACGGTCAGGATAGATTCAATCGCCCCGCTATATCTCTTAGGTCAATCACCGCCATCGTCCTTGCATCATGGCTCACCCATGACCGCTCTATGGTTCGGGAGGAAAAAGGCTGGCGGTGAACATCGTGATGAGGTGGACTTGGTCCGCACGTGTACCCATATGGGATTTAGCGGGACTTTTTAGGCTCAATTAATCAGAACACTTCAAGTTGACGTCGAGAGTAACATCTCCAAGGGATAGCAGCCATAGTACCGGAAGTGAAGCACATCCAACGGCCAGGGATGGGCAAACAGAGCGATCGGACGGCAGAAATCATCCAGGTCGTGAGGGAGCTTCATTTTGTCCCAGTTTTAATATCCCTAATGTCAGTTATTAGGGGGAAGACCCGATGGTGTACTACACCATGCGGGTGTACATGGCCATATACTTGATGCATACATATTGTGGTTAATACACCCCCCTAAATCTAAGCCTAGAATTACATAGAAAGGTTTAGATTACGCCTAAGTTCAGAAAAATCTTTAATTGGAAGAGCCTTCGTAAATCCATCAGCTAATTGATACTAGCTAATTGATACTTGCTTCATATGATGCGAATGTCAAGTAGTTTGCCAGCCACCCAATCTTGAACAAAATAAAAATCAATTTCGATATGTTTGGTACGAGTATGAAAAACTGGATTTGCAGAGAGATAGGTAGCTCCAAGATTATCACACCACAAGCATGGCTTCGCATGAAGAGAAATACCGAGCTCTTTAAGAAGAGATTCAACCCATAGGATTTCAGCAGTGGAATTTGCAAGAGATTTGTATTCAGCTTCAGTACTTGATCGAGAGACAATAGCCTGTTTGCGGGCTCCAGGATATTAAGTTTGGACCATAGAAAATAGAGAAACCCCCAGTGGAACGTCTGTCATCAAGTGAGCCATCCCAATCGGCATCTGAAAACCCACTTAGAAAAGTGGAAGGAGATTTTTGAAAAGTGAGTCTAACATTAATAGTACCTTGCACATATCGCAATATCCTCTTGGCGGCTGTCCAATGTATAGTGGTTGGAGCATCCAGAAACTGTGATATTTTATTGACTGTGAAGGATAAGTCCGGGCGAGTAAGAGTGAGATACTAAAGACCACCCACAATGCTCCTATAGTGAGTGATATCTATAGTGCCAAGGAGAGTGCCATCGTTCAAGGATAGTTTTTCAGAGCTGGATAGGGGAGTAGGGCAAGATGTACACTGAGGCATCCCAATACGAGCAAGCAAATCTTTGGCTATGGGTGGAACAGCCCCACCCGTGGCTTATAAGGAAAGAGGCAAGGAATTAAGAGAGAGAATTAAGGAGGAGACAATCAAGGATACTAGATCATGATGACGTGCGTTGCCGCGCCTATCCATTACAAAAATTGAATGGGAAGATTTTCGTAATTACGTGGAGGAAAAAGCTAAGTAAAATAGTAATATGAACGATAAAAAGGATAAATAGGTGTAAATAAGTTGTTACGCAGTATTTTCCTATTTTTAATGACAGGTATTCAGTTATTCGCGAGTATAGTAAAAAAAATATAATGTATGCAGACCAAATAACTGAAGTTTGATTATAATTTTTAGTGATATGGATAGTAAAAAAACCTGGAATAGTACAAGATATTATTGTGAATATCCTAGCGTTTCACCTCTGCTATTAATCCACAAAGCTCTAGTATAGTAAAATTTCTCTAGCCTACATAAATAAACAAGGACAATGATTTTTACCAGATCAGATGGATAACCTTTACAAATAGTTATAGGAAAAAATAAGCAAGTAATTTAGGGATATGATCTAGAGTGTTGATTGCAGATCAGCCTTTTGAAGTACAATGATATCTGCAATACCGAGAATCTGAAGAGCAAAATGTAGTAAATTATGAAATATGGAAGGATAATATGGAATCTAAGGAGCAAAATGGAACAAATTGTAAAAAATGAAGGTGAAAATCTGCAGTGAAAATGACCTATGTTGATGGGTTGATCCACCGATGTCATGAGAGTAATAGGTGAGGATGGGTAGCGAAAATGAACCTGAATGCATCACCGATATTGTTCCATAAACATCTCGTCTAATCGACCAATGATCTATTCTCCGTTATCCTTTTCCCATTGAAATGACATAAGTTCATGTTAGACCATCAATAGTCCTTCATGCATAGACATATGATCTAATTATGACTTATGAGTGTATGGAAGCAAGAGCAACTTTTGTAGAAGACGCAATCAGAGAAGTACCATTTATAATCTTCACTAAAAGATAGAATACGAAAGCTGTAGATTCTTAGTTTCTAAGTCATTGGTAACACATGTATAAACAACGAAATTATGAAAGCATGACCAACAAGCACAATAGATTATGTGGGTCAAACATTCCAGACCTAACTTCCAAACAAAATTTATTCTTTGAGTCAGCTAAAATAGCTAGTCCCTTCGACCCAAATTAATTGACTTAGATTTGTCTATATTCGATTGTATTTAGACATGAATTAGTTTTAGATATATCCGTATCTTGACAAATTTGAGTCAACTAATTTGGTCGGAGGGAGTAACATACAAGTCTATATCAGAGAAAAGCAATACCTCGTAGCACAAGATCGTTCTCAAGTTCTCCAACAGAAAATTCTCTTGAACACATATGGCAACAGCCAGCCTCAAGGACGCTTATGTTGCCGGTGAAGAATCTTGTACTGCTCCTTGTTATGGATGAATCTCATTGAATGTTTAGCTCACTTTCTTGAAGAGCGGGCGTCATGGAGCCGAACCTGGTCCTGGTAAGCAGCGACTTGGAGATGGCCGGAGCCGTGGTGGCGCTGTATCGTGGTCGAAGTGGAGGCACGTAAAGGTAAGCAAGCTCGTGGAGGAAGGCAAGATACCACCGGTGTAGAGCTGTGGAACGATCGGAGGCACGGTCAGGATAGATTCAATCGCCCCGCTATATCTCTTAGGTCAATCACCGCCATCGTCCTTGCATCATGGCTCACCCATGACCGCTCTATGGTTCGGGAGGAAAAAGGCTGGCGGTGAACATCGTGATGAGGTGGACTTGGTCCGCACGTGTACCCATATGGGATTTAGCGGGACTTTTTAGGCTCAATTAATCAGAACACTTCAATTTGACGTCGAGAGTAACATCTCCAAGGGATAGCAGCCATAGTACCGGAAGTGAAGCACATCCAACGGCCAGGGATGGGCAAACAGACGATCGGACGGCAGAAATCATCCAGGTCGTGAGGGAGCTTCATTTTGTCCCAGTTTTAATATCCCTAATGTCAGTTATTAGGGGGAAGACCCGATGGTGTACTACACCATGCGGGTGTACATGGCCATATACTTGATGCATACATATTGTGGTTAATACACCCCCCTAAATCTAAGCCTAGAATTACATAGAAAGGTTTAGATTACGCCTAAGTTCAGAAAAATCTTTAATTGGAAGAGCCTTCGTAAATCCATCAGCTAATTGATACTTGCTTCATATGATGCGAATGTCAAGTAGTTTGCCAGCCACCCAATCTTGAACAAAATAAAAATCAATTTCGATATGTTTGGTACAAGTATGAAAAACTGGATTTGCAGAGAGATAGGTAGCTCCAAGATTATCACACCACAAGCATGGCTTCGCATGAAGAGAAATACCGAGCTCTTTAAGAAGAGATTCAACCCATAGGATTTCAGCAGTGGAATTTGCAAGAGATTTGTATTCAGCTTCAGTACTTGATCGAGAGACAATAGCCTGTTTGCGGGCTCCAGGATATTAAGTTTGGACCATAGAAAATAGAGAAACCCCCAGTGGAACGTCTGTCATCAAGTGAGCCATCCCAATCGGCATCTGAAAACCCACTTAGAAAAGTGGAAGGAGATTTTTGAAAAGTGAGTCTAACATTAATAGTACCTTGCACATATCGCAATATCCTCTTGGCGGCTGTCCAATGTATAGTGGTTGGAGCATCCAGAAACTGTGATATTTTATTGACTGTGAAGGATAAGTCCGGACGAGTAAGAGTGAGATACTAAAGACCACCCACAATGCTCCTATAGTGAGTGATATCTATAGTGCCAAGGAGAGTGCCATCGTTCAAGGATAGTTTTTCAGAGCTGGATAGGGGAGTAGGACAAGATGTACACTGAGGCATCCCAATGCGAGCAAGCAAATCTTTGGCTATGGGTGGAACAGCCCCACCCGTGGCTTATAAGGAAAGAGGCAAGGAATTAAGAGAGAGAATTAAGGAGGAGACAATCAAGGATACTAGATCATGATGACGTGCGTTGCCGCGCCTATCCATTACAAAAATTGAATGGGAAGATTTTCGTAATTACGTGGAGGAAAAAGCTAAGTAAAATAGTAATATGAACGATAAAAAGGATAAATAGGTGTAAATAAGTTGTTACGCAGTATTTTCCTATTTTTAATGACAGGTATTCAGTTATTCGCGAGTATAGTAAAAAAAATATAATGTATGCAGACCAAATAACTGAAGTTTGATTATAATTTTTAGTGATATGGATAGTAAAAAAACCTGGAATAGTACAAGATATTATTGTGAATATCCTAGCGTTTCACCTCTGCTATTAATCCACAAAGCTCTAGTATAGTAAAATTTCTCTAGCCTACATAAATAAACAAGGACAATGATTTTTACCAGATCAGATGGATAACCTTTACAAATAGTTATAGGAAAAAATAAGCAAGTAATTTAGGATATGATCTAGAGTGTTGATTGCAGATCAGCCTTCTGAAGTACAATGATATCTGCAATACCGAGAATCTGAAGAGCAAAATGTAGTAAATTATGAAATATGGCAGGATAATATGAAATCTAAAGAGCAAAATGGAACAAATTGTAAAAAATGAAGGTGAAAATTTGCAGTGAAAATGAGCTATGTTGATGGGTTGATCCACCGATGTCATGAGAGTAATAGGTGAGGATGGGTAGCGAAAATGAACCTGAATGCATCACCGATATTGTTCCATAAACATCTCGTCTAATCGACCAATGATCTATTCTCCGTTATCCTTTTCCCGTTGAAATGGCATAAGTTCATGTTAGACCATCAATAGTCCTTCATGCATAGACATATGATCTAATTATGACTTATGAGTGTATGGAAGCAAGAGCAACTTTTGTAGAAGACGCAATCAGAGAAGTACCATTTATAATCTTCACTAAAAGATAGAATACGAAAGCTGCAAATTCTTAGTTTCTAAATCATTGGTAACACATGTATAAACAACGAAATTAAGAAAGCATGACCAACAAGCACAATAGATTATGTGGGTCAAACATTTCAGACCTAACTTCCAAACAAAATTTATTCTTTGAGTCAGCTAAAATAGCTAGTCCCTCCGACCCAAATTAGTTGACTTAGATTTGTCTATATTCGATTGTATTTAGACATGAATTAGTTTTAAATACATCCGTATCTTGACAAATTTGAGTCAACTAATTTGGTCAAGGAGTAGAACATACAAGTCTATATCACGAGAAAAGCAATACCTCGTAGCACAAGATCGTTCTCAAGTTCTCCAACAGAAAAATTCTCTTAGAACACATATGGCAACAGCCAGCCTCAAGGACGTTTGCGGTTGCCAGGTGAAGAATCTTGATCTGCTCCTTGTAAAGGATGACTCTCTTTGAAGGTTTAGCTCACTTTCTTGGGCAGCGGCCGTCATGGATCCGGACCTGGTCCTGGTAAGCAGCGACTTGGAGATGGCCGGAGCCGTGGTGGCGCGGGATATCAGGGTCGAGAAGTGGAGGCACGTAAAGGTAAGCAAGCCCGTGGAGGAAGGGAAGATACCACCAGTGTAGAGCTGTGGAACGATCGGAGGCACGGTCAGGATAGAGTCAATCGCCCCGCTATATCTCTTAGGTCAAATCACCGCCATCGTCCTTGCGTCATGGCTCACCCATGACCGCTCTATGGTTCGGGAGGAAAAAGGCTGGCGGCGAACACCACGATGAGGTGGACTTGGTCCGCACGTGTACCCATATGGGATTTAGCGGGACTTTTTAGGCTCAATTAATCAGAACACTTCAATTTGACGTCGAGAGTAACATCTCCAAGGGATAGCAGCCATAGTACCGGAAGTGAAGCACATCCAACGGCCAGGAATGTGCAAACAGAGCGATCGAACGGCAGAAATCATCCAGGTCGTGAGGGAGCTTCATTTTGTCCCGGTTTTAATATCCCTAATGTCAGTTATTAGGGGGAAGACCCGATGGTGTACTACACCATGCGGGTGTACATGACCATATACTTGATGCATACATATTGTGGTTAATACACCCCCCTAAATCTAAACCTAGAATTACATAGAAAGGTTTAGATTACGCCTAAATTCAGAATTTTTTTAATTGGAAGAGCCTTCGTAAATCCATCAGCTAATTGATACTTGCTTCATATGATGCGAATGTCAAGTAGTTTGCCAGCCACCCGATCTCGAACAAAATGAAAATCAATTTCGATATGTTTGGTACGAGTATGAAAAACTAGATTTGCAGAGAGATAGGTAGCTCCAAGATTATCACACCACAAGAATGGCTTCGCATGAAGAGAAATAGCGAGCTCTTTAAGAAGAGATTCAACCCATAGGATTTCAGCAGTGGAATTTGCAAGAGATTTGTATTCAGCTTCAGTACTTGATCGAGAGACAATAACCTGTTTGTGGGCTCCAGGATATTAAGTTTGGACCATAGAAAATAGAGAAACCCCCAGCGGAACGTCTGTCATCAAGTGAGCGATCCCAATCGGCATCTGAAAACCCACTTAGAAGAGTGGAAGGAGATTTTTGAAAAGTGAGTCTAACATTAATAGTACCTTGCACATATCGCAATATCCTCTTGGCGGTTGTCCAATGTATAGTGGTTGGAGCATCCAGAAACTGTGATATTTTATTGACTGTGAAGGATAAGTCCGGGCGAGTAAGAGTGAGATACTAAAGACCACCCACAATGCTCCTATAGTGAGTGCTATCTATAGTGCCAAGGAGAGTGCCATCGTTCAAGGATAGTTTTTCAGAGCTAGATAGGGGAGTAGGGCAAGATGTACATTGAGTCATGCCAATACGAGCAAGCAAATATTTGGCATATTTTTCTTGAGTCAAGAGAAGTCTATCATCAGTTTGCTTGACTTCAATACCTAAGAAGAAATGAAGGTTCCCAAGGTCCTCGATAGCAAAGTTGTCATTTAGATCATTGAGCAGGACTGAAATTGCTTTATTGGAGGAGCTAGCCACGATGATGTCATCAATATAAATTAGGACAAATATAATAGTATCTGACTTGCGATAGATAAAGAGAGATGTATCAGCCTTGGATGGTTCAAAACCGAGAGTAGTAAGTTTGGAGCTAAGTTTAGAGTACCATGCGCGAGGAGTTTGTTTTAAGCCAACGATGGCTTTATCGATCTTGCATACGTGATGTGGAGCACGAGGATCTTCGAAACCAAGTGGTTGTTTCATATAGACTTCTTCTTCCAGAACACCATGTAAGACTCGTTCTTGATGTCCAATTGACGAAGACTTCATCCTCGTGAAACAGAAAGTGCAAGAACAAACCGAATAGTAGTTAATTTTACCACAGGGGTGAAGGTGTCTTTATAGTAAATACCATAGCGTTGTTTGAACCCTTTTGCAACCAATCGAGTTTTGTAGTGATTAATTGTACCATCAGCATTTTTCTTAATCCGAAAAACCCATTTACAATCAATTATATTTTTGTTGGTGCTTGGCAGAACAAGATGCCACGTATTGTTGTGCATCAAGGAATCATATTCCTCTTTCATCGCATGGTGCCAATGTGCATTAGTCAAATTATTCGAGAGATTTTGTGGTTGTCCTGTAGATGTTAGTAGCCCATAGCGAACAGTTCCATCTTCGTAAATTTTCATATTAGTTATACCTTTTTGAAGCCTGGCGCGAGGTTCTGGTGCAGGTGTTGGCGCAGGATCATGCGATACAGAAGATCCAGAGGAAATCAAATCTGTGTGGGCAGGAGAATCCGAAGCAGAAGATCCGGGGCTTGTTGGGTGTGTCGATGATTGTGTGGAGTTTGTTGCAGAAGATCCAGCAGATCCGGGGCCGAATAAATGAGCTAGAGACCAAGTTGTCGGAGTTGACCCGAAGCCAGGCGACGCGGTTGATGGAGAGGCCGCACCACGCGGTCCAAGTGGTGATGCGGGGGACCAGGCAGGCGACATGGGTGAAAAGGATACAAATGCCGCCTAGAGGGGGGTGAATAGGCGGTTTAAAACTTTTACGATATGGGCTTAACAAAGGCGGAATAGCACAAATCTTATATAAACTACGGTTCACCTATGTGATACAAGAAACTATGTGATAGCTAGATATAAGACTTCAAGCACGAAGGCTATCACAAAGTGAAGTGCATAAGTAATAGCTCGGGTATAGAGATAACCGAGGCACGCGGAAACGATGATTTATTACCGAGTTCCTCCCATAAAGGGAGTACGTCTCGATGGAGGGGTGGACGGTACTAGGACCACCACGCCACAAAAGGCCTCACCCTATTCTCCTGTGAACCTCGCCACAAGAGGCCCGATTCACTTCTTCACTATCGATGCACTTGTCGGTGGCAATCCGTAACCTCTCACAAAGATTGGGGCACTTCTCCACAACTCAATTGGAGGCTCCCAACAAACAAGCTCGGGGAAAGCTCCACAACTTAATTGGAGGCCCCAAGTAATCCACAAACCTGCAAAACAACTAAACCGTCTAGGGTTCCAAGAACCCAAGAGTAAAAAGCTTCTCACCTTTCACCCAATCAAATCCTCACCGAGAACTCAAACCTATGCACCAAATGCAATGGCAAGAACACAAGAAGTGCTCAAGTCCTTCTTTCCCAAATCCCACCAAAGCTACATAAGCTAGTGGGAGAATAAGAGAGGAAGAACACAAGAGAAAATCCATAAAAGAAACCCGAAGATCTAGATCCCAATATGTTCCTCTCACATAGAGGAGAGATGGATTGGTGGAGTTGTAGATCTAGACCACCCCTTTCAAATCCCCCAAAAAGATTCAAGAAATATGGGAGGGATTGAGAGAATTTGCAAGCTCTTGAAGGTCAAAACAATGGAGGAGAGAGAGAATGCAAGCCACCAGCCTAAGGAGGAAGAAGGGGTCTATTTATACCCATCCCCAACGAAATATGACCGTTTGGGACCTCCTAGGCCGAATAATCCGCCCCTCCCCCGGATATTCCGGGTTCCCCGGGCCAAAATATGGCTAAGGACTTCGCGGCGCAACCCTCAGATAGGCGGATATTTGGGCCGGATAATCCGCCCCCGGAGGCCCGGATAATACGCCCCTATTACTGAGAGCCACACCTCAAAGTCTTTAGCCTTTTTCCGAAAATTGGGCCGAATAATCCGCTCTCATGGCCGGATAATCCGCCCCCCCCTAAAAACTGGCAGAAACAGCGAAACTGAAACAATCATAACGTTTGCATCTGGACTCTGTTTTCGATGATCTTGGGATCGTTTAAAGAGGACAATGAGATCTACAAGATCATACATAGAAACATCATAGTCCAGAAAGGTAGGATAGAACAAAATGACGAAAGGTTTGACCTCTCCCAAAAAGACGAACCGATAAAACCTCCAACATCGAAAACGCAATAGAGAAAGCATATGAAATTCGTTTTCGATGAACTTGAGCTTGTCATGGAGATTAACATAAGATCTAAATACTCACATGAGTAAGACCCAAATAAGAACTAAGAAAGATGATGCCAAGTATGCAAAGGTTTGAGCTCTCACCGAGGGATATGATCAAGTTACTCACTTGAGAGCCCCTCTTGATAGTACGGTTATCTATCCTATAAACCGGTCTCCCCAACTAACACCACGAGACCGGTAACAAAGAAACCCTATCAAGATCAAACAATTACCTTGTGTATATTCCACTTGATGTTGATGATGACGATCTTCTACACCTCAAGATGGAACACCTTTCTTGATTGCGCTAGCTTGGTGAAGACTTGGAATTTGCTCCCCCATACTCCACTATGGAAGAGCCTCTCTTTTAGGCATATATTCACATATCCATGATCACCATAAGGATGGCAAGCTACACTTGAGATCATCTTATTATTCAAGACACACTTGCCATAGGGTCAACTTCTACTTGACCAATCTCCGGATCATTCCTTGAAACCTTGATCAACACTTGATCTTCTTCACTTTCTTCTTCTTCCAACCTTGAAGCCAACATATGGTTCAAGCATTGCCTATGGACAAATCCTACAAGTAGAACTCAATGCAAACATAAGTCCATAAAGATTGTCATTAATTACCAAAACCACACATGGGGCACACATGTTCTTTCAGTGGGCGCACGGGAGACTCACACTCCAGGCAAGGTAGGTGGGGACCCGGGTGAAGCTAGCGTTGAGTGTATCGCGTACAAGCGGGAGACCAGGTCCCCACGCGCGGGAGAATTAGCAGGCGGTGATCCCGCAGTTGTTGTCCCCTATGGGCCTGACGAGGAATCCGCCCTAGGATTAATGCACGCAGGCTGTCCAGAATCAACTCTGTAATCAGTGCGAGATGAGTTGCTTTCGGCTGGACCAAAATTTGGTCCGTTTGATGAATTTTCTTGACCGTTTTGGCTGCTTTCTTCACTAGTGCATGGCTGTGTCGATGTAGTATCTGCATCACTGATCTCAGGTACCTGGGTATGGTTAGTGGTAGGTACAAAATGCATATGATCATGATTATTCATGTCCTCCTCAATAGTTGGTGTAATGGTAGGGAAAATTTGAGGTATCAAAAGGAGCTCTTGGCTAAAATGTTTGCCGGCATTAGGATGTAGTCAGCAAACGGAAAAACATTTTCATCGAAGATGACATCTTGAGAAATATAGATTCTGTCCGTGGACACATTTAAGAATTTGACGCCTTTGTGAATAGGACTATAGCCAAGAAAAACGCATTGTGTAGATTGGAAAGCGAGCTTTCTTATATTATACGAACGAAGATTAGGCCAACAAGCAAAACCAAAAATATAGAGTGACTCATAATTTGGTTTGATGTTGAGAAGTTTCTCCGTAGGTGTTGCAAAATTGAGAGTTTTGGTGGGAAGCATATTGATAAGAAACGTGGCGGTAAGGAAGGCTTCATCCCAAAATTTTAGGGGCATGGAAGCATTTGCAAATAATGAGAGACCAACTTCAACAATGTGCCGATGTTTTCTTTCTGTAGAGCCATTTTGTTGATGAGCATGTGGGCAAGAGACATGATCCATGATTCAAACTTTTTGAAAAATCGAATTAAGTTTTTCATATTCATCACCCCAATTCGGAGGCATAGTAATGATTTTGTGATTAAATGTTTGCTCAACAAATTGTTGGATTGAGAAAGACTTGATAAACATCGGAGCAATTTTAAGGAAATAAATCCACGTGAATTTGCTAAAATCATCAATAAAGCTTACATAGCAGGAGTGTTTGCCAACAGATGTAGGGGCAGGTCCCCAAACATCAGAAAATATTTGTTCTAGAGAAATAGTAGAAACACTAGTAGAAACAGGATAAGGCAATTGATGACTTTTTGCTTGTTGACATGGATCACACAGTTTATTTCATGCAAATGAACAAGATTGTTTTTTTCGAATGATTTGTTGAACAATGAACGAAGAGGGGTGCCCTAGACGACGATGCCATGTGGACGATGAAGGCTTGAGAGTGATGAAGGTGTGCTTGGAAGACTTCGTGGAGATGGACACAAGAGGGTATAATCCACCATGGCATGGACCTTTAAACATGGTTTGCCTCGTGTCCTAATCCTTAATAAAAAAGAAGGACGGGTTAAATTCAACAGAAGCATTGTTGTTTAGGGCAATTTTATGAGTGGATAATAAATTTTTAGAGGCACTTGGCACATGGAGAATATTTCTAAGATGAAGAGAACTATGAGGAGTATTAATAATCGAATGACCAACATGTTTTATTGCCATACCTTGACCAATAGCATTGTGGATTTGATCATTGCCTTGATAGGGCTCATGGGTGGATAACTTGCTCATTTGTCCAGCCACATGATTCGTGGCGCCCGAGTCCATGTACCAATTTGTGTCAACTCCATAGGAGGCAATATTTGCACCTTTTTCTTCATGGTGAGAATCGTCATCTTCATCATCTCCATATCGCCACCAACATTCGCTGGTGGGGTGCCCATATTTCTTGCAAATCTGGCAAGTGACATCTTGATGTGGATATGGGACGCTGTTGCCGCGTCCTTGTGAGCGGCCTCCTTTTTGCTGCGGGAGACGGCCACCATGGCCATCATGACGGTGTGGCGGACGCCCTTGTTGCTGGTTGCGGTGACCACCACACCATAGCCTCCACTACCATGGCTTCCTCCTTGTTGATGTCGATAGCCACCACCTCCATGGGTAGGACAGTAGCCACCACCACCACCCCCACCATGGCGAGTGGCAGAGTTGACCGAGGAGGAGAAGGTTGTATTAGACTCCTCCTTAGCAAGCATCTTTTGGCGGTAGTCATAGGCGAGAAGCTGGTTGCACACATCCGCAGAAGAGGTGGAGGGGATTGCATTAATAGTAGCAACTAGGCCATTATACTCACCATGCAAGCCAGCAAGAAGATACTCCTTGAGTTCATCGTCGGTGACGATCTGCCCCGTAGAAGCGAGTTCGGAGGCAAAGCCCTTCATTTTGTTGATGTAGATGGTGGCGGTGAGATCTCACTTTTTTGTGTTGGTGAGGAAGGCACGAAGCATGCCGATGCGGGCTTTCATCTAGGCGGAGAACTTTGCATCGATGGCAGCCCAGATCTTGGCCGCGTGCTCAAGACCAAGGAGGTCGGCGTTGATCTCCGGTGACACAGCTTTGAAGAGATTACTCACTAGCTGTTGATCTCGCGCGATCTAGATCCCATAGGCTAGATTTGGGTTCTTGATCTTCTTCTTGTCCGAGTCTTCAACCTCCACGGTTTTGGGATGGGCAGGGTTAGATCCATCTAGCAGATCCATGGCTTTTGCACCTCGAACAGCCGGCAGTACCTGGCTTTTCCAATATAGAAAATTGGATTGAGTTAATTTTTTGGTGGGAGGAGCTCCAAGAGCGGCCACCAAATTCACCCCAGCCGAAGCTAAGGTCGCCATTGCAGGAGGGAGTGAGGGGAGTACGGGATCGTGTTGTTTGGAGGAGTCGTTTTCGTGGTTGTGTTGGACGTCAGGAAGAGGATGCTCTGATTACCATGTTGATTTGCGAGAACTATCGATACCCTCCTGGCTGATCGGTATGTGTTAAGTACTACTAGATGGACATGCGCGCTTCGCCGCGCCACCTTCTTGGCGTTGTTGCATGGCGCGGCTGGTGCATTGCATCTGGGCTCTTTGCTCTGGAACATGGCCAAGTTTGGTGTGAAACCGATGAACCTAGCGAAACCAATTAAGCAGACATTGATGGCTCTCTAGACTATCATGCATGAACTCTTACGAAACTGTATGCGCTGGGGCACAATGACATCGTCACTAACACGGTAAAAACTGGGGCATAATGACATGAACGGCATGCTTAAATGTACCCTAAATCTTTAGCTACATTCAATTCAAAAAAATGAAAAATCTTTGGCTACATTCATGAGCCACTACTGGAGTTGTACGGTAGAACTACATCATGAGGATGGCCATCTTGCAAAAGTACTAAGGATCCAAGACGCACCAGCATCCACAGAACGCTAATCCAGGTTACAAACCCACAGGGACACATACATAACATATAGCTCAAAAAATGAAACGGGCACCGTGTGTGTAGCCAGGAAACCTCTTGCCATAGGCCACTATAAGCACCAAGATTTCTTTCTCAGAACGGAGCCAACAGCCAAGCACCGTCGCCCTTATGTAAAACATGAATGGCCCCTGCCTTGTAGGAAAAATTGTCAGCAAACTTTGTACAACAACAAATATCAAAGAAGCAGGCTGCAAGAAATTTGTCTGCATCATAGATTCGGAAGGCAGAGAAAACAGAATGGCGCACCTTATCAATCCAGTTCGTCTAGGTTAGACGTATATTTGAACATTAATCTGATGATAGCCCTGATAAACCTCTCCATAATCCATACTGGTAGAAGGTGGCTTGCTTCCAGTATAGGCTACATAGACTGCCATGAGTATCCTCCCGGATTGTCAGAGGACCTTTGCGTAGACCATGGCTAGCTAGTTTACCTGCTATCGAATTTCTTTGTGTAGCCATAGTTGATGACATACCATATGAGGCTCTGACTGACTTGATCAGCTCAATGATCCTTTGCCTTAGGCTTTCTTCTGCGTCCACTTTCATTTCATAGCTAGGGCCGATTCTCAACTATTTTCATCAAGGAATCAGTAGGGTTATCTTTCTGTGGCAGCATAAAGCCAGTGCACATGGTTATTTTTCCACATGGCATAGTTGATCCCTTCAAAAAGGACACGTAGCCCAAGGGCATTATATTCTAGGAAAATCATTATGTGGGGATAAGTGTATACTTGGAAAATTGCATGGACATGCAAGCGTTACTGTCAGCATGAAAATAGACACTTGTGGATGCTCAAACTATGACCAGGTAATAATGATTATAGATTCCGCACAAAAATAAATTGTTGCATGCCACCGGGGAAAACATGAAGCCAGATAACCCAGGTACCTAGCCTAGCTAGAGCAAAATGGGTATATTTGGTAAGATCTTTCAAAGTTTTTTAATAGAGTGTGTCAATGCTAGAAAAATCCTCAAAGGATGCCTTGTTCTAGCCAGGAGATCCACTCTCCGTGAGATTTTAGATAAATTCGTATATAATCGCAGCAACCTGAGTGTATATAAGACCTTGTCCACTGGTAGAAATATTTCAAACATGTTTGCATATACATCTCAAAATTTCAAGTATTTGGACGTGGCGGGCATGTTGTAAAAACCTCTAAACAATGTATAGTTATAGCTAGGTAAGTCACTCTCAATGGGATCTCATAGAAATATATGTATTCCTAGTTTTTCTTAGCAGACACTAAATTAGTTGGCAACTGCAAAAACATTCCAACGTCATATGTGGACTGACCATATTGTAGCACATACTTTAGGACTTGTAATATACGGATGCAATTTTGAAGAAAAATTCTAGCAGTTCCATCGAAAAATAAGTGTCAGCTAGTCCATCTGTAGACTGACCTTTTTCTCAGAAAAAACACAGACGTCTTCCATAAAACATGAAGTCTATTTAGACATTATGTGTGCATCGGCATCACCAACACTAATCTGCATAGGGTAAAGCACAAGCTGGTGAGTAATCTTAGAACTACTCAAAATATGTATATAACTGAAATCTAGGGCCATTGTGCTACATAACATTTGCGAGAAACTCTTTCTTAGCTTAACATTTTTTGTAGAAAACAGCAAGATAACTATAGAACATACAATTTGTTTACCCTGTGATGAATCTAGTGTGTCTGTATGTGCCCTCGATTGATATATATAACACTATGGTGGCCACAGACTACAGAGGCCATATCGGCTAGATCAAATGCTAATAAGGGAAACAAAATTTGGAAGTGAGACATCAAATAAATGTCAGTCCTATTAAAACTGAACTCTATAACCTTCTCTTAGATATTATTTATGAACAAATGTTTGGCCAGAAAGAACAGAACTCTGCCATGTATTTCATTAAGCATGTAAGATAATAACATTTCATTTACAGAATTGGTTTGGCCATTATGTGTCCTACAAACCGTAGGTGAATCTAGCCAACAAAATCCAATGCTAAATCTTGACACGGATCGATCTATGTATAATGTATTGTCTATTTTAAGATCTAACTCGAACAGAGCATTAAGAAGAAGTCACCGTATCATTATAACTGGAACTAAAAGCCATGTGTTAAATGTTAATTCGGCCATCTGTGTGTCTCGGGCAATTATAGGAAAACAGAACACTTGAACAAAGTACAAAAAAGACCTTGCCGTGGAAAAGCAAGAAGGCAATACCTTCCACCTTGAACCAAATCATAGTGGTCTCCATGGGGAGGCGGGACAGGGTGTGGCTGCAAAACTGAGTAGGCATAGCAACCCAGACATGCAACCACAACAGGTGATGAAGCAGCCACCATTGTTGCCCGATTTCGTTGGGGGTGCAGGAGTGCCGAGCCAGCTCCAAGTTGACAGGGGCACAACCTCTGTAGACACCCCCTGACTTCATCCTCTGCTCGCCTCTTCACCACCTGCCTGTGCCGAGGGCTCGCCGCCATCTGTCACAGCAGGCCCGTCCACAGGCACGTGCGAACAGTGCGACGGCACAGGGCCCCAAAAAAATTTGGGGCCCCGAAAACTAGGCCCATCCGCTGACCATGTTGCAAATCTCAGGCCCGCAGTCGAGCCATCTTGGCCTTTATCTATCGCAGCGCTGGCCTAATCTCCTGATGTCCAGCCATAGATGAGTTTGGCGGTAGTATAGGGCAGATCGACCGATGGTTTATGCACAAATTGATCAATTGATTGTGCCGGCCGAAAAGTCTGACTTTGGCGAGCGGGGGCCTCTTGGTCCGCAGTCGGCGTTCCTCCATGGTAGAGATGAGATCCGCTGCAGGGCTGGGGACATGGCGGCAGCAGGCAACGGGCTCTCAATTTCATGGTGTGTTCTTTATTCGTCCTAGTGTTCTTTTATGGTCTTGCCGGTTTATTTGCACAGCCCCTGGTTTAGATGCTTTGTGTTGTTCCCCGTTTATGTTAGAAATCTAGAACGTCCTGGTTGCTCTCAAGATCAGCAAGTACTGCAAATAGTACTGTAGTATATAAGAAGTAAATACACTCATTTCTTTTTGCCAACAAAGCCTCGATTGATGAATTGTTTCGCCTATGGCGCGAGCCCCCAACCCTGCCTATGGCAGACCCCATTTCGACTTGTGTTCTTGCATCGACCACTGACGTTCCGACTCCCTATAAATTCATCATTGATGCTTTACGTTATGTCTTGGAGAAAATTAATTTAATATATCTCTATGTATTAATAATGCATAATAAACTTATAAATCAATCAAGTATTCTTTAGTTATATTGGTTATATGGATATTTGTTAAAGAATTCATGGCCTCATTTTCATCTCGCACCGGGGCCCCCAATTTCTGGAGACGGCCCTGTGTCACAGGAGGCAGCGGCGGCTATATCTGTTTGGAGGTCGGGGTGACGTTCCCGCCATGAAAGGATATGGCCAAAACGGACACGTTCATGGATAGTCTGTGCCGCGTCTATGCTGCCGTGAGGGAAATTAACATGTGTCGCGTCTGTCCGTGAGTTCGACGATGTTAGGGATGCAGAGGTGGGACAATTGGGATAAATGGGATACCACTTTTAAACTACTAGACTAACTCTAATTTAGGTGAGATAAATGGGATAAGCGGGATATGTCAAATCTAGCTTATCCCACTTGCCCCACTTAGTTTTGAGTTAGTCTAGTAGTCTAAAAGTGATATCCCACTTCTGCATCCCTAGACGATGTGTCGTGCGCATCCGCGGTTGTCCGTATGTCCCCGAGCCTAGTGATGATTCTCCTAAATGCTTTGCATGTAGGTTGTGATAGTAGTCCTGCGCTGTCTGGCGTCACAAACGAATAATTTGGCTATTATCCATCACCATCGCGCCTTCATCTTCTAAACAAAACTCTATAAACATGAGGAAATAAAGGGTTAGTCGTTGATCTAAACCTCACATGAACTTCACAACAATTTCAGATGAAACTACACGAAAGTCATCGTGAGATCAACCTCAGCCCGGGCCTGGCTAAACGTCGGAATGGGAGTTGGTGATTATCTAGTTTAACTACTGCACATATTTGTTGGCACATTAATTGCGGCTATAAATTAGAAACAACCACAATTCTATGAGGTATTCTCACATAAAATTACATGAATGCAACCTGAAAAAATTGTGGTTAGTTCAAATACATCGTTCATATCTGCACATAGTACAGTTTGTACATTGAATAGAATAGCTATTTGAGATTTCATAATTTGTTTCCAAACTCATGTCAATATAATCAGAAATGGTACAATATACACGTCTAATGCCAATTGATGTGAGAAATTGGTGCGGTCATCCCCATATTAGGACTACAAACAGGATATACATGTACCTAAGAAAAATAAAGGGGAATCGCTCACCTGCAGCTGTGTGTCCCCATAAGGCCAGGGCAAACAACCAGCTTACCTCCCAACAGGCCACGACAGCAACAAACTGATGGAAGGACGACAGCAATCTGACCCCAAGCCCTCAGGCGGACACCACGAAATCAGGAGCGATTGCAAAACCGGGACCAACCGCCATTCGATCAGATGCCGTGGTGGCCGCACCGAGCTCATGCTGCATCGAGGTACTAAACATATTGAGATCTTTAAGCCGGATGTGAGAACCCGATATTGGCAGCGCACAGAGGGGAAAAGGATGGACCGGAGATGTTCGTAATCAAGACGAAGCCTGAGGCGGCTCCGTCGTGGAGAGAGACGGGATCGGAGAAGAAACCAGGCGCCATAGGTGTGGGCGGAGGGATAGGGAGAAGGGGTGGACTAATTTTTTTCTACAGAGACATCAAAGTTGGATGCCACTGAGCTATGGGATCAGTAGTAGTCTCGAGGCAGTTACAATTACGATAGAAAATCATCCGAACGCGAAAAAAAAGATTTAAACGATGGCAACTGAAGGTCTAGATTGGCTTCTATCCAGTATCTCACAGCGAGGAACGCTTGTGCGTGAGAGTAGCTTTAGCAGGCGGGTAAGCGACCAAGCTTAAGCTTTAGAAGAATGGGTGGAACAGCCCCACCCGTGGCTTACAAGGAAAGAGGCAAGGAATTATGGAGGAGGCAATAAAGAATATGGCAGTTATTAGGGAGAAGACCAAAAACACGTGTTCACCCAACACCGCTCTCCTCCCTCACCTCTCTCTTCTGAGCGTTGACCTCGGTCGGCCGGGCCAACCCCTTGCTTTCTCTGGCGGCTCTGCCAGTCGGAGATGGCGAGGGAGAGGCACCGGAGCAGTAGGTAGGGGTAGTATTAGGGTTTGTGGCCATGTGCCCGTAGTTTGGAGTAGGGCATCGATTCCCTTTGGCCGGAATCGTCGCATCTGGGGCTGGTGCTTCTTCCTGCTGCTGCTTCGTTGGTTGGAGCCGGCAGCGGACGGCGCGGCCGCAGAGATCTCCGCAAATAAGGCCTTTCTCTTCCCCACCCTGATCCGGATCTTTGCTTCTTCGCACCCTCTCTGGCTGGCCGGCCGTGGCGGGGGGGGGGGGGGGGGCGAGAGGTTGCTGCAGTGGAGTGGCTGCTTCGGCGGGGGAGCGGGGGTTCTTCAATCTGGCATTTCTGCGCGGCGCCAGTCTTTCGTCTTCCTCTTCCTCTACTATGCCACTGTGGTGGTGGGCGGTGGATCTGGAGTGGAAGATGAGGCTCCTGTCCAATAAGCGCAGGTGTCTGCTTCAGATCAGTGGACGTGGGCTGGAGGTGTGGATCCTGGTCGGCCGTGGCGGCGAGGAGGAGCTTCACTTCCATGTCCTGATTGGTAAGCCTATTCCCCTCTTGGCCGGCCGAGGAGGCGAGGGAGAGTGGAATAGCTGCAGTTCTTATCCGTCCCTGCTCTGGAGCTTGTTTGCCCCCCCTTCTGGGAGGCTGTCTAGACTCGCCGACGCTGCATCATCTTCGGCTCCCCTCCTCATCTCAGACATGAGCTATGAGGAGGAAGCTTGGTTTCTTCGAGCAACGTCGACGGATCCTGGCTGCTCGATGTGGTTCCTTTTCGGCCTGTCGTCTGTTCCTGGGCGCTATGGTTGCGCAAGGAAGGAGACGACCGCCGCGGAGTAGCTACAGAGACCAGCCCTGGAGTTGTGAAGCCGCACGTATCTGCAGATCCAATCGGAGGCATTGTGTCAGCCGATTATCCTGGCCAAGAAGCCATTAAGCTTGTCGGCGATGAATCCCGGCGTTTATTCAACCTCCACGATGAGGCCCTGTTGTTGCAGAGACGAGATGAAAGAAGGATCTGTTAGTTTTCTTCAGATTCTTTGTAGGGTCCTTTTTGTAAAGCGTTGGCCCCTGGTTGTAATTTCCTTTCTTTTTGGGGGCTGCGTGAAAATTTGTATCTCCACCATTGTGTTTTAATAGAAGGCTTCCAGCCCCTTCTGGAGCTCTCCTCCTTCAAAAAAAATTTAGGAAGAAGACCCGGTGGCACCATGCGGGTGTACCTGGTCATATACTTGATGCACACATGTTGTGGTCAACAAGTTGGACACCTTGCACCTCCAACACATCAAGTGGAGATTGACGCACCAATACCGCCAATCATGTGGTTCAGACGCAAGACAAGAGCCCAAAAATATCCCAAATTGCTTGAATATACTCTTTCCGTCCCAAAATGCAAGACACCTTTTATTTATTTAATGCATATTTTTAACCATTAATATATACTAAAGTGTATCGGTTGGCTTGTTTAAGTAGTATTGTTGTATTTTTCTTGCGAACTCTTTTATTTTGCGCTGTACATTTCTACAAACAATGTCTAGAAGTTAGTCGGCTGAACCTCCAAAAAAAGTCGTACGTAGGTGATAGACTATAGGATGTTGCGGAAATATTGATTATCTTGTATTGAGCATCTTGGGCTGTTTATATGTAGTACAAAGCTTTAGAGGGTAAGAAGGCTAAGGGCAAGTATAATGCCAAGCGCTTGTAACTAATCCTAAGGTCTTATGCATGAGTCCAAAGCCACAACCCAAGCCTCTTAATCCAGCCGCTTGTTATCCAACTGATTGAGTCCGATTTTTATGTCGCGAAGCAAAATTTAACGTGAGGGTCAGGCACATCTTTTCTTGTCGACGCCTATAATTAAACGTCCAATAGCCGGGATCTACTACGCAACTGCCGCAAGGACCGGGAACAAAATCCTAGCGCTCTTCCCTAAGCGTTCTCATTATACTTGCTCTAATAGAGCTTTAGATTACATTACTAAACTACCAAATATGGTATTGCCGTGATATACTCTAACAGTAGGTCTTTGCCCTAGGCAAAGAAGTTACTATCTGAAAAAGCCCCCTGGCCTAGCAATGCCTAACGGAGGGAGTACTCAATTTGACCTCTCGTAGAAGCATAACATGATCTCAATACGACCCCTCGAAGAAGGTGAATGACCCACATCACCGTGTCCGTATCCACGGATCATGGGTCCGCACTCACTAGATCCGTGCATACAAACACAAAACAGGGCATTGAAATTCAACCAAGGAAGGGGATTCTTTTGACAGCTGATGCTCGAGTGAATCTTGTGTGCTCCAAAACTATTCTGTTTCTCCACCTGGTACTGGTAACGTTGTCTAGCTACAGAAAGGCACGAGATGGCTAGTTTAACTTGTAGATATAGTGTGAATCAATTATGTCAAAAGAATTCAAATCAAAATTTCGAACCCATCTCAAGAAACCAAAAAGACAATTTTGGCTCTCCTAGTATTAATAATGGCCTCATTTCACAACTCAGCTTGAAATAAGTAGTATTAATCACAATGTGATTTGCCATTTTTATTCATGAGTTTTGGGTAAATTTTAAAATTAAAATTTTATGTCGTTAGAGATATACACTATCTAATTGATAAATTATTTTCCATATTTGTCTATAACTTTTTCATATATATTTTAGACTAGGTGCACCTGTTGGACCATTTAAAATTTCATCGAGGTCGAGGACTAAGTGGCTATCAATAAAGGAGTTCGGTCTGATCCAGAGCCGTCCGCCGTGGCGGCGTCGTCGATGGAACTCTCCAAACGTCTGTACCGGCGGACCCCGAAGGCATCACGGAGTCGTCGACGGCAGAGGCGTCCTCCGGCGAGCCATCCAAATCCACACGTCGGCTTCGGGGTGTTCGACCGGCGGGCAGAGCTCGACGATGACGTAGCTGGCACGCGGGCAGCCGCGCCGACTCTGGCTGTTCTGCTGGTCCGCGCCGCGTCACGCTGCTCCGCGAGGCTGGGCTCCGCTGCGCGGGCACGGGACCCGGCCACGTCGACCTCCGGCTCCAGGAAGATGTCGACGGACAGGGTGCACCTGACGGTGAGGCAGTCATCGCGGATGCACGACGACGCCTCCAGCTCCGTCTTGCTGACGCTGAGGAAGCCGTAGCCCTGGTTCTTCTCGGGCTGGGTCCTCTGGTGGTCGAAGACGGCGCGCTCCCCGCGCTCGTCCAGGATGTCGATCGAGACCCTGGTCCTCCTGTTCTCGGGGGAGTTCCACCCCTGGTCGGCGACGATGGTGACGCTGACGGTGACGGAGTCCAGGCAGGCCAGGTTGCCCACGGGCTGCAATTCGACCCGCCAGCCCTGGCCGCGGAACTGGAACGTGTCAAGGGTCAGCGTGGAGCCAGGGGCCAGAACCGCCGACTCGGAGTACTCGGTTATCTTGAAGAGCCGAGTCTCGGAGTACTCCTCCGTCTTGGCCATGGCGCACGAGGTCGGCGGAGACGCCGTCGACGTGTAGTTTTTCTGCGTCCTGACGGTGGCGCGCGTGGTCGGCGGAGAGGATGACGAGCGGCTGGCGGTGGCGCCCATGGAACGTGCAATCGGAACCTCGGCCTCAGCTCGTTAGTACGACCATGGCAAAGCTCTCTACCTTTCTCCGCGGATTGTCATACATATCGGGCCGGAAACACTGATCGAGCCGGAGTATGAGTCGTACCGATTTTGATTGTCTCCAGCTCTCCGTAAATGGAAGGTGTCACTTGCCGAGTCCGAGTCAGATTCAAAACCAAATTCCAAATCGTGGTGCCGCTGCCATGACCCCTGCGGCTGTGTTTGTTCCCTGAATTTCCCAAGTCAAGAACATGCGTACCGCCATTTCTGCTGGAGTTGTCCAAATCGTTCCCCTCTCCGGCATCATGGTTTCGCATTACCGATCGATTATAAGGAATCTTATACGTTAAACCGCCACGACAATGATCCATTTAAAGGAAACAAGACAAATAATGCAGTACTAGCAACAAAACCACCCATATTCATACATATGTTTTACACTGGAAATCAGAAATCATGTTGGTGCATCATTTTGACAGTTGACACTCCAAGACACTGATTTTCTGCTACTATGCATGCATAAAGATTGCACTTATGCTTGGCTCTTCTTCTATGGACATGACACACCTTGCACCACTACAGAAAAAAAGCTCGCTGCCGTGCGTCGCAACTTTGCCGTGAGCCGTCACACGGCAAACAAACCTTTGCCGTGAGCCCGCCGGCAAGACCCACGGCAACGAAACGACACACGGCACGGAGAAAATCCCCTCACGGCAACAACCATAAGAAACACACGGCAGAGACAAAATGCTCGGCAAAGGAAATAAAAACACATGGCAAAGACAACTCACACGGCAGCGCGGCATATTCGGCCCCCTCCGTGTGGATATTTCCCTGAAGAAGGACCCACCGCTCCGCCGTGGACGGAGGGGGCAACAGAGGGGACTAACGGAGCGGCTTTGTCGTGCGCTCACGCTTTGCCGTGAGTTGTTTATTTTTAACTAAATATAGTATTAGAATAAATACAATTAAAGAGGAAAATGGATCTTTGCCGTGCGCTCACACACGGCAGAGACGGCTTTGCCGTGAGTTGACACACGGCAAATCATAGATTTAATTTAAAAAATAACCCAAATCGGCCTATGTGGGATTTGAACTTTGGTTGGCAAGGTTGCAAAGTATGGGCTCTGCCAGTGCGGTAAGTTTAGGTAGTTGGTAAGAGTAGCTATGGAACCTTTTTATTCTAATGTCTCTGCTCTTTGCCGTGAGTAGGTACACGGCAGATACGTCTTTGCCGTGCGTCCTGAAGAGGTACCCACGGCAAAGCATGCTTTGTCGTGGGCCTAGGCTTTGCCGTGAGTTTTTTCTCCATTTTCTTCTACCGTTTCTATTAATTTCTTTGTTTAAGTTACTTATAGCCTGCGAAGGGGGACACATGCACCCGGGACTAGGTTTTGTATGTTTTATCATAGCACCACACTTTCATGCATGTTCTAGGGCCACATGCAAGTCTTTGAGGTGTTTCGATGCTCCGGAGCGCGGTTTCCTGCGGAACCCTGACACTGTGTGTTGCATAAAAAGCGGAATATTTTTTTAGTGGGAGACGACGTTCCCGTCGACAGCGAGGCGTCCGTGGTGACTTTGTCAATCTCAAGACCCGATCCGCCGGCTCAGGCTCTCGGAGTTGCTCATAGGGGTAGGGTCTGCGTGTGTGCGTTCATAGGGGTGGGTGCATGTACCTGTTATGAGTGTCTATGATTGTACTGTGTTTCTCAAAAAAAATAGAATGAGAGGGAGTGCTCAGAAAGATTCTTACCATAATATTTTATTCAATGATTCGTATCGCTGGTAGAAAGTGCCCAATGAGAAAAGAAACACCCTAATTTAACAGGAGTAGCGCTGCTTCCATCTTCCATCTGCTGAATTGGCGTCTGGTGATATTGGGGAGAGAGAAGGGGAATCTGGAAAGACCACGAGATAAATATTAGTGGTAGGTTAATTCGGCCGACGGGAGAGAGAATGCTGGGAAGACCACGAGATAGTGGGAGGTCAATTCGGCCGAAGAATTTTAATTCAACCAAGGAATAGGAAGGCGGCAACGACTCGTCACCTGCCTCGCTAATCATGCCGGTCGTTTCGTTTTAGTGGAATCATGGCAAGAAAAGGAAGTGAATCAGGACAATCCTGGAAGGCGTATAACCGCACGGACACACAACATTCCTACTTGATCTGCATGCATAAGATGACGTGGTCAGGAGTTGGGTAATATGGTGGGACCGATGATGTGGCATAGCTGCATGCTTAGAGAAATAGGATAGTGGAGATGATCTTCTTAGTTATATAGGATTCTTAGATATGTGCATACTTCTTTTGCTGGATTGCAAAGATGAAGATGCCATCGTCGGGTAAGACATGAAACGAAGGAGCAAGGCTCGCCGCCGATTGGCTGCGGCGATAAGAAAGAGATGTACGTGACGTGACCATATGTACATACCTAGATTCTTTTTCAATATTCTAGGTATACAAACACGTGAACAAATAATTTTACATACCTATTACTACTTCAGGTATATACATACCCATTACTTAATTTTACATACCCATTACCACCTTAAGTTCTGACCTTGAAATTCTTTAATATGTACATACCTAGAATTTTTTTTAGGTAATACCTAGAAATTTCTTGAATATCCTAGGTATACACATACGTGAAAATATAATTTTACATATCCATAAATATATCAGGTATATACATACCTGATTTTTTTAAACATATGTGCATACATTTTCTAGGTATGTGAATATTCTTTGTAGTACCATACCTATAATTTTTTTTATGACATACCTTGTAAATTCTTGGGTATGTGCATACTTCTTTTGCTAGGTTGCAAAGATGAAGATACCATCGTCGGGTAAGACATGAAACGAAGGAGTAAGGCTCGCCGCCAATTGGCTGCGGCGATAAGAAGGAGATATACGTGACGTGACCATATATATATACCTAAATTCTTTTTCAATATTCTAGGTATACAAACGCGTGAACAAATAATTTTACATACCCATTACTACTTCAGGTATATACATACCCATTACTTAATTTTACATACCTATTACCACCTTAAGTTCTGACCTTGAAATTCTTTAATATGTACATACCTAGGTTTTTTTTTAGGTAATACCTAGAAATTTCTTGAATATCCTAGGTATACACATACGTGAAAATATAATTTTACATACCCATGAATATATCAGGTATATACATACCTGATTTTTTTAAAAGATATGTGCATATATTTTCTAGGTATGTGAATATTCTTTGTAGTACCATACCTATTATTATTTTTATGACATACCTTGTAAATTCTTGGGTATGTGCATACTTCTTTTGCTGGGTTGCAAAGATGAAGATGCCGTCGTCGGGTAAGACATGAAACGAAGGAGCAAGGCTCGCCGCCGACGGGCTACGGCGATAAGAAGGAGATATATGTGATGTGACCATATGTACATACCTAGATTCTTTTTCAATATTCTAGGTATACAAACACGTGAACAAATAATTTTACATACCCATTACTACTTCAGGTATATACATACCCATTAGCTTAACTTTATATACCCATTACCTTATATGGCATACCTTGAAATTCTTTAATATGTACGTACCTAGAAATTTCTTGAATATCCTAGGTATACATATACGTGAACATGTTATTTTACATACCCATGAATATTTCAGGTATATATACATACCTGATTTTGCTAGCAACGCAATGTTTGTCATCTAATTGACCCATGATTTAAGCTCCTATATAAATAGACGGGAGGTATGGATGCAATGTATTAAAAATGACATTAAAGGCACGGGAATCACGGCTGATTAGAAATGAATCAAGTTACCATGCTAAAAAAATTCCAGGACGACTTGTGCATGCATGCATGCATGGGATGGAAGGAACCATGCCATGATCCACCTAATCTCTCGTCCATAATTCCAACCGGCCATATGGGTGTCTGGGCTCGCTGGTGCCCCTCTTATTATATATATATATATATATATATATATATATATATATATATGAAAAATTGAAAAATACTTCTTACTTCCGGGTGTAATTATACCCACCTCTCAAATACTTTCTTACGGAAGTATTTGTAATACTTTATCTATTTGATTATGCTTATATACTATATCTAAAATACTTACAAGCAAGTTAGGTGAAAAAATTGTAAGTGCACCCATAGTTTGAACTATATATGTAAAATACCGTCATATTTGTACGTACAAAAGGAGTATGTGAATAAAAATTACATACTACCAAAAAAATAGTATATATACTATCCAAATATTTTTATATATTTCATACTACGCGTACATACCTTCCGGTATGGTAGATACTGTCTATATAGTGTGAAACACGTGTGGGTGTAGTTACACCCGGGTGTAGTATGAATATGTCCTATATATATATATATATATATATATATATATATATATATATCGAAATTCGAGCAAAAATCGTAACAAATGCATTAATGTCAAGTCATGTAACATGACCATATTAGGCACTACCCGCCGACCTAGCCATTCACACGAAGCACACATATTGTCGAGAAGAAAGACTACAATCATGGTTGCGATCCAGCGTCGACTGCATCACTCCTCGAGCCAGTGACTCTAACTAGTAACTTCGTATTCGACGACCACTAAAGGAGCCCTCATTGTAAGGGGACCCATGTCCATCCATGCCAAACAGCCGACCCAACACGTTAGGAAGACGCATCTCTGACATCGATGAGCTTTACTAGAGAAAGTTGTGTTGGTTTACGAGAACGATCGATATCCTCCGGGCTGATCGGTTCGTGTTAAGTCCTATGGGTGGAACCGCCCACCCGTGGCATATAAGGAAAGAGGCAAGGAATTAAGAGGGAGAATTAAGGAGGAGACAATCAAGGATACTAGATCACGATGGCAACGCGTGCCGCGCCTATCCATTACAAAAATTGAATGAGAAGATTTTCGTAATTACGTGGAGGAAAAAGCTAAGTAAAATCGTAATATGAACGATAAAAAGGATAAATAGATGTAAATAAGTTGTTACGTAGTATTTTCCTATTTTTAATGACAGGTATTCAGTTACTCGCGAGTATAGTAACAAAAATATAATGTATGCAGACCAAATAACTGAAGTTTGATTATAATTTTTAGTGATATGGATAGTAAAAAACCTGGAGTAGTACAAGATATTATTGTGAATATCCTAGCGTTTCACCTCTGCTATTAATCCACAAAGCTCTAGTATAGTAAAATTTCTCTAGCCTACATAAATAAACAAGGACAATGATTTTTACCAGATCAGATGGATAACCTTTACAAATAGTTATAGGAAAAAATAAGCAAGTAATTTAGGGATATGATCTAGAGTGTTGATTGCAGATCAGCCTTCTGAAGTACAATGATATCTGCAATACCGAGAATCTGAAGAGCAAAATGTAGTAAATTATGAAATATGGAAGGATAATATGGAATCTAAGGAGCAAAATGGAACAAATTGTAAAAAATGAAGGTGAAAATCTGCAGTGAAAATGACCTATGTTGATGGGTTGATCCACCGATGTCATGAGAGTAATAGGTGAGGATGGGTAGCGAAAATGAACCTGAATGCATCACCGATATTGTTCCATAAACATCTCGTCTAATCGACCAATGATCTATTCTCCGTTATCCTTTTCCCATTGAAATGACATAAGTTCATGTTAGACCATCAATAGTCCTTCATGCATAGACATATGATCTAATTATGACTTATGAGTGTATGGAAGCAAGAGCAACTTTTGTAGAAGACGCAATCAGAGAAGTACCATTTATAATCTTCACTAAAAGATAGAATACGAAAGCTGTAGATTCTTAGTTTCTAAGTCATTGGTAACACATGTATAAACAACGAAATTATGAAAGCATGACCAACAAGCACAATAGATTATGTGGGTCAAACATTCCAGACCTAACTTCCAAACAAAATTTATTCTTTGAGTCAGCTAAAATAGCTAGTCCCTTCGACCCAAATTAATTGACTTAGATTTGTCTATATTCGATTGTATTTAGACATGAATTAGTTTTAGATATATCCGTATCTTGACAAATTTGAGTCAACTAATTTGGTCGGAGGGAGTAGAACATACAAATCTATATCACAGAGAAAAAGCAATACCTCGTAGCACAAGATCGTTCTCAAGTTCTCCAACAGAAAAATTCTCTTGGAACACATATGGCAACAGCCAGCCTCAAGGACGTTTGCGGTTGCCAGGTGAAGAATCTTGATCTGCTCCTTGTAAAGGATGACTCTCTTTGAATGTTTAGCTCACTTTCTTGAACAGCGGCCGTCATGGAGCCGAACCTGGTCCTGGTAAGCAGCGACTTGGAGATGGCCGGAGCCGTGGTGGCGCGGGGTATCAGGGTCGAGAAGTGGAGGCACGTAAAGGTAAGCAAGCTCGTGGAGGAAGGCAAGATACCACCGGTGTAGAGCTGTGGAACGATCGGAGGCACGGTCAGGATAGATTCAATCGCCCCGCTATATCTCTTAGGTCAATCACCGCCATCGTCCTTGCATCATGGCTCACCCATGACCGCTCTATGGTTCGGGAGGAAAAAGGCTGGCGGTGAACATCGTGATGAGGTGGACTTGGTCCGCACGTGTACCCATATGGGATTTAGCGGGACTTTTTAGGCTCAATTAATCAGAACACTTCAATTTGACGTCGAGAGTAACATCTCCAAGGGATAGCAGCCATAGTACCGGAAGTGAAGCACATCCAACGGCCAGGGATGGGCAAACAGACGATCGGACGGCAGAAATCATCCAGGTCGTGAGGGAGCTTCATTTTGTCCCAGTTTTAATATCCCTAATGTCAGTTATTAGGGGGAAGACCCGATGGTGTACTACACCATGCGGGTGTACATGGCCATATACTTGATGCATACATATTGTGGTTAATACACCCCCCTAAATCTAAGCCTAGAATTACATAGAAAGGTTTAGATTACGCCTAAGTTCAGAAAAATCTTTAATTGGAAGAGCCTTCAGAATCCATCAGCTAATTGATACTAGCTAATTGATACTTGCTTCATATGATGCGAATGTCAAGTAGTTTGCCAGCCACCCAATCTTGAACAAAATAAAAATCAATTTCGATATGTTTGGTACGAGTATGAAAAACTGGATTTGCAGAGAGATAGGTAGCTCCAAGATTATCACACCACAAGCATGGCTTCGCATGAAGAGAAATACCGAGCTCTTTAAGAAGAGATTCAACCCATAGGATTTCAGCAGTGGAATTTGCAAGAGATTTGTATTCAGCTTCAGTACTTGATCGAGAGACAATAGCCTGTTTGCGGGCTCCAGGATATTAAGTTTGGACCATAGAAAATAGAGAAACCCCGATTGAACGTCTGTCATCAAGTGAGCCATCCCAATCGGCATCTGAAAACCCACTTAGAAAAGTGGAAGGAGATTTTTGAAAAGTGAGTCTAACATTAATAGTACCTTGCACATATCGCAATATCCTCTTGGCGGCTGTCCAATGTATAGTGGTTGGAGCATCCAGAAACTGTGATATTTTATTGACTGTGAAGGATAAGTCCGGACGAGTAAGAGTGAGATACTAAAGACCACCCACAATGCTCCTATAGTGAGTGATATCTATAGTGCCAAGGAGAGTGCCATCATTCAAGGATAGTTTTTCAGAGCTGGATAGGGGAGTAGGACAAGATGTACACTGAGGCATCCCAATGCGAGCAAGCAAATCTTTGGCTATGGGTGGAACAGCCCCACCCGTGGCTTATAAGGAAAGAGGCAAGGAATTAAGAGAGAGAATTAAGGAGGAGACAATCAAGGATACTAGATCATGATGACGTGCGTTGCCGCGCCTATCCATTACAAAAATTGAATGGGAAGATTTTCGTAATTACGTGGAGGAAAAAGCTAAGTAAAATAGTAATATGAACGATAAAAAGGATAAATAGGTGTAAATAAGTTGTTACGCAGTATTTTCCTATTTTTAATGACAGGTATTCAGTTATTCGCGAGTATAGTAAAAAATATATAATGTATGCAGACCAAATAACTGAAGTTTGATTATAATTTTTAGTGATATGGATAGTAAAAAAACCTGGAATAGTACAAGATATTATTGTGAATATCCTAGCGTTTCACCTCTGCTATTAATCCACAAAGCTCTAGTATAGTAAAATTTCTCTAGCCTACATAAATAAACAAGGACAATGATTTTTACCAGATCAGATGGATAACCTTTACAAATAGTTATAGGAAAAAATAAGCAAGTAATTTAGGATATGATCTAGAGTGTTGATTGCAGATCAGCCTTCTGAAGTACAATGATATCTGCAATACCGAGAATCTGAAGAGCAAAATGTAGTAAATTATGAAATATGGCAGGATAATATGAAATCTAAAGAGCAAAATGGAACAAATTGTAAAAAATGAAGGTGAAAATTTGCAGTGAAAATGAGCTATGTTGATGGGTTGATCCACCGATGTCATGAGAGTAATAGGTGAGGATGGGTAGCGAAAATGAACCTGAATGCATCACCGATATTGTTCCATAAACATCTCGTCTAATCGACCAATGATCTATTCTCCGTTATCCTTTTCCCGTTGAAATGGCATAAGTTCATGTTAGACCATCAATAGTCCTTCATGCATAGATATATGATCTAATTATGACTTATGAGTGTATGGAAGCAAGAGCAACTTTTGTAGAAGACGCAATCAGAGAAGTACCATTTATAATCTTCACTAAAAGATAGAATACGAAAGCTGCAAATTCTTAGTTTCTAAATCATTGGTAACACATGTATAAACAACGAAATTAAGAAAGCATGACCAACAAGCACAATAGATTATGTGGGTCAAACATTTCAGACCTAACTTCCAAACAAAATTTATTCTTTGAGTCAGCTAAAATAGCTAGTCCCTCCGACCCAAATTAGTTGACTTAGATTTGTCTATATTCGATTGTATTTAGACATGAATTAGTTTTAAATACATCCGTATCTTGACAAATTTGAGTCAACTAATTTGGTCGAAGGGAGTAGAACATACAAGTCTATATCACAGAGAAAAAGCAATACCTCGTAGCACAAGATCGTTCTCAAGTTCTCCAACAGAAAAATTCTCTTAGAACACATATGGCAACAGCCAGCCTCAAGGACGTTTGCGGTTGCCAGGTGAAGAATCTTGATCTGCTCCTTGTAAAGGATGACTCTCTTTGAAGGTTTAGCTCACTTTCTTGGGCAGCGGCCGTCATGGATCCGGACCTGGTCCTGGTAAGCAGCGACTTGGAGATGGCCGGAGCCGTGGTGGCGCGGGATATCAGGGTCGAGAAGTGGAGGCACGTAAAGGTAAGCAAGCCCGTGGAGGAAGGGAAGATACCACCAGTGTAGAGCTGTGGAACGATCGGAGGCACGGTCAGGATAGAGTCAATCGCCCCGCTATATCTCTTAGGTCAAATCACCGCCATCGTCCTTGCGTCATGGCTCACCCATGACCGCTCTATGGTTCGGGAGGAAAAAGGCTGGCGGCGAACACCACGATGAGGTGGACTTGGTCCGCACGTGTACCCATATGGGATTTAGCGGGACTTTTTAGGCTCAATTAATCAGAACACTTCAATTTGACGTCGAGAGTAACATCTCCAAGGGATAGCAGCCATAGTACCGGAAGTGAAGCACATCCAACGGCCAGGAATGTGCAAACAGAGCGATCGAACGGCAGAAATCATCCAGGTCGTGAGGGAGCTTCATTTTGTCCCGGTTTTAATATCCCTAATGTCAGTTATTAGGGGGAAGACCCGATGGTGTACTACACCATGCGGGTGTACATGACCATATACTTGATGCATACATATTGTGGTTAATACACCCCCCTAAATCTAAACCTAGAATTACATAGAAAGGTTTAGATTACGCCTAAATTCAGAATTTTTTTAATTGGAAGAGCCTTCGTAAATCCATCAGCTAATTGATACTTGCTTCATATGATGCGAATGTCAAGTAGTTTGCCAGCCACCCGATCTCGAACAAAATGAAAATCAATTTCGATATGTTTGAATGCAGTATGAAAAACTAGATTTGCAGAGAGATAGGTAGCTCCAAGATTATCACACCACAAGAATGGCTTCGCATGAAGAGAAATAGCGAGCTCTTTAAGAAGAGATTCAACCCATAGGATTTCAGCAGTGGAATTTGCAAGAGATTTGTATTCAGCTTCAGTACTTGATCGAGAGACAATAACCTGTTTGCGGGCTCCAGGATATTAAGTTTGGACCATAGAAAATAGAGAAACCCCCAGCGGAACGTCTGTCATCAAGTGAGCCATCCCAATCGGCATCTGAAAACCCACTTAGAAGAGTGGAAGGAGATTTTTGAAAAGTGAGTCTAACATTAATAGTACCTTGCACATATCGCAATATCCTCTTGGCGGTTGTCCAATGTATAGTGGTTGGAGCATCCAGAAACTGTGATATTTTATTGACTGTGAAGGATAAGTCCGGGCGAGTAAGAGTGAGATACTAAAGACCACCCACAATGCTCCTATAGTGAGTGCTATCTATAGTGCCAAGGAGAGTGCCATCGTTCAAGGATAGTTTTTCAGAGCTGGATAGGGGAGTAGGGCAAGATGTACATTGAGTCATGCCAATACGAGCAAGCAAATATTTGGCATATTTTTCTTGAGTCAAGAGAAGTCCATCATCAGTTTGCTTGACTTCAATACCTAAGAAGAAATGAAGGTTCCCAAGGTCCTCGATAACAAAGTTGTCATTTAGATCATTGAGCAGGACTGAAATTGCTTTATTGGAGGAGCTAGCCACGATGATGTCATCAATATAAATTAGGACAAATATAATAGTATCTGACTTGCGATAGATAAAGAGAGATGTATCAGCCTTGGATGGTTCAAAACCGAGAGTAGTAAGTTTGGAGCTAAGTTTAGAGTACCATGCGCGAGGAGTTTGTTTTAAGCCAACGATGGCTTTATCGAGCTTGCATACGTGATGTGGAGCACGAGGATCTTCGAAACCAAGTGGTTGTTTCATATAGACTTCTTCTTCCAGAACACCATGTAAGACTCGTTCTTGATGTCCAATTGACGAAGACTTCATCCTCGTGAAACAGAAAGTGCAAGAACAAACCGAATAGTAGTTAATTTTACCACAGGGGTGAAGGTGTCTTTATAGTAAATACCATAGCGTTGTTTGAACCCTTTTGCAACCAATCGAGTTTTGTAGTGATTAATTGTACCATCAGCATTTTTCTTGATCCGAAAAACCCATTTACAATCAATTATATTTTTGTTGGTGCTTGGCAGAACAAGATGCCACGTATTATTGTGCATCAAGGAATCATATTCCTCTTTCATCGCATGGTGCCAATGTGCATTAGTCAAATTATTCGAGAGATTTTGTGGTTGTCCTGTAGATGTTAGTAGCCCATAGCGAACAGTTCCATCTTCGTAAATTTTCGTATTAGTTATACCTTTTTGAAGCCTGGCGCGAGGTTCTGGTGCAGGTGTTGGCGCAGGATCATGCGATACAGAAGATCCAGAGGAAATCAAATCTGTGTGGGCAGGAGAATCCGAAGCAGAAGATCCGGGGCTTGTTGGGTGTGTCAATGATTGTGTGGAGTTTGTTGCAGAAGATCCAGCAGATCCGGGGCCGAATAAATGAGCTAGAGACCAAGTTGTCGGAGTTGACCCGAAGCCAGGCGACGCGGTTGATGGAGAGGCCGCACCACGCGGTCCAAGTGGTGATGCGGGGGACCAGGCAGGCGACATGGGTGAAAAGGATACAAATGCCGCCTAGAGGGGGGTGAATAGGCGGTTTAAAACTTTTACGATATGGGCTTAACAAAGGCGGAATAAAACTAGCGTTTACTTTGTCAAGCACAAATCTTATATAAACTACGGTTCACCTATGTGATACAAGAAACTATGTGATAGCTAGATATAAGACTTCAAGCAGGAAGGCTATCATAAAGTGAAGTGCATAAGTAATAGCTCGGGTATAGAGATAACCGAGGCACGCGGAAACGATGATTTATTACCGAGTTCCTCCCATAAAGGGAGTACGTCTCGATGGAGGGGTGGACGGTACTAGGACCACCACGCATACAAAGGCCTCACCCTATTCTCCTGTGAACCTCGCCACAAGAGGCCCGATTCACTTCTTCACTATCGATGCACTTGTCGGTGGCAATCCGTAACCTCTCACAAAGATTGGGGCACTTCTCCACAACTCAATTGGAGGCTCCCAACAAACAAGCTCGGGGAAAGCTCCACAACTTAATTGGAGGCCCCAAGTAATCCACAAACCTGCAAAACAACTAAACCGTCTAGGGTTCCAAGAACCCAAGAGTAAAAAGCTTCTCACCTTTCACCCAATCAAATCCTCACCGAGAACTCAAACCTATGCACCAAATGCAATGGCAAGAACACAAGAAGTGCTCAAGTCCTTCTTTCCCAAATCCCACCAAAGCTACATAAGCTAGTGGGAGAATAAGAGAGGAAGAACACAAGAGAAAATCCATAAAAGAAACCCGAAGATCTAGATCCCAATATGTTCCTCTCACATAGAGGAGAGATGGATTGGTGGAGTTGTAGATCTAGACCACCCCTTTCAAATCCCCCAAAAAGATTCAAGAAATATGGGAGGGATTGAGAGAATTTGCAAGCTCTTGAAGGTCAAAACAATGGAGGAGAGAGAGAATGCAAGCCACCAGCCTAAGGAGGAAGAAGGGGTCTATTTATACCCATCCCCAACAAAATATGACCGTTTGGGACCTCCTAGGCCGGATAATCCGCCCCTCCCCCGGATATTCCGGGTTCCCCGGGCCAAAATATGGCTAAGGACTTCGCGGCGCAACCCTCAGTATAGGGGCGGATATTTGGGCCGGATAATCCGCCCCCGGAGGCCCGGATAATACGCCCCTATTACTGAGAGCCACACCTCAAAGTCTTTAGCCTTTTTCCGAAAATTGGGCCGAATAATCCGCTCTCATGGCCGGATAATCCGCCCCCCCCTAAAAACTGGCAGAAACAGCGAAACTGAAACAATCATAACGTTTGCATCTGGACTCTGTTTTCGATGATCTTGGGATCGTTTAAAGAGGACAATGAGATCTACAAGATCATACATAGAAACATCATAGTCCAGAAAGGTAGGATAGAACAAAATGACGAAAGGTTTGACCTCTCCCAAAAAGACGAACCGATAAAACCTCCAACATCGAAAACGCAATAGAGAAAGCATATGAAATTCGTTTTCGATGAACTTGAGCTTGTCATGGAGATTAACATAAGATCTAAATACTCACATGAGTAAGACCCAAATAAGAACTAAGAAAGATGATGCCAAGTATGCAAAGGTTTGAGCTCTCACCGAGGGATATGATCAAGTTACTCACTTGAGAGCCCCTCTTGATAGTACGGTTATCTATCCTATAAACCGGTCTCCCCAACTAACACCACGAGACCGGTAACAAAGAAACCCTATCAAGATCAAACAATTACCTTGTGTATATTCCACTTGATGTTGATGATGACGATCTTCTACACCTCAAGATGGAACACCTTTCTTGATTGCGCTAGCTTGGTGAAGACTTGGAATTTGCTCCCCCATACTCCACTATGGAAGAGCCTCTCTTTTAGGCATATATTCACATATCCATGATCACCATAAGGATGGCAAGCTACACTTGAGATCATCTTATTATTCAAGACACACTTGCCATAGGGTCAACTTCTACTTGACCAATCTCCGGATCATTCCTTGAAACCTTGATCAACACTTGATCTTCTTCACTTTCTTCTTCTTCCAACCTTGAAGCCAACATATGGTTCAAGCATTGCCTATGGACAAATCCTACAAGTAGAACTCAATGCAAACATAAGTCCATAAAGATTGTCATTAATTACCAAAACCACACATGGGGCACACATGTTCTTTCAGTGGGCGCACGGGAGACTCACACTCCAGGCAAGGTAGGTGGGGACCCGGGTGAAGCTAGCGTTGAGTGTATCGCATGCGGAGACCAGGTCCCCACGCGCGGGAGAATTAGCAGGCGGTGATCCCGCAGTTGTTGTCCCCTATGGGCCTGACGAGGAATCCGCCCTAGGATTAATGCACGCAGGCTGTCCAGAATCAACTCTGTAATCGGCGAGATGAGTTGCTTCGGCTGGACCAAAATTTGGTCCGTTTGATGAATTTTCTTGACCGTTTTGGCTGCTTTCTTCACTAGTGCATGGCTGTGTCGATGTAGTATCTGCATCACTGATCTCAGGTACCTGGGTATGGTTAGTGGTAGGTACAAAATGCATATGATCATGATTATTCATGTCCTCCTCAATAGTTGGTGTAATGGTAGGGAAAATTTGAGGTATCAAAAGGAGCTCTTGGCTAAAATGTTTGCCGGCATTAGGATGTAGTCAGCAAACGGAAAAACATTTTCATCGAAGATGACATCTTGAGAAATATAGATTCTGTCCGTGGACACATTTAAGAATTTGACGCCTTTGTGAATAGGACTATAGCCAAGAAAAACGCATTGTGTAGATTGGAAAGCGAGCTTTCTTATATTATACGAACGAAGATTAGGCCAACAAGCAAAACCAAAAATATAGAGTGACTCATAATTTGGTTTGATGTTGAGAAGTTTCTCCGTAGGTGTTGCAAAATTGAGAGTTTTGGTGGGAAGCATATTGATAAGAAACGTGGCGGTAAGGAAGGCTTCATCCCAAAATTTTAGGGGCATGGAAGCATTTGCAAATAATGAGAGACCAACTTCAACAATGTGCCGATGTTTTCTTTCTGTAGAGCCATTTTGTTGATGAGCATGTGGGCAAGAGACATGATCCATGATTCAAACTTTTTGAAAAATCGAATTAAGTTTTTCATATTCATCACCCCAATTCGGAGGCATAGTAATGATTTTGTGATTAAATGTTTTCTCAACAAATTGTTGGATTGAGAAAGACTTGATAAACATCGGAGCAATTTTAAGGAAATAAATCCACGTGAATTTGCTAAAATCATCAATAAAGCTTACATAGCAGGAGTGTTTGCCAACAGATGTAGGGGCAGGTCCCCAAACATCAGAAAATATTTGTTCTAGAGAAATAGTAGAAACACTAGTAGAAACAGGATAAGGCAATTGATGACTTTTTGCTTGTTGACATGGATCACACAGTTTATTTCATGCAAATGAACAAGATTGTTTTTTTCGAATGATTTGTTGAACAATGAACGAAGAGGGGTGCCCTAGACGACGATGCCATGTGGACGATGAAGGCTTGAGAGTGATGAAGGTGTGCTTGGAAGACTTCGTGGAGATGGACACAAGAGGGTATAATCCACCATGGCATGGACCTTTAAACATGGTTTGCCTCGTGTCCTAATCCTTAATAAAAAAGAAGGACGGGTTAAATTCAACAGAAGCATTGTTGTTTAGGGCAATTTTATGAGTGGATAATAAATTTTTAGAGGCACTTGGCACATGGAGAATATTTCTAAGATGAAGAGAACTATGAGGAGTATTAATAATCGAATGACCAACATGTTTTATTGCCATACCTTGACCAATAGCATTGTGGATTTGATCATTGCCTTGATAGGGCTCATGGGTGGATAACTTGCTCATTTGTCCAGCCACATGATTCGTGGCGCCCGAGTCCATGTACCAATTTGTGTCAACTCCATAGGAGGCAATATTTGCACCTTTTTCTTCATGGTGAGAATCGTCATCTTCATCATCTCCATATCGCCACCAACATTCGCTGGTGGGGTGCCCATATTTCTTGCAAATCTGGCAAGTGACATCTTGATGTGGATATGGGACGCTGTTGCCGCGTCCTTGTGAGCGGCCTCCTTTTTGCTGCGGGAGACGGCCACCATGGCCATCATGACGGTGTGGCGGACGCCCTTGTTGCTGGTTGCGGTGACCACCACACCATAGCCTCCACTACCATGGCTTCCTCCTTGTTGATGTCGATAGCCACCACCTCCATGGGTAGGACAGTAGCCACCACCACCACCCCCACCATGGCGAGTGGCAGAGTTGACCGAGGAGGAGAAGGTTGTAGTAGACTCCTCCTTAGCAAGCATCTTTTGGCGGTAGTCATAGGCGAGAAGCTGGTTGCACACATCCGCAGAAGAGGTGGAGGGGATTGCATTAATAGTAGCAACTAGGCCATTATACTCACCATGCAAGCCAGCAAGAAGATACTCCTTGAGTTCATCGTCGGTGACGATCTGCCCCGTAGAAGCGAGTTCGGAGGCAAAGCCCTTCATTTTGTTGATGTAGATGGTGGCGGTGAGATCTCACTTTTTTGTGTTGGTGAGGAAGGCACGAAGCATGCCGATGCGGGCTTTCATCTAGGCGGAGAACTTTGCATCGATGGCAGCCCAGATCTTGGCCGCGTGCTCAAGACCAAGGAGGTCGGCGTTGATCTCCGGTGACACAGCTTTGAAGAGATTACTCACTAGCTGTTGATCTCGCGCGATCTAGATCCCATAGGCTAGATTTGGGTTCTTGATCTTCTTCTTGTCCGAGTCTTCAACCTCCACGGTTTTGGGATGGGCAGGGTTAGATCCATCTAGCAGATCCATGGCTTTTGCACCTCGAACAGCCGGCAGTACCTGGCTTTTCCAATATAGAAAATTGGATTGAGTTAATTTTTTGGTGGGAGGAGCTCCAAGAGCGGCCACCAAATTCACCCCAGCCGAAGCTAAGGTCGCCATTGCAGGAGGGAGGGAGGGCAGGACGGGATCGTGTTGTTTGGAGGAGTCGTTTTCGTGGTTGTGTTGGACGTCAGGAAGAGGATGCTCTGATTACCATGTTGATTTGCGAGAAATATCGATACCCTCCTGGCTGATCGGTATGTGTTAAGTACTACTAGATGGACATGCGCGCTTCGCCGCGCCACCTTCTTGGCGTTGTTGCATGGCGCGGCTGGTGCATTGCATCTGGGCTCTTTGCTCTGGAACATGGCCAAGTTTGGTGTGAAACCGATGAACCTAGCGAAACCAATTAAGCAGACATTGATGGCTCTCTAGACTATCATGCATGAACTCTTACGAAACTGTATGCGCTGGGGCACAATGACATCGTCACTAACACGGTAAAAACTGGGGCATAATGACATGAACGGCATGCTTAAATGTACCCTAAATCTTTAGCTACATTCAATTCAAAAAAATGAAAAATCTTTGGCTACATTCATGAGCCACTACTGGAGTTGTACGGTAGAACTACATCATGATGATGGCCATCTTGCAAAAGTACTAAGGATCCAAGACGCACCAGCATCCACAGAACGCTAATCCAGGTTACAAACCCACAGGGACACATACATAACATATAGCTCAAAAAATGAAACGGGCACCGTGTGTGTAGCCAGGAAACCTCTTGCCATAGGCCACTATAAGCACCAAGATTTCTTTCTCAGAACGGAGCCAACAGCCAAGCACCGTCGCCCTTATGTAAAACATGAATGGCCCCTGCCTTGTAGGAAAAATTGTCAGCAAACTTTGTACAACAACAAATATCAAAGAAGCAGGCTGCAAGAAATTTGTCTGCATCATAGATTCGGAAGGCAGAGAAAACAGAATGGCGCACCTTATCAATCCAGTTCGTCTAGGTTAGACGTATATTTGAACATTAATCTGATGATAGCCCTGATAAACCTCTCCATAATCCATACTGGTAGAAGGTGGCTTGCTTCCAGTATAGGCTACATAGACTGCCATGAGTATCCTCCCGGATTGTCAGAGGACCTTTGCGTAGACCATGGCTAGCTAGTTTACCTGCTATCGAATTTCTTTGTGTAGCCATAGTTGATGACATACCATATGAGGCTCTGACTGACTTGATCAGCTCAATGATCCTTTGCCTTAGGCTTTCTTCTGCGTCCACTTTCATTTCATAGCTAGGGCCGATTCTCAACTATTTTCATCAAGGAATCAGTAGGGTTATCTTTCTGTGGCAGCATAAAGCCAGTGCACATGGTTATTTTTCCACATGGCATAGTTGATCCCTTCAAAAAGGACACGTAGCCCAAGGGCATTATATTCTAGGAAAATCATTATGTGGGGATAAGTGTATACTTGGAAAATTGCATGGACATGCAAGCGTTACTGTCAGCATGAAAATAGACACTTGTGGATGCTCAAACTATGACCAGGTAATAATGATTATAGATTCCGCACAAAAATAAATTGTTGCATGCCACCGGGGAAAACATGAAGCCAGATAACCCAGGTACCTAGCCTAGCTAGAGCAAAATGGGTATATTTGGTAAGATCTTTCAAAGTTTTTTAATAGAGTGTGTCAATGCTAGAAAAATCCTCAAAGGATGCCTTGTTCTAGCCAGGAGATCCACTCTCCGTGAGATTTTAGATAAATTCGTATATAATCGCAGCAACCTGAGTGTATATAAGACCTTGTCCACTGGTAGAAATATTTCAAACATGTTTGCATATACATCTCAAAATTTCAAGTATTTGGACGTGGCGGGCATGTTGTAAAAACCTCTAAACAATGTATAGTTATAGCTAGGTAAGTCACTCTCAATGGGATCTCATAGAAATATATGTATTCCTAGTTTTTCTTAGCAGACACTAAATTAGTTGGCAACTGCAAAAACATTCCAACGTCATATGTGGACTGACCATATTGTAGCACATACTTTAGGACTTGTAATATACGGATGCAATTTTGAAGAAAAATTCTAGCAGTTCCATCGAAAAATAAGTGTCAGCTAGTCCATCTGTAGACTGACCTTTTTCTCAGAAAAAACACAGACGTCTTCCATAAAACATGAAGTCTATTTAGACATTATGTGTGCATCGGCATCACCAACACTAATCTGCATAGGGTAAAGCACAAGCTGGTGAGTAATCTTAGAACTACTCAAAATATGTATATAACTGAAATCTAGGGCCATTGTGCTACATAACATTTAGAAACTCTTTCTTAGCTTAACATTTTTTGTAGAAAACAGCAAGATAACTATAGAACATACAATTTGTTTACCCTGTGATGAATCTAGTGTGTCTGTATGTGCCCTCGATTGATATATATAACACTATGGTGGCCACAGACTACAGAGGCCATATCGGCTAGATCAAATGCTAATAAGGGAAACAAAATTTGGAAGTGAGACATCAAATAAATGTCAGTCCTATTAAAACTGAACTCTATAACCTTCTCTTAGATATTATTTATGAACAAATGTTTGGCCAGAAAGAACAGAACTCTGCCATGTATTTCATTAAGCATGTAAGATAATAACATTTCATTTACAGAATTGGTTTGGCCATTATGTGTCCTACAAACCGTAGGTGAATCTAGCCAACAAAATCCAATGCTAAATCTTGACACGGATCGATCTATGTATAATGTATTGTCTATTTTAAGATCTAACTCGAACAGAGCATTAAGAAGAAGTCACCGTATCATTATAACTGGAACTAAAAGCCATGTGTTAAATGTTAATTCGGCCATCTGTGTGTCTCGGGCAATTATAGGAAAACAGAACACTTGAACAAAGTACAAAAAAGACCTTGCCGTGGAAAAGCAAGAAGGCAATACCTTCCACCTTGAACCAAATCATAGTGGTCTCCATGGGGAGGCGGGACAGGGTGTGGCTGCAAAACTGAGTAGGCATAGCAACCCAGACATGCAACCACAACAGGTGATGAAGCAGCCACCATTGTTGCCCGATTTCGTTGGGGGTGCAGGAGTGCCGAGCCAGCTCCAAGTTGACAGGGGCACAACCTCTGTAGACACCCCCTGACTTCATCCTCTGCTCGCCTCTTCACCACCTGCCTGTGCCGAGGGCTCGCCGCCATCTGTCACAGCAGGCCCGTCCACAGGCACGTGCGAACAGTGCGACGGCACAGGGCCCCAAAAAAATTTGGGGCCCCGAAAACTAGGCCCATCCGCTGACCATGTTGCAAATCTCAGGCCCGCAGTCGAGCCATCTTGGCCTTTATCTATCGCAGCGCTGGCCTAATCTCCTGATGTCCAACCGTAGATGAGTTTGGCGGTAGTATAGGGCAGATCGACCGATGGTTTATGCACAAATTGATCAATTGATTGTGCCGGCCGAAAAGTCTGACTTTGGCGAGCGGGGGCCTCTTGGTCCGCAGTCGGCGTTCCTCCATGGTAGAGATGAGATCCGCTGCAGGGCTGGGGACATGGCGGCAGCAGGCAACGGGCTCTCAATTTCATGGTGTGTTCTTTATTCGTCCTAGTGTTCTTTTATGGTCTTGCCGGTTTATTTGCACAGCCCCTGGTTTAGATGCTTTGTGTTGTTCCCCGTTTATGTTAGAAATCTAGAACGTCCTGGTTGCTCTCAAGATCAGCAAGTACTGCAAATAGTACTGTAGTATATAAGAAGTAAATACACTCATTTCTTTTTGCCAACAAAGCCTCGATTGATGAATTGTTTCGCCTATGGCGCGAGCCCCCAACCCTGCCTATGGCAGACCCCATTTCGACTTGTGTTCTTGCATCGACCACTGACGTTCCGACTCCCTATAAATTCATCATTGATGCTTTACGTTATGTCTTGGAGAAAATTAATTTAATATATCTCCATGTATTAATAATGCATAATAAACTTATAAATCAATCAAGTATTCTTTAGTTATATTGGTTATATGGATATTTGTTAAAGAATTCATGGCCTCATTTTCATCTACTTTTGGGCCCCCAATTTCTGGAGACGGCCCTGTGTCACAGGAGGCAGCGGCGGCTATATCTGTTTGGAGGTCGGGGTGACGTTCCCGCCATGAAAGGATATGGCCAAAACGGACACGTTCATGGACAGTCTGTGCCGCGTCTATGCTGCCGTGAGGGAAATTAACATGTGTCGCGTCTGTCCGTGAGTTCGACGATGTTAGGGATGCAGAGGTGGGACAATTGGGATAAATGGGATACCACTTTTAAACTACTAGACTAACTCTAATTTAGGTGAGATAAATGGGATAAGCGGGATATGTCAAATCTAGCTTATCCCACTTGCCCCACTTAGTTTTGAGTTAGTCTAGTAGTCTAAAAGTAAAAGTGATATCCCACTTCTGCATCCCTAGACGATGTGTCGTGCGTATCCGCGGTTGTCCGTATGTCCCCGAGCCTAGTGATGATTCTCCTAAATGCTTTGCATGTAGGTTGTGATAGTAGTCCTGCGCTGTCTGGCGTCACAAACGAATAATTTGGCTATTATCCATCACCATCGCGCCTTCATCTTCTAAACAAAACTCTATAAACATGAGGAAATAAAGGGTTAGTCGTTGATCTAAACCTCACATGAACTTCACAACAATTTCAGATGAAACTACACGAAAGTCATCGTGAGATCAACCTCAGCCCGGGCCTGGCTAAACGTCGGAATGGGAGTTGGTGATTATCTAGTTTAACTACTGCACATATTTGTTGGCACATTAATTGCGGCTATAAATTAGAAACAACCACAATTCTATGAGGTATTCTCACATAAAATTACATGAATGCAACCTGAAAAAATTGTGGTTAGTTCAAATACATCGTTCATATCTGCACATAGTACAGTTTGTACATTGAATAGAATAGCTATTTGAGATTTCATAATTTGTTTCCAAACTCATGTCAATATAATCAGAAATGGTACAATATACACGTCTAATGCCAATTGATGTGAGAAATTGGTGCGGTCATCCCCATATTAGGACTACAAACAGGATATACATGTACCTAAGAAAAATAAAGGGGAATCGCTCACCTGCAGCTGTGTGTCCCCATAAGGCCAGGGCAAACAACCAGCTTACCTCCCAACAGGCCACGACAGCAACAAACTGATGGAAGGACGACAGCAATCTGACCCCAAGCCCTCAGGCGGACACCACGAAATCAGGAGCGATTGCAAAACCGGGACCAACCGCCATTCGATCAGATGCCGTGGTGGCCGCACCGAGCTCATGCTGCATCGAGGTACTAAACATATTGAGATCTTTAAGCCGGATGTGAGAACCCGATATTGGCAGCGCACAGAGGGGAAAAGGATGGACCGGAGATGTTCGTAATCAAGACGAAGCCTGAGGCGGCTCCGTCGTGGAGAGAGACGGGATCGGAGAAGAAACCAGGCGCCATAGGTGTGGGCGGAGGGATAGGGAGAAGGGGTGGACTAATTTTTTTCTACAGAGACATCAAAGTTGGATGCCACTGAGCTATGGGATCAGTAGTAGTCTCGAGGCAGTTACAATTACGATAGAAGATCATCCAACGAAAAAAAAGATTTAAAGCGATGGCAACGAAGGTCTAGATTGGCTTCTATCCGATTATCTCAGCGAGGCAACGCCAGCGTGAGAGTAGCTTTAGCAGGCGGGTAAGCGACCAAGCTTAAGCTTTAGAAGAATGGGTGGAACAGCCCCACCCGTGGCTTACAAGGAAAGAGGCAAGGAATTATGGAGGAGGCAATAAAGAATATGGCAGTTATTAGGGAGAAGACCAAAAACACGTGTTCACCCAACACCGCTCTCCTCCCTCCCCTCTCTCTTCTGAGCGTTGACCTCGGTCGGCCGGGCCAACCCCTTGCTTTCTCTGGCGGCTCTGCCAGTCGGAGATGGCGAGGGAGAGGCACCGGAGCAGTAGGTAGGGGTAGTATTAGGGTTTGTGGCCATGTGCCCGTAGTTTGGAGTAGGGCATCGATTCCCTTTGGCCGGAATCGTCGCATCTGGGGCTGGTGCTTCTTCCTGCTGCTGCTTCGTTGGTTGGAGCCGGCAGCGGACGGCGCGGCCGCAGAGATCTCCGCAAATAAGGCCTTTCTCTTCCCCACCCTGATCCGGATCTTTGCTTCTTCGCACCCTCTCGGCTGGCGGCCGTGTGGGGGAGAGTTCTGCGATGGAGTGGCTGCTTGGCGGAGGCGGGGTTCTTCAATCTGGCATTTCTGCGCGGCGCCAGTCTTTCGTCTTCCTCTTCCTCTACTATGCCACTGTGGTGGTGGGCGGTGGATCTGGAGTGGAAGATGAGGCTCCTGCCCAATAAGCGCAGGTGTCTGCTTCAGATCAGTGGACGTGGGCTGGAGGTGTGGATCCTGGTCGGCCGTGGCGGCGAGGAGGAGCTTCACTTCCATGTCCTGATTGGTAAGCCTATTCCCCTCTTGGCCGGCCGAGGAGGCGAGGGAGAGTGGAATAGCTGCAGTTCTTATCCGTCCCTGCTCTGGAGCTTGTTTGCCCCCCCTTCTGGGAGGCTGTCTAGACTCGCCGACGCTGCATCATCTTCGGCTCCCCTCCTCATCTCAGACAAGAGCTATGAGGAGGAAGCTTGGTTTCTTCGAGCAACGTCGATGGATCCTGGCTGCTCGATGTGGTTCCTTTTCGGCCTTTCGTCTGTTCCTGGGCGCTATGGTTGCGCAAGGAAGGAGACGACCGCCGCGGAGTAGCTACAGAGACCAGCCCTGGAGTTGTGAAGCCGCACGTATCTGCAGATCCAATCGGAGGCATTGTGTCAGCCGATTATCCTGGCCAAGAGGCCATTAAGCTTGTCGGCGATGAATCCCGGCGTTTATTCAACCTCCACGATGAGGCCCTGTTGTTGCAGAGACGAGATGAAAGAAGGATCTGTTAGTTTTCTTCAGATTCTTTGTAGGGTCCTTTTTGTAAAGCGTTGGCCCCTGGTTGTAATTTCCTTTCTTTTTGGGGGCTGCGTGAAAATTTGTATCTCCACCATTGTGTTTTAATAGAAGGCTTCCAGCCCCTTCTGGAGCTCTCCTCCTTCAAAAAAAAATTAGGAAGAAGACCCGGTGGCACCATGCGGGTGTACCTGGTCATATACTTGATGCACACATGTTGTGGTCAACAAGTTGGACACCTTGCACCTCCAACACATCAAGTGGAGATTGACGCACCAATACCGCCAATCATGTGGTTCAGACGCAAGACAAGAGCCCAAAAATATCCCAAATTGCTTGAATATACTCTTTCCGTCCCAAAATGCAAGACACCTTTTATTTATTTAATGCATATTTTTAACCATTAATATATACTAAAGTGTATCGGTTGGCTTGTTTAAGTAGTATTGTTGTATTTTTCTTGCGAACTCTTTTATTTTGCGCTGTACATTTCTACAAACAATGTCTAGAAGTTAGTCGGCTGAACCTCCAAAAAAAGTCGTACGTAGGTGATAGACTATAGGATGTTGCGGAAATATTGATTATCTTGTATTGAGCATCTTGGGCTGTTTATATGTAGTACAAAGCTTTAGAGGGTAAGAAGGCTAAGGGCAAGTATAATGCCAAGCGCTTGTAACTAATCCTAAGGTCTTATGCATGAGTCCAAAGCCACAACCCAAGCCTCTTAATCCAGCCGCTTGTTATCCAACTGATTGAGTCCGATTTTTATGTCGCGAAGCAAAATTTAACGTGAGGGTCAGGCACATCTTTTCTTGTCGACGCCTATAATTAAACGTCCAGTAGCCGGGATCTACTACGCAACTGCCGCAAGGACCGGGAACAAAATCCTAGCGCTCTTCCCTAAGCGTTCTCATTATACTTGCTCTAATAGAGCTTTAGATTACATTACTAAACTACCAAATATGGTATTGCCGTGATATACTCTAACAGTAGGTCTTTGCCCTAGGCAAAGAAGTTACTATCTGAAAAAGCCCCCTGGCCTAGCAATGCCTAACGGAGGGAGTACTCAATTTGACCTCTCGTAGAAGCATAACATGATCTCAATACGACCCCTCGAAGAAGGTGAATGACCCACATCACCGTGTCCGTATCCACGGATCATGGGTCCGCACTCACTAGATCCGTGCATACAAACACAAAACAGGGCATTGAAATTCAACCAAGGAAGGGGATTCTTTTGACAGCTGATGCTCGAGTGAATCTTGTGTGCTCCAAAACTATTCTGTTTCTCCACCTGGTACTGGTAACGTTGTCTAGCTACAGAAAGGCACGAGATGGCTAGTTTAACTTGTAGATATAGTGTGAATCAATTATGTCAAAAGAATTCAAATCAAAATTTCGAACCCATCTCAAGAAACCAAAAAGACAATTTTGGCTCTCCTAGTATTAATAATGGCCTCATTTCACAACTCAGCTTGAAATAAGTAGTATTAATCACAATGTGATTTGCCATTTTTATTCATGAGTTTTGGGTAAATTTTAAAATTAAAATTTTATGTCGTTAGAGATATACACTATCTAATTGATAAATTATTTTCCATATTTGTCTATAACTTTTTCATATATATTTTAGACTAGGTGCACCTGTTGGACCATTTAAAATTTCATCGAGGTCGAGGACTAAGTGGCTATCAATAAAGGAGTTCGGTCTGATCCAGAGCCGTCCGCCGTGGCGGCGTCGTCGATGGAACTCTCCAAACGTCTGTACCGGCGGACCCCGAAGGCATCACGGAGTCGTCGACGGCAGAGGCGTCCTCCGGCGAGCCATCCAAATCCACACGTCGGCTTCGGGGTGTTCGACCGGCGGGCAGAGCTCGACGATGACGTAGCTGGCACGCGGGCAGCCGCGCCGACTCTGGCTGTTCTGCTGGTCCGCGCCGCGTCACGCTGCTCCGCGAGGCTGGGCTCCGCTGCGCGGGCACGGGACCCGGCCACGTCGACCTCCGGCTCCAGGAAGATGTCGACGGACAGGGTGCACCTGACGGTGAGGCAGTCATCGCGGATGAGCTCGACGATGACGTAGCTGGCACGCGGGCAGCCGCGCCGACTCTGGCTGTTCTGCTGGTCCGCGCCGCGTCACGCTGCTCCGCGAGGCTGGGCTCCGCTGCGCGGGCACGGGACCCGGCCACGTCGACCTCCGGCTCCAGGAAGATGTCGACGGACAGGGTGCACCTGACGGTGAGGCAGTCATCGCGGATGCACGACGACGCCTCCAGCTCCGTCTTGCTGACGCTGAGGAAGCCGTAGCCCTGGTTCTTCTCGGGCTGGGTCCTCTGGTGGTCGAAGACGGCGCGCTCCCCGCGCTCGTCCAGGATGTCGATCGAGACCCTGGTCCTCCTGTTCTCGGGGGAGTTCCACCCCTGGTCGGCGACGATGGTGACGCTGACGGTGACGGAGTCCAGGCAGGCCAGGTTGCCCACGGGCTGCAATTCGACCCGCCAGCCCTGGCCGCGGAACTGGAACGTGTCAAGGGTCAGCGTGGAGCCAGGGGCCAGAACCGCCGACTCGGAGTACTCGGTTATCTTGAAGAGCCGAGTCTCGGAGTACTCCTCCGTCTTGGCCATGGCGCACGAGGTCGGCGGAGACGCCGTCGACGTGTAGTTTTTCTGCGTCCTGACGGTGGCGCGCGTGGTCGGCGGAGAGGATGACGAGCGGCTGGCGGTGGCGCCCATGGAACGTGCAATCGGAACCTCGGCCTCAGCTCGTTAGTACGACCATGGCAAAGCTCTACCTTTCTCCGCGGATTGTCATACATATCGGGCCGGAAACACTGATCGAGCCGGAGTATGAGTCGTACCGATTTTGATTGTCTCCAGCTCTCCGTAAATGGAAGGTGTCACTTGCCGAGTCCGAGTCAGATTCAAAACCAAATTCCAAATCGTGGTGCCGCTGCCATGACCCCTGCGGCTGTGTTTGTTCCCTGAATTTCCCAAGTCAAGAACATGCGTACCGCCATTTCTGCTGGAGTTGTCCAAATCGTTCCCTCTCCGGCATCATGGTTTCGCATTACCGATCGATTATAAGGAATCTTATACGTTAAACCGCCATGACAATGATCCATTTAAAGGAAACAAGACAAATAATGCAGTACTAGCAACAAAACCACCCATATTCATACATATGTTTTACACTGGAAATCAGAAATCATGTTGGTGCATCATTTTGACAGTTGACACTCCAAGACACTGATTTTCTGCTACTATGCATGCATAAAGATTGCACTTATGCTTGGCTCTTCTTCTATGGACATGACACACCTTGCACCACTACAGAAAAAAAAAGCGCTGCCGTGCGTCATAACTTTGCCGTGAGCCGTCACACGGCAAACAAACCTTGCCGTGAGCCCGCCGGCAAGACCCACGGCAACGAAACGACACGGCACGGAGAAAATCCCTCACGGCAACAACCATAAGAAACACACGGCAGAGACAAAATGCTCGGCAAAGGAAATAAAAACACATGGCAAAGACAACTCACACGGCAGCGCGGCATATTCGGCCCCCTCCGTGTGGATATTTCCCTGAAGAAGGACCCACCGCTCCGCCGTGGACGGAGGGGGCAACAGAGGGGACTAACGGAGCTTTTGTCGCGCTCACGCTTTGCCGTGAGTTGTTTATTTTTAACTAAATATAGTATTAGAATAAATACAATTGAAGAGGAAAATGGATCTTTGCCGTGCGCTCACACACGGCAGAGACGGCTTTGCCGTGAGTTGACACACGGCAAATCATAGATTTAATTTAAAAAATAACCCAAATCGGCCTATGTGGGATTTGAACTTTGGTTGGCAAGGTTGCAAAGTATGGGCTCTGCCAATGCGGTAAGTTTAGGTAGTTGGTAAGAGTAGCTATGGAACCTTTTTGTTCTAATGTCTCTGCTCTTTGCCGTGAGTAGGTACACGGCAGATACGTCTTTGCCGTGCGTCCTGAAGAGGTACCCACGGCAAAGCATGCTTTGTCGTGGGCCCAGGCTTTGCCGTGAGTTTTTTCTCCATTTTCTTCTACCGTTTCTATTAATTTCTTTGTTTAAGTTACTTATAGCCTGCGAAGGGGGACACATGCACCCGGGACTAGGTTTTGTATGTTTTATCATAGCACCACACTTTCATGCATGTTCTAGGGCCACATGCAAGTCCTTGAGGTGTTTCGATGCTCCGGAGCGCGGTTTCCTGCGGAACCCTGACCCGTGGGCCTCTGATCGTCTACCCCCTAGACTTTCTTCTGACGGGGGTAGCCCGGTGTAGCCCTCTCTTGTTTTGTGTTTGTTTAGGTCATAGGATGATGTAAAACCATGTTGGGTCACAAGGGGAGTGACAATATCCTACTCTCTAGTGCTTAGCAGGGACTTCCCCTTAGACCAGCCGGAACCTGGCTTTTAGGTTCTGATGCATGCTGCGAAGGGGGACACATGCACCCGGGGACTAGGTTTTGTATGTTTCAACATAGCACCACACTTTCATGCATGTGCTAGGGCCACATGCAAGTCCTTGAGGTGTTTCGATGCCCCGGAGCGTGGTTTCCTGCGGAACCCCGACCCATGGGCCTCGGATCGTCTACCCCCTAGACTTTCTTCTGACGGGGGTAGCCCGGTGTAGCCCTCTCTTGTTTTGTGTTTGTTTAGGTCATAGGATGATGTAAAACCATGTTGGGTCACAAGGGGAGTGACAATATCCTACTCTCTAGTGCTGTAACGGGGACTTTCCCCCTTAGACGAGCCCGGAACCCTTGCTTTTAGGTTACAGTGCATGCCTGCGAAGGGGGACACATGCACCCGGGGACTAGGTTTTGTATGTTTCAACATAGAACCACACTTTCATGCATGTGCTAGGGCCACATGCAAGTCCTTGAGGTGTTTCGATGCCGGGCCAGTTTCTGCGGAACCACGACCGTGGGCCTCGGATCGTCTACCCCTAGACTTTCTTCTGACGGGGGTAGCCCGGTGTATCCCTCTCTTGTTTTGTGTTTGTTTAGGTCATAGGATGATGTAAAACCATGTTGGGTCACAAGGGGAGTGACAATATCCTACTCTCTAGTGCCGGAACAGGGACTTTCCCCCTTAGACGAGCCCGGAACACTTGCTTTTAGGTTACAGTGCATGCATGCGAAGGGGGACACATGCACCCGGGGACTAGGTTTTGTATGTTTCAACATAGCACCACACTTTCATGCATGTGCTAGGGCCACATGCAATCCTTGAGTGTTTGATGCCGGGCCAGGTTTCTGCGGAACCACGACTGTGGGCCTCAGATCGTCTACCCCCTAGACTTTCTTCTGACGGGTGTAGCCCGGTGTAGCCCTCTCTTGTTTTGTGTTTGTTTAGGTCATAGGATGATGTAAAACCATGTTGGGTCACAAGGGGAGTGACAATATCCTACTCTCTAGTGCCGGAACGGGGACTTTCCCCCTTAGACCAGCCCGGAACCCTTGCTTTTAGGTTACAGTGCATGCCTGCGAAGGGGGACACATGCACCCGGGGACTAGGTTTTGTATGTTTCAACATAGCACCACACTTTCATGCATGTGCTAGGGCCACATGCAAGTCCTTGAGGTGTTTCGATGCCCCGGAGCGCGGTTTCCTGCGGAACCCTGACCCGTGGGCCTCGCATCGTCTACCCCCTAGACTTTCTTCTGACGGGGGTAGCCCGGTGTAGCCCTCTCTTGTTTTGTTTTTGTTTAGGTCATAGGATGATATAAAACCATGTTGGGTCACAAGGGGAGTGACAATATCCTACTCTCTAGTGCCGGAACAGGGACTTTCCCCCTTAGACGAGCCCGGAACCCTTGCTTTTAGGTTACAGTGCATGCCTGCGAAGGAGGACACATGCACCCGGGGACAGGGAGTCCCCCCTTATATAAGTCCATAACCATGTCGTATACACATTGTCACAACTAATACTAACAAATATACACTAAAAACTTAAACTAATTTAAAGAATAAATATAGTATTAGAATAAATACAATTGAAGAGGAAAAAGAAAAGGAAAAGGGCTCTTCGTCGTGTGCTGACACACGGCAGAGACGGCTTTGCCGTGAGTTGACGCATGGCAAATCATAGATTTAATTAAAATTAATGGCCCAATCTAGCCTTTGTGGGATTCGAACTTTGGTTAGCAAGGTTGCCAAAGTATGGGCTCTGCCAGTGCGGTAAGTTTAGGTAGTTGGTAAGAGTAGCTATGGAACCTTTTTGTTGTACTGTCTCTGCTCTTTGCCGTGAGTAGGTACACGACAGATACGTCTTTGCCGTGCGTCCTGAAGAGATATCCACGGCAGAGACGGCTTTGCCGTGTGTATCTTCTCGGCTCACGGCAAAGGAGTGCCAGACCCTATCCACTAAGCTCGCGTGGGGCCACGCCCGCCCCTATCCACTTGCGCGACCACACCTTTCTCAGCTCGCCCTCGAGCTCGAGCTGACCCCGACTCTGCCCCCGGCCGCCGCCACGCACCCCTATCCGCGCCGCCTCCCTACTGCAGGCCAGCCCCGCCCCTGCTCCCTTCGCCCCCGCCGCATCCCCCTCCCCACATCCTACTGCCATGGCCCTCCTCCACCGAGCTCTCTAGGGCCGCAGCCCCCTCCCCCGTCCTACGCACCCCTAACCACAGCCCCTCCCCCTGGCTTCTCCCTGTCCTCCACCGAGATGCGCTCGCGGTGAAGGCCCCCTCCTCCACCGAGCGGCGCCGTCTCGGGCTGCCCCCTCTCCACCGAGCGGCAGCAAGGCGCAGGTACGTACTAGCTTTTTTTCATTTTTTTTCAGTTAGCATATATTACTAGTATGTTGGATTTATTAGTACTAGTTCTAGATAGTGTTGTAGGTGGATTTAATGTAGGTGGATTTAGCACATTAGGGTAGCAAAATGGATATAGTGTTGTAGGGTAGTACATTAGGGTAGCAAAATGGATATAGTTTATTAGGGTAGCAAAATGGATATAGTACATTAGGGTAGTACATTAGGTGGATTTAGTACATTAGGGTAGTAAATTAAGTAAATTAAAATAGGTGGATTTAGCAAAATGGGTATATAGGTAGATTTAGCAAAATGGATACACTACATGTGGCATATTTGGATGTATTTGGTACAATGTTAAATAAAACTAGCTAGTGGACACTAAAATATATGTGGCATATTTTAGTACATTTCGGTAAGGGCTCCCCGACCATGAACAATATATGTGGCATATTTTGGTGCAAAAAAAAGAACTACTGGACAATAAAATAGATATGTGGAAATTTCAATTGATAAACTATTCTTCTTCGTGCAGGATATCTATTGAGTTTGAGTGTGGGGTTGTCGACGACATAGGGCATTTTGCGGGAGGTTCAATGATCTTCTTCACCTCTCGATCACGCTTCGAGGGTAAAAATCTGTTCTCCTCTCTTGTACCTAGAGTTATTTTCATGTCTAGATCACCAAATCTGTCGGGTTACCTAGGCGTCTCTTCCCGGCCGTAAGGGTTACGCGGATAAATATGCATTAGTGGTCTCGCATATTATATAACCGTAACTCGTACGGCATTTATCGGGACAGCCAACGGATGCATAGTTGGGTACGTTTTCCCTGTTCTACTTCGGTCCGTGACAGGATTTCGGCAGCGCCTCCCCGTTGTTCTTCAGATGCACATTCCTCTCGACATTTTGTCGAGACGTGTATCGGGAGATCAGCGGGGAGGTGCTGCCGAAATTCTGTCTCGGATCGGTGTAGAGCAGGGAGAACGTACTTAATATACGGATCCATCGGTTGCTAGGACCCTCTTAACCTATTAGAGAGATAAGTGTGTGTATGGCGTAAAATCTATGTTTGCTAAAATTAACCGAACTAATACCGGATTTATTTAATGTCATGATTAATTGAAATATATGTCTGTTTTCGTACTGATTAGAGGATGGAGAATCGTGACTGGATGTACGATGGCAGAATCAGTCAGAGGCTATACTCAGGAATGGGGAGAAAAGACCGAGCAGTTTGTGAACAAGGCTTTTAATATCTCTAGCAGACCGAGAATAATATTTTTCCCTTGTAGAAAGTGCGCTAACGAAAAAACACAGGATAAGGAAACTATGAGTACTCACTTGCTCAAGTTCGGCCTCACACCGTCCTACCAAACTTGGACTTTCCATGGAGAAAAGTTATCCAAACGTGCTAGGATGGAGGTGCGATAGATTCAGCCTAGGGGAGAATATGATATTGGGTTTGATAAGTGCTTAGAAAACATGGTGTCAACACCCGGATTTTTAATCCCAGATGCCCGTTATGCCATACCTCGCAATCCCGGGATTACCATTTTTGCGAGACATAATGGATTGGATATCACAGTACATCATCCATTACAAACCATACATAAGGTCTTACACAAATAAGGATCTCATGATCCAGTCTTTAATACAACAAGCAGCGGAAAAAAAAGATAAACGTAGCGGTGGGGTCCATCTTCAAGGACACAGGCAATGCTGATGAAGGCAGATAGTCCTAGTTATCATAGCCGTCCTGATGACCATCCTCTTGATAGTCTCCTTCATAGTCTGGCCATGAGAATAGCCAGGCACAAAAGCCATGAGTACTCTTTAAGTACTCGCAAACTAATATTAATAGGTACTATAGTTCTAAGTTAAAGTGCTAACTCTAAGTTTAACTATAAAGTTAAGTTTGAAACCTAAGCTGAGTTCTGAAGCAAAGAAAGATAAGGTAAAACTCTAGAATCACTTAAGTTGGGAAGATATTGTCATAAACACAACCCTGTTGTGGTCAAGTCAAAGTTCATCATTCATTTCAAGTTATTTGGAAAACATCTGACAATGAAACAATATGGCCATTCCAACTGTCCATAACCGCGGACGCGGCTATTCGAATAGTTTGACACTCTGCAGAGGTGGTACACTTTCACCACAAGATTCGATACATACATGGGGATAACCACTGAATCATCATACTTAGTATGTAGATAATCAAACATAACCTTCCCTTTACACACCCTAGTATAAGCACCTCTCCTATGAGCATGGCCTCCCAACCATGACCATCAGTCATCTTGGGCACTGCATAGGTGGACATCATGAGAGGTAGCCTCAACTCAAACCTCTCCCGCGAGGGAACTAATACTAATGCATATAAATTTCCAGCTAAGTCTTACCCAATTCAGGTAATGTGGTTGTACGGTAAATTTGGAATGGTATCGCATCCGAATCCAACCATCTGTTTTATAAAAGGGTTAAGGCTCATGCCTCATCATTTTCATCATCATAAAACAGTTGTGTTTCTCAACACATGTCAAAACATCTCAATAGAATGACTCATCATTCCAAGGTTTTCACAATTCATTTTCACCAAGTGTTCCCATCTAAAGTGACTCAAGTTTTTGATCTACTCTAAACTACTAAGTTAAGAGTGTTCACTAAGTTGGAAGTGATGGGTTCAATCTCATGCCATAGAATGACATCTAAAGGTTTCTAAATAGGTCAAGTTTTATACTTTTTATGCTACCTTCAAAACAAGTAAAGAACTTTGTGTAAACTAAGGGAGGTAAATCTTGTAAACAAAGACTTGGGGTAACTAATAGTTAAAGGGGTGTGATCAAAGCATGCTTAAGGCATCCTTGCTAAACCATCTAGTTTGATCCTAGCTTGCTAAGTACTAAACTTGCAAGGGTTAACTGGACACTAATATCTTGCACTGTTAATGGTGGCTTGCCTTGGTTGGTGCAGTGGTTGAAGTTTTCTTCGTCTTCGTCTTGATAGCACTCCTCCTCCTCGTAAGCTTGGTCGGTACTATCTTCTATAAATACATACGGAGTACACAATCACCAAACAATACTTAACTAGGCTAGATAGCATTCTAAGACACACAATTGATGATCTATTATCATCATAAGCATCACAAGTTTAATTCACTAGTTTCCTTCTTTTTAATTTAGAAAAGTAATTTCTACTCATTGAAAATTTAACTAAGATTTAATATTCACCACTTAAAATATGGGATCATGTGGACACATGTCATCACCACATATTCTAACATGCGGGAATGAGATTTAAAGGTTGGATCAAAATTACTTTGGTTTAAGTTCAATATTTAATGATTTAAAGTGACTAGAAATACCTATATAGCATTATTTTGGTACTAGTCCAAAGTCACTGCATGTAAACCTTAATATTATTACATATTTAGGTAGATATGATGAAATGTTATTTTTGAGAGTTGGAATCAACTCAAAAGCTAACTTGGTTGATTTTATAAAAATGTTGCAAGGTGCAAATGCTTATGTTTTGTTATTTTTAATAGGAGAGATCTATAACTCTAATTGAATTAAATCAAACGGGCTTTGATAGATTACTTCAATACCTTTCAGACAAAATTAGTTTCATGCAATTTGGATTTATAAATCTCTCTGAATTGATTTTCAAACTAGGGGATAGAAACTAGATTCAACTAAAAAGAAAAATCCAGATTTGAACGGTTGGGCTAGCGCGGGAAAGAACTTGGGTCGGCCCAGTGGCGCTCCGCGGCACGGGGCTCAGCTGACATGGGGGTCCCACTTGTCAGTGGGTCATGACTTGAAAGCAGCAGCGCTATGGGTAGAGTGAGGTCGTTGTCACGACAAAGCAGGTTCTTTGTGACTCGAACCCTAGCGGCTCGGTGGGGTCTCTTTGGGGGCGTGAGGGCTCCATCAAGGTCGGCGAGGCGGGCAAAGGAACTGAAGAAGACGTTCTTGGCGGAGCTTGGGGTGGTCGCAATCAGTGGCGCCCTTCTCCTCTAGAGGCGGCGGCTCCGGCTCCAATTCCAGCGAGCTGCTGCTCCCCTTGCTCTAGCTAGAGGTGGGTGAGGTTCAGTGAGGGAGTGGAGTGGTGTGGAGAGGAGGCTGGGGAGGCCTCCTTTTATAGGCCCTACGGTGAGACCGAGCGGGATGGGCAGGCGACGGTGGCGACAAGGCTACGGCCGTCTAGCGGCATGGCTGAGGGTGGCGATCGACAGCCGGTCTCCTGGCGATGCTCTAGGAAGTGAATGCGGCCGTAGGGGCAGTGGTATGCGGTCTTGGCGAGGTGGCGCTCTGAGCGGCAGAAGCGGCAACGTCCACGGCGAGCGGTGGCTATGGTGCGTTGGGCGGCGAACGGGGGTGTCTGGGGTGTTCCCTGGGTCGTGGCGGAGCGGTGGGTGCGGGCTACGGTCGAGCGGCGACTTGTGCACGCGGGGACAGAGCATGCTCTGCGGGGGGCGTCGGCATGGTTGACCAGCTCCGGGCACGGCGGTTCCTGGCCACTCTGCTCTCTGTCTCTGGCCTGGGGCTGGTTGGACGGTGGAGGTGGACCACAGGCAACTTGCTAGACATGGTGAGAGGGGCTGGAGAGGGCTGCTGCACGAGTGCACGGTCGGCCGGCGAGGAGTGGCTCGGCATGGCAATGCAGTGCAGCTAGGAGGTAGGGGATGTGCTGGTGTGGGTCTGGTTAGGCTTGAGGGGGACAAATATGATCAAAGCACTTCAAATTTGCTAGACAATATCAGCCCAAACAGTAATAGTTAGGCCACAATGATCTTGCCAGCAAGGTGTTTGACAAAATGGCCGAAAGAGAAAACGTTTTGAATTTTGGTTTCAAAATTTTTGAGTGATCTCCACTGGTGCTAGGTAGTCTCTGGTTGCAAGGGTTTTGAAAGTGGAGCTCAAAAAGATGGTTTTTGAAATAGGGGTGATCTATGCAAATGCATTAGATTCAATTTTCAAATGTCATTTAAAATAAGTAAAAGAATGTTTTTAGCAGATCAAAAGGTGGGCCTTGGTACCTCATTATGTGTACTTGCAAGGGGTGCAAAGATCAAGAATTGTTTCTGTTAAGAAATAAGTGCTAGGAACACTCAAAGTAGTGTAGTGGATTAAAATGGCCAAAATGACCATTCCTCCTTTTTAATTCTTTTTTATTTGATTTTCTTTAGGAAAAGTTTGGGAATGATGTATATGATGTTTAAATCACCTAATAAACATTTTACAAGCATTGGATCACTTAAACAAGGCACTTCAAATCAACTCCTATTTTAAATGCACACACATATGAATGCTTTCATATTTAATTTGGAAAAGTTTTTGTTAACCCTATTTTGGATGATTTGATCTTGATAAGCTTGGATTAAAGTTTTGGGATGTTACAAACCTTCCCCCCTTAAACAAAATCTCGTCCCGAGATTTACAAAGAAAACTAGGAACTAAAGAGATCTAGGAACTCTGTCCTAATATAATCTTTGCGCTTCCAAGTGGCTTCCTCCTCGGTATGGTTGCTCCACTGAATCTTGAGAAACTTGATGCTCCTGGTCCTGGTGGTTCTGTAGGCTTCTTCTAAGATACGGATGGGTACTTCCCGATAGGTCAGGCCATTGTTGATTTCCACAGCTGTGTGATCGATGTTCTTGAAAACTTCCGTCTTCTCGGGCACTTCCAAGCATTTGCGGAGTAACGAGATATGGAACACATTGTGGATGGCAGACATCTCTTCTGGTAGTTCCAGTTGATACGATACTTCTCCTCGACGGTTCAGAATCTTGAAAGGTCCGATATATCTGGGGGCTAACTTTCCCTTCAGACTAAAGCGTTGAGTTCCCTTCAATGGTGAAACTTTGAGGTATACGAAATCTCCGACATTGAAAGTCAGGTCTCTCCTTCGCTTGTCAACATTACTCTTCTGTCAGGATTGGGTGGTCTTGAGGTGCTCACGGACTTTGTGAACTTTCTCTTCTGCTTCTCGGAGAATGTCGGGTCCAAAGATCTGACTCTCTCCTACTTGTGACCAATTCGAAGGGGTACAACACTTTCTTCCGTATAGGAATTTAAATGGTGCCATCTGCAAACTAGCTTGATAACTGTTGTTATATGAGAATTCTGCGAAAGGCAGACAGTCTTCCCATTTTGATCCGTATTCCAACACACAAGCTCTAAGCATATCTTCTAGGATCTGGTTGACTCTCTCAGTCTGTCCATCTGTTTGCGGGTGATAAGCGGTACTAAAGTTCAACTTGGTTCCTAAACCTTCCTGAACTTTCTGCCAAAATCTTGAAGTAAACTGGGTTCCTCGATCTAACACGATGGTCTTGGGGGTTCCATGCAGACTAACAATCCTAGCAATGTACAGTTCTACTAACTTTGCACTCTGGTAGGTTGTCTTGACGGGTATGAAGTGGGTTACCTTGGACAGTCTATCAACGATGACCCAGATTGAGTCATTTCCCCTACTAGAAGTAGGTAAAACCGGTGATAAAGTCCATTCCGACGGAATCCCATTTCCATTCCAGAATCTGCAATGGTTGCAATAGTCCTGCAGGTCTCTGATGCTCTGCTTTGACTCTTTGACAGATGTCACACTTGGCGATGTAGCTTCCGATTTCCCTCTTCATCTTGTGCCACCAAAATTGCTCTTTCAAATCCTGATACATCTTTGTTCCTCCGAGGTGGATAGAATAAAGAGTATCATGAGCTTCCTTCATGATAACTTCCTTCAGCTCCGAATCTGCTGGTACACAGATACGTCCTTTGTACCACAGTACTCCTTCTTCGCCTTTAGTGAATCCAGGTACCTTTCCTGTACCAATACAATGTTTGATTTCGTCGATACCTTCATTCCCCTTCTGGGCTTCCTTGATTTGGCTAATCAAAGTGGGTTGAAGTTCAATGCTAGCTAAGAATCCTTTGCTAACTAACTCAGTCCTGAACTGCTCCAACTCCTCATACAAACTTGGTTGCTTCTCCTTGATCATGGTGTTAAGTCTACACGGCAATCTGCTAAGGGCATCCTCTACCACATTGGCTTTGCCGGGGTGATAGTGAATGTCAAGGTCATAATCCTCGATTAACTCTATCCATCTCCTTTGCCTCATATTCAGCTCCTTCTGAGTGAAGATATATTTCAAGCTCTTATGATCTGAGTAAATCTCACAGCGATTACCCATCAAATAATGACGCCATGTCTTCAATGCTAGAACCACAACTGCTAGCTCAAGGTCATGAGTCGGATAGTTCTGCTCATGCTGCTCTAGTTGTCGAGACAGATACGCGATGAATTTGCCTTCTTGCATCAATACACATCCTAGACCAATCTTGGATGCGTCACAATACACATCAAACGGCTTCTTGATGTCTGGCATGATCAATATTAGGGCTGATATCAATCTCTTCTTCAGCTCTTGGAAACTGGCTTCACACTTGTCTGTCCATTCAAACTTCTTGTACTTCTTCAACAATTGGGTCATGGGTCGGGCGATGCTCAAGAATCCTTCTACGAACTTGCGGTAGTATCTCGCTAATCCGAGAAATGCACGGACTTGGGTTTGAGTATTTGGGGCTTCCCATTCTTCGACATCTTTGATCTTGGCAGGATCAACAGAGACTCCTCCGGCAGACACAATATGTCCTAGGAATCCTACTTCTTTCAGCCAAAACTCACACTTGCTGAACTTGGCATATAACTGATGCTCTCTCAGGGTTTCTAGGATGATTCTCAGATGTTTCTCATGCTCTTCCTCTGACATGGAGTAGATAAGGATGTCGTCAATAAACACAACTACAAACTTATCTAGGAAATTCATAAAGATCTTATTCATGAGATTCATGAAATAAGTAGGGGCATTGGTTAATCCAAAAGACATAACTGTATACTCATATAAACCATAGCGAGTAGTGAAGGCGGTCTTCGAAATATCCGTTGCACGAATCTTAAGTTGGTGATAACCAGTCCTAAGATCAATCTTTGAGAATACCTGGGCTCCAATCAACTGATCAAATAGATCATCTATCTTTGGCAAAGGGTACTTGTTCTTGATGGTGACGTCATTCAACTTTCTGTAATTTGTACACAGACGATTGCCTCCATTTTTCTTGTCGACGAATAACACTGGTGATCTCCATGGCGATGCGCTTGGCTGAATCAAGCATGTTGCTAACATGGCATCCAACTGCTTCTTCAGTTCCACTAACTCTAAGGGGTTCATGCTATAGGGTCTCTGGGTTATAGGTCCGGTTCCGGGGATTAGTTTGATAATGAACTCAATATCCCTATCCGGGGGCATACCTGGCAATTCATCTAGGAATACGTCGGGGTATTCACAGACTACTCTGACTTGGTCTATGGTGGGCAGGGCTACACTCTTGTTGCACTTGAATTGACGGGGTAAGGTTTCAGAGATATGCTCTACTGTTACTCCAGAACTACTGGTCATGGTAATGGCTTTCTTAGCACAGTCTATCCATCCTTTATGTTTTGACATCTAGTCCATACCTAGTACTACTTCCAATCCTTTGGTTCCAAGTACAATTAGGTTGGCATAAAAATCTATCCCATGTATTCTGATAGGCACAGCTTTGCAAATTTTTCTAGCTTTTGTAGTTGAACCGGGGATTTGAACTATCATGACATGCTTCAGGTTGGTTGGGTGAATCTTACTAGTGCATGCAAATTCTTCGGTGACAAATGAATGCGATGCTCCAGAATCAAACAATACTCTTGCTAAAACTGAGTTGACAGAAAACATACCCAGTACTACATCTGGCGCTTCCTGGGCTTCTTCTGCGTTCATGTGGAAGAGGCGACCATTGCGGTTGTGAGAGTTCCCTGGGGCAAACCTCCTTCCTGGTTGAACACGACGCTGCTGCTGAGCTGGGGCATTCACATTGGCATAGGCTGCTGTCTTCTTGGGACACTCATTGGAGTAGTGACCCTTCACTCCACACTCGAAACAAGTGTTCTGGGACTTGTCCTTGGTTGTGACAGGCACAACATTGCTGCCAGTTCTGGGTGCAGTGTTGTTGTTGTTGTTGCTCTTGGGAGGGGCATGGTTGAAATGGTTGGCATTGTCGGAGTTGTGATTGTTTCCTCCGGACTTCACATTGCCTCCACTACGGTTGGGGTAGCTTGGGCGAGAATTTGGGGGTCGGTTGTTTCTTGGTGCATATCCTGGTGAAGGGTTGGGACGGTACTTCTAGTGACTACTGGATCCAGACTACTGCATCATACGATGCTTGCGGTTGTCGTTTGCCTGGTTAATCTTCCCTTCCATCTGAATGGCAGAGTCGACTAGCTCTTCGAGATCCTGGAAACGGATATTGACGAGGACAGTCTGCATCTCATCATGCAGTCCGTTCAAGAATCTCTCCTTCTTGGCCTCTGTGTTGATCTCATCAGGTGCATATCTGGCAAGTGACAAGAATCTGTCACGGTACTCCACCACAGTCATTCTTCCTTGCTTCAATTCTTGGAATTCATCTCTCATCCTGTTGACAAGACCTTGCGGCACGTGGGTGCGGCTGAACTTGAATTTGAATGCTTCCCATGTCATAACCTGGCCATGGTTCATATTGCGGATGCTATTCCACCAAGCTCTTGCATCTCCCGCCAGATAGTGGGTGGCGAAGAGAACTTTCTCATTTTCATCAACTCCTACAACTTCAAGGTTGTTTTCCATGGTCTGTAACCAGTCATCAGCATCTAATGGGTTTTCAGATTGGTTGAAGATTGGGGGATTGGTATTCTGAATTTTTTTGAGTTTGGATCCATGGTGATCCTGATTTCCATGTCCTTGGTTGTTGAGAGCCATTTGGGCGATCTGCTGTAATGTTGCTAAGTTGGCTTGGCGCTCGACCCTGCTTGCTTCACGGTCTGCGATGAGATTCTACAAGATCTGCAGCATTGGGTCCTGCGACGAGCTGCTCCCTCCTTGGTTTCCACGAGTCATCTGAAGATTGAGATAGATATAGGGATAAGAGGGAAATTCTAAGGTTCATGGTTTTAGGTTTTCAAAGCTAAAACTTTGAGTTAGACTCAGGTTTTTCAACTAACTTCATTTTCATTTATGCAAGAAAGCACACGATACAACACACACCACAACAAACAAAGGAAAGCAGATGGTTTGAAGAACCATTCTGCCAGCTTCTGATCTGATGGGACCGATACAACTCATGCTACAATAGTGCTCTCGTGCATCTACTCATCGTCGATGAAGTCGGAGTCCTCATCATCAGTGTAGAAGTCCACAGCATCCTCCTCTAGAAAGTCATCATCATTGCTGAGGTAAGAATCCATGTCTCTCTGGATGTCTTCACCCTCATCTTCTTCTTCCTTGGCGGCAAGCTGAGCTTCCTGCTCCTTGACGGTCTTCTCGAGGTCGACCACCTTATTGCAAAGACGGGCGATGGTATGATCCTTCGTTGCACGCTGGCGTCAAAGAGACTGGCGATCTTGGACGAGCAGTGCGAAAGTCTGGGCCTTCTGGTCGGCAATGGCACGGTTCTGGTTGGCTAACTCCCTGGCATTGTCCAGTTCCTGTTGTCGGTCATGTAGCAAGAAGTCAAGGTTCTCCACTTGACGCCTCAACTCGGGGTGACTTGGCATCTCCATCGGCATTCCCATGAAGTCACATCTTGCATAGTGGGCAAAACGGGTTCCTTGGATCTTGTTGACGCTGAGGGCACATAGACATGCAAGAGCTTCATGCATTGCTCTGGCTAATCCATCTAGCCAGTTGTTTTCTCTCACGGAGAACTGAATTCTCCCAAAAGTGGGTGCTTTGATGCTTCCTCTAAGATCTGCGGTGACTAGCCACTGTAGGTCTCCTCCTGGGGATCCTGGAAGTTGAGATCCAAGAAACTCCGGATGTGGGCGTCCCAGTAACTCCGACAGTGAATCTAGATCCCTCTCGAAGATCAGCTGACCTCCGTTTCCCAACTGGTAGAACTTGCTGAACTGAGTCTCCATCTACAAGAATTAAGGATGAGGAAATTAGTGAGGTGATCAAGTGTGTCAAGTTTTAATAGTAATGTAAGAATTTTAAGGAACATGAATTTTTTTTTGAGAAAGAATGAGTTCACAAGGGTAAGAGAGGAAATAGTTTTTCATAAATACTCACTTTGGTTTTGAAACTAAGTTTTTGGTTTGGACGTCCATTCTAACTAGGATCTCCTATGGTCAGGATGGCTCTGATACCAACTTGTCAACACCCGGATTTTTAATCCCAGATGCCCGTTATGCCATACCTCGCAATCCCAGGATTACCATTTTTGCGAGACATAACGGATTGGATATCACAGTACATCATCCATTACAAACCATACATAAGGTCTTACACAAATAAGGATCTCATGATCCAATCTTTAATACAACAAGCAGCGGAAAAAAAGATAAGCGTAGCGGTGGGGTCCATCTTCAAGGGCACAGGCAATGCTGACGAAGGTAGATAGTCCTAGTTATCATAGCCGTCCTCATGACCATCCTCTTGATAGTCTCCTTCATAGTCTGGCCATGAGAATAGCCAGGGACAAAAGCCATGAGTACTCTTTAAGTACTCGCAAACTACTATTAACAGGTACTATAGTTCTAAGTTAAAGTGCTAAATCTAAGTTTAACTATAAAGTTAAGTTTGAAACCTAAGTTGAGTTCTGAAGCAAAGAAAGATAAGGTAAAACTCTAGAATCACTTAAGTTGGGAAGATATTGTCATAAACACAACCCTGTTGTGGTCAAGTCAAAGTTCATCATTCATTTCAAGATATTTGGAAAACATCTGACAACGAAACAGTATGGCCATTCTAATTGTCCATAACCGCGGACGCGGCTATTCGAATAGTTTGACACTCTGTAGAGGTGGTACACTTTCACCACAAGATTCGATACATCTGTCAGGGATAACTCCGAATCATCATACTTAGTATGCAGATAATCAAACATAACCTTCCCTTTACACATCCTAGTATAAGCACCTCTCCTATGAGCATGACCTCCCAACCATGACCATCAGTCATCTTGGGCACTGCATAGGTGGACATCATGAGAGGTAGCCTCAGCTCAAACCTCTCCCGCGAGGGAACTAATACTAATGCATATAAATTTCCAGCTAAGCCTTACCCAATTCAGGTAATGTGGTTGTACAGTAAATTTGGAATGGTATCGAATCCGAATCCAACCATCAGTTTTATAAAAGGGTTAAGGCTCATGCCTCATCATTTTCATCATCATAAACCAGTTGTGTTTCTCAACACATGTCAAAACATCCCAATAGAATGACTCATCATTCCAAGGTTTTCACAATTCATTTTCACCAAGTGTTCCCATCTAAAGTGACTCAAGTTTTTGATCTACTCTAAACTACTAAGTTAAGAGTGTTCACTAAGGTGGAAGTGATGGGTTCAATCTCATGCCATAGAATGACATCTAAAGGTTTCTAAATAGGTCAAGTTTTATACTTTTTATGCTACCTTCAAAACAAGTAAAGAACTTTGTGTAAACTAAGGGAGGTAAATCTTGTAAACAAAGACTTGGGGTAACTAATAGTTAAAAGGGTGTGATCAAAGCATGCTTAAGGCATCCTTGCTAAACCATCTAGTTTGATCCTAGCTTGCTAAGTACTAAACTTGCAAGGGTTAACTGGACACTAATAGCTTGCACTGTTAATGGTGGCTTGCCTTGGTTGGTGCAGTGGTTGAAGTTTTCTTCGTCTTCGTCTTGATAGCACTCCTCCTCCTCGTAAGCTTGGTCGGTACTATCTTCTATAAATACATACGGAGTACACAATCACCAAACATTACTTAACTAGGCTAGATAGCATTCTAAGACACACAATTGATGATCTATTATCATCATAAGCATCACAAGTTTAATTCACTAGTTTCCTTCTTTTTAATTTAGAAAAGTAATTTCTACTCATTGAAAATTTAACTAAGATTTAATATTCACCACTTAAAATATGGGATCATGTGGACACATGTCATCACCACATATTCTAACATGTGGGAATGAGATTTAAAGGTTGGATCAAAATTACTTTGGTTTAAGTTCAATATTTAATGATTTAAAGTGACTAGAAATGCCTATATAGCATTATTTTGGTACTAGTCCAAATTCACTGCATGTAAACCTTAATATTATTACATATTTAGGTAGATATGATGAAATGTGATTTTTGAGAGTTGGAATCAACTCAAAAGCTAACTTGGTTGATTTTATAAAAATGTTGCAAGGTGCAAATGCTTCTGTTTTGTTATTTTGAATAGGAGAGATCTATAACTCTAATTGAATTAAATCAAACGGGCTTGGATAGATTACTTCAATGCCTTTCAAACAAAATTAGTTTCATGCAATTTGGATTTATATATCTCTCTGAATTGATTTTCAAACTAGGGGACAGAAACTAGATTCAACTAAAAAGAAAAATCCAGATTTGAACGGTTGGGCTAGCGCGGGAAAGAACTTGGGCCGGCCCAGTGGCGCTCCGCGGCGTGGGGCTCAGCTGACAAGGGGGTCCCGCTTGTTAGTGGGTCATAACACGCGAAATGGTACGCCCGCTATGGGCCGTAGGATTAGAAGGGGGATCTATGGCTGAGGGTCGTCATCGACGACGAACAGGTCATCGGCGAGCTCGAACCCTAGCGGCTCGATGGGGGTCTGCTGGGGACGTACCAGGGCTCCAGCAAGGTCGACAAGGCAGGCAAACAAACTGGAAGACGATGACGATACGAGGCGCGGTTGTGATGGAGCTTGGGGTGGTCGCAATCAGCGGCGCCCTTCTCGTCTAGAGGCGGCGGCTCCGGCTCCAATTCTAGCGAGCTGCTGCTCCCCTTGCTCCGGCTAGAGGTGGGTGAGGTATAGTGAGGTGAGGGTACTGGAGTGGTGTGGAGAGAAGAGGCTGGGGAGGCCTCCTTTTATAGGCCCGGTGGTGAGACCGAGCGGGATGGGCAGGCGACGGTGGCGACAAGGCTATGGCCGGCTAGCGGCATGGCTGAGGGTGGCGATCGACAGGCGGTCTCCTGGCGGTGCTCTAGGAAGTGAATGCGGCCGTAGGGGCGGTGGTATGCGGTCTGGGCGAGGTGGCGCTCTGAGCGGCAGAAGCAGCAACGTCCACGGCGAGCGGTGGCTGTGGTGTGTTGGGCGGTGAACGGGGGTGTCTGGGGTGTTCCCTGGGTCGTGGCGGAGTGGTGGGTGCGGGCTGCGATCGAGCGGCGGCTTGTGCACGCGGGGACAGAGCATGCTCTACGGGCGGCGTCGGCATGGTCGACCAGCTCCGGGCGCGGCGGTTCCTGGCCGCTCTGCTCTCTGTCTCTGGCCTGGGGCTGGTTGGACGGTGGAGGTGGACCACTGGCAACTTGCTAGACATGGTGAGAGAAATTTGGAGAGGGCTGCTGTCTGGCCGAGTGCAGTCGGCAGAGGAGTGGCTCGGCATGGCAATGCAGTGCAGCTAGGAGGTAGGGGATGTGCTGGTGTGGGTCTGGTTAGGCTTGAGGGGGACAAAGATGATCAAAGCACTTCAAATTTGCTAGACAACATCAGCCCAAACAGTAATAGTTAGGCCACAATGATCTTGCCAGCAAGGTGTTTGACAAAATGGCCGAAAGAGAAAACGTTTTGAATTTTGGTTTCAAAATTTTTGACTGATCTCCACTGGTGCTAGGTAGTCTCTGGTTGCAAGGGTTTTGAAAGTGGAGCTCAAAAAGATGGTTTTTGAAATAGGGGTGATCTATGCATATGCATTAGATTCAATTTTCAAATGTCATTTAAAATAAGTAAAAGAATGTTTTTAGCAGATCAAAAGGTGGGCCTTGGTACCTCATTATGTGTACTAGCAAGGGGTGCAAAGATCAAGAATTTTTTCTGTAAAGAAATGAGTGCTAGGAACACTCAAAATAGTGTAGTGGATTAAAATGGCCAAAATGACCATTCCTCCTTTTTAATTCTTTTTGATTTGATTTTCTTTAGGAAAAGTTTGGGAATGATGTAGATGATGTTTAAATCACCTAAGAAACATTTTACAAGCATTGGATCACTTAAACAAGGCACTTCAAATCAACTCCTATTTTAAATGCACACAGATATGAATGCTTTCATATTTAATTTGGAAAAGTTTTTGTTAACCCTATTTTTGGATGATTTGATCTTGATAAGCTTGGATTAAAGTTTTGGGATGTTACACATGGCTAATGGTAATGTGCCTGAAAGCCCTCATGTAGAGGCGGAGACACCTCAGGATGCGGAGACAAGTGAGGAGCCGGAGATAAACACAAAGAAGTACTACGAGGCTTTGTTTGCTTCGCAGAAACCCCTACATGTTAATATAGATGTAACCCAATTAGATGCCATCTCTCGCCTTATGGCCTTCAAGTGCCACAGGAACTTGTGCAGAGATGGGTTCGATGAACTTCTGGCCGTCGTTGGTAGCATTCTGCCGAAAGGGCATCTCTTGCCGCAGAACTTTTACCATTCAACCAAATTGCTCAGTGACCTTAAGATGTCATCTCAGCAGATACACGCTTGTCCAAATGGATGCATGCTATTCACAAAGGAGCACGCCGACACAAATTATTGCATCCATTGCAAATCCTCTAGGTTCTTTGAGGTTGATCCCAATGGTGATGGTCAGAAGAGGCAGACTGTGGTTGCGCAGAAGATCCTCCGGTATCTTCCAGTCCTACCGAGGATCCAACGGCTCTTCATGCACGAAGATACTGCTCAACAGATGCAGTGGCCCATAGAAGGGAAAAGATACCTCGACAAGATGATACATCCGTCGAATGGTAGTGCATGGAAGAACTTTGTCATTAAATATCCACTGAAAGCCGGTGACTCGAGGATCATAGCAGTTGCGATATCAACCGATGGGTTTAATCCATATGGTATGTCGGCTGCAACATACAGTTGTTGGACAGTGTTCATTATTCCCCTGAACCTCCCCCTTGGCGTCTGCATGAGATCAGAGAACATGTTTGTGTCGATGATAATTCCAGGGCCGAAATACCCGGGTAAGAACATGAACGTGTACCTGGAACCGCTGGTGGATGACTTGCTTCGTGGCTGGGAAGGTCGCGGGATCCAAACATATGACGCAGCAAAGAAGGAGCACTTCGATATGTATGTCTGGTACCACACATCTCTGCATGACCTACCAGCACGTGCTTTGTTCTGCGGGTGGTGTACACATGGGAAGCTGCCTTGCCCTGTGTGCAGGCAGGCTGTGACTTTCTTCTGGCTTGATAAGGGAGGCAAGTATTCATGCTTTGATGAAGCTCGATAGTTCCTTAAGGAGAATCATAAATACAGGAGTGATAAAAAAAGTTTTAAGAAAGGTCGTGTTGTCCATGACCCGAAGCCACTTCTCAAGACCGGACATGAACTCAAGGCTGAGTTAGAAGCTCTCCAGCCTAGCCCCGATGGGAATGGTTTCTTGGGATATGGGGAGACACACCAATGGACCCACAAACCTTTCTATTGGAAGCTTCCTTACTTTGAGGATCTCGAGCTCCCGCATAACATTAATATAATGCACACCGAAAAGAATATTAGCGAGGCCCTTTGGAGCACAATCATGGATACTGAGAAGACGAAGGATAACATCAAGGCTCGGATTGATCAAGAAAAATGGTGCGATAGGCCAAAGTTGAATATGCAGCCACCCGCTGGCGCCAAAAAAGGGAGGACTAAGCCAAAGGCTCCGTTCTGCCCAACAAAGCCCCAAAAAAGGGAGATCTTCCAGTGGATCGCACAATGTTTGTTTTTCCCTGATGGGTATGCAGCCAACTAGATGAGGGGTGCGAACATGCAAACTTTGCGAGTACAAGGGCTCAAGAGTCATGACTACCATGTATGGCTTGAGCGGATAATGCCGGTGATGATTCGAGGCTATGTCGATGAGGAGACTTGGCGAGTGCTGTCGAGGTTGAGCTTTTTCTTCCGCCAGATTTGTGCTAGGGAGTTAGACACCAAAGTGGTTGAGAAGCTACATGAATAGGCACCCGAGTTGCTTTGTGATCTAGAGAGGCTCCTTTCGCCAGGATTCTTTAATCCGATGCAACATATGATCTTGCACCTCTCGGAGGAGGCTCTAAAGGGGGGGCCTGTGTGGGGCCATTGGCAGTTTCTGCCTGAGAGAGAAACAAAGAAGCTTCGTGAAAAAACAGGCAATAAATGCAAGATCGAAGCATGCATTGCCGAGGCAGTCCTTAACGAGGAGGTGGCAAACTTTACCACTAAGCACTATGATGCCAACATTCCCACAAAGCACAACCCAGTCCTTCGTTACAATGCCGCCAAGACTGAAGATGTACCCAAGCTTAGCATCTTCGTAGGTCTTGGTGGCAAGTCAAGTGGCTCAAAGAGGTACACAACGAATATACATGAGCGGGACTTGATCCACTCATATGTCTTGAACACCATGGAGGAAGTGAAGCCATACATCGAGTAAGTGCTCACCATTTAGTTATTCCTAGACATTCACTCGTATGTGGCTAACTCTTCCTCTTTACATTGGTATAGACAATTCACTCATAAACATTGGAGGTATACCCACAGGAATCCCACCCTAGAAGAATCTAAGGATCTTTTCGATAAGGGTGGTGGTTTCGTTTTCATTAGCTGGTTCTGTGGTTTGGTACTATTCTATCCAACTTTGCTTGCACTGCTGACATTCATTGGTCATTTTTTGTTCTAAACTTATCGTGCTAAACTTGTAGGCAAGGACTGACAAAGAGATGAATCCCGAGCTAAGAAAAATTGCCAGGGGCTTTAACCATTCCGTCCGCACGTTCAATGCTTATGACGTGAACAGGTATCGCTTCCATACCCATGAATACACAACAAACCGGCCCAACCGGAAGACAATAAATAGTGGGGTGGTATGTAAAGGTGATGATGGACTCCATTACTATGGAAGAGTCGAGGGTATATACGAGCTGAATTACGGGTTTGACAAAGGGTTAAATCCCGTCGTATTCAAATGCCATTGGTTCGACCCACGTCGGGTGAGACGGGATCCTGAAATTGGATTGGTTGAAGTTGAAAGAAGCTCCATTTATAAGGGAGAGGATGTGTACATTTTGGCTACCCAGGCCTTCCAAGTATACTATCTCCCATACCCGTGCAAAAACCCGGCAACACGTCTACAGGGATGGGATGTTGTGGTGACGGTACCTTCATGCAATAGGCCGCCCCCACCAAACAAGGATGATTACCACCGCGTAGAACCCTCAACAAAGGATGCCGAGTTTTATCAGGAAGAAGGGCTCCCTGGTTTTTTCACTATTGACTTGCCGGCCGATGATGACATGGTCGTAGACGATGAGCAAGAAGAAGATGCGGGCATGGAGGAAGACAATGCAGAAGATGAAGCTGAGGATGTCCATGACAAGCAAGACGTGAGTTTGCTGGAGGCGTTCAAAGCAGGCATTGACCTCGATCTAGAGGGACCACCTCCAGGTTTCATTGATGATTATTGGTGCAACGAGCCTGATATCGATGGCCAAACATGTGGTCCCATTACTAATGTCGACATAGGCTTCTGATCTATGTAGTATTAATAACTCTATGTAATAGTGATTGTCGAGCTGGTTTATTTGTAAGAACTATGTGCTTACTAATTTTCATCTATTTACATCATTGTTGCTTTCACTAATTTTCATCTATTTACACCATTGTTGCTTTCACTAATTTCCATCTATTTACATCATTGTTGCTTTCACTAATTTTCATCTATTTACATCATTGCATACTAATAAACTACTCTTTTCATTGTGTTTGCAGGTGATTGAAACATGACAGGAGGAAAGGGCAAGGGCATTTGAAAAAAGCTCAAAGACTTGGCGGACATTGTGACAAATCCGAGTGGTTCGAAAAAAGCTTCAGCATCGGCCTCGAGACGGCGTGATAGTCCTCCACCGTGCCCATCCCAGCGGCGTGGGAGGCATGGGAGGAAGGATCCTAGCCCCCCCGAGCCGAGGATGAGGAGGATGCTGATGACGCTGAGGAGCAGGAGGAGCAGGAGAGTGAGGAGCACGAGGAGCGGGAGGAGGACCAGGAGTACGAGGAGCAGGAGGAGGGTGGGGAGGACGGGCAGGCGGAGGACTTGGAGGACCACTCGGAGGATGAGGGGCTGGGGGGTCTACCGTTTGAGGCTAACGGCAGCCTAGTTTGGGAACCGCCAGCGGAGGAGTACGTGCCACCCTCCAAAAATTTGAAGCCATGTGACAAGAAGCCGTATAAGCGTGGGATAATGAGACTCCTCAGGATAAAAACGTGGCCCTATAGCCATGTTGTTCTCGTGCCCGCTGGAAAGAGGTAAATGCTGATTTTGGCTTTTCATTAACGGAATTTCATCACTGTCGAAATTTTTATCACATACATACTAATTATGGCTTTTCATTGTGCAGTTCGTTCACGTATGAGGATCCTAATCAAAAGGGTGGACGTTGCTACACGAACATCCTTGGAGGCCTTCTTAGGAGCAGATTCCTTGGGCTTGTCGATCTCCCTGGTGGTGGCGTCGATGTAGCTTGGACTTGGAAGCACTACAGCTACGCTCCGGATCTGGACACCGATTGCGACAACATGCAGGAGGTGGTTGTACAGCTTTTTTGGGTATGTGATTTTTAACATCTCAGCATTCTAACACTCTGAGGTTGACACTAGTTGCACTAATGGCTTTGGTCCCTTGTTTACCTATGTGCATGGTTTTAGCGATACTACACGAAGGCTGCTGGTCGTGAAAGTCAGTGTGATGCGGTCCTACACGAGATGTGCAAGAGGAGGGTGACCGGCATGCACTATGAGGCACGTGTTCAGTGCGTCCGCGACTGGCATGCCGACCGCCGTATTTGGATGACTAAGGATGAGGCTCGGAAAACGCTCATGGCACCATGGCAGTATCTGCAGGTAGTTGCATTTCTGTGTTATTATTTTCTTGACCGCCATGTAGTTTCTGTTGTACTAATGGGTGTACCTTGTGAATGTAGAACCCTCCTCAGTATGTCGGTAGCGACAGACGCTGCTTTCTAGCGATGGTAATGTGGTGGACGTCCCCCAGTACCTCAAGAAGCACGAGGAGGCAAAGAAGAGGCGGGGAGAGATGGGAGGTGGATCACATATCCAAGGCAGCATCCCCCTCACCCTTCACATCCAAAGAGAGGTGAGAAATTTTTTCCTTCATTCTTTGCTTTCACGTGATTGTTTACTCTGCAAGGGTGTCCCCCTTCACTTAATTACATGTTCTCTTCCGCAGGAAACTGCAACAGGCGTGAAGCCAAGCTTATTTGGCCTCTATCAAAAGTTGAAGACCAGGAAGAAGCCACATCCTAAGACGGGGTCCATGTGGGTCAATGATATATCCGAGGTCAAGTGTGCAACATGAAGGAAATATGCCCTAAGAGGCAATAATAAAGTTGTTATTATGTATTCCTTGTATATGATAGATGTTTATTTTGCATGCTATAATTGTATTGATAGGAAACATCAATACATGTGTGTTTAATAAACAAAAAGGGTTCCTAGTTATGCCTCTCTTATAGACTAGCTTGTTGATTAACAGGATGATCAAGGTTTCCTGATCATGGACATTGGATGTTGTTAATAACAAGGTCACACCATTGGTGGAATGATGTGATAAACATTCATCTGAAGTATAGCATTACGATCAAGTCATTATGTTTATATTGCTATAACATCATATGAAGTAATCTTTATCCTTAGACCATGATATCATGTTAATTGCTAACAAAGAGTATCTTGATAACATCAAACGTCACACCGTAACAGGGTGACTATAAAGATGGGTTCAGTACTACGAAGGTGTTATGTTGAGGCTCATGGATCAAGAGTGGAATTTGTCAATCCAGATGACGGAAAGATATACTTTGGGCCCTCTCGGTGATATCACATTAGGATAGCTTGCAAGCAAGTGATGTGATCACGAGAATGTTATATCACGGGAACGAGAAAAGAGTGCATGTCGGTAACGAGATCAAACTAGGTATAGAGATACCGATGATCGAATCTCGGACATGTAATATATCGAAATACAAAGGGATTTAGTTACAAGCGTTAAAGGTTCTCACGATCACAGGAGTCATCGTTGAATGTGTAGGAGTCAAGACGATCTCCGTGGATCTCCGCTGCTGATTATTGATCGGAGAAGGGTCTCGATCATGTCTGCATTATTCGTGAACCGTAGGGTGGCACACTTAAGAGTTACCGGACACCATTTTGGAGCACATATGTTTCAGATGAAAGAATTGCAAAGAACAGGAATTGTTTCAATAGAAACCGGAAATTGTTTCGGGTGAAATTGTAGAAGGTGGTTCTGCATGTGATATTGAAATATTGCAAGGGGCTATATGTGAATGTTTGTTAATTAAAGTAATTAACAAAATGCTGAATAAATTTAATAAAAAGAGTTTTATTAAATGAGAGAGCATTAAATTTGGAGAAATTTAATGCATTTAAAGTGGAGACTTTAAAAGGGAATGTGAAGAGGCATTTTAATGAGGGGGAGGGTTACAACCACATGAATGTGGGAGTTGAGGTGTCACCCCCATGCATGACCATGGAGAGAGGGGGCACCCCCCCCTCCTCCTATAAAAGGCCACCCATTCCCTCCTTCATCCTCACACCTCCTTGTGAAGGATCTCTCTCCCCCTCTAGAATTATTCCCCCATGGTCTCGGATTAGCGAGATACATGTTCCCGGTGGCATTTCGTCTGGAAGGAGTTGCTTGCCATTTGGATCACTGGAGCGAGGAGGTGGAGGTTGTCCGTGGCTTGAGCGTGTGCGGATGAGTTGCGGCGCTCGGACTTCTTCACGATCTTGAGATCGGCAAGTGTACGACTACATCAACCACGAGTTCCTACTCGTTAACAAAACTCGTTGTCTTCGAGGGTAAGTTCTCCATGGATGTATGTTCACCCGTTGCTCTGTATCTAGTAGATAGATCTTGGCGTATAGTTCTCATCGTAGGAATTTTTTTCTATGCTGCGGACCCAACAGTGGTATCAGAGCCTGATCTATGCGTAGGTGCTTTGCATGGGTAGTACACATATGTTTATATGTGGGCGATGATGATCATGTTATTGCATCTTCTATGTACTTTGGATATTGGTGGCATAGTGGGATGAAGCGGCCCGGACCAACCTTACATGTCATCGTACATGAGACCGGTTCCACGACTGACATGCAACTAGTTTTGCATAAGTGGCTAGCGGATGTCTGTCTCTCCTACTATAGTCAATATATGATTTACAACGAGTTGCTAATAACTTGGTTATCATCGTTGTGGTTCATGTTCGTAGGTAAGACCGGTTCTATCTCCGAAAGCCCTAAGCCACGTAAAACTTGCAATTGATAAATTAGAGGCGTCTAGTTTAGATCGTTGCTGGGCTAGTGTATTGATATGGTATTGTTGTAAGTAGATGTATGATAGATACTCTTACAACTCACTTAACGTGGAAGTTCCATAGACCTTGGCCTTACACGCAAAGGAATGATAGAGATCATACCACGATGCAAATGATAGAGATCAAATGCATGGACCATATCACCTCACTTCACACATTAGCATCTTATATTGCTAGTTTGGCGCTTTTGGTAGCATTATAAGATGATCCCTCATTTAGATATCAAGATAAAATGTGTTCTTCCTTAAGTATGCACCATTTTGTGGATCATGTTTTGAGGCATCACGTGATGATCGGGTGTTCTCGACTCTACGCTTTCATACAACGGGTGTAAGATAGTTTTACACACGCAAATACTAAGGTTCTTAGTTGACGAGCCTAGCATGTACAGACATGGCCTCAGAACACGGACCAAAAGGTTAAGCATGAGTCATATAGTTGATATGATGCCCATATAGATGCTCGCCTTTGAAGCTACACCGAATCATGTGATGATCGGACTTGGTGTAGTGGATTTGGTTCATGTAATCACCAAAAGGACACGAGGGATGTCGTTTTTGAGTGGGAGTTCATTAGTAATTTGGATTAGTTGGACTCAATCTATCATAAACTTAGTCTAAATATATTTTACAAATTCTGTTATAGATGGCACCACCTGCTTTTAATTTCAATGTGTTCATGGAGAAAGAGAAGCTTGCTGCGAATGGTAGCAACTTCACCAACTGGGCTATGAATTTGAGGATTCTCCTCACTGCTGCACAAAAGCAATATGTGCTAGAGGCGCCGCTAGGCTCCCCACCAGCTCCTGATGCCCCTGACGAGGAAAAGAACGTCTATATAACTCGTCAGGAGGACCACAACTTAGTTCATTGCGGCATATTGTATGGGCTAGAGCCAGAACTTCGAAAATGGCAATGCCTTTGATACCATGGGAGAATTGAAAATGATTTTCGATACCCATGCTGCCGTAGAGAATTATAATGCTTCTGAAAAGTTCTTTAGCTGCATGATGGAAGAGAACAGCTCCGTTAGTGAGCATGTACTCAAAATGTCTAGATACACCGATAAGCTTGTGTCCTTGGGAATAACGATTCCCATTGACCTAGGCATACATCGTGTTCTCCAATCTCTGCCACCTAGATACAAGAGCTTCGTGATGAACTATAATATGCAGGGCATGAAGAAGTCTCTTCCCGAGCTTCTGTCAATGCTTAAGACTGCATAAGTGGAGATTAGGAAAGAACATCAAGTGTTGATGATCAATAAGACCACCGATTTCAAGAAGGACAAGAAAGGCAAGCAGAAGGGAAATAAGGGTGGCAAATCTGTTGCCGCGCCTGAAAAGAAACCCCGAGCTGGCCCTAAGTCCGAACCGAAAAGTGCTACTATTGCAAGGACTGGCCATTGAAGCATAATCGCCCCAAGTATTTGGCGGACAAGAAGGCCGGCAAGGCAAACAAAGGTATATGTGATATACATGTTATTGATGTGTACTTGACTAGTACTCGCAGTAGCACCTGGGTATTTGATACGGGATCGGTTGCTAATATATGTAACTCGGTTTAGGGGCTGCGGAACAAGCGACAACTAGCAAGGGATGAGGTCACGATGCGGGTCGGCAATGGATCAAGAGTTGATGTGATCGCCGTCGGAACGCTGCCTCTCCATATGCCGTCGGGATTAGTTATAAACCTGAATAATTGTTATTTGGTGTCTGCACTGAGCATGAACATTGTATCCGGAGCGTGTTTGATGCAAAGTGGTTATTCGTTTAAGTCTGAAAACAATGGTTGTTCGATTTATATGAATAATATCTTTTATGGTCATGCACCTATGTTGAATGGTTTATTTCTGTTGGATCTCGATAGTAGTATTACGCATATTCATAATGTTGATGCTAAAAGGATTAAACATGATAATGATATATCTACATATATGTGGCACTGCCGTCTAGGTCATATTGGCGTTAAACGCATGAAGAAACTCCATTCTGATGGACTTTTGGAATCACTTGATTTTGAATCATTTGATACATGTGAGCCATGCCTTATGGGCAAGATGACTAGAACGCCGTTTTCCGGTTCAATGGAACGGGCGACAGATTTATTGGAAATCATACATACTGATGTGTGTGGACCAATGAGTGTGTCGGTGCAAGGTGGATATCGTTATTTTGTTACTTTCACGGATGATTTGAGTAGTTACGGGTATATCTATTTGATGAAACATAAGTCTGAAACCTTTGAAAGGTTCAAAGAATTTCAGAATGAAGTGGAAAATCATCGTAACAGAAAGATCAAATTTCTGCGGTCCGACCGTGGAGGAGAGTATCTTAGTTACGAGTTTAGCACACATATGAAAGACTGTGGAATAGTTTCACAACTCACGCCTACCGGAACACCACAACGTAATGGTGTGTCAGAACATCATAATCGTACTTTATTGGATATGGTTCGATCTATGATGTCTCTGACTGACTTGCCACTGTCATTTTGGGGTTATGCACTGGAAACCGCTGCATTCACTTTAAATAGGGCACCATCTAAATCCGTTGAAAAGACACCGTATGAATTATGGTTTGGAAACAAACCTAAGCTGTCATTTCTTAAAGTTTGGGGATGCGATGTTTATGTGAAGAAACTTCAACCGGATAAACTCGAACCCAAAGCAGAAAAATGCGTATTCATAGGATACCCTAAGGAAACGATTGGGTATACCTTCTATCACAGATCCGAGGGCAAGGTCTTTGTTGCCAAGAATGGATCCTTTCTTGAGAAGGAGTTTCTCGCGAAAGGTGTGAGTAGTCGGAAGGTAGAACTCAAGAGGTTATTGAACCTTCTCTTCATGAAATGGCAAGTAGCACAGCTCGAAGTTGTTTGAGTTGACTTCACCTAATGAAGAGAGAGCTAATGATATTGATCATGAAACTCCGAAGAGGACACTACGAACCTCGCAGTCAAGCGGGACACGTGCAGCTCCTGAAGCATGCGGCAATCCTGTTATGAATTTCATGATTGATGAAATAGATGACCTCGACGTATGAAGAAGCGATGATGAGCCCTGATTCCAACAAATGGCTAGAAGCCATGAAATCCGAGATGGAATCCATGTACGAAAACCAGGTTTGGACCTTGGTGGACTTACCTCACGATCGAAAGGCCGTTGAGAATAAATGGATTTTCAAAAGAAAAACTGATGCTGATGGTAATGTAACCATCTATAAGGCTCGACTTGTCGCAAAGGGGTTTCGACAAATTCAAGGAGTTGATTACGATGAGACATTCTCTCCCGTAGCGATGCTTAAGTCGGTTAGGATTATGTTAGCAATTGCTGCATATTTCGACTATGAAATATGGCAGATGGATGTCAAAACTGCGTTCCTCAATGGTAATATTGAAGAAGAGTTGTATATGATACAACCTAAGGGTTTTGTCGATCCTAAGGATGCTGATAAGGTGTGCAAACTTCAGCGATCCATCTATGGACTAAAGCAAGCATCCCGGAGTTGGAATCTCCGCTTTGATGAGGTGATCAAAGAGTTTGGATTTGTCCAAACTTATGGAGAGGCTTGTATTTAAAGTGAGTGGGAGCAATGTGGCATTTCTGATATTATATGTGGATGACATATTATTGATTGGAAATGATATAGATCTTTTAAACAGTGTTAAAAGTTATCTAAACAGCAAATTTTCGATGAAGGACCTTGGTGAAGCTTCATATATATTAGGCATTAAAATCTATAGAGATAGATCAAGACACCTAATTGGGCTATCGCAGAGCACATACCTTGATAAGATATTAAAGAAGTTTAATATGGACGAAAGTAAGAAGGGGTTCTTACCTATGTTGCAAGGCAAGACATTGAGTAAGACTCAAAGTCCGGCTACGGCGGAAGAAAGAGAGATGATGGATAAGATCCCCTATGCCTCAGTCATAGGCCCTGTAATGTATGCCATGCTATGTACAAGACCGGATGTGGCACATGCTATTAGTTTGACTAGTAGGTACCAATCTGATCCAGGTTCAGAGCACTAGATAGCAGTCAAGAATATCCTTAAGTACTTGAGAAGAACTAAGGATATGTTTCTTGTATACGGAGGTGAAGAAGAGCTAGTCGCTAAGTGTTATGTTGATGCTAGCTTTGACACTGATCCGGATGACTCTAAGTCTCAATCCGGATACGTATTTCTCTTGAACGGAGCAGCAGTTAGTTGGAGGAGTTCCAAACAACCTGGGGTGGCTGGATCAACAACGGAGGCGGAATATGTTGTTGCTTGAAGCGTAGCGAGAAGCGGTTTGGATGAAGGAGTTCATAACGGAACTAGGTGTGGTTCCTAGTGCGTTGGACCCAATGGTGATCTATTGTGACAATAATGCAGCCATAGCCAACGCCAAGGAACCAAGGTCTCACAAGAATTCCAAGCATATTAAGCGCCGGTTTCACTCCATCCGCGAGCATGTCAAGGATGGAGATATAAAGATTTGTAAAGTGCACACGGACCTGAATGTAGCAGATCCGTTGACTAAAGTACTCCCTAGGGCAAAACATGATCAACACCAGAACTCCATGGGTGTTAGATTTATCACTATATAAACTAGATTGTTGTCTCTAGTGCAAGTGGGAGACTGAAGGAAATATGCCCTGAGAGGCAATAATAAAGTTGTTATTATGTATTCCTTGTATATGATAGATGTTTATTTTGCATGCTATAATTGTATTGATAGGAAACATCAATATATGTGTGTTTAATAAACAAAAAGGGTTCCTAGTTATGCCTCTCTTATAGACTAGCTTGTTGATTAACAGGATGATCAAGGTTTCCTGATCATGGACATTGGATGTTGTTAATAACAAGGTCACACCATTGGTGGAATGATGTGATAAACATTCATCTGAAGTATAGCATTACGATCAAGTCATTATGTTTATATTTCTATAACATCATACGAAGTAATCTTTATCCTTAGACCATGAGATCATGTTAATTGCTAACACCGGAAGAGTATCTTGATAACATCAAACGTCACACCGTAACAGGGTGACTATAAAGATGGGTTCAGTACTACGAAGGTGTTATGTTGTGGCTCATGGCTCAAGTGTGGAATGTGTCAATCCGGATGACGGATAGATATACGCTGGGCCCTCTCGGTGATATCACATTAGGATAGCTTGCAAGCAAGTGATGTGATCACTAGAATGTTATATCACGGGAACGAGAAAAGAGTGCATGTCGGTAACGAGATCAAACTAGGTATGGAGATACCGATGATCGAATCTCGGACATGTAATATATCGAGAGACGAAGGGATTTAGTTACAAGCGTTAAAGGTTCTCACGATCACAGGAGTCATCGTTGAATGTGTAGGAGTCAGTACGGATCTCCAGGTCCCGCTGCTGATTATTGATCGGAGAAGGGTCTCGATCATGTCTGCATTATTTGCGAACCGTAGGGTGGCACACTTAAGAGTTACCGGACACCATTTTGGAGCACATATGTTTCAGACGAAAGAATTGCAAAGCGCAGGAATTGTTTCAATAGAAACCGGAAATTGTTTCGGGTGAAATTGCAGAAGGTGGTTCTGCATGTGATATTGAAATATTGCAAGGGGCTATATGTGAATGTTTGTTAATTAAAGTAATTAACAAAATTCTGAATAAATTTAATAAAAGAGTTTTATTAAATGAGAGAGCATTAAATTTGGAGAAATTTAATGCATTTAAAGTGGAGACTTTAAAAGGGAATGTGAAGAGGCATTTTAATGTGGAGGGGTTACCACCACATGAATGGGGGAGGTGAGGGGTCACCCCCCCATGCGCCGGCCATGGAGAGAGGGGCCCCTCCCTCCTCCTATAAAAGGCCACCCATTCCCTCCTTCATCCTCACACCTCCTTGTGAAGGATCTCTCTCCCCCTCTAGAATTATTCCCCCATGGTCTCGGATTAGCGAGATACATGTTCCCGGTGGCATTTCGTCTGGAAGGAGTTGCTGCTTCCGCTGGATCGCTGGAGCAAGGAGGTGGAGGTTGTCCGGTGGCTTGAACGTGTGTGCGAGTGCGGATGCGCTGCTGAGTTGCGGCGCTCGGACTTCCTCACGATCTTGAGATCGGCAAGTGTACGCTACATCAACCACGAGTTCCTACTCGTTAACAAAACCTCGTTGTCTTCGAGGGTAAGTTCTCCATGGATGTATGTCCACCCGTTGCTCTGTATCTAGTAGATAGATCTTGGCGTATAGTTCTCATCGTAGGAAAATTTTTGTTTTCTATGTTGCGGACCCAACGCAACATACATCACAGGGTACAAGCAGAAGCACGGCAAGGACTCCGATCCACTCACCGAGGAGTTTGACCCCGAGGTTGCGGTGCTGGCGGGAGAAGGCCTGAAGCATGGCCGCCTATGGATTGGTGACAGGTCTGTCGACCCAATGACCGTTCCATCTCTACACCAGGCCCGTAGTGGTTGTAAGAGTGGCGGGCCTCAGGTGCAGACCCGCCCACGGGCTTCGGATATAGCTATGGACCGCTTACGGGTATGTTCTTCCTCGGTCCTCTACGCTTAATTACATGTTTTCCATTGCAATGTTAATGACATATCGCGACGACACAATGTAGGCGGAGATGGAAGCAAGGGAACAGAGAATCCGAGAGGAGTCCCAACAGCGGCAGGCACAGCTGGAGCAGCAGCTTAAGGAGCAGCAGATGCAGCAGGTGCAGATGCAGCAGTAGATGCAGCAGCAGATGATGATGAGCTGGTTTATGAACCAGCAGCTTCTGACTGCTGCACCGGGGAGTATTCCTACTCCTACTCCTCCTTTCGCCTTCTCGTGGGTAAGTGGTTAACTTAATATCTCCATCTTATGTTATCTTGTCTCATTGTTTAATGGTCGTAATATTTCCCCATGTTGTAGTTGCCCGAGTACTTACCAGGTGGGTCGACGAGTGGATCGAACGTGCCGCCCTTCCAGGAACAACCCAGTCAGATCTCGATGACTCCTCATACCCTCGCCAATCCAAACATCATCCGGAGCCTGACGCAGTTTCCAGGTGAAAACATGTCACTTGTAGAATTTCAACTTGAAGATGCAAAATTGTAGCTATGCCACTTGTAGAAAATGTAGCAATCTCATGATTTTTCTTTTGATCGTGTATAGGAGAAGGACACGGAGGAGACGGAGAAGGACACAGAGGAGACGGAGAAGGACATGGTTAGCTACCATCAAGATTAGTTCTCCTAATTTTGGGTTCAAAATGTAGCCATGCCATGAGACTTGTAGATTATTGAGCCATGCCATGTCACTTAGCCAAACTTAGCCATAGAGAAACATAGCCATAGAGGAAAACATGAACTTTTCCATGGAAATAGAGCTTGTAACTTGTATATTGAATTTACTCTCATGTGAGCCACTTGTAGAGGTTTCTAAGTTTCTCGTTTGATCATATCTAGTGTGGCATGTGAATCTTATGTATTTGCTTTTGATTTTGTAGGAGGAATCACCCCGGAGGTTGATCTTCACCGTTTGTGGCCTACATGTTGACTATATGTTCCTATGGAGTGAGGACTTGTGGTTGGTGAACTTGTAATATTGCAAGATGAACTTGTGAACTCTATGTGAACATGTGGAGCTATTTTGTGGTGTGTTTGATCTATTTGTGGTGTGTTTGATGTATTTGTGCAAAACTTTGGTTATATGCATGCATATCTGCTCTTGTGATGCCACAAATGTTGTCCTTTATATATATATTTATTTGAAATTTGCAAATGCAGGAAATATAGCAAAAAGAAACAAAAAATGCAACAGCTCCTTTGCCGGGGTGGTGGGCATTTTGTCACTATATCGTGGGCATACACACGGCAAAGGAGACACGTGGCGCCAGGCTGTAGCATCTGGCATGCCGGGGTGGTGGCTCCAGGCGTTTTGCCGTGCGGAAGGGAGAATAACACACAGCAAATAAGAGCACACGGCAACACGCGAGGCACACGGCAAAGAAAAGCGCACGTCAACGCGGTAGACACACGGCAAAGTAAAGCCCACGGCAACGTCGTAGACACACGGCAAAGCGCCGACGCATGGCAAAGCGGAGGCTCACGGCGAAGACTAACGCACGGCACGCGGTAGACACACGGCAAATAAATGCTCACGGCAACACCGTAGACACACGACAAAGCGCCGACGCACGGCAAAGCGGAGGCTCACGGCAAAGACCAACGCATGGCACAGACTAGGCACGCCGTTTGGGCACGAGATGCCCGTTAACTGCTTTACTTTGCCGGGCGTGCTGGAAAACTCACGGCAAAGGTCTTTGTCGTGCGTCCCGGTGAAAGCCCATGGCAAAGTCGCTTTGCCATCCCGCACGCTGCCGTCCACTCTTTGTCGTGGGTTGACTCATGGCAACGGCTTTGCCGTGTCTTATCATGTCTTTGTCGTGTCTTTCTTATACACGGCAAAGGAGAAGATTCCTGTAGTGCACCTTGCCATTGTGTATTCTAGGATAAGCCCAAAAACAAATAGTGTATGCCATGGGGAAAAATACAGGATATAGAAGTAGTCCCTCCATTCCAAATTAAATTACACAACTCTGTATATCACACACTAAAATGTGAGTATCTAGACAAAGTCGCATCACTTATTTTAGAGTGAAAGGAGACATGTAGTTACATAAGACCACGAGAACCATGCTCTAAGCTACAGTATGGCTGAAGAAAAACATTAACCTACATACCACGATGATATAGTGTTACCTAGCTCAACTGGTTGGGGAGTAGATGGACAAACCCAACACATGAGTTCAAATCCTCACGGATGCAAATTTAGGTTCCTATTTATGCTTGAGAATCAGGCTCTCCTAGTACTCATGCAATTTAACCTGAGGACCATCCTTGGTATTTTACCGAGATTAAAATCATGGTACTCATTCTTAATGGTTGTGTTCATCCCTATTTGCTATAGAGGCTCGAGAAGTGAAATTCTCCCCCATTTTAAGAACGATAGAATCGCTGCACACGCCTCTCGGGCTTTGATGGTGGTTCTCCCTCGGCGGATGGCGGCACGGGTCGCATCTGCTGGCAGGGGTGCAGTCCTAGGGTTTCTCTCACGCCAAGACGAAGATCTGCCTTCAGCCCGTTTCCATTGATCTCGTGGTAGTGTCGTGTTCCAGAAGGCTCCATCGGCGAACTCCCATGAGCGATTCATGCCTGGAGATTGTTGGAATGGATGGGATTCGATCGCGCGCAGCCGTTGTCTTTCTGACCGTTTGGTTTCAGAGGGAGCGAGGCGAAGCTTTGAAGTTTGTTGCCATCGTGGAACATGTCTTTAATTCCATGGTGAAGTCAATGTGCGGAGAATGTCCTGGAAGACAAGATTTGTGGACTAGCAATGGTGGGTCGAGTCCTAGTGGCGATGAGGAATTGGTTTGGTGATTCGTAAATTGTAGCAGCGGCATCGGAAAGTGGGGGCGTCAGCACAGGAGAAGTTCACAGTCTTACCTTGCAGGGTGCAAATCCAAGGTCTGGCCTTAATTGGTTGTGCCTGGCAATGACTTTATTGAAGGCATTGTTTTGTGAGCGAGGACTTTCTCTGGGGTGAAAACCTATGATCTTTGATCAGGCGACAATGGTGTTTGTGTTCTTTTTCCTTCTTAAAGACGTCGCTATTGGAGATATTGAACTTCTGGTGTTGTTTCCGTGAGATTGGTGTCGCTGCTACTAAGGCTCTTATCGCTATAGCGGGACTTTTCTTTTTTGTAATTTTTCTTTTTTCGGCTATGTGGATCCGTAATGCCAATAAATTAATACGTTGTTGCAAATGATGGGTGTAATTGGTATTATCACGATAATGCTCCTTTCGTAAAAAAATGCTGCTTTCCAAAAAGAAAAAATGTTATCAGTGAAGTACACGCGGCCGGTAGTGTATGCTTACCACAAGTCCACGGCATGCTTACTCCCAACTAACAGTGCCACTTTCACGCTAGGTACAAATCACATCAAACAGCACACAAACCCCATGTCACGGTCGCAGGAATTGTGCTTTTTCTAAATAGAGGTGATACCTTGGCCTCTGCATCAAATAATATACACAATTTTATTTATTACTCAACATAGATTTATAAAGAAAATACAAAGATCAAGTAACATGTCGTAAACTACATCCATACTGAAGATAAGACCAAACATGCAGGAATATGGTTTTACCTCCACCGAGAGGGCCTGAACCTGAGTACATCTTTGTGTCATCATGTTCCCAGATTTTCCATGCAGCCTAAACCACTCTACAATATCTCTTCTGACATCTCTCATGGCTACCGTCAAGGAAAACTCATGACATTCGGCACCCACCGTGAGGCATGTTGCACCTGAAACTGTGATTTGGGTGGGATTAATCCCATCTGAACGTAGAAGGTAAGAGCAACTCCAACAGCTTACCCATATATAGGTAAGAGGGGCAATAACCGCTCTTATGGGTAAGAGGAGCAAAAAATTAGCTCCAACAGCTTACCCATAAGTGGTTCCCTACCAAAAAAAATTGGGTGATCACCCATTTTTTGGCACCTTCTACCCATATATGGGTAGATGGACACAAATTTTGGGTAAGCTGCACCTTCTACCCAAATGTTGCCATGTCAGTAAAAAGAGAGGCGGGAGAGCATCAACCGCTCGCAGGGAAAACTGCCTTGACACGCCCGTCGCTGCCTCTACGGTGCCGCCACTCCGCGCCCCTCCTCCTCCTTGCCACCCGCTGATGGCTCATTGCACGGTACCCAGAAAAGTGCTGGTGCGTGGTTGATGTAGAGCTCGTTGGGAACCCCAAGAGGAAGGTATGATGAGCACAACAGCAAGTTTCCCTCAGTTATGAAACCAAGGTTTAATCGAACAAGTAGGAGTAATGAAACACCCCAAAGGTGTTGCTAGCTGAGCCTTGGCAGGGCGCACTACCGGTGCTAGTAGCAACGTGGAGACCTGCACAACACAACCATAGAACTTTGTCCCCAACTTGCGATGAGGTTGTCAATCTCACAGTGTTTTGCGGTAAACAAAAGATTAAACGTATCGAATGGAAAGAAGTAAAAGTTTACAGAAAGTAAACACAAAGAAGTAAAAGATTGTAGATTGTATGTAAAAGACAAGGACCAGGATCCATAGTTCACTAGAGGTGGCTCTCCTTAAGATAGATAACATGCTGGGTGAACAAATTATAGCGGGGCAATTGACAAACACCGAGAAAGCAATACATGCATATACTAATCATCTTGACTCCTTTGAGACCTGATCGGGCATTACAACATTATACATAGACCGCCATCCAACTGCATCTATGACTAATAATCCACCTTCAGGTTATCATCCGAACCCCCTCCAGTATTAAGTTCCAAGCAACAGATTATTGCTTTACGAACTGCATGTAAAGTGAACAATACGATTGTTCTATGAACAAAGGATTGTTGTTTTCTCCCTAGTAGCAACAACACATCTAGTACCTTAGAAATTTCTGTCACTTCCCAGTTACGGAGGCATGAACCCACTATCGAGCATAAATACTAACTCTTGGAGTTGCTAGCATCTACTTGGCCAAGATAGCTACTAACAATGGAAAGCATGCAAGATCACAAATAACAAAGACATGATAGAATCAATAATCAATCTGAAATAGCATCTCAATATCCATCGGATCCCATAAACACAACATGCAGAATTACAAATAGATGATCTTGATCATGAATGGAGCTCACAAGATCTAGACATGAAAGCACAAAGGAGGAGAACCAGCCATCTAGATACTACATGGATCCGTAGTCCAAGGATGAACTACTCACGCATCACACCGGAGGCTTGCATGGTGATGAAGAAGGCCTCGGTGAATTCCCTCTCCGGTGGTCTTGAAGAGCTTCAGATCCCTCCGATCTAGGGATGGAGATGGCTGACTCTGAGACTCTTTCGTGGATTTTTGATCGGGTACTTAGGGTTTTCGTCCCGAGGGCATCTTATAGTCGGAAGGGGAGACCGAGGTGCTGGGCCACCACCACCCCTGGTGCGGGCCTGGCATGTGACCAGGTGGTGTGGTGGCCGACCTCTCCGTCTCGTATTCTGGCACTTGATGACTTTCGGAAAAATAGGCACTTTGGCTTTTGTCCCATCCAATTCCGAGAATGTTCATTTTCTGACTTTCCTGGAAGCAAAAACAGCAGAAAACAGGCAGCTGGCACTATGGCTCTTGTTAATAGGTTAGTCTAAGAAATCATATGAAAAGTACTCCAAAGTTGGAACAAAACACAAGAAAGTAGATAAAACTAAGCATGGAACATCAAAAATTATAGATACATTTGCAATGTATCAACATCCCCAAGCTTAACTCCTGCTCGTCCTCGAGTAGGTAAGTGATAAATAGAAAGAATAATTTTTTAGGTGACATGCACCATCAAAGACTTGATCAAAGTATTTGTAAAACATTTAAAGCTGAGATCATAGTACTTCAATCATAACATGAAAGACAAAATTCTAGCAATAAGACAAAGAAACTATGATGCAACATGAAAAGGCACAAACAAAAGATTCATGAATAACAATGCTTTTCAAGATGTTTGTTTGTTTCACATAAAGAAAACATAGCATAATAGCATTCAGCTTGTCCCTCATAGAGTAGCAAATATAAATGCATAGGACACCTTCAAAGTTCATAAGAGTGACTAGATACAAATAGTTTAAAACAAGCAATATCAAGTTATGCATCAATCAACTAGTCTTGGGACAATGCACATTGAACTAAGAATGGCCACTATGCTCTCAAAGTAGGTGAAAAAAATAGAAGGTGGAGACTCAATATAATGGTGGAAAAAAGGCCTTTATAAAAGGAAGTAGGGATTCAAGTCTCATAAAGAGCTTCCAAAAATTATGGTACTTATAGCTTTCAGCTCCCATTGCCCCTATCATAAGCATCTTTAAGGTGATTAAGGTTAAAGTGACACAACTAAGAGGATATGCTTGACAAGTTATAAACCGAAATCTCATGCCCCTTACTTACGAAGACCGATCCTCATGCTACTCAACTTCAGTCACGAGTAAGCTCTTGTCATTGTAAGTATATGTGTATCATTAAGAACCGCCAACGGGGTACCCCTTGCACATGATACAGGAGCTTTCCCATAATCAAAATGACATGACAAGAAGACAATGAGCATCTTAGCGATCTTTTTATTTGCTATTTGCATAGGTTTTTATTGAGGATGCTTCATAGAGTGCTCATTATGGTGATGCTGCAAGTTTCCACCATGATTAGGCATGGCTTAGGCTAGCGGCCCAGGCGTTTCTCTAACACACATACAAACTCCATGATCTTACAAGTTCCACTTTTATTTCACACCACCGGGATCCGTAAGCAAAAGAACATGATATCAACGGGGTACAAAGTACAAGTGCAATGTTGAAAGCGTTCCCCATGAAACATGGTTCTGCTAATTTCAACTTATAAAGCACAAGCATATACGCAACAAAGAAGGACCCAATGGTTCAAGTTTATTAGATGCAAAAAGTAAAGTATGCCATCAAGTTCGTGAGAGCTTTAATCACTAGTTTTCTCATAACAAGTTTAATTTGGAAGGTAAATAAAAGCATGAATATACTTGGAATAGAATAAGCTAGTAGGTAGGTATGGTGGACTCTTTGGAATAACTTGGTTTAGGGAGTTGGATGCATGAGTGGAACTCATACTTTGTTGTGGAGGCTAGCAAAAAAAGGGCGACAAACTAAGAGAGCAATAATGGCCATAATCATGCAGAGCGACAAAACATCATTGATCAAAGCATAAAGTGATACTACAAGTTTAAAACTAAAGGATCATAAAGGCTATGGTGACTTGTGATAGTCATAACATGGTGTGAGCATGTGCCAAGTCAACCCAAATAAAGCATCAAAGGAGAATACCACTATACTATGCTTTAATATGCTAAAACAATGCATGATTCATCCAAGGCACATTAAGAAATCTCAATTGTTTATAACAAGTCATGCTACAGTAAATAATACTAAGCATAAAGCCAAAACAATATCAAGCATGGCATGACAGAGCACAGGCCACAGTCAAAAACGAGCTCTTTTCACCACATAAGCATGAACTTTCCTACTCTTTTCCAAACCAAACCATACTATTTGCAAACCAATGTATGAAAGAGGGGGTCCAACCAATTTATTCAGAAAACTAAGCAAACAAAAGCAAATGAAAAACCAAAACGAAAACGAAAAAGAAGACGCTCCAAGAACAACACAAATGTGCATGAAACAATAAAAATGAAGCGTTTGGAAGAAACCTGGAATTTTTATTGATGAAGAAGGGGATGCCTTGGGCATCCCCAAGCATTGACGCTTGTACTTATTGGATATTTCTTGGGGTGACACGCATGGTATCCCCAAGCTAGAGATTTAGTCCATTCTTTATCTCATTACTCATTCCTTCCATACACCTGAAATTTTTCCTTCATACAAAACTTCACACAATCTTTATTAGCAACATTAGTGCACTTAAGATAAATAAGTCTTAAGGTTCAGTTCTAACACCAAATAAACTTCCACTAGAACACTAGCTACTTTAGCACTTCCCTCAAAAATCTTAATTCCCCAAAAAGAACTCAAAAAGGAACCAACGGGAAGCAAATGCGGAAAATGGCAGAAATCTGTCAAAATAGACCAGCAGGTAAAGACGAATTTTTTCGAAGACCTTCTGTTGCTCAAATCAAAAAGTGTTGAACTAACGAAAGTTAGATAACAACCTGGGTCAGAAGCAAAAAAAATTACAGCTCAATCATACATACAGATATCTCTCACGAATTTTTACGGTGAAGCACAAAAATCTGTTTCTGGACAGCAATTTTTCCAATCGTTACTTCTCTCTCATTAGAGGTTACTCTTGGCACAAAAGGCAAATAAAAAGGATAAGGAGAGGTTATTACAGAGGTAATAACTTCCAAGACTCATCTAAAACTTTTGGTCTATCTCCCAATAAGTACTTTTCTTTAACGCCTTTAAGTTAGGCATAAGAAACAAAGAAAGAATCAAGTGTTCTCAAATGAAGAAGCATTAAGACCAAATTTCTTGCCCTTACCTCTCTTACTTTTATTCTTAACCTTGGGTAAAATATGTTTGTTTGGTGGATAAGAAAGGTACATGGTCCCCTTTCCCACATCTATTATTGCTCCAAGGAGTTCTAATAGGGACCTTCTAAGTGTAATTTGTCCTTTTCCTACACATTCAATAACAAGATAATCAATAGAAATCGTTTTCCCAAGGATCTTTGTAAACACTCCTTCAGCTATTATAAGAGGTAATATGGTAGTATTATTAGCAAGAGATATTTCTTTTCCTCCTTCAGTGAGCCCCCAAGTATTCAGAGATTTATAAATATCTTTGGGCATAAGACAAAATTCAGACATGATATCACAGCGAGTTTGAAAAGTTTCAGTGTTCATCTCAATCTTTACTGTAGGGAACCACTTTGATGGTTCAGAGTTTATTGGAACATAATTGTGATGCTCCCTAAGTGTATTATAGCAACTTTCTAAGCTAGTAGTGCTAGTCTCAAGAGTGTCCAACCTAGCAAATATTTTTGCGAAAGAAATATCAGTTTGGCTAGGCATGTTGTAAGTGAGGATCAATTTATTTATAGCATTAATAGCATCATCCTCATTACATTGGAGGAAATATCCTCCCACAACAGCATCTAAAGCATATCTATAGCAAAGAGCAATCCCAAGGTAAAAAATGCTAAGGAACAAGCTTTGAGTCATTTTAGGCTCAGTTTTTTCATGTAGATCGGAGATTCTAGACCAAGCTTTTTTAAAACTTTCCTCAATTCCTTGTTTAAAAGTGAAAATGATTTCCTCGGGTGACATAGTGATTGGAGCAAGGCTAGACATAGTGGCACTCAAGATAGGAACTAATTTTTTTGTGTTTTTCAAATAAGAAAGCAAACTAGTAAAACTATTTTTTTGTGTTTTTGATAATAAAATAAGCAAACAAAGCAGAAAAGAAAACTAAGCAAAACAAAAACAACAAAGTAAAGAGATTGGTTATGAGGGACTCCCCTTGTGAAGATGTCCTTGACTCCGCGGCAACGGCGCCAAAAAAATGGCGTTTACCGTGGGAGGTTCTTCTTCTTCATTCCCCGACAACAGCGCTAGAAAAATGCTTGATGGCTCAGTGCACGGCGCCTAGAAAAGTGCTGCTGCGTGGTTGATGTAGAGCTCGTTGGGAACCCCGAGAGGAAGGTATGATGAGCACAGCAGCAAGTTTCCCTTAGTTATGAAACCAAGGTTTAATCGAACCAGTAGGAGCAAGGAAACACCCCAAAGGTGTTGCTAGCTGAGCCTTGGCAGGCGCACTACCGGTGCTAGTAGCAACGTGGAGACCTGCACAACACAACCACAGAACTTTGTCCCCAACTTGCGATGAGGTTGTCAATCTCACCGTGTTTTTCAGTAAACAAAGGATTAAACATATCGAATGGAAAGAAGTAAAAGTTTGCAGAAAGTAAACACAAAGAAGTAAAAGATTGTAGATTGTATGTAAAGGACAAGGACCGGGATCCATAGTTCACTAGAGGTGGCTCTCTTTAAGATAGATAACATGCTGGGTGAACAAATTACAGTGGGGCAATTGACAAACACCGAGAAAGCAATACATGCATATACTAATCATCTTGACTCTTTTGAGACTTGATCGGGCATTACAACATTATACATAGACCGCCATCCAACTACATCTATGACTAATAATCCACCTTCAGGTTATCATCCGAACTCCCTCCAGTATTAAGTTGCAAGCAACAGATTATTGCTTTACGAACTGCGTGTAAAGTAAACAATACGATTGTTCGATGAACAATGGATTGTTGTTTTCTCCCTAGTAGCAACATCACATCTAGTACCTTAGAGATTTCTGTCACTTCCCCAGATTACCAGAGGCATGAACCCACTATCGAGCATAAATACTAACTCTTGGAGTTGCTAGCATCTACTTGGCCAAGATAGCTACTAACAACGGAAAGCATGCAAGATCACAAATAACAAAGACATGATAGAATCAATAATCAATCTGAAATAGCATCTCAATATCCATCGGATCCCATAAACACAACATGCAGAATTACAAATAGATGATCTTGATCATGAACGGAGCTCACAAGATCTAGACATGAAAGCACAAAGGAGGAGAACCAGCCATCTAGCTACTACATGGATCCGTAGTCCAAGGATGAACTACTCACGCATCACACCGGAGGCTTGCATGGTGATGAAGAAGGCCTCCAGGGTGAATTCCCCTCTCCGGCAGGATGCCGGGAAGAGGTTCAGATCCCTCCCGATCTAGGGATGGAGATGACGGCGGCTACAGACTCTTTCGTGGATTTTTGATCGGGTACTTAGGGTTTTCGTCCCAGGGCATCTTATAGTCGGAAGGGGAGACCGAGGGGGTGCTAGGGGCCACCACACCACCCCCTGGTCGCGGCCAGGTGGTGTGGCCGGCCTCTGGCCCTTCTCCGTCTCGTATTCTGGCATTTGATGACTTCCGGAAAAATAGGCACCTTGGCTTTTGTCCCGTCCAATTCCGAGAATATTCATTTTCTGACTTTCCTGGAAGCAAAAACAGCAGAAAACAGGCAGCTGGCACTATGGCTCTTGTTAATAGGTTAGTCTAAAAAATCATATGAAAAGTACTCCAAAGTTGGAACAAAACACAAGAAAGTAGATAAAACCAAGCATGGAACATCAAAAATTATAGATACATTTGCAATGTATCACCCGCTGGCCTCCTTCACGCCTGCGCGGGCCTCAGTTCGGTCGGGAGCAAGCCGCGGAGGCCGCCCACACCGACTAGCTGCCGGCTCCGATACACCACGGTGGGGTCCCTGTCAGGGCCACGAACAGCTCTGCCGCCACCCAACCTACGAGCTCCGGCCCCCTCCCACCACCTGCGAGCAAAGCAGCTTGCCTACGAGCTCCCCACCTACAAGCTCTGGTAGCCGGACTAGATAATGTTCCCGTTGACCGCCGGCCTCAATTCCGGCCACCGTGCCCTGGCGGCGACGCGGGCGAGGCCTGGGCATGCAGGGACAAGGGCAAGGCTTGGGAAAGCAGCGGCTCCGGCGAGGCCGAGGTGCAGCATGCGCGTAGGTCACTGCCGGCGGCTGTCCTTGATTGCTTTTTTATTTTTTTGAGTAGGGTCCTCAGTGTAAAAAGATGTACCGTGTTTAATTTTTTTTAAGGTCCCGGTTGTGTTTTGCCTAGATAAAAAATGGGTAAGCTGTTGGAGCAAATCATATTTCCCTACCCATACCTCCTCTCTCCTCTTACCCATACACATTTTGCTTACCCATATATAGCTAAGCTGTTGGAGTTGCTCTAACCTTGTTGCAGTCCGTGTAGGAGTAGGTTCACGATCAAGTACGAGTCCTAGTAGAACTAGAATTTACAGTGCTCGTCTAACCTTCTAGTCCCTCCGTGGTCATGTATAAAATCACCCATAGGATTGCACCTTGTAACAATAAAAATCACCAGAGAAATAAAGAGACAAGACAGACATGTCTCGTGCTTATGGCAATCCGAATATCCAGTTTCCAGTTTGCGTTTTATTTTCGTTGCCGAGTTCGAAAGTTTCTCGTCAAGAGGATCTGTTACAAGTGGCAACAAGCTAAACACTAGAATCAAATATTTGGAATCAGAGCCCAGGTTCTTTCCACAACAATGGGTGAAAGCGACAAAGAGATCCGTCGACGACTGGAAGTCCGGCAAGAGTGGTCGCTCCAAGGCGAACAAGGATGGCAAAAAATTGAAGAAGAAGGTCACGGCGACACCAACAAGCGGGGAGAGTTGTGCCAACGCGATGGTGCGGCGCAATATCCTGTGCAGTACTAGTAGCTAACCGACACTAACTACGGTGTTTGAGCAGTGAAGATGAAGATTATTCTCCGAATGGTCTGGGTGTGGCAGGCAATCACCGACGACGAGTGCGACCAAGGTGCCATGGACACTATAGCCCAGTTTGTGCTAGATTTTGTGCTGATGACATTGATAGAGTTCGAGACGGCAGAGATAAGCACGGGATGCATTCAAAGAGATGAGGATCAGAGAACATTGTCTCACAAAGGCTCAGGCACAAGTGCTGAAGTGCCAACTTCGCAAGTTCCAGATGATCGAAATGGAATCGGTGAACGAATAGCATGCGTCTCACCACCTTGGTGGGAGAGATCCGCACACTTGGTGGAAAGCTCGAGGACGTCTATGTGGTGGAAAAGTTTCTCAGCTTAGTTACTGATAAATTCACGTATATCATCGGCACGCTTGAGAAGCTTATCAGCATCGAGAATATGACCATAACAGAGGCGATTGATTCATGGTACTAAAACTGAGGACCAGCATCATGAGCATAAATATGAAACTGGATGGCATATTGAGGCTTCTTTTAGCATATCAGGAAACCGAATGAAATAACTAATCTTTTTGAAGAAGTGGTCCTTGACGATAATACAGTTGGTGACATTGATATTGAAAAGAGTAAATTGATTGACCTAATAGACAGGAAAAGTGCCAATATTGCTAGCAGAGCAACCATGATTGTAATTGAGTGTACTCATCTGGACAAGAATCATAGATTCTAATGCACAATCTATTTGGCCTACTGAATTGAACACACGAATTTGTTATGTTCACTCTATAAAATCCGCATTCTTGAAAACATGAAGAAGACGATGCTGGAAGAACAACAATCGCTCATCGTGACGGCTGTCCACCAAGGTGAAAAAAGGTAGTTACTCGTGTATCTCAACATAAACGAATGAAGTCACCTAAGTCTTCCTACTACTGCTGTTCCTTCTTACTTATTTTCGGATTTTCAGGATCTAAAGAAGAGGTTTTCTTAGCGGGCATGAATCCGGTAGCTTCTATTTATGTTCTGTTGTCTCACTTATGAGGAGCTGGTACTTCTTGATCAAGAGTAGTGACCATAAGTATTGTATTATTCAGTATTTTCTTTCCAAGTGTCGTGTGTAGAGATATCTCATGTATTGCCTTTATGAATAATAATTATGTATTGCCTCTTCTTCTTGTTATAGAAGAATAACGACTCGAAGACCCTACGAAGGTTTTCACGCTACACCAAAGACAACGATGGCTCCATACCGGGTACTAACACGCGGGTATATGATATCCTATAATGATGAAACTGCATATTTCTACGATTAGTTCGGTTTGAGAGGAAGGCGGATCTAGTTTTTAGTTTTATTAACCTAATTTCCTAGGTAGGGGAAGACACAGTGGCAGTGGAATTGGCCTTAGCGCTTGTCTTCTACTACAACTTGAGGCCTTGAGCTAGCTAGACCCTCGCGAACAGACACGAGTGAATAATTGGTTGGAATTGGAAGAAATCCCAGGGTCAAGAATAATAGTTTTCAGGTCTAACTTTAAATATTTGGAACTTTATGGTATGTTTTAAAGCTAAAGTTGTAGGTAAAAAAAAGTAATAGGTAATTCGTGAATGCCTCCCACATATGGTGTCGGAGCCGGTCGTTCATCCACATTTAGATGCCTCCCACATCAATTTATTTGCCTTACTCATCTTTTCTACTCCCTGACCTCAGGTCGAAACAACAACGGGTAGTGGGCGGCATGCCGTAGCGCGTCGCGTAAACGCACGCTAAACCCGAAAGGTTTCACTGACACACCGTGGCTTTACTTGATTATTTCAGTGGCTTTACTTGACTATTTCAGAACGAGTAGATGAGAATTGTCACTAAACTTTGATTATTTCAGAATGGAGGGATTAGACATGAACATTAAAACTATTGGTTTTTTTATACGTTGATCCAAATTCTATAAAGTAAAGGCCAACTTCTGACGGAGCAGAGCGAGGCCCGTCGCGGGAGGCTTGGGCCGATGCGGAGCGGAGTCTGAAGTTGGCCCACTCCGTGTCCAACATGGACACCTGTGGGGGTGCGGGGGGCTGTCGCCCCCTGCGGTACAGATCGTCGAAGACCTAGGTTTCCACTGTTATATAAACCTCTAGTAAGCCACCGGCTGGGATAAGTTGCATCTGTGAAATCCCCGATGTTATGTAAACACTCCCTATTATAGTGAAGTTTCGCTGGCTGGCGTCCGTGGTTTTTCCACTCTCTTTGTTGGAGAGGGTTTTCCACGTTAAATCTGTGTCCCCCTTGCTGCGATTTTATTTTCGTTCTTCGTTATTTACTTGTCGCAAAGCTAACAAGTGGTATCAGAGCCCCAGATTCTAATCTAGGGTTTGCGACATGTCGTCATTGAAGTTCGATCTACCGCAGCTGGACTACTCCACAAGGTTCTGCTTGTGGCAGGTGAAGATGAGGGCGATTCTCGCCCAAACTTCAGATCTGGATGAAGTGCTGGAAGGATTCGGAAAAGATGATGCTAAGAGCTGGTCTGACAAAGAGAAGCGGAAGGACCGTAAGGCTTTGTCTATGATTCAACTTCATCTGTCCAATAATATTTTGCAGGAAGTTTTGGCAGAGAAATCTGCTGCTGCTCTTTGGACGAAACTGGAATCGATCTGCATGTCAAAGGGTCTAACCAGTAAGATGCATGTGAAGATGAAGTTGTTCTCGCATAGATTGCAGGAAGGTGGATCGGTAATGAATCACTTATCTCTTTTCAAAGAGATTATTTCTGATTTGCAATGTATGGAAGTAAAATATGATGATGAGGATCTAGCTCAATTACTCTTATGCTCGCTGCCTAGTTCTTATACACACTTTCGTGATACAATGTTGTTGAGTCATGATAAAATAACCCTTGATGAAGTACAAGATGCCCTCAAACAGAGGGAAAAGATAAAACTATGGTGCAGGCAAATGGCACATCATCCAAGGCTGAAGCTCTACAAGTTCGTGGCAGGACCAAGCAGAGATCTAACAACTATGGCAACCGAGATAAGAGCAAGGACGGCAGAAGTCGTTCAAAGTCCAAGGGAAAGGACAAGTTCTGTAGGTATTATAAGAAATCTAATCATGTTATTGATGATTGTTGGAAGCTGTAGAATAAGGAGAAAAAGAATGGTACTTAACAACCAAAAGATAAGGATCAAGGTACTGGTAAGGCTGTTGTTGTTCTTTGGGATAGTTCTGACGGTGAATGTTTAGCCGTTTTTGCTGCTTGTGCATCTCGTGATGATGAATGGATACTTGATAGTGCATGTTCGTTTCATATTTGTTGTAACAAAGATTGGTTCAGTTCATATGAGTATGCAGACTGGAGATTTTGTACGTGTGGGGAATGACAACCCATGTCATATTATCGGAGTTGGATCTGTTAAGATCAGGACACATGATGGCATGATGCGTACGTTGAATGAGGTGAAGCACATACCAAACATGGCCAGAAATCTGATCTCCCTGAGTACCATGGACGTTGATGGATACAAGTACGCTGGTGGGCGTAGATTGTTAAAGGTATCGAAAGGTTCTCTTATTCACATGATAGGTGATATGAATTCTGCTAAGTTATATGTTCTTAGAGGTAGCACTTTGCCTGGTATTGCTACTGCTGTTACTTCTAATAATTCGGATGATTGTGGTAAAACAAATCTGTGGCATATGCGTCTTGGGCATATGAGCGAACATGGCAAGAGAGAACTGATTGATGGTTGCAACTTGGGTAAGTTTGAATTCTGTGAGCACTGCGTTTTTGGTAAGCATAAAAGAGTTAAATTCAATGCTTCCGTTCATACCACCAAAGGTATTTTAGATTATGTGCATGCTGATGTATGGGGGCCTTCCCGTAAGACATCTATTGGTGGTGCTAATTACATGCTTACTATTATTTATGACTACTCAAGAAAAGTGTGGCCATATTTTCTGAAACATAAATCTGATGTTTTTGATGCATTTAAGAAGTGGAAAGTTATGGTAGAAAAGCAAACTGAAAAGAAGGTAAAGGTACTACGTATTAACAATGGTATGGAATTCTGTTCTAATGGGTTTGAGGAGTTTTGCAGTAATGATGGTATGATCAGGCACCACACCATCCCTTACACCCCTCAGCAGAATGGCGTGGCTGAGCGCATGAACATAACCATCATCTCAAGGGCTCACTGTATGTTGTCTAATGTAGGTATGCATAGACGTTTCTGGGCTGAAGCAGCCAACAGAGCATGTTACCTTATCAACAGGTCACCTTCTATTCCACTTGAGAAGAAAAATCCCATTGAGGTATGGTTAGGTTCGCCTACTAATTATTCACAGTTGAGAGTTTTTGGTTGCACTGCTTATGCTCACGTTGATAATGGAAAGTTAGAGCCTAGAGCTGTTAAGTGCATGTCCCTTGGTTATTGATGACCCACAAGTATAGGGGGTGTATCGCAGTATTTTCGAGGGAAGTGAAACCCAATTTATTGATTCGACACAAGGGGAGCCAAAGAATATTTATAAGGCTTAACAACTGAGTTGTCAATTCAGCTGCAGCCGGAAACAATCTTGCTCACAGCAGTTTATCAGTAGCAATAGTTTTGTAGTAGGAATAGTAAAGTAACAGCGGTAGTAAAGCAAAGACAGTAGTAACAAAAGCAGTAAACAGTGGGATTCGAGTGCGGTAGGCATAGGGATGGATGGACGGGCGTTGCATGGACAAGCCAATTCACATAACAATCAGAACATAGGGCAATTGCAGATAAATAAGATAAACCATCCAAGTACTAGACAATCCTAGGCATGTGTTCCATATATAGTCATACGTGCTCGCAATGAGAACTTGCACAACATCTTTTGTCCTACTAGCCCGTTTGCAGCGGGGCCTCTAGGGAACTACTGGCAATTAAGGTGCTCCTTTTAATAGAGCACCGGAGCAAAGCATTAACACTCCTTAAACACATGTGATCCTCACATCAAAACCATCCCCTTCCGGTTATCCCGATTTCTGTCACTTCGGGGCCATAGGTTCCGGACATCAACGTGTGTATACAACTTGTAGATAAAACCAAAAACAATACTATCATAATGAATCAATAACATGTTCAGATCTGAAATCATGGCACTCGGGCCCTAGTGACAAGCATTAAGCACAACAAGTTGCAACAAAGTCATAAAGCACTAATAAAAGATACTAGGCACCATGCCCTAACAATCTGATGCCATTACATGAACGATCTCATCCAATCCCTACCATCCCCATAGCCTACAGCGGGGGATTACTCACTCATACATGGGGAAAACATGGATGGTCGATGGAGAAGCGATGGTGATGATGATGGAGATGATCTCCTCCAATTCCCCGTCCTGGCAGGATGCCAGAACGGAGTTTCTGGTGCTGTTTCGTGGAATCTGGTGGTGGCGGCGGAACTCCTTCGAAAACGCCGAACCCCAAGTTTTTAGGTCGGAAGGCTTCTTATAGGCGAAGAGGGAGACCGAGGGTGCTGGGCCACCACACCATGCCTGGCGCGGCCAGCCTAGCCTGCGCACTGGGTGTGGCTGCACCCAGCCCTCCTCGTCTCGTATTCTGCTGCTGAGTCTTCTGGAAAATAGGCACTTTGGCTTTTGTCCGTCAATTCGAGAATATTCATTTTCGACTTTCCTAGAACCAAAACAGCAGAAAATAGGCAGGTAATCGTGGCTCTTGTTAATAGGTTAGTCCAAGAAATCATATGAAAAGTACTCCAAAGTGTGGACAAAACACAAGAAAGTGGATAAAACCAAGCATGGAGCATCAAAAATTATAGATACATTTGCAATGTATCAACATCTCCAAGCTTAACTCCTGCTCGTCCTCGAGTAGGTAAGTGATAAAAAGAAAGAATATTTTTTTTAGGTAACATGCACCATCATAAACTTGATCAAAGCATTTGTAAAACATTCAAAACTGGGATCATAGTACTTCAATCATAACATGAAAGACAAAGTTCTAGCAATAAGACAAAGAAACTATGATGCAAGATGAAAAGGCACAAACAAAAGATTCATGAATAACAATGCTTTGCAAGACGTTTGTTTGTTTCACATAAAGAAAACATAGCATAGTGGCATTCAGCTTGTCCCTTATAGAGTAGCAAACATAAATGCATAGGACACCTTAAAAGTTTACAAGAGTGACTAGATACAAGTAGTTTAAAACAAGCAATATCAAGGTATGCATCAATCAACAAGTCTTGGGACAATGCACATAGAACTAAGAATGGGCACTATGCTCTCAAGAATGTGCTCATAGAATGTGTGGAGACTCAACAAGGAAATGAAAAGGTTTTGAAAAGTTTAAAAGGCTTCCAAATGCTGAAAGTATGATACTCGTTAGCTTTGAGCTCTCATTGCCCCTATCATAAGAATCTTTAAATGGTTAAGGTTAAAGTGACACAACTAAGAGGATATGCTTGACAAGTTATAAATCGAAGTCTCATGCCCCTTACTTACGAAGACTGATCCTCGTGCTACTCAACTTCAGTCACAAGTAAGCTCTTATCATTGTAAGTATATACGTATCATAGAGAACCACCAACGGGGTACCCCTTACACATGATATAGGAGCTATCCCATAATCAAAATGACAAGGCAAGCAGATAATGAGCATCTCAGCGATCTTTTTATTTACTATGTGCATAGATTTTTATTGAGGATGCTTCATAGAATGCTCATTATGGTTATGCTGCAAGTTTCCACCATGATTAGGCATGGCTTAGGCTAGCGGCCGAGGCATTTCTCTAACATACATACAAACTCCATGATCTTACAAGTTCCATTTTTATTTCACACCGCCGGGATCCATAAGCAAAAGAACATGATATCAACGAGGTACTAAGTACCAATGCAATGTTGAAAACGTTCCCCATGATACATGGTTCTGATAACTTCAACTTATAAAGCGCAAGCATATACGCAACAAAGAAGGACGCAATGGTTCAGGTTTATTAAATGCAGGAAATAAAGTGTGCCATCAAGTTCGTGAGAGCTTTACTAACTAACTTTCTCATAACAAGCAAACATTTTATTTGGAAGAAAACAAGGCATATTGAATATGCACGGAAGTAGCAAATGATGCTAATAGGTAGGTATGGTGGACACTTTGGCAATATTTGGTTTTGGGGAGTTGGAAACATGAGTAAAACATACTCAGTGAAAGTGAAGGCTAGCAATAGTAAGGGAGCGACAAACGAGAGAGCAATAATGGCCATAATCATGTAGAGCGACAAAACATCATTGATCAAAGCATAAAGTGATACTAGAAGTTGAAAACTAAAGGATCATAAAGTCTTAAGGTGACTTGAGATAGTCATAACATGGTGTGAGCATGCGCCAAGTCAACCCAAATAAAGGATCAAAGGAGAATACCACTATACTTATGCTTTAATATGCTAAAACAACGCATGATTCATCCAAGGCACATTAAGCAATCTCAATTGTTTATAACAACTCATGCTACAGCAAATAATACTAAGCATAAAGCCAAAACAGTATCAAGCATGGCATGACAAAGCATAGGTCACAGTCAAAAACAAGCTCTCTTTACCACTTAAGCATGAGCTTTCCTACTCTTTTCCAATCCAAACCAGACTATTTGAACACCAATGTATGAAAGAGGTGGTCCAACCAATTTATTCAGCAAACTAAGAAAGCAAAGCAAATGAAAAACCAAAACGAAAATGAAAAAGAAGACGCTCCAAGAACAACACAACTGTGCATGAAACAATAAAAATGAAGTGTTTGGAAGAAACCTGGGATTTTTATTGATGAAGAAGGGGATGCCTTGGGCATCCCCAAGCTTTGACGCTTGTACTTCTTGGATATTTCTTGGGGTGACACGCGTGACATCTCCAAGCTTGAGCTTTAGTGCATCCTTCATCTCATTACTCATTCCTTTCATACACCTGAAATTTTTCCTTCATACAAAACTTCACACAATCTTTATTAGCAACATTAGTGCACTCAAGATAATAGGTCTTAAGGTTTAGTTCTAACACAAAATAAACTTCCATTAGAACACTAGCTACTGTAGCACTTCCCTCAAAAAGCTCAATTCCCAAAAAGAACTCAAAAAGGAACCAACAAGAAGCAAATGCAGAAAATGACAGAAATCTGTCAAAACAGACCAGCAGGTAAAGACAATTTTTTTCAAAAACCTTATGTTGCTCAAATCAAAAAGTGTTGAACTAACGAAAGTTAGATAACAACCTGGGTCAGAAGCACAAAAATTCACGCCTCAAAAGGAGGTTCAGAGATTTTACACAATTTTTTACGGTGAAGCACAGAAATCTGTTTCGGGACAGCAACTTTCCCAATCATTACTTCTCTCTCATTAGAGGTTACTCTTAGCTCAAAAATCAAATAAAAAGGATAAGGAGCGGTTATTACTGAAGTAATAACTTCCAAGACTCATCTAAAACTTTTGGGTTATCTCCCAATAAGTACTTTTCTTTAACGCCTTTAAGTTAGGCATAAGCAAAAACAAAAATGGATAGAATAGAAGTAAGCGGAGATAATCATGGTTAAAACATTGTTTTGTTCAATGAAATCCTTTCATTAACAAGGTTGATCAGGTCTTGTTACCAAAACAATTTCTTATGAGACAAAACTTTGTATTCCACTAATGATTATGTTACCTCAACCTTGATAGCAATGGTCCCAATCATAATAGTTTTAGATTTTTCTCTTGGTATGGGACAATATATTTCTCCAAGTTGAATGCCTTCAACATGTTCAATTGAATTCAAACTATAAGTCCTTTCAATCTTCTTGGGGAAATAGACAGTATGTTCCTTGTCATTAACATTGAAGGTCACCTTTCCTTGATTACAATTAATAACAGCTCCTGTAGTATTAAGAAAAGGTCTCCCAAGGATAATAGACATATTATCATCTTCTGGCATTTCAAGCACAACAAAATCAGTTAAAATCAAGCAACTGTGAGCCACCTGAATAGGTACATACTCACATATACCCACAGGAATAGTGGTAGATTTATCGGCCATTTGCAAAGATATATCAGTTGGTATTAATTTTTCAAGTTGAAGCCTCTTATAGAGAGAGAAAGGCATAACACTAACTCCAGCTCCCAAATCACACAAAGCAGTTCTAACATAATTGTTCTTAATAGAGAAAGGGATAGATGGAATCCCTGGGTCTCCAAGTTTCTTAGGAACCTTACCATTAAAGGAATAATTAGCAAGGAAAGTAGAAATTTCTTCATTAGGGATCTTCCTTTTATCCGAGACAATGTCCTTCATATACTTTGAGTAAGGAGGCAATTTAATAGCATCAGTCAAAGGAATTTGCAGGAATAAAGGTTTCATCCACTCACAAAACTTATTATAGTGTTCATCTTCCTTTGACTTGTGTTTCTTATCAGGGAAAGGCATAGGTTTTTGGACCCAAGGTTCTCTTTCACTACCATGTTTCTTAGCAACAAAATCTTCTTTGGTGTATTTAGTATTCTTAGTGTGGTTTTCAGGTTCTTCTTCAACTTTTTCTTCATTAGGAACCACATTTTCTTCATTACCACTTTCAGTTTCAGCATCAGAGATAGATATACTATTAGGATCTATAGCAGGTTCAGAGGGTTCTATAATAGTTTTATGTTTCTTTTTCCTTTTCTTACGAGTAGAACCACTATTTTCAGCTTGTTGAGAATCCTGCTCAATTCTTTTGGGATGCCCCTCAGGATATAGATGATCCTGGGTAGCAGCACCACTTCTAGTTCTAATTTCATAAGCATGTTTTTCTTTAGCAGCATTAACTAGCAAGTCGTTTTGCACTTTAACGAGTTGATCTATTTGAGTTTGAACCATTTGAAAGTGTTTAACAATCATTTTAACATCATTAGAGGTTCTTTCCACAATATCTTTCAACTCAACAATAGCTCTAGTGTTTTCCATTAGATGATTTTGCACCCTTTTATTAAAGTTATCTTGCTTAATAATAAAGATATCAAATTCTTCTAAGCATTGATCAGGAGGTTTAGAGTAAGGGATATCACCTTCATCAAAGTGTTGGAGAGAGTGTACCTCAATAGTGGACGAGTAGGGAATATGCTTACATAATTCTTCTATAGGAGGTAAATTCTTGACATCTGCAGCTTTAATTCCCTTCTCCTTAAGACATTTCTTAGCTTCCTTCATCACTTCATCATTTAATTCAATAACTCCCCTCTTCTTTGATGTTGGAATAGGCATAGGAATAGATGGTTCAGGTACAATTACTTCAGGTATAGCTTGTTTAGGAGGAGTCCAATCTTCATAATTCTTGCTTATTTTAGCCATTAATTCCTCAGCTTCCTTAGGAGTCCTATTCCTGAAAACACAATCAGCACAACTATCTAGGTATGTCCTAGATTCTTCGGTTAGTCCATTATAAAATATATCAAGAAGCTCATTCTTAGGTAATGGACTTCAAATTGCATGAATCAAAGCACAAAACCTTGCCCAAGATTCGGGCAATACCTCTTTTTCTCCCTGTTTAAAATCAAAAAGTTCCTGCAAAATAGCATGTCTAGCACTAGGAGGAAAATATTTCTGCAGGAAAGTACTAATCAAGCACTTAGGGCTATCAATAGATCCAGGAGGTAAATTACTAAACCAAGTTTTAGCTTCTCCTTTCAATGAAAAGGGCAAAATCTTAGCAACAAAGTAAGTACGCATCTTAATATCATCAGAAAACAAGCCACTCATGGTAGAAAGTTCATTCATATGTGCTACCGCACTTTTATTCTTAGTCCCACAAAAAGGTTCTTTCTCAATAATAGCTATGTAAAATAGATCGAGAGAGAAATCATAATCTTCATCTATAATGTTTATGGGAGAAGCAGCAAACTTAGCAGCAGGAGATAATTTGGGTCTAATAGTACGCCTCTCAAGGAGACTCCTAGCAGCGCTCCTATCATGGGTGTTTTTACATTCTTTAATAAATTCATCGGTCATCTCAACATAACCATCTTCAATATCATAACTTTCACTAGACTCAGGTGAGCTAACAGGTGTGGTAGTTTCTTCATTAGGAGTTTCGGTATTTCCAGCTATAGTTCTAGCAATCGTAGCATCTAGGAAAGGACCTAATGAACCACTCTTATCAAGCACGGTAGAAGCAGCATCATAAGCATCAAAAGTTTCAGATTTAGCAGTAGTAGCAGTGTGTGTAGCATGCGTATGTGGTGGTGTAAGGAACTTACTCAAAACAGACGGTGAATCAAGAGCAACAGAGGTGTTCAGAACCATACCTCTTCTTGTAGTGGATGGTAAAATTGGAACCTTGCCATCATGAGACTTACCCATGATGGATGGATAGCAGCGAACAATAGAGAATCCAAGTGAACTTGATAAATAAAGCTATGCTCCCCGGCAACGGCTCCAGAAAATAGTCTTGATGACCCACAAGTATAGGGGGTGTATCGTAGTATTTTCGAGGGAAGCGAAACCCAATTTATTGATTCGACACAAGGGGAGCCAAAGAATATTTATAAGCCTTAACAACTGAGTTGTCAATTCAGCTGCACCCGGAAACAATCTTGCTCACAGCAGTTTATCAGTAGCAATAGTTTTGTAGTAGGAATAGTAAAGTAACAGCGGTAGTAAAGCAAAGATAGTAGTAACAAAAGCAGTAAACAGTGGGATTCGAGTGTGGTAGGCATAGGGATGGATGGACGGGCGTTGCATGGACAAGCCAATTCACATAACAATCAGAACATAGGGCAATTACAGATAAATAAGATAAAGCATCCAAGTACTACACAATCCTAGGCATGTGTTCCATATATAGTCATACGTGCTCGCAATGAGAACTTGCACAACATCTTTTGTCCTGCCAGCCCGTTTGCAGCGGGGCCTCTAGGGAACTACTGGCAATTAAGGTGCTCCTTTTAATAGAGCACCGGAGCAAAGCATTAACACTCCATGAACACATGTGATCCTCACATCAAAGCCATTCCCTTCCGGTTATCCCGATTTCTGTCACTTCGGGGCCATAGGTTCCGGACATCAACGTGTGTATACAACTTGTAGATAAGACCAAAAACAATACTATCATAATGAATCAATAACATGTTTAGATCTGAAATCATGGCACTCGGACCCTAGTGACAAGCATTAAGCACAGCAAGTCGCAACAAAGTCATAAAGCACTAATAAAAGATACTAGGCACCATGCCCTAACAATCTGATGCCATTACATGAACGATCTCATCCAATTCCTACCATCCCCATAGCCTATAGCGGGGGATTACTCACTCATAGATGGGGGAAACATGGATGGTCGATGGAGAAGCGATGGTGATGATGATGGCGATGATCTCCTCCAATTCCCCATCCCGTAGGTGCCGAACGGAGTTTCGGTGCTGTGGAATCTGGTGGTGGCGTGAGCGGAACTCCTTCGAAAACGTGAACCCCAAGTTTTTAGGTCAAGGCTTCTTATAGGCGAAGAGGGAGACCGAGGGTGCCTAGGGCCACCACACCATGCCTGGCCGGCCAGGCCCAGCCACTGGGGTGTGTGGCCAGCCCCTGCCCTTCTCCGCCTCAGATTCTGCTCTGAGTCTTCGGTAAAATAGGCACTTTGGCTTTGTCCCGTCAATTCGAGAATATTCATTTTCGACTTTCCGGAACCAAAACAGCAGAAAACAGGCAAATGCACTGTGGCTCTTGTTAATAGGTTAGTCCAAGAAATGATATGAAAAGTACTCCAAAGTGTGGACAAAACACAAGAAAGTGGATAAAACCAAGCATGGAGCATCAAAAATTATAGATACATTTGCAATGTATCAGTTATGGTTCAGGAGTTAAGGCATATAAACTATGGAATCCTGAAACTAAAAAGATTTTGTTGAGTAGGAACATTGTTTTCAATGAATTCGTTGTGTATCATTACAGCTTGCCATCAGATCCCTCTCCTGTTGCTATTGGAGAGGAGGGAGTTGGTGTGCAGGTGGAGCACCTGCAGAAAACTGTTGATAATAATGCTGTTGTTGATGATACTCATGAGGAAAATATTGATGATGATGTTGTTCAGCACTCACCTACTGTTTTGTAGCAGCCATAGGAATCTATTGTTGCTGATAGACCGAGGCGTAACATAGTTCCACCTCATCGCTTAATTGAAGAGTGTAATCTTGCTCATTATGCTTTGAGTTGTGCTAAACAGGTGGAGCATGATACTGAACCTGCTACATATAATGAGGTTGTTGCATCTGTTGACCGCGAGAAGTGGGTTTCTGCTATGCAAGAAGAGATGCAATCGCTTGATAAGAATAGCACATGGGAAGTTGTGCGCTTGCCTAAACAGAAGAAGGCCGTTCGCTGTAAGTGGATATACAAGAGAAAGGGAGGTTTGTCTCCTAATGAGCCTCCAAGGTTTAAGGCAAGGTTAGTAGCAAAAGGTTTCAGCCAGATTCCAGGTATTGATTATAATGATGTTTTCTCTCCGGTTGTGAAGCATAGTTCTATCCGTGTATTCTTTGGTATTGTTGCTATGCATGATCTTAAGCTTCAGCAGCTAAATGTGAAGACTGCTTTTTTGCATGGTGAACTGGAGGAGGAGATTTACATGGACCAACCTGAAGGGTTCATAGTTCCTAGAAAAGAGGATTTTGTGTGCAAATTGAAGAGGTCGCTTTATGGTTTGAAGCAATCTCCAAGACAGTGGTATAAAAGGTTTGATTCATTTATGATCTCACAAGGTTTTAAGAGGTCTCAGTTTGATAGTTGTGTTTATATAAAGTTTGTTAATGGATCACATATTTACTTGTTGTTATATGTTGATGATATATTAATTGTTGCCAAGATCATGAAAGAAATCACTACTTTGATGGCACACCTAAGTAGTGAATTTGAGATGAAAGATCTTGGTGCTACTAAGAAAATCCTAGGTATGGAAATTAAACGGGACAAAAAATCTAGGTTGTTGTTTCTTAGTCAGGAAAGTTACATTGAGAAAGTTCTTCAACGTTTTAATATGCATGATGCAAAGTCAGTTAGTACTCATGTTGTTCCTCACTTTAAATTGTCAGCATTGCAATGTCCTAGTTCTGATGAAGATATTGAGTACATGTCTCGAGTTCCTTATTCTAGTGTTGTTGGTTCCTTGATGTATGCCATGGTTTGTTCTCGCCTTGATTTATCATATGCTATGAGTTTGGTGAGTCGTTACATGGCTAATCCTGGTAAAGAACATTGGAAAGTTGTTCAGTGGATTTTCAGGTACCTCCGTGGCACATCGAATGTTTGCTTGAAGTTTGGCAAGACTGGTGAGGGACTCGCAGGCTATGTGGATTCAGATTTTGCTGCCAACTTGAATAAGAGAAGGTCCCTCACAGGTTATGTGTTCACGGTAGGTGGATGTGTCGTGAGTTGGAAGGCAACGCTGCAACCAGTTGTTGCTTTATCTACAACCGAAGCAGAATATATGGTTGTTGCTGAAGCTTGCAAAGAGTCCGTTTGGTTGAAAGGTTTGTATGCTGAGCTTTGTCAGGATGATTCTTGCATTAACCTGTTCTGTGACAGTCAAAGTGCTATTTATCTTACTAAGGATCAGATGTTCCATGAAAGAACAAAGCACATTGATATCAAGTACCATTATGTCCGTGATGTTGTTGCACAAGGTACGCTGAAGGTATGCAATATAAGCACTCATGATAATCCTGTTGATATGATGATAAAGCCTGTTCCTGTTGCTAAGTTTGAGCTATGCTCAAGCTTAGTTGGTATAACTACTTAGCCCAAGTGGTTGTTGGCGCCGAAAGTGTTTTCTTTGTTTGTTCAGGAAGATGATTACTGTTGATGCTACAATAAGGAATTTGTCTCAATGTGGAGTTTGTTATATGTTGATCCAAATTCTACAAAGTAAAGGCCAACTTCTGACGGAGCGGAGCGAGGCCCGTCGCGGGAGGCTTGGACCGATGCAGAGCGGAGTCTGAAGTTGGCCCACTCCGTGCCCAATAGGGACGCCTGTTGGCCCACTCCGTGCTCAACGGATTGTCGAAGACCTAGGTTTCCACCGTTATATAAACCTCTAGTAAGCCATCAGCTGGGATAAGTTGCATCTGTGAAATTTCCGGCGTTGTGTAAACACTCCTCGTTATAGTGAAGTTTCGTTGGCTGGCGCCCGTGGTTTTTCCCCTCTCTTTGTTGGAGAGGGTTTTCCACGTTAAATCTGTGTCCTCCTTGCTGCGATTTTATTTTCGTTCTTCGTTATTTACTTATCGCAAAGCTAACAGGTTTCCTTTAGCAATCCAACTAGATCATCATCGAAAACTATCATGATTGATCATTGCAAGTTTTCCTAGGGTTTCTCCCACGCTCTAGCGATAGGCGATCCTAGGTATTCTTGGTAAGGTTTGGTGACACTGAGATCACCTCGGTGTGCATCTAGGTTTTTTTTTCTCTCTGCCGGAGTCCATGTTCGTGTTCCCCTCTGCTTCCTGCTGTGCTTGCTTTGGACTCCTCTCTCGCTTACATGATCGTGCGTGGCAGAAGATGAATGGCCTATCGGGTCGTCCGCTTTCTCGTTTAGGGAAGGAAACTCTAATAAAATCTGCCATCCAAGTGATATCCGCCTATATCGTGAGCCATTTTCAGCTCGCGGCTTCAAACTGTACCACTTTCCGCAAGGCCGTTGCTGATTTCTGGTGGGGTACCGAGAATGGACCGAAGAAAATACATTGGAAGTAGTGGGAATGGATGTCGACTCCAAAGGCTCAGGGTGGAATGGGTTTCCGAGATTTGGTCCTTTTCAAAAAGGCACTGCTGGGGCATCAGGCTTGGAGGCTACATCAGGCTTGGAGGCTACTGGCGGATCCATCCTCCTTATGTGCACGTGTGTTGAAAGGACCCTACTTCCCAGATAGTGAGTTCTGGGATGCTCCTCGCCCTCTATACTTGGCACAACATATTGTTCGACAAGGAGCTCGTCCAGCAGGGGGTGCGTTGGGGTATTGGTGATGGGAAAGGTAAATTCTAACTGATTACTGGATTCCGGATACTCAACCTGACAGTGTTACTATCATCTCACCTTTACCGTCAAATGCTACAGTGGATTTGTTGTTGGATCAGGACAAGGGCCTGGGATGAGGAAGTTGTCTATAGCTTTTTTGATGAGGATGTAGCCTTGAAAATTCTTAGAGTCCCCCTCGGTCGTCGTGGCGGGGTGGATTTTTTCTCATGGCCGCGTTTATTCATTTCGGTCTGCCTATCACCTGGCAAGAGAGCAATCTATCCAATTGAAATGATGGTTCCAATTCTGCGACAGCAAAACATGTTTTACATGGAATCTCGATTGAATTCCAAGTGCTCACTCCCTAGAATTTCCAATTCAAATGATAGATCCAATTCCAGGATAACCAAAGAAGTCTACCATGGAATTGTCAAATGAATTCTACGTTTTTTATCCCAAGTGATGGGAGTCAAATGAGCCCTAATATCAAAGTTTGGATATTTAATTTACTGGAGAGAGGGGACGACCGCGAGGCAGTCTTTTTGGCTGTCACGGTGTGGCACAGCTGGACTCATCGCAATGTTGTTCACAATGGTGAACAACTGAAGCACCCAGGCAGCCTCGCTGTGCAGATAAAGTCATACATCGAGATGATTCTACAGCATCTATTCAAGCCCCCCGACCGTCCATAGACGTGAGACTACTTCTATTCCAGTTTGGTCTCCGACACCAGATGGTACGGCAGTTGTTAATGTTGATGCTGCTTTTTTTCTCTACTTCAAGAATGGGGGTCGACATTGTGATAATTTCTTGACTGCAGTCAGGTGCTCGATGCGGTTACATTGCCAGAGATAGCAGAAGCACTCGCTATTACAAGTGCAGTTACCCTCGCTCGTGAAGAAGGTTTGGTCAGAATCATCTTACTGTCAGACTGCCTCTCCATCATTCAGCGGATCAGTGGAGGATATCAAACGCCTTGCTACCTCTCTGTCTTTGTTGTATTTTTGTCACATTAGTCCCTTATGTAATAACTCCGCACATCCTTTAGCTCGTCGAGCAAACTCTAGAATTTATTTCTGAGGTTTTATGCCAGAATTTCTCCGGGATAAACTATGTATTGATGTTATTTGATCAATGAAGTGCTGAATTCTCAAAAAAAAAACTAGATCATCATCATCTTGGAGTTGTCAATAAAACACCTCCGTCACGAATTTTCCTATGAGATGCATCGCTTGTCAGAAAAAAATATCACCAGCAAACAAGCTCAAACAGCAGTAGGATAACTCCATAAAAGAAAACCTGGGGTATAACACAGGTTAACTAATCTATCGGTCACAAAATATCCTCAACTCTCATCACTAAATACGGGAAATATCATAACTCAGCTTTTGTATAAATTATCTAGACACAACAATGGCCGGATAACACATTGCCGTCAACAGGAAGTTCACGGCGATGGCAGTTAGCGCACTAACGGCGACAGGAAGTTCATGACAGTGGAGGATAACACACTGATGGCGATGGCGATGGTATTAAGCAGTAATACGTCTCCTTCAGACGTGAAAGAACAACCAGCCTGTCTGACATTCGCATACGAGGCTTTGCTAGCTCACCTATGTCTCTTCTCACGCTGCAACAAAACAAACTGATTTGGTACAAAATTATTATTCAGCGAAAGGAGTCAAAGATTTTGAGACGAGACTGACCTTGACCACTCGCCTGATTTTTTCGCATGGAACTCGACAGCTTTGTATAATCTATCAAGGTCACACAACATCAACCCAAACTTGGAGTCTGCATTTTTCTCCTGTAAAAGTAGAAAAGAGAGGAAATCACTATTTGTGTGTGTAATCGAAGTATTCTGAATGTTTCTGGCAAACGATTCTCTAATCAATGGAATTTAGTTTCATATAATCAGAGTTAATCTTGAAAAGAGCAGTTCTGGCTAGCCATCTCATACTAGGTGAAGGGATATTAAAAAATGACCACCCACAGAATGACAGAATGAAGCCTATACCTTGAAAAGAAGCAATTTTTCAACATCTAAACAAACATGCCAGACTAGAAAGATCAAGATAAATTTACCATTCCATTAGTCATTCTGTATTTCTGGAACTCCATAAGCCTTAGTTCTGCATCACGAAGAAGCAGCCTTTGCGGAAGCCTTGACATCTTGCTTCTTTCCTCTTCGTCTTGGTCCTAGTTATTATAACCCCAATGATAGTTAGAAATATAATCAAGTTTTGACACTTGTCCACAGTGAATATTGCTAAGATGTCTGGCACAAATATATTACACAGCAACATGTACAGGTCCCGCAGACCTTGAACAAATTGTTCAAAATGCCCCAGATGGCCAGATGTGATATTGCAATCAACAAGATAATGGAAGTCCATCTACATACATGGAAAACCGATGCTCGCAGTAGAAGGAGTAGCAAAAGACAAAGACCAAATGCAGGCCAGGCTGCACAAAGGGCAAACTTCATCTCATTTCCCTCGAGAATCTGAGTCAGCTCCAGCATTGCCCTGTGCAAGAATAACAACACTGTCTCTGGTTGGCAATATTATTACACAAGACAAAATATGTAAATGCATATTAAGCGATCCAACTAGGGGTAGGCGTTCCGGTGATACAGCTTTTATTTTGCTTCAATCAATTAGGGCATATTAAGCAATCCAGCTAGGGGCGGGCATTCATACAGATTTTGCTTTGCTTCAATCTATTAGGGTTTCAAAAAACATGTTTGCCAAGAGAAAAGCAAACTCACCCTTACAAAGCCTAATGATCGATCAAACCCATATAGACCAGAACTCCAGTTTGGTCAAATTGGTTACCCATAAAACTAAACCAGCTAAAATACGGACAATTAGTGAAGCTGAACAACACATTTTCAATTGGACAGCAACAAAAATAAACACACAAAGCAAGAAGGACAAGAAATATCAGATCCATAAATTTATGTATCAACCAACATCAGCAAAAAGAGACCCTTCGGTGCAATCCTTCAATGTGAATGCCAACATCATGGCTTGAGGTCATGACGCAATGCTGAGCAAGGTTTGTATGCAAATATCGGGTACTCTAGTCTAATAGGACCAAGATAGAGACGGACCAAATTAATACCTCGCACCCAAACATGAAAACCAAAATAACCAAAATTCTGTCAAGACGGAGTTGTTCGGGTTTAGTTTTCTGTTGATGTGCCCACCCCTAAATCTAGCCAGGCCAGAAATAGTATAACTTACTCCTGTTGACCCAACTTTTTTTCCTCCAGAGAACGATCCAGTTCCAGCAATTTCCTGTGTAAGAACAATCCAATTATCTCTGCTTGGGAATACTAGGTAGAAAAATATATCTACATGTTTTAAATAATACTGCGATGCAATAGTAGGAGTATTAACTTACTTCTGAATAGCATGTGCGTGCTTCTGGACCTGAAATGTTGGAAGTTCAGAAAAATGGAACTTACTTGAATAGAATGAGCACCCAAACACAGAAAATAACCAAACCTGATTAGTAGGCATGGCAAGTGCTAATTCTCTGCTGGGCGGTTTTTGAGGTAGGAGCATCAACTCTTTTTCACATCTGCATTTCTCAAATTAATAGATGCAATGAAATCCAGTGGCCAATCACTTTGGATGTAAAAGGGGAAACGTCAATTCAGCTTTAAATGATAGATGCACCACCATTATTATTAAACCAACAGACACATTTAGGCACCAAGTAAGCAGATGTAAAACAAGCAATGAAGATATCAATAACACATGTCAACAGGCTCTATACATGACTGCCCTCATCCGGATGCTATTGGAATGTATGACATGGTAAACTCCTCGTTCTAGGAAAGGAGCACCACATTTGTCTGGAAGTAAGCGTGAATGCAAGAAACATAGGCACCAGCGACTAAAGGGTGGCCACTAATCTGCATTATGAAAGCCAACATTCAAATGAACCAACAAGTCCATTTCTGAAACCAGCACATATGCTTCCTTTCCAAACACAACATGCGACATATACAACTGCTAAGCTAGACTCACACTTATAATCCAAAATGAAACCACAGTATCCAATAGTCATGTAGAAGCATTTCATCAATATACCACTAAACAATTGAAGCATTGAAAACCCCCCACGGTAGGATTTCACATGTTCCCAAGATTCTGTTTTATACTCTAGAAATCTTGAAATCAGTGCAGATATCAGCATCTATTCATATTATTTGGGTAAGTATGGGTAACTCAAGCTAATGCAATATATATTTATGTGTTGGGTTCGTAGCATGGAAAACAAAAAAATTCTACCGCAAGAACGAACAAAACCCAGATCTAATCTAGATAAAAGCCAAGATCTAATCTATTAGACATGAGCAACGAGATAGATCGGTACTAACCCTCGTAGAACCGAAAGCGTTACGAGATTAGATCTCGTGGATGATGTAGTCGATCACTTGCCGATCTCAAGATCGTGTGGACGATCCTTCCGGCGCCGCGTTCCGGCAGCACTTCCGCAGACGGTCACACGTGCGGAGTCGAAGCAGACCTTCCTCTCCCCGTTCCAGCGAGCAGCGGAGGTAGTAGATCTTCTCCACGGAATCCCAGCAGCACGACGGCGTGGTGGTGGTGGTGGAGGTGAGAATTCTGCAGGGCTTCGCCTATGCCTGTGCAGAAGAAAGGTGGAGGAGAGAGGCGGCAGAGATTGGGAGTTATCAGACAAGGTGTAAGAGGGGGCGCCCCCTCCCTTCTATTTAAAGGAGGGAGGCGCGCCTGGGGAGGGGGAGTCCTAGTAGGACTCCCTCCTCCTTGGGCCGGCGGGTTGGGGGGAGGAGTCCTCCTCCCCCACGAATCCGTGTCTTACCCCACTTGGTTTCTTTGATCCCTTTCTTGGTTTTCAAGCAAACTCCAAGAAATCCTCTAGAACCTTCCAGAACATTCCGAAACCTTCTAGAATCTCCATACAAACACTCCGGAACATTTCCTAACTTAGAAAATGATCCCCAATATACGAATCTCACTCTCCGGACCATTCCGGATCTCCTCGTGATGTCCCGGACCCATTCCGAGACTCCGAACAACATTCGGTCTCCAACGCAAATTCCATATCTACTTTAAACAACTTCGAACCTTAAGTGTGTCACCCTACGATTCGTGAATATGCAGACATGATGAAGACACCTCTCCCATCAATAACCATCAGCGGGATCTGAAGATCCATAACGGCTCCCACATACTCAACGATTACTTCGTGATCGATTGAACCAATTAACATACGAAACCAATTCCCTTTGTCTCGCGATATTCTACTTATCCGAGGTTTGATCGTCGGTATCTTCATACCTAGTTCTTCCTCGTTACTGATAAGTACTCTTTACTCGTTCCATGTTATGTCATCCCTTGTGACCTAGTCACATGCTTGCAAGCTATCTAGATGACACTCCACCGAGAGGGCCCAGAGCATATCTATCTGTCATATGGATGGACAAATCCCAATCTTGGTTCATGCGCTTCAACACATACTTTCAGAATACCCAATGACACCTTTATAACCACCCGATTCTGAGCGGCGTTTGATGTCATCAAAGTACCCATCCGGTGATGGTGATTAACATAACCTCATGGTCGAAGGATTAGGTTACTATGTATTTGAAAGCTTACAGCAATACGAACTTAATGACTTGATCTTATGCTACGCTTACTATGGGTGTGTGTCCATTACATCATTCTCCTAATGATATAACCTTGTTATTAATCACATCCAATGTCCATGATCAGGAAACCATGATCATCAATTAATCAACAAGCTAGTTCAACAAGAGGCTTACTAGGGACTCTTTTATGTTTACAAAACACACAAGTATTAATGTTTCCGGTTAATACAATTATAGCATGGGATGTAAACATTTATCATAAACATAAAGATATAATAATAACCACTTTATTATTGCCTCTTGGGCATATCTCCAACATTATGTAGCAGCACTATCATACTATGGTAGTAAAGATAATGGAACCATGGATAAATGTATATTCCAGAGAGAGCCCTAGAGAATAACCTGTGCAAAGATGCTTCAATCTGATGGACATCTTGTTTTGTCGATATAAGTTTATCTGTTCGCCTGAATGTCTTGTAGATCCCATCTCTAATGGAAATGATCTAGTGATTGCAAAAATAGAAAAAAAAATGTCAATGATGTAAGCATATTATGTGTTTTGTTGATATAAGTTCATTTGAATCGCTTGAATGTTTCGTAGATCCCATCTCTAATGGAATGATCTAGTGAATGCAAAAATAGAACAAATTTTCATGATGTAAGCATATTAATACAGATCTACAAATTTAAAGAAAGATAGAGGTTCTTGTAGCAATGGTGTTCCATGAAAATGAACTATCTAGATCATTACACTGCGTCTGCAGGAGACACTAACAGTTTCATGGATTATAGTCCCTCCATCCCAAAATAAGTGACGGCGCTTTGTCTAGATACACATGTATCTACACACTAAACACGTCTAGATACATGCAAAGCTACGTCACTTATTTTGGGACGGAGGGAATATGTATATATATATTTATCAGAAGCTTAATGGTAATAAGTACAAGTGTGTTAGTTAATATACATAATTCACTTCTATATGATATGCTAACTGTAACAAGAGTACATCTAGTAATGCACAAAATAGCATGTAATTTTCTTTTTTCGAGTATTTAGAACCTCGCAAAGTAATGCACAAAATGTAGACATGGCCAAAGAAGTCCCTACTTCCATAGAATAGCTTCACTTCCAGTTAACTTACTCTAGCATCATCGAACACAAATAACATATGCAGAAAGTGTCTTACTAGTTCCACAGCATGCTGATCCCAATATCCAGCCAGTGAATCCTTAGAATCTCGGATTGAGACGTCCGTGCCAGATCTTCCCATGAAGCTACTATGGCATAAAAGCCACAGAGAGCATGCAGAGAGGCCAATTGCTCCACACGTATAAGGTAGCCAGTATATCGTCTTATTTCTTGGTTTTTGATGGACTGCAAGCTACCATTGTAGAAAATTTGCTTCAGATAAATTAAGCAACTGCTTGATATAGTTGAAGCATAAGCAACATGCAGTGAGATACATGCTTGAGTTTGGACATGTCATTACTAAGTTATCAATGTATTGGTACCATAAAGCAATCACAGCAATGATTTATAGCAAGGAAGCTTGTCTCGCGACAAAAATGCCTTTTGTCCAAAGCACATGGAAAAATATATTTACTCTTGCAATAATATATATATAAATATTTCTATGAGAAGCATAATCAAGCAACCTTAGTATAAAATGGATCCTGTTAGTGCCCCCATCTGGGAATACATTTCTTGGAAGTAACTGCCGCTACCTAACGAACCTCTAAAAGGCGTTTACCCGTATGATAAGGATAACGATAGTTAAAAGATACGTAGAAGATATAACATATGTCCTAAATGAAAATAGAGTTGCTTACTTTCTTGGAGATAAAAGTATCTATCATCAAAAGGTTCTGATAGATCGAACTTATTCCAGTTTTAGTATCAACTTCAGCTACTGGAAATCTTTGCACCTGAAAACATGTAATTAGTCAATTATATGATATTTCATCAAACAAGCAAACGTGTTACAACTACTATCCGATTATATGAAAAAGTAAAGATTGCATACCTGAACAGAACGAGTTCCAAGAGATAGCTCCAGATTGAAGAGGAGTGGGTCCAAAGTAATTAATAGTGTGCGCAGCGATTGCTCTGACCACCATTCAGTTAATCGTCCTTTGCAGTTATCAACTTCTGAGTAAACCTATAGAAAAGGCAAATTAGACTTAAGTTCATAAAGGATCGAAATAATGTTATCCATACAACAAAGGTGTGCTTAGAATCTGACTACAGTACCCAGGTCGGAAGAGTGCAATTACCAAGTTTATATCAGCACAGTATAAGCAAAAGAGGTAATGCCCTACTTAGCAAAGCACAGTATAAGCAACATACCATTGTTTCTACTTCGTCATGATTAACTCGTTAGACTAACATACCTCTGCAAGAAAAACAGCGAAGCAATTTTGCAATTCGGTCAAGGCCTTGAGTCTTGTCGAGACCATATAATCAGCAGAGTTTAAAAGATGCTCGGATGGACTTCTGCTGCGAAGACCAGTAAGTGTTTGCCATGTTGTTTCAAGGAAGGCTCTTGGACCTCTTTCAAAGATCATAAAATACATCCGCTGCAAATTTGTTCCCTAAAAAAGTCCAGAAACAAAAATAGCAAAGTTAGCATAAATAAAAAGACAACACTTCTCTGCAGCAGTGTGAAAAGAACTTAACGAATTAACTAAATACCTCGGCTATGGACTCCCAATAGAGCAAGCTTTTCTGAATATTATGCAAAGTAGACAGAGTGTAATGCACAATATCTTCCAAGATAGCATGTACCATTGAAAAGGCAGGAAAATCCCTGCAAATGACGTAGTCAAAATAACACATAAGTAAATTTCCATCGTTACAGAGCAGTAGCCGCAAAAATATATATTAGCTCAAGCCAAGGGGTAAGTTTCCTGTATTACACACACTGACCAATTCCTGAACACATACGTCTACGAGATATTCACCGAATACCACTTAACGTTTTAGCAAAAATCCGCACAAAATTCAATTGTGCTGACCGAAGTCGAAAATAGAGCCGAGAAGCCGTTTCTCACCTGTCAGAGGGCATGGTGGCGCGATCAATTGGCAGCGGGAGACCAGCGCCTCGGCGGCGTCTGCGGCCACAAGCTCGGAGACGGCGGCGGAGATCGGAGGAGGCAGCGGTAGGTAGGAGGCGGGCAAAGTTGTAGGCAGACATAGGATCCGCCTTGGAGGGGAGGTCGGAGGTGTAACCTAGGGGAAGACGGATACCGCTCCCCAGATCTCGCCGAGTGACCACGGAGGGGTCTCGCTGCTTATGAGGGCCGGCGTCATGGTACGCAGCGACAGGATCCGCCATGGATAGCTAGGTCGGGGAAGAAGGATAGTGCTCCGCACGCAGATCTGGTCGCGTGAGCCCGGAGGGTTCTGCCCTTTGTGTATATCGTGCCGCCTAGTCCGTCAGATACTCAGATTAATCCGAAGCCGAACTCTCACAGTCACAGCTGCTACACTTTAAGCTGGGCGCTGCTGCAGAGTGCCCAGAAAGAGGAAGCTCGAGAAGGAGGCGGGAACCATCAGAATGGAGTGATTCAAACGAATAGTGAGTGGGCTAGTGTGAGTCGAATGGGATGTGGGCAAGTGGTTAGGACAATAGCGCGGTGCGCCGTTGTACCGATGTAACAGGTCAGCTATGAACCAGTTCCTCCTATTCATATTAATATTTTTAGATTTATCTAGATTCAAATGTACCTAGTCATGTTCTCAGATTTGGATCGAAGGGAGTAACAAAAGTTATCATCTTCGACCTTCTCTTTTTCTCTCTCTCTCTCTCAACTCCTAATTCTCGACTCCAATCTTAAGAACCCTAATCCCCAATCCGATGGCATCCATGCCTCGGCAAGGATGTTGCATGTGGTATCAGAGAGCTAAGCTCGATCGATCCATTGGTTGTTGCATGTTGGTTGCTCTTGACCGAACTAGCTGTAAATCCGAGATCGGCATTAGGATAAATTCAGAGTGGGAGTCACGACGTTCAAAGCTAGTGCACAGAGGCAACACAATTGGATATGCTGGACACCAAGTTTAGCGTGCAAGTGGGAACAATAGATCAAGCCCGGCCAAGGGGGGGGGGGGGGGGGCGCATCCATCAGGAGCAAGTTCAGATGGCGCGAGATCTCAAGGAAACAACCAGTTGTCACGATGGAGAAATGCCGATGCAAGTGTGATGGGTCCGGGATGACCCGCTCCCGCATGCGCATGCCCGTCAGGACTCAACGGGATTAGAGGGATATTAGGAGGTAGGACAGGTGGACAAACGGGTCCCATGTTAACTCCTCGCATGTGCAGTTGCCTCGTCAAGCATGCCTGAGAATTGAGAGGACCGTCTTCATGCATGCAGCAGCCTCGTCCACTGGATTAGGCTAGTAGTTGTTGCATATATTCCATTTCTCGTGGTACAGGCGGAATTTGGTGGGCGCTGCCGCTTATTCCGCTGGGGCAAAGCAGGATGGCACAAACAGGGTTACAGGGTTTTGCTGGCGGGATCGGAGGTGGGTTTGGCGGGTTGTCCCGTCCCACCTGCGTCGCTACACGCATGGCTGGAGAAGGTTTCATGGTGACCTCGCCAACTACGGCAGTATCACAACAATGACCTTAGTATGAGACTAGTTTCGGCTGCTAATTCCTGGAATCAGCGCTTATTTATGGAAATTGTCATATTAGTGTCATGGAACATTTGGAAACAACGGAACAAGAAGCATTTGATGGTGTTGCCCCAGAGTTCAACATATGGAAAAGGAAACTTGCTGCTGATATTGATATTTTAAGGATTAGAGTTAAGCCTGAATTAAAAGTAGTCCTCGATCACTTCATAGAAATTTTGAGAGTCTGAATTTTGGTAAGGGTAGTCATGGCCCCAGCATGACATTGTAAAAATGTTGTAAATACACTTTTGTCATTTAATATTAAGAGCAGTAGGAGCCTCTCCTGCTGTAATTCCTCAAAAAAAACTATGGCAGTATCACCATCGATGGTGGCAAATTCCATGACCTCATCACTGGCAGTATAACCACCACCATATCGACAGCCGTTTCGTCGCCCAACATCCATTCAGGTACCTCACAAACCCCCTGACGGCTGACGGCATGTTCAAGTCTGATGGGATCAATATCCGTGATGGCAAGTTCTATCTAGGAGATGCTGGATATGGTTGTCGCCCTGGGATTCTTCCACCCTTCGGGTCTACCAAGTACCATCTCAACGAGTTCACTAGAAAGAACAGGCCACAGAATGCCAAAGAGCTCTTCAATCTTAGGCATTGTAGGATTATGGTTACCATTGAGAGAGCATTCGTTGCTTTGAAGAATGGGTTCAAGATCCTTGATTAGAAGCCATTCCACACCTTCCCCACCCAGGTAAGGATAGTGCTTGCATGTTGCATACTCCACAACTGGATCTTGGGGTATGGCCTTGATTCATATGTGCCGGATGAGGAGAGTGTGATTCCAGACAAGAATGACACTGGCCATGGTGTCGAAGCATCTGACAATGAAGCTTGGAAGGATAAGAGGATGGAGTGGACAATAACAATGTAGAATGATAGACACCCCACCACGATCTGAGGTTCAATAAGAAGAAGAAGAGAAGAAGGTTGTAGTACCCCCCCCCCTCCTCTGTTCTTGAACAATAATGACGAGGGTTTAACTCATCAATGCCCATTGTTATGGACTTGGGTTTTGGAGAAGAAGGAATCACTGGATATCTCGATCGGCTAGCAAACAAGCACACAGGGACGCAAGATTTATCCAGGTCCAGGCCTCGTAGAGGACCCTACTCCTTCTTGTCTGCTCTTGATTGATGATGATCCGAAGGATTACAATATCGCCGATGGCGGTGTATGCGCAAATTAGATCTGGCGTATGTGTATGCGAGAGATCGATGTCTAGATCTATTGTCTATTGTGGCGATCTATTGTAGGAGTCGCGATCTGTCTATTGGGTGAATCGCCCTCCTCGTTGGACCCTCCTAGCCTTTATATATGGAGAGGCTAGGTCTCAGGTACCAATACGAGTTGGTTACAAGTTAGATTCAAACTCTAGTATTGAGACTTCCTTGTCTTGTGCGTTTGGGAGTCCGTGTCCATATGGGCTTTATACCACTCGAACCGTCATGGGCGTCATGGACCTTGGCAAGTCGTCGAGTGGGCCTTCCGTCGAGCCGCACCAGGTAGGCTATAGTTGGGTGCCTGTCGGGCATACCCATGTCAATAATCATGATCGACTGTGCTTGCGAACTGGCATTCGTATTAGCTAGGGTTGTGTGATGATGAACTAATGTACTATCGACTCGTAGTAGCTAATGTTTGTTTGTCGATGAACTTCCAATTGGAGAGATAGAAGGGTAAGATTATCTATTGAAGAGAAGAAGTGACCATAATTTAGTCCTAGGGACGATCAAACACACATACTTGCTTCACGTTTGGACTCTGGCCTTGCAAGCAGACCCAAATGGGCTGCACAAAATGTCCCACGGATGAACTGTAGGCTACCAAACGGTGTGCAAGATAGCCCAAGCCATATATGAGGCTGGCACTGTAGGCATATATGAGGCTGGCACTACCAGCCACAGTACTGCGGGACCAGGCTAAGAATTGCATGCAGGCTAACAAACACAACCCAAGTTTAGCGAGCAAGCGGGGAGACCGGATCAAGTCCGGCCAAAGTGGATCTACCAATGAATTCGATGGGGGGCATCCACGTTCAGATGGCGCGAGCTCTCAAGGAAACAACCAGTTGTCGCGATGGAAGAATGGCACGCACGGCTGGAGAAGGTTTCATGGCGAACTCACCATCTACAACAGTATCACCATCGCTAGTAGGAAATTTCATGGTCTCAAAACTAGCAGTACGACAACCACCAGATCGACAGCCGTTTCATCGTCCAACAGCAATTCAGGTACCTCACAACCCCCTGATGACCGTGGTGAGAAGCGTGTGTGGATGCCCCAAGATGGAATTCCCTCGTTTCGATGGGGTGGGTGTTCCAATGTGGCTTGATAACTGTGCTGCTTACTTCACGATGTACAATATTCTTGATAATTTTCGTTTGATGTCGGCCGATTCATTTACATGGAAACGCAGCGCACTGGTATCAGGCGTATAAGTTGACAAGAATATGCATATTACCCTCATTCAAGTGCAGCTATTCTTGCGGAATTCGACACCAATGTCTATGAAAATTGTACGTGGGAATTGTTGCTGCTGAAACAAGTGGGAACAGTACAGGAATACCGTTTGACATTCAGTCAGTTGGTGTATCAGATCGGACTGCACGAAGGGGTACATCTGAAACTATGCTCGTGACTCAATTTGTGTTGGGTCTGAAAGAATAGAGCCGCCAGGCAGTGGAAATGCATTTACCTCAATATGTAGTATGTACACATGGCCACTGAATATGCATTGGTACAGGAGGCCATCTTAGAAAGAACCAAGGGTGGGAAGTTTCAGCGATCCTTCCCTGCTCGTACTATACACCAACGAGTTGAGGCAGCACCTAAGCAGCAATTTGTTACTGGAGATGTGTGGAGAGCTAAGCAACTGAAGGAACACGGAAGAGCAAATGGTTTGTGTTACAGTTGCGGAGAGAAATTTTGCTCCTGGATTTGTTTGTGCAGCCAAACAAGGAGCACAAATCAAAGCAGCTGAGCTGGTTAAGGATAAAAGTTATCCTGAGCTGGTTGAGGAGAACAGAAGATGCCATGTTAAATGCAAAAAACAATTAGACTGAAGGCCGGCTTTAAATTAATGAAGCCACATATGGCAGATACAAGATGCTGAAGGTCAGCTTACAGGCAATGCACACAAGAAGAAAATGCAACAGGAAACACAACTTGAAACACGAGGCCTTCGTCTCTCCGCATGATCAGTCCTTGAGAAGAAACGTCGTGAAACAAGGCACGCCATCGAAGAAAATCATGTCTTTGCCCACTCCTAAATCGCCATTGTTGTTGTGTCATCCGCCTCCACCTCCGAAGAAGGCCCCTGCCTTCTCGCCCTAGATCGAAGGGTGTCGTACCGTCGGAAGGTAGTAGCTCCCCCTAGAGCACGAATGAGCACACATGCCGGCTTGCCGAGGAAAGGACATCGAGTAGGACCACTTCTACACACGAGCTGCCCACAAAGATCATCATCCACAGCACCACCACCCATCAAGACACAAGCTTTAGGTTGAAGTCACCACCTGAAGACGCAGCCAGAGATGTGGCAACCGGAAACTGTGGAAGGCCAGGTTTGTGTCGCTGTCTCAGAACCCAGACCTTGTTGTCGGAGAGGAGAACCCAATCTCCTCTCGCCCAGGCTCGAGGGCGCCGAACCGCCGGCCAACATGGCCACTTTGGCCGAATACAGCAAGCAAAGGCCCCAACTGACCACTGCCCAACGTCGCCACCAAAAATCAGCATGTCGCCACCATCTGCCCATCGACCACCGCATTGCTCGTCCACCCCGCAATCCTAAGGCGGTGCCTTCACCGAGGAAACGGTGCCAGCACGCCGCCGCCGCGCAATCTGAAAGATTTTGGGTTTTCACCCAGGACCAAGGGGGCACTCGCGGGTTCCCGGCTGTCACCTCTTGGCAGCCATGTGCGGGCTTCACGACTGTCACCTCTGGTGGTGGCGAGGGAGAGGACATGGAGGGAAGAAGCTAGGGGAGGCTAGGGTTTGTCGCCTCCCGAGTCGCCCCAGAGCGAAGCGACACGGGGCCGAGCCAGTGTTTGATTTCTCGCAGCAGCAGAGTATTTTTTAAATGCAATTTTGAAGGTGAAGAAGCAATGGAAGAGGCAGCTACATTGTTATCTGTCAATGTAATGGTTTGTACAGCTCACAGCAAAATAATCAGAAACCGGCTAACAGACTTAATTGTGCAACAACTGAGCTATCTGTTGCACCGAAAGTTGAAGTAGCTAATGGGGTGTACACAAGAAGTAAAAGTATTAGAATGGTACATGCCCCAAAGTCTCATTACTCTCATCAATTCTTGCACTATTGCTATCGTGATACATTCTGGAGAGTCTTTGACATAGGTATGATTACTCGGATGCTTATGCTTTGCTACCCTGCATTGGGTAAAAGGCTTAAGGCCAATGAGGATTTCGGATGATAGCCCACGGAAGCAGCCGACAAAAACTTTGATTGTATTAGGAAGAGACTATAAACTGACATTGTGTTGGTATTATAATTACGTGTATGTAAAAACTATCCGCATACAGCTTTGAGACCCGACCTATTATATATAGGACGGGAGAAGCCCAAGCGTGGGTACCCAAAAACTCCTAGGCAACTTGTAATAGTGTGATTCCTAAATATTCAGGTGACTTTGACTCCATTGTTTTCCTGATATCCGACAAAATCCTCAGCGTTCTCTTTTCTATGAAACCCTAAGTCCTTCACCATGGATATTGCCGAGGTTACCCCTCGTCAATTGGCGCCGTCTGTGGGAAACCTAAATGCTGGAACCATGGATTCGACGGACCGCTCTCCACCAAGCATCAACCTGACAAAAGCAGATCCACACCCGCCCACCCCTGTATTGGTACCCGCCGATTTCAATGGTGGATCCGATCTAATCATCGGAAGCTTCCACTTCCAAGTAGAAGACCCACAAAAATCGTACCCTTCGGCCCTGATCACATCAGAACCATCGGTGGAAAAACCTACGCCTACGGCGACACCAACATCATCCGTCGGATCCTCCATGGACGTCACAGCATAGATCGAAGCAGGCGAAAAAAAGCGAGCAAATCAAGACGGAGCTGGGGGACCTTGATGGCCTTTATGGCAATCTCTCCCTCGGATCAGGTCCTCGGCCAACTCCACCACGCAAAGCAAGCCCGGAAAATTCAGAACCCGAAGAAAGCAGCGAAAACGTCGACTTCGGAAAAAGGATGGCGAAGATCTACCCAGAACTATAATCCCAGAATATTACCAGTACATCCTTTGAAGAAGAAGACAACGTCATCAGCCCATGCATAACATGACACCAAGTGTAAATGGTCAACGGGAATACCTCAACACCACGCGACTCTAACGGTAATCCTATCCTCGACCCCAATGATATTTTATCGGATGACAATACAGGAAATCGCAGCAATGAAGGGGACCACGGAAACGGAGGAGACACGGCGGATAACCGCATAGTCCAAGGAAGAGGCGGAGAACCGCATGGAGGAGAGAGGCAACATCTTTGGCTACCAGCAACGGCATGGCAAAAAGCAAGGGAAGCAATTTCGGGAGCAGATCCGATAACAGCGGACGCCTCACGCGGGGATCTATTAGCGTACCAATATCTGCTTCATAACAAGAAGAGAGACCTACTCAGGATGCAGAGGCAACTCGACGAAAGAAAGAGATTAGCCGACGAATCTAGCTTACGACGAGCACAGTTAAGCTCTACCCAAGGATCAGGGAGAGTAACAGGAGGAGCACCGCCAAGAAGGGGAACATCTCGACTGCAGCATATCCCCAAAGCAGAAAGAAGCGGACTCATTTGAGATCTTGATCTATCGTTCATGTCAATTGACCAAGCAGGAAACATCAAAGCAAAAACGGCCCAGGCAGCCATTGTGGCCGCGCAAACATACCTGATCACAACTCAGCCCGCACCTGACAATCCCCGCGGCCCTCCATCGCTCCGCCCTGATGAACCTTGGCATGGTGGGAGCCTCTCTCGTAGAAGCAGAGCAAGGAACCACGCGACAACCCGATAGATCCCCACGCTGTCGCAGCAGCCCTCAGCAAGTGGGACACACCCGACGATCTCGATCGCCACACCAGGCACACCTCGTAGGACCCGAGCCACGAGGCAACATGAGAAACGACAACACGCAGCACAGGAACGATGGATCAAGAGATGAAAACCACAACCGACGATACCATGATGGACACAACGAAGATGATTACGAGCTATGCGGGGCCAGCTATTTCACTCAGCATATTCGCAAAACCTCAGTACCTAAGGATTTCAAACTTCCGCACGACCGCCAAAAGTACGATGGACTCCAGGAACCCAAAACATGGTTAGCAGATTATTTAGCCACTGTCAAGTTATAAGGCGGCTCCACAGCTACCGCAATGCAAAGCTTACAACTACACCTCACCAGTGCCGCAAGATCATGGCTCAGACAGTTACCCAAAGATTCCATCGGCAGCTGGAACAACCTAGAAGATAAGTTCATCCGGCACTTCCAATCCATGTTTAAACGATCTGCATCCTTGGAGCAGTTGCGGGCATGCAAACAAAAATCTGAGGAATCAATAAGAGCATTCATCCAACAATGGAATATCATTAAAAAACTTAGCTGAGTCCATATCCGACAAAAGAGCCATTGATGCCTTCAATGACGGCCTCCACCACTGAGAATTCATAGAAGAACTCGGACGGGTTAAACCCAAAACAATCTCACAGTTAATGGAAATAGCAAATCATTGGGCTGATGGAGAAGATGCTTTGCATAACAAGCGTACGCGATCACCTGAAAAAGACAGGGATAAATGCAGCAACGAGAGAAGAAGAAGGAACAACAATGGAAACACGGGACCAAGTTACGTCGTAGCCAATTTCTCGAGTGAAGGTAACAACAGAAGCAACGACTACAACAACGGGTACCGCCATAACAGGGACGACGTCGGAGGAATCTAGTCAACACAGCGATACCAGCCAAGAGCTCTAGACCCGCCCATGTTCGCAATGCAAATGCTGGAAGGACCCTGTAATATGCATTTTTACGTGGATTCAGCAGGCAGACGATAATCTAACCATCTCATGAAAGACTACCGAACATTCTTGAAGATGCAGGAGCTATGCAATGCAAAAGCAACCGAAGCGGCAAACCGAGGATATACATCTGTGCCTAGCACATTAGCCATCGGTACACCACCATCACTAGCAGTGCTACCACAAAACACAACTGATCAAAACAGTGAATACCCTAGGTCAAAAGGGGCAATGTCCATGATTCAGAAAGGGCGTCCATCCAACATAACCTAGAAGCTCATCACACGACAAATCAATATGGCAGAACCCAACATCAACCACACATGAATATCTCCACTGGTCAGAGCAAGAAATCACATTCAGCAGAGCCGATCACCCGCTTCAGGTCCCACGACCGGGTCACTCAGCCTTGATAGTTGAAGCACAAATTGGCGGGTTCGATATGAGTAAGGTCTTCATGGATGCAGGAAGCAGCATAAATCTGATCTATGCAAAAATGCTAAGAGCAATGGGCTATCCCCTGGACAATCCCGCGCCAACAGAAACATCTTTCCATGGAATAGTACCAGGTAAAGCCGAAATTCCTTTATGAAAAATATTTCTTGACGTTCTTTTTGGATCCAAAGTAAATTTTAGGCGAGAAAAACTCGAATTCAAAGTCATGGACTGGCCATCACAATATCATGCGATCCTGGGACGACCAACTTTCGCACGATTCATGGCAGTTCCGCATTATGCATACCTAGTCATGAAAATGCCAGCACCAAAAGGAATCATCACGGTAAAAGGAAGCTTCACAAGCACCGACAATTGCGATCGGGAGTTTAACAAAATTTCTAAATCTTTCGGGATGGCAACAGAGTTCGAACAACTCAAAACTTCAGCAATCGCAGAACCACTAGAAGTAGCGCGTGTCAATCCCGATCAGGCTTTTGACACTTCAAAGGACACAAAAGAAGTACAGATCCACCCCGTTGATCCGACAAAAACAACATTTGTGGCTTCCAATCTTGGTCTCGCATAGGAAAGCACGCTCATCGGGTTCCTCCGTGAGCACTAGGAAATCTTCGCATGGCTACCTTCTGACATGCCACGAATTCCTAGGAACTCACTGAGCATGCATTAAATTTGGATCCAAAGGCGAAGCCAGTAAAGCAACCGCTTCGTCGCTTCGCAGAACCAAAGCGTAAAGTCATTGGAAAGGAGCTCCATCGCCTTACTGACACCAACTTTATCAAAGAACTAACAAAAGCATAGTAGATCGCAAACCCAGTATGTGTTCTAAAGAAAAATACTACAGAACTTCAGATGTGCATCGAATTTACTGCACTTAACAAACATTGTCCAAAAGATCACTTCCCATTGCTACGAATCGACCAAATAATCGACACAACCGCGGGATGCGAATGTCTTTCTTTTTTGGACACTTACTCAGGATACCACCAGATCAAGATGAAGGAAGAAGATCAGGAGAAAACAGCGTTTATCACCTTATGGTGTATTCTGCTACACAACAATGCCCTTTGGCCTCAAGAACGCTGGAGCAACATATCAGCGGAGGATGTAGAAATGGTTGGGAAGCCAAATATGCACAAATGTACAAGTATATATCGATGACGTTATAGTTAGAATAATACAAGGATCTGCACTCATCAAGGGCCTCGAAGAAATATTCGAAAATCTTGACAAGTTTAGCATTAAACTGAACCCGAAGAAATGCTCCTTTGGAGTCCCGGCAGGGCAACTCCTCGGATATTTGGTATCAGCAAGAGGAATCGAGGCTAATCCTGAGAAAATACAAGAAATTTTAACAATGGAAAAGCCAACAAATCTATGTGGCATACAACAGCTAGCATGGCGAGTAGCGGCACTCAGTCGTTTTATTGCAAGATTAGGAGAAAAAGCGTTGCCATTTTATGCCCTCATGAGGAAATCGGAGAAATTCGAATGGACGGAAGAAGCTCAGCGCGCCTTTGAATGTCTTAAAAGAACACTTTTGACATCTCCCATCATCGTGTCTCCAAAGGAAAAAGAGCCTTTACTGCTTTATATCGCTGCCACAAATCAGGTGGTCAGCACGGTCTTGGTCGTAGAATGACCCGAAGAAGGAAAAACCCATGGTGTAAAGAGGCCAGTCTACTTCCTGGGCGAGGTCTTATCGCCATCTAAACAAAGGTATCCACAATACCAAAAACTAGCGTATGAGTTATTTATGACAGCACAAAAACTACGCCATTATTTTTTGGAACATCAGATCATAGTGGTTAATGAAGCACCTTTGTCAAACATCCTCAACAATCCAGAAGCAACTAGGCTTGTCTCTCTATGGGGCATCGAATTATCCCCTCGAGACATCACGTATGAGAAGCGCAAGGCAATCAAATCACAAGTTTTGCTGGATTTCATACAGAATGGACAGAGTTGCAATGTGCGGGTCCACCTGACCTTTCTAGTGCCTGGACAATGTACTTTGATGGATCCAAAAGAATGGAAGGAGCAGGGGCAGGAGTAATACTAGTATCACCACAAGGCGATAAAATGCGCTATATACTTCGGATGAGCTTTGCAAACACATCCAATAATAAAGCTGAATACGAGGCCTTATTGCACGGCATGCGAATGGCAAAACCTTGCGGTGCAACTCGCCACAAAATCTTTGGTGATTCCAATCTTGTGGCATAGCAAGCAATGAACAAGTGCGATGCCGTCAGCGATAAAATGATTGCTTACCGCGATCTATATGGCATTAGGAAGCTCAATTTGATGGATGCGAAGTATCGCACATAGGAAGAGCAATCAATGAAGAAGCCGACAATCTAGAAAACATCGGATCCCTGTGCTTACCAGTGCCACCCAGGGTTTTTTGGAAAGAAATAACGGAACGATCGATCAAAGCAAAAAGAGTCTCTGAGGTCGTAGCACCGAAAATAGGAAAAAAGAATAACCCGTGAAAAAACTTGGGGGCTCCATCAGCGACCAAGAGTGTAGAAGAGGCCATCGAAGAAGAAGAACAGGAAATTGGAGAGGTCATGCTAATTGAACCTACATGGATGCAGCCGTATGTAGCATACATGACTAAGGGCGAGCTACCCGAAGATATGATAGAAGCCTGGCGAATCACCCGAAGATCGAAGGCCTTCAGAATAATTAAAGGGAAGCTGTATAAGAGAAGTATTTCTGGTGTGTTGCAGTGCTGCATGACACCCGAACAAGGAAAAATCATACTCAAAGATATACATGAAGGAGTTTGTGGTCATCACGCTAGTAGTCGAGCGATAGCTGCCAAAGCATTCAGGGTAGGATTTTACTGGATGACTGCAGTTTAAGATGCAAAAGATACCATCAGAACATGTGAAGCATACCAATGGTTCGCAACAAAGCCTAGAGCACCCACCACTGAGTTAAATCCTATACCTCTGGCTTGGCCCTTCGCTCAGTGGGGACTCGATATGGTGGGAAAACTTCACAAGTCATTGCCAGGAGGACACGTCTTTCTGCTAGTAGCAGTCAACAAATTTACTAAATGGATCGAAGCAATGCCTATCACCACCCAAGAAGGAACTTCGGCTATGAATTTCATTAAATCCATAGTATTTCAGTTCGGCATACCGAATAGCATCATTACAGACAATGGAACTAACTTCACATCCAATGAGTTCAAGGAGTATTGCCAGAAGATGGGTATCAAAGTAAGCTACGCCTCGGTAGCTCACCTGCAAACAAATGGACAAGTAGAAAAAACCAATGGACTCGTTACTGCTGGACTCAAGAAAAGACTACTTGCACCACTTGACAGAGCAAAAGGAGCATGGGTTGATGAATTACCGTCTGTCTTATGGAGTTTACGTACAACCCCAAATAGCTCGACACAAGAGACACCTTTCTTTCTGGTCCACGGCGCAGAAGCCGTGTTTCCTGTTGAAATATCATATGAATCCCCAAGAGTAGCTGCATATGATGAAGAGGAATCAAGAGAAGCACTCGAAGATGATGTGGATGCACTTGATGAAGCTCGAGATGAAGCCTTACAAAGAGCAACTATCTACCAGCAAAATTTGCACAATTACCACGGCAGACGATTGTGGCCTAGGTCCTTCATGGTAGGGGACCTAGTTCTCCGCCTCAAGCAAGATGGACACCGAAAGTTAGAATCGCCATGGGAAGGACCATACTTCATCACAGAAGTTATTTCCGGAGGAGCATATCGATTACAAGACAAGAATACAGGAGTCAAATACTCCAATCCATGGAACATAGTGCAGCTATGATGCTTTTATGCATAAGATTACTTACAATACGATAAGATTTACGGTTTGGCTTCTTAAGCCATAATATCCAGGCCAACGGCTAAGCACCATCCGCCAAAAATAATGTATCATTGGTTTTTCGCCTGGTGTATAAAAGATAAGTTTTTCAAAGCTTAAGTTCTTTATTATCTATATCCGTTCAAAAGATCTATGTTTTCCATCAAGCTAACAACAACTATGAGTTTATGTCCAGATACAGGCATCCGAATATAGCCTCGGGGGATACTCCCATCGGGAGCGCTAGCGCGTACCCGATAGAAATCCAATTATGTATAATTAAAACAAAAATATTCATTATTGAAAATACCTATGAGTTTTACATCGATGTATCCTCAAAAAGGTTACTCCCATCGGGAGCCGGCATAAAGCATCAAACTATCTGATAAAAGTCAGAAATATTGGCAGCCCAGCAGGCCAACCGCCAAAAAACCAAAATCTTGGATCGCGCTCAAACGTGGCAAAAATCCGAATGCTATGTTCAGAAACATGAAGGTAAGACCCCAGGATTCATCCTATGTGGCCTGGTAATCGCACAAGAATGTGCTCTGCCAGTAAAATATCCGTATCAACGATACGATGAAAAATCCCGACGGACGCGTTGGGTACCCGATAAAATAAAACTAGGATTCAGTATTTGATAAGACCGGATATAGCACATGCTAGGTTCTATCATGTATGCCATGTTGTGTACAAGAACGGATATAGCACATGTTGTCAGTTTGACTAGCAGATATCAAAGTGATCCTGGAATGGAGCACTGGACAGCGGTCAAGAATATCCTAAAGTACCTGAATAGGACTAAGGATATGGTTCTTTCTTATGGAGGTGATGAACAGCTTGTTGAAAACAGTTACACTGATGCTAGTTGGAACACCGATCTAGATGACTCGAAGTCACACGATAATGATTTATTTTGAATGGTGCTGCAGTGAGCTGGAGGAGTGCCAAGCAAAGCGTTGTGGCGAAATCTTCAACTGAATCGGAATACATAGCTGCTTCGGAGGCTGCACAAGAAGCCATATTGACGAAGGAGTTCATTACTGAACTTGGCGTGGTTCCTAGTGCGTTGGACCCGATGGCCATCTACTGTGACAACACAGGTGCCATAGCTAATGCACAGGAGCCAAGGTCACATAGCAAGCTGAAGCACATCAAGCTACGTTTCCATGTTATTCGCGAGTATGTCCGAGATGGTGACATAAAGATTTGCAAAGTACACACTGATCTGAATGTGGCAGATCCGTTGACTAAACCTCTCCCTAGAGCAAAGCATGACCAACACCAGAATGCCATGGGTGTTAGGTATATTACCATGTAATCTAGATTATTGACTCTAGTGCAAGTGGGAGACTGTTGGAGATATGCCCAAGAGGCAATAATAAAAGTGGTTATTATTATATCTTTGTGTTTATGATGAATGTTTGCATCCCATGCTATAATTGTATTATAAGGAAACACTAATACATGTGTGTTTTGTAAACATAAAAGAGTCCCTAGTAAGCCTCTTGTTGAACTAGCTTGTTGATTAATTGATGATCATTGTTTCCTGATCATGGACATTGGATGTCATTAATAACAAGGTTATATCATTAGGAGAATGATGTGATGGACACACACCCATAGTAAGCGTAGCATAAGATCAAGTCATTAAGTTCGTATTGCTACAAGCTTTCAAATGCATAGTAACCTAATCCTTCGACCATGAGGTTATGTTAATCACCATCACCGGATGGGTACTTTGATGACATCAAACACCGCTTCGTAACTGGGTGGTTATAAAGGTGTCATTGGGTATTCTGAAAGTATGTGTTGAAGCGCATGGACTAGATTTGTCCATCCATATGACGGATAGATATGCTCTGGGCCCTCTCGGTGGAATGTCATCTAGTTAGCTTGCAAGCATGTGACTAGGTCACAAGGGATGACATAGCATGGAACGAGTAAAGAGTACTTATCAGTAATGAGGTAGAACTAGGTATGGAGATACCGACGATCAAACCTCGGATAAGTAGAGTATCGCGTGATAAAGGGAATTGGTTTCGTATGTTAATGGTTCTATCGATCACGAATTCATCGTTGAGTATGTGGGAGCCGTTATGGATCTCCAGATCCCGCTGATGGTTATTGATCGGAGAGGTGTCTCCATCATGTCTGCATATTCACGAACCGTAGGGTGACACACTTAAGGTTCGAAGTTGTTTTAAGTAGATATGGAATGTGCGTTGGAGACCAAATGTTGTTCGGAGTCTCGGATTGGATCCGGGACATCACGAGGAGATCCGGAATTATTCGGAGAATAAGATTCATATAATGGAGATCATTTTCTAAGTTAAGAAATGTTCCGGAGTATTTATGTAGGGATTCTAGAAGGTTTCGGAATGTTCTGGAAGGTTCTAGAAGATTTTTTGGAGTTTACTTGAAAACCAAGAAAGGATAAAGGGAAACTTAAAGGGTAAGTAAGGGAAACTTGGGGGGGAAGGACTCTCTCCCAAGCTCCTGTCTTGTGCCGCCCTAGGGGTGGGCCTAGGGTGGGAACCCTAGGCACCCCTCCTCTATATATAGAGGGTGGGCGCCACCCCCTTTGCCCTCCCACTCCAAACCCTAGCCGCCTCTCTCCTCCTCCTTCCATCTGCTGGCTTAGGCGAAACCTGCAGAATTCTCTCCACCACCACCACCACGTGTCGTCTGCTGGGATTCCGTGGAGATCTACCTCCGCTCACTAGAACAGGGAGAGGAAGGTGCCGCCGACTCGCACGTGTGACCGTCTGCGGAAGCGCTGCCGGAACGCGGCGCCGGAAGGATCGTCTACTCGATCTTGAGATCGGCAAGTGATCGTCTACATCAACCACGAGATCTGATCTCGCACAAGGCTTTCGGATCTACAAGGATTAGTACAGATCTATCTCGTTGCACATGTCTAATAGATTAGATCTTGGCTTTTACCTAGATTAGATCTGGGTTTTGTTCGTTCTTGCGGTAGAATTTTTTTGTTTTCCATGCTACGAACCCATCAGTGGTATCAGAGCCATGTCTATGCGTAGATCTGTTGCACGAGTAGAACACAATGGTTTTGTGGGTGTTGGTGCTCGTGCCGCCTTTTGCTTTGTGTACTTTGCATCTTGCGGTATGGTGGGATGAAACGGCTCGGGCTAACCTTACATGTCATCACACATGAGACTTGCTCCACGCTTGACGTGTAACTTGCTTTGCACAAGTGTCTTTGCAGGTGTCTGTCTCTCCCACCATAGTATAGATCAAATCTACACTTTGCACTTGATAGCACTTGTATCAACGTTGTGGTTCAGTTTCGTAGGTAAGATCTGTTCTTATTCGAAAGCCCCAAACCATGTAAAACATGCAAAGAAAATTAGAGGCGTCTAATTTGTTTTTGCAGGGGTTTTGTGATGTGATATGGCCATCATGTGATTGTGATTATATTTGATGTATGCAATGATCCTTGTTGTAATATGGCAACCGACAGGAGCCTAATGGTTGTCTTTAATTCTGTTAAGACATGCGTGTCTATTCATCTTGTAATAGCTTTACTCCAAGTAGTTGTAATAGTTGCTAGTGATGATGGACAACCATGAAGCGGTGCTACTGACCTTGACGCAATGCTGGTGATGATGGAGATCATGTCCGTGCTTTGGAGATGGAGATCAAAGGCATAAGAAGAAAGGGTCATATCATATCACACTAATTATGAATTGCATGTGATGTTAATCCTTTATGCATCTTGTATTGCTTAGATCGCTACGGTAGCATTATAAGATGATCCCTCTCACTAAATATAAAGTAATAAAGTGTTCGTCCTTAGTTGACACTGTTGCTAAGACTCGTCGTTTCGAAGCATCTCGTGATGATCGGATGTGATAGATTCTACGTGTGCATACAACGGGTGCAAGCCAGATTTGCACATGCGGAAACTAAGGTTAATCTTGACGAGCCTAGCATGTACAGACATGGTCTCGGAACACGGAATACCGAAAGGTAGAGCATGAATCATATAAATGATATGATGAACATGAAGATTGTTCGCCGATGAAACTACATCTTCTCTCGTGAAGATCGGACTTGGTGTAGTGGACTTGGTTCGTGTAATCACTAAGACAATGTGAGGGATGTTTTTTTGAGTGGGAGTTCACCTAGTTAATTTAAGAATTAAAATTGAACTCAATTTATCATAAACTTAGTCTAAACTACTTGCAAATTTGTTGTAGATTATGGCGAACCTCTCCATCAATTTCAATGCGTTCCTAGAGAAAGAAAAGCTTAAGAACAATGGAAGCAACTTCACGGACTGGCTCCGTGGACTGAAGATTGTCCTCAGGGCTGGTCAGTTGACCTATGTGCTCGAAGCACCGCTAGGTGACCCACCTGCAGAAGATGCCACCGATGACGTAAAGAATGTTTACGCCACTCAGAAAAATTATTATTCCACAGTTCAGTGTGCCATCCTGTATGGTTTAGAAATGGAGCTTCAGAAGCGCTTTGAGCACCACGACCCGTTCAAGATCATTAAGGAGCTCAAGCTCATTTTTGAGACTCACGCGGCCGTGGAGAGCTATGAGGCCTCCGAAAAGTTCTTTAACTGTAAGATGGAAGAGGGTAGCTCCGTTAGCGAGCACGTGCTCACCATGTCTGGGCACGCAAACAAGCTCCAAGAGTTGGGGATAATGATTCCTAATGAGTTAGGGATTCACCGTGTCCTCCAATCACTGCCACCGAGTTATAAGAACTTTGTGATGAACTACAATATGCACTGCATGAACAAGACGTTGCCTGAACTATCGTCCATGCTGAAAACTGCTGAAGTGGAGATCAAAAAGGAGCACCAAGTGTTGATGGTCAATAAGACCACCAATTTCAAGAAACAGGGCAAGCCTAAGAACAAGGGCAACTTCAAGAAGGACGGCAAGAAAGCTGCCGCACCTGCTAAGAAGCCCAAGGCTGGTCCTAAGCCTGAAACTGAATGCTTCTACTGCAAGGGTGCCGGTCACTGGAAGCGTAACTGCCCCAAGTACCTAGCGGATCTGAAGAACGGCAACATCAAGAAGAAAGGTATATTCGATATACATGTTATTGATGTGTATCTTACTAGTAATCGTAGTAGTGCCTGGGTATTTGATACTGGTTCGGTTGCTCATATTTGTAACTCGAAACAGGAGCTGCGGAATAAGCAAAGACTGGCGAGAGACGAGGTGAAGATGCGCGTTGGAAATGGCTCCAAGGTTTATGTGATCGCCGTCGGCACGCTCCCTCTACATCTACCTTCGGGATTAGTTTTAAATTTGAATAATTGTTATTTGGTGCCTATGTTAAGCATGAACATTATATCTGGATCTTGTTTATTGCGAGACGGTTACTCTTTTAAGTCCGAGAATAAAGGTTGTTCGGTTTATATGAGTAATATATTTTATGGTAATGCACCTGAGATGAATGGTTTATTCTTACTGAATCTTGATAGTAGTGATACACATGTTCACAACATAGATGCTAAACGAACAAAATTTAATGATAATTCTACATACATGTGGCACTGTCGTCTTGGTCACATTGGAGTGAAGCGTATGAAGAAACTCCATTCTGATGGACTTCTTGAATCACTTGAAAGATGCGAAGCATGTCTAATGGGAAAAATGACTAAAACTCCATTCTCTGGAATAATGGAGCGAGCTATAGACTTATTGGAAATAATACATACCGATGTGTGCGGTCCAATGAGTGTAGCATCGCGTGGTGGATATCGTTATGTTCTCACTTTCACGGATGACTTAAGTAGATATGGGTATGTCTACTTTATGAAACATAAGTCCGAAACTTTCGAGAAGTTTAAGGAATTTCAAAGTGAAGAGGAAAATCATCGTAACAAGAAGATTAAGTTTCTGCGTTCTGACCGCGGAGGTGAATATCTAAGTTATGAGTTTGGCATGCATTTAAAGAAATGTGGAATACTTTCACAATTGACACCACCGGGAACACCACAGCGTAATGGTGAACTCTCTTAGATATGGTTCGGTCTATGATGTCTCTTACAGATTTACCGCTATCATTTTGGGGCTATGCATTAGAGACAGCCGCATTCACTTTAAATAGGGCACCATCTAAATCCGTTGAAACGACACCGTATGAATTGTGGTTTGGAAAGAAACCTAAGTTGTCGTTCCTTAAAGTTTGGGGTTGCGAAGCGTATGTAAAGAATTTACAACCTGATAAGCTTGAACCCAAAGCGGAGAAATGCGTCTTCATAGGATACCCTAAAGAAACAATTGGGTATACCTTCTATCATAGATCCGAAGGCAAAGTTTTCGTTGCCAAGAATGGATCCTTTCTTGAGAAGGAGTTTCTCTCAAGGAATTGGTTGGAAGGAAAGTAGAACTCGACGAGGTTATTGAACCTTCTCTCGGAGTTGAGAGTAGCGCACACGGAAGATGTTTTTGTGCCTTTGCACCAATTGGAGAGGAAGCTAATGATGGTGATCATGAAACTTCGAACGAAGTTGCTGCTGAACCTCGCAGGTCAACGAGGGTTCGTACCACTCCTGATTGGTATGACCTTGCCTTGAACGTCATGTTGGTGGACAACACTGATGACCCTGCGACGTATGAAGAAGCTATGGTGAGCCCAGATTCTGACAAATGGCTAGAAGCCATGAAATCCGAGATGGGATCCATGTACGAAAACCAAGTGTGGACTTTGGTGGACTTACCGGATGGCCGTAAGGCTGTCGAGAACAAATGGATTTTCAAAAGAAAAACAGATGTTGATGGTAATGTTACCGTCTATAAAGCTCGACTTGTCGCGAAAGGGTTCCGACAAATTCAAGGAGTTGACTACGATGAGACTTTCTCACCAGTAGCGAAGCTAAAGTCTGTGAGGATTTTGTTAGCAATTGCTGCATATTTCGATTATGAGATTTGGCAGATGGATGTCAAAATGGCATTCCTTAATGGTGACATTGAGGAAGAGTTGTATATGGTACAACCCAAGGGTTTTGTCGATCCTAAAGATGCTGACAAGGTATGCAAACTTCAGCGCTCCATTTATGGACTGAAGAAATCATCCCGGAGTTGGAATCAACGTTTTGATAAAGTAATCAAAAACTTTGGATTTATACAAACTTATGGAGAAGCTTGTATTTACAAGAAAGTGAGTGGGAGCTCTGTAGCATTCCTAGTACTATATGTAGATGACATATTGTTGATTGGGAATGATATAGAACTTCTTAATAGTGTCAAAGCCTATTTGAATAATAGTTTTTCAATGAAGGATCTTGGCGAAGCGGCATATATTCTAGGCATCAAGATTTATAGAGATAGATCAAGACGCCTAATAGTGCTTTCACAAAGTACATACCTGGACAAAGTTCTGAACAAGTTTAGAATGGAAGAGAGCAAGAATGGGTTCGTGCCCATGTTGTCAGGTAAGACCTTGAGTAAGACTCAAAGTCCAGCTATGGCAGAAGATAGAGAGAAGATGAATAATATTCCCTATGCCTCGGCCATAGGTTCTATCATGTATGCCATCTTTGTGTACAAGACCGGATATAGCACATGTTGTTAGTTTGACTAGCGGATATCAAAGTGATCCTGGAATGGAGCCTTTGGACAGCGATCAAGAATATCCTAAAGTACGAATAGGACTAAGGATATGGTTCTTTCTTATGGAGGTGATGAACAGCTTGTTGAAAGCAGTTACACCGATGCTAGTTGGAACACCGATCCGGATGACTCGAAGTCACTGATGCAGATCGTATTTATTTTGAATGGTCTGCGGTGAGCTGGAGGAGTGTCAAGCAATGCGTTGTGGCGAAATCTTCAACTGAATCGGAATACATAGCTGCTTCGGAGGCTGCACAAGAAGCCATATTGATGAAGGAGTTCATTACTGAACTTGGCATGGTTCCTAGTGCGTTGGACCTGATGGCCATCTACTGTGACAACACAGGTGCCATAGCTAATGCACAGGAGCCAAGGTCACATAGCAAGCTGAAGCACATCAAGCTACGTTTCCATGCTATTCGCGAGTATGTCCGAGATGGTGACATAAAGATTTGCAAAGTACACACTGATCTGAATGTGGCAGATCCGTTGACTAAACCTCTCCCTAGAGCAAAGCATGACCAACACCAGAACGCCATGGGTGTTAGGTATATTACCATGTAATCTAGATTATTGACTCTAGTGCAAGTGGGAGACTGTTGGAGATATGCCCAAGAGGCAATAATAAAAGTGGTTATTATTATATCTTTGTGTTTATGATGAATGTTTGCATCCCATGCTATAATTGTATTATAAGGAAACACTAATACATGTGTGTTTTGTAAACATAAAAGAGTCCCTAGTAAGCCTCTTGTTGAACTAGCTTGTTGATTAATTGATGATCATCGTTTCCTGATCATGGACATTGGATGTCATTAATAACAAGGTTATATCATTAGGAGAATGTCATCATGGACAATTGATGATCATCGTTTCCTGATCAAATGCATAGTAACCTAATCCTTCGACCATGAGGTTATGTTAATCACCATCACCGGATGGGTACTTTGATGACATCAAACAACGCTCAGAATTAAATGCGGGTGGTTATAAAGGTGTCATTGGGTATTCTGAAAGTATGTGTTGAAGCGCATGGACCAAGATTGGCATTTGTCCATCCATATGACGGATAGATATGCTCTGGGCCCTCTCGGTTGAATGTCATCTAGTTAGCTTGCAAGCATGTGACTAGGTCACAAGGGATGACATAGCATGGAACGAGTAAAGAGTACTTATCGATGTGAGGTAGAACTAGGTATGGAGATACCGACGATCAAACCTCGGATAAGTAGAGTATCGCGTGATAAAGGGAATTGGTTTCGTATGTTAATGGTTCTATCGATCACGAAGTCATCGTTGAGTATGTGGGAGCCGTTATGGATCTCCAGATCCCGCTGATGGTTATTGATCGGAGAGGTGTCTCCATCATGTCTGCACATTCACGAACCATAGGGTGACACACTTAAGGTTCGAAGTTGTTTTAAGTAGATATGGAATGTGCGTTGGAGACCGAATGTTGTTCGGAGTCTCGGATTGGATCCGGGACATCACAAGGAGATCCGAAATTGTCCGGAGAATAAGATTCATATAATGGAGATCATTTTCTATGTTAGGAAATGTTCCGGAGTATTTATATGGGGATTCTAGAAGGTTTTAGAATGTTCCGGAAGGTTCTAAAAGATTTTTTGGAGTTTACTTGAAAACCAAGAAAGGATAAAGGGAAACTTAAAGGGTAAGTAAGGGAAACTTGGGGGGGAAGGACTCTCCCCCCAAGCTCCTGTCTTGTAACCCTAGGGGTGGGCCTAGGGGTGGGAACCCTAGGTCGCACCCCTCCCTCTATATATAGAGGGGTGGAGGCGCCACCCCCCTTTGCCCCTCCCACTCCAAACCCTAGCCGCCTCTCTCCTCCTCCTTCCATCTGCTCTGGCTTAGGCGAAGCCCTGCAGAATTCTCTACTCCACCACCACCACCACCACGCCGTCGTGCTGCTGGGATTCCGTGGAGAGATCTACTACCTCCACCGCTCGCTGGAATGGAGAGAGGAAGGTCTGCTTCGACTCCGCACGTGTGACCGACTGCGGAAGCGCTGCCAGAACGCGGCGCCGGAAGGATCGTCTACTCGATCTTGAGATCGGCAAGTGATCGTCTACATCAACCATGAGATCCGATCTCGCCCAAGGCTTTCGGATCTACAAGGGTTAGTACAGATCTATCTCGTTGCACATGTCTAATAGATTAGATCTTGGCTTTTACCTAGATTAGATTTGGGTTTTGTTCGTTCTTGCGGTAGAAATTTTTTGTTTTCCATGCTACGAACCCATCACAAATCACTAGTAATAATTATAAATATGATGAACAAGCCACAAGTTAAGTTTAACCATGGGTGAAGTGACAAATCACAAGCATAGACTTACATTCTGCATAGAACATAGGTAGAATCTACGACCGGTGTTGCTTCCTTCAAATGCAACACACTTGACATGCTCAAACTTGTGGACACGGAAAACTTCGAAACAATCAACTGCTATGCCACAAAATGTGGGGTCTTCGATCTAGTCTAGACTCTAGAGCATAACAAATGTCCTGAAGACAAGAAATTGCAAATAATCTAGTTGGATCGAGGTAAAATTAAAAGCAACCCTAACCCTAGAAAGGATTTGGGGAAATTTCAACTTACCACTAGCAACGACGGGCTCATGCACTTGACGTCATCCCATCTTGGCATGGCAATTCTGGTAGCCGCACGGATGGCTCGAGGAAGAGGACATGGTAGTCTTGGCGCGAGCGTCGCCGCTGCCGATGACCAGAGATGATAGAGCCCACGACCGAGGAAGAGAGATCGATGGGGGGGTTTGGTTTTGGCAGTGAGCGGACATAGTAGAAATTGGTGAGATTTTTTATTTTGATTTAAATGAAATTCATTAAACATCATGCTCAGCTATATCTCTGGCAACCAGTAAATCAATGAAAGTTGGAGCCACATCAGCCCAACTAGTACATTCGGTCTCATCCTGAGAACCGAATCGAGCAAGGGAGTGAGCAACGCTGTTGCATGCCCTAGGATAATACAAAAATTGAAACAACTCTAGACTCCCTATGCAAAGACTCCTTGACTCGCGAAGAAGAACACCAATCGCTGATAGATCGTGGCTACTGGAGTTTAGATCTTTTACCAAAGTCTGACAGTCTGACTCAAAAATAGCCCTGTTTAAACCCAATGCCACGGCTCCTTCAACAGCAGCCACACATGCTTCCACCTCAGCTTGCCGCAATGAATTCTCCAGTCTCCGATCTAGCAACAAAACCCCAGCCTCCCATACCTGTTTGGGCGTTAAAAGCAGCGTCAAAATTTACCTTTGTCCACGAAACTATAGTCGGGTGAGCACCCGCACTCTCTTGATTCTTAGGTGGATCACCACCAACAAGCTTCCTAGAGAATTCCAGATTATGTTTCTGAATAATTCGACACACTTCCTGTGGTGACCTCTCCAACTCCCCAGCATTGGCTTTATTTCTAGTCGACCACCAGTCCCACAACAGAATGAACACCAGGTGCTGCTTCTCCCCCGGCAACTCCCCAATCAAATCGAACATGACTTGAGGATTAGGAGCCTCACTCAGCTTGATACACACATCTTCTAGCAACAGGTCCCTCCAAATTTGCTTCACTTTTTTACATTTGAAAAATAAGTGCCCTGCATCTTCATCCACCCGATGACACATTGGGCATCTTGTATCCAGCTGAACATGTTTCCTCTCTATATTCTGTTGGAGGGGTAAGCTATTATGCATCAGCCTCCAGACGAAAATATGAATTTTCCCCTGCAGCTTAAGCCCCCATAATTGTTTCCACCTAGGTGACACATTTGAGACAACAGCTGGCGTACTCACATCTAGAGTTTTATCCCTATCTCGCCAATCCACCCCAAGCCGGTAGGCAGATTTCACATAGAAGACCCCTCTTTTATCGAAGTGCCAAGCCACTGTATCTTCCATCTCCGGTCTGATCGGAATTGAAGAATGTCCACAACATCTTTTTGCACAAAGAGAGCATTCAGTACATCGGCATCCCATTGCCGAGTATTTGAATTTAAGAGGTCCGACACCTTAATTGGCTCCTCCATCTCATTGGGTATCCGTACCCTCCTCGTCGAGCCTCTGGGTATCCAAGGATCGTTGCACACATCGATTTCCTCCCCCGAACCAACTCTCCAAAGTATGCCTTCTTTTAGGAGATCCAACTCCCGTAGGATACTCCTCCAGGTATAAGACATCCCCGTCTTCGCTGTAGCTTGGAGGACAGAGGTATCAGGAAAGTATAACGCTTTTAGAACAGTACAACACATCGAGTTAGTGTGTTGTAGTAACCTCCAACTTTGTCTGGCGAGCATAGCCAAGTTGAAGATGTGTAGCTCTCTAAACCCCATTCCGCCATTCTCTTTAGAGCGAGTCATTCTTTCCCATCCTATCTAGTGGCAGCAGTTCTTCTCATCTTGTTGACTCCACCAATACCTACAGATCATCTTACTGATCTCATCACATAGAGATTTTGTTAGATCGAAGCAGGACATAGCATATGTGGGGATTGCTTATGCCACAGCTTTGATCAAAATTTCTTTCCCCTGCTTAGACAGGAGTCTCTCCTTCCAACCTTAGATGCACTTCCAAATCATCTCCTTCAAATATTCGAACTCCTTGCTCTTGGAGGCCCCCAGGTGGACTAGTAGCCCTAGGTATCTCTCATTCCTAGACTCACGTGGGATTCCCAAAATACCTAGCACCTCTTGCTTAGCTCTCGATGTTGTTCCCTTGCTAAACATGGTCGAGGATTTATCGTCATTTATCATTTGACCTGAATTTCACTCATACACAGCCAAGATCTGCTTCAACTTGTGAGCACTATTTGCAGTCGCCTTCATCACAATCAACGAGTCATCCACAAAGAAGAGGTGGTTAATCTTAGGAGCAGCTGGGCACAGTTGAATACCTTCCAAAGACCCATCCTCCTCAGCTTTGTTGAGCAAGGTGGAAAACCCATCTGCACACAAAATGAAGAGGTACGGAGAGAGTGGACATCCCTGCCGACGTCCGCGTTTTGGGATGAAAGGATCCAGTAGGTTCCCATTGACATTCACTCTATAGCTGACCAAGCGGACACACTGCATAATAAGAGCAATCCACGATTCAACAAAACCCATCTTTCTCATAATACTCTCCAAGAAGCACCACTCCACTCGATCGTATGCTTTACTCATATCCAGTTTGACCACAACGAAGCCATCCCTACCGCCCTTCTTCCAATGAATCATATGTGTAATCTCATACGCCAGCAGCACGTTATCAGTGATCATCCGTCCTAGGACGAAAGCTGATTGCGATGGCGAAATGATGTAAGGCAGAATAGACTTGAGTCGGTTCGCTAACACCTTGTAAATAAGTTTGTATAGGACATTGTATAGGGAGATGGGCCTAAACTCTGTAATTCTCTCAGTTTTTTTTACTTTCGGTATCAAAACAATTGTCGTCTCATTCCACTCTAGCGGCATTGTCCACCATTAAGCACGTTTAAAACCTCTCCCTGGATCTTTGGTTCCAACATATGCCAAAACTTTTTATAGAAAATGGCCGACATCCCATCCGGCCCCGGGGCTTTAAGATCACCAATAGAGTCTAGTGCATCTTTAATCTCCTTCCCTTCAAACACCTTGGATAAGGATTGGTTCATATCATCCGTAATCACCTTAGAAACATGGCACATGAGCTCGTCATTTTGTGTACCTACAGAAGATATGAACAAACTTTTGTAGTGGTTAGTAATAAAAAGCCCTATTTCTTCCTTCCTCTCCACTACACCCCCTCCTTCTCTTATTAACTTCTTAATCTTGTTTATTCTTCTTCTTTTAGAGGCGTAAGCATGGAAAATAGCTCGTGTTTCGATCACCAAACTTGAGCCAGTTCACGCGAGCGCGTTGTTGCCAATACACATTATGTCGGTCCTCCAATCTGCTCAGTTTATACTTCAGAACATGCTCTCTCGACACCCATTCTTGATTTATCGGACCCTGCCGACACTTTTCAAGTTCCTTTTTTGCTTTTTTACGTGGCCTTTGAGCTCCCCCAAAACCTCCTTATCCCATGCCCACAACTTCATACCAGTGTGTTTTAGAGCTGCACTCATCGTACACACTCCATCATCAAAGGCCGTGTTCCAAGCCTCCTGTACTATGTCGATACAATCATCCTCCTGCAGGCATGCTGCTTCAAACCGGAAACTTTGCGTTCCCCTTATTCCCTCCTTGGATATATCCTGTTCATTCAAAATCGCCACCACTGGTCGATGGTCGGAGTGTCTTGGATCCCTGTTTATTATTTTATACAAAGGAAACCTGCACCTCCAGCCTACATTAGCAACTGCCCGATCCAATCTCTCCCAAATGTACCCACTAGCCAAATGCCAATTATTTTTCTAGGTGAAAGCATCACCTACGTACCCCAAGTCCTCCAGTTTGGCATCCTCCAGTGCCCTGCTAAAAGCCTCCATACATCCAGGGGCCCGAGCCAACCCCCTTCTCATGGGAAAACAAAATTTCGATGAAATCCCCCATGCACAGCCAGGGGAGATCATTCTGGGCATGCAAGGTCCGTAGAAGCCTCCAAGTAGTGTCCTTCTTGCCTGCTCTCGATTCCCCATAGGTACTAGTGAATCTCCACTTATCACCGTTCTCCTGCACCACATTCACATCAATATTATGTCTTCCCTTCCACCTCAGCTCAACCTTCACCTCCCTACGCCAAAAGAGAGACAGACCTCCTCGCCTCCCCTCACAGTCCACCACCAACATATGTGGCATGTTCAGACTCCACCGAAAAGGCTCTGACTCTTTCTCCGTCAGTTTAGTTTCTAACAGAAAAAGAATGGCAGGCTCTTCCACCTTCATGAACTCAGGAAGGCCCCGAACGGCTGGTTCCCAAGCCCCCGACCGTTCCAAGATGCACACTTCATTGCTCCACGCAGGGCTGTACCTGCAGCCCCACACTAGCTTCTTTAAGAGGAACAACAACCACCTCTATTTTTGGGTTTGAAGCCTTGCTCTTCTTCCTCTCCACACCTATCTCCCCCACCTCCTGATACGTTGCAAACGTATCTATAATTTTTGATGTTTCATGCTTGTTTTATATCTACTTTATTATGTTTTGTCCACACTTTGGAGTATTTTTACACATTTTCTGGAACTAACCTATTAACAAGATGCCACAGTGCCAGTTGCATGTTTTCTGCTATTTTTGGTTTCATAAAATCTAGTAAGTAAATATTCTCGAAATTGGACTGGACAAAAGACAAAGTCAATATTTTACCCGAAGCAACACGGAGTCCGGAGGGGAGACGAAGCAGGGAATCAGGGCGGCCACACCCTAGGGTGGTGCAGCCAGCCCTAGCCGCGCCACCACCAGGTGTGGGCCCCTAGTGCTCCACCGACCTAGCCTTCCGCCTATAAAGACCCCTCAGGACGAAAACCCTAAGGACCCGATCAAATATCCATGAAAGAGTCTATAGTCGCCGTCATCTCCATCCCGAGATCGGGAGGGATCTGAAGCTCTTCCCGGCACCCTGTCGGAGGGGAGAGTTCACCCTGGAGGCCTTCTTCATCACCATGCCTGCCTCCGGTGTGATGCGTGAGTAGTTCATCCCTAGACTACGGGTCCATGTAGTAGCTAGATAGTTGGTTCTTCTCCTTTGTTCTACCATGTCTAGATCTTGTGAGCTCCGTTCATGATCAAGATCATCTATTTGTAATCTTACATGTTGTGTTTGTGGGAAATCTGATGGATATTGAGATGCTATTTCAGATTGATTATTGATTCTATCATGTCTTTGTTATTTGTGATCTTGCATGCTTTCTGTTGTTAGTAGCTATCTTGGCCAAGTAGATGCTAGCAACTCCAAGAGGGAGTATTTATGCTCGATAGTGGGTTCATGCCTCTAGTAATCTGGGGAAGTGACAAAAATCTCTAAGGTACTAGATGTGATATTGCTACTAGGGAGAAAATAGCAATCCTTTGTTCATAGAACAATCGTATTGTTTACTTTGCACACTTTGCTTAATGAAATTATTTGTTGCTTGCAACTTAATACTGGAGGGCGTTCGGATGATAACCTGAAGGTGGATTATTAGTCATAGATGCAGTTGGATGGCGGTCTATGTATTATGTTGTAATGCATATGCTGGCTCGTGGTTGATGTAGAGCTCGTTGGGAACCCCAAGAGGAAGGTATGATGAGCACAGCAGCAAGTTTTCCCTCAGTTATGAGACCAAGGTTTAATCGAACCAGTAGGAGCAAGGAAACACCCCAAAGGTGTTACTAGCTGAGCTTTGGTATGACCACTACCGGTGCTAGTAGCAACGTGGAGACCTGCACAACACAACCACAGAACTTTGTCCCCAACTTGCGATGAGGTTGTCAATCTCACCGTGTTTTGCGGAAAACAAAGGATTAAACGTATCGAATGGAAAGAAGTAAAAGTTTGCAGAAAGTAAACACAAAGCAGTAAAAGATTGTAGATTGTATGTAAAGTAAAGGACCGGAATCCATAGTTCACTAGAGGTGGCTCTCCTTAGATAGATAACATGCTGGGTGAACAAATTACAGCGGGGCAATTGACAAACACCGAGAAAGCAATACATGCATATACTAATCATCTTGACTCCTCTGAGACTTGATTGGGCATTACAACATAATACATAGACCGCCATCCAACTGCATCTATGACTAATAGTCCACCTTCAGGTTATCATCCGAACCCCCTCCAGTATTAAGTTGCAAGCAACAGATTATTGCTTTACAAACTGCGTGTAAAGTAAACAATACAATTGTTCTATGAACAAAGGATCGTTGTTTTCTCCCTACTAGCAACAACACATCTAGTACCTTAGAGATTTATGTCACTTCCCCAGATTACCAGAGGCATGAACCCACTATCGAGCATAAATACTAACTCTTGGAGTTGCTAGCATCTACTTGGACAAGATAGCTACTAACAACGGAAAGCATGCAAGATCTCAAATAACAAAGACATGATAGAATCAATAATCAATCTAAAATAGCATCTCAATATCCATCAGATCCCCGCAAACACAACATGTATGGATTACAAATAGATGATCTTGATCATGAACGGAGCTCACAAGATCTAAACATGAAAGCACAAAGGAGGAGAAATCGGCCATCTAGATACTACATGGATCCGTAGTCCAAGTTGAACTACTCATGCATCACACCGGAGGCTTGCATGATGATGAAGAAGGCCTCCAAGGTGAATTCCCCTCTCCGGCAGGGTGCCGGGAAGAGCTTCAGATCCCTCCCAATCTAGGGATGGAGATGACGCCGGCTACAGACTCTTTCGTGGATTTTTGATCGGGTACTTAGGGTTTTCGTCCTGAGGGCAAAATATAGGCGGAAGGAGGGGCCGAGGGGGTGCCAGGAGCCACCACACCACCCCCTGGTGCGGGCCAGGCCTGGCCACGGGGCCAGGTGGTGTGGCTGGCCCCTGGCCCCTCTCCATCTCGTATTCTGGCACTTGATCCCTTCCGGAAAATAGGCACTTTGGCTTTTGTCCCGTCCAATTCCGAGAATATTCATTTTCTGACTTTCCTAGAACCAAAAACAGCAGAAAACAGGTAGTTGGCACTGTGGCTCTTGTTAATAGGTTAGTCCAAGAAATCATATGAAAAGTACTCCAAAGTTGGAACAAAACACAAGAAAGTGGATAAAACTAAGCATGGGACATCAAAAATTATAGATACATTTGCAATGTATCAACATCCCCAAGCTTAACTCCTGCTCGTTATCGAGTAGGTAAGTGATAAAAAGAAAGAATAATTTTTTGAGGTGACATGCACCATCAAAGACTTGATCAAAGTATTTGCAAAACATTCAAAGCTGGGATCAAAGTACTTCAATCATAACATGAAAGACAAAGTTCTAGCAATAAGCAAAGAAACTATGATGCAACATGAAAAGGCACAAACAAAAGATTCATGAATAACAATGCTTTGCAAGACGTTTGTTTGTTTCACATAAAGAAAGCATAGCATAAAAGTATTCAGCTTGTCCCTCAATAGAGTAGCAAATATAAATGCATAGGACACCTTCAAAGTTCATAAGAGTGACTAGATACAATAGTTTCAAACAAGCAATAACAAGTTATGCATCAATCAACTAGTCTTGGGACAATGCACATAGAACTAAGAATGGCCACTATGCTCTCAAAGTAGGTGCATAAAGATAGAAGGTGGAGACTCAATATAAAAGTGGAAGAAAGGCCTTTTGTAAAAAGGAAGTAGGGATTCAAGTCTCATAAAGAGCTTCCAAAAATTATGATACTTAAAGCTTTCATCTCTCATTGCCCCTATCATAAGCATCTTGAAGTGATTAAGGTTAAAGTGAACAAACTATAGTGTACATGCTTGACGAAGTATAAGTCAGAAATCTCATGTCCCTTGTATACGAGGGCCGCTCCTCATGCTACTCAAGTTTAGTCACCGGTAAGTTCTTGTCATTGTAAGTACATGTGTATCATTGAGAACCGCCAACGGGGTACCCCTTGCCCGATGATACGGAAGAATCCCCATATCAAAATGACAAGGCAAGCAGACAACGAGCATCTCAGCATTCTTCTTATTTACCATGGGAATATGGTGCTTTTTTTTTCTCTCTTTCCTCTTTTCATAGTATCTCTTTTTTTCTCTTTTCTCAATATAGGACTCTTTTTTTATAAGAAGAATGCTTCATAGACAGCTCATTATGGTTACGCTGCAGGTTTCCACCATGTCAGCATGGATTGAACCATGACCAGCGTTTCTCTAACACATATACATAACTCCATGGACTTACAAGCTCCCCTTTCATTTCACACCGACGACATCCATATACAAAAGAGCATGATATCAACTAGGTACAAGTACCAAGTGCAATGTTGAAAGCGTTCCCCATGAAAGCATGGTTCTGCTAATTCCCAACAAATAAGTACAAGCATATACAACATAGACGACACAATGGTTCAAGTTTATTAAGGGCAAGTAAAGTAAAGTGTGCCATCAAGTTCGTGAGAGCTTTAATCACTAGTTTTCTCATAACAAGTGGAAGGTAAACAAAAGCATGAATATACTTGGAATAGCATAAGCTAGTAGGTAGGTATGGTGGACTCTTTGGAATAACTTGGTTTAGGGAGTTGGATGCATGAGTGGAACTCATACTTGGTGGTGGAGGCTAGCAAAAGACTAGGAGCGACAAACTAAGAGAGCAATAATGGCCATAATCATGCAGAACGACAAAACATCATTGATCAAAGCATAAAGTGATACTACAAGTTGAAAACTAAAGGATCATAAAGGCTATGGTGACTTGAGATAGTCATAACATGGTGTGAGCATGTACCAAGTCAACCCAAATAAAGCATCAAAGGAGAATACCACTATACTATGCTTTAATATGCTAAAACAACGCATGATTCATCCAAGGCACATTAAGCAATCTCAATTGTTTATAACAAGTCATGCTACAGAAAATAATACTAAGCATAAAGCCAAAACAATATCAAGCATGGCATGACAAAGCATAGACCACAGTCAAAAACGAGCTCTTTTTACCACATAAGCATGAACTTTCCTACTCTTTTCCAAACCAAACCAAACTAAATGCAAACCAAAGTGTGAAAGAGGGGGTCCAACCAATTTATTCATAAAACTAAGCAAACCAAAGCAAACGAAAACCAAAACGAAAACAAAAAAGAAGACGCTCCAAGAAAAACACAATTGTGCATGAAACAATAAAAATGAAGCGTTTGGAAGAAACCTGAGATTTTTATTGATGAAGAAGGGGAATGCCTTGGGCATCCCCAAGCTTTGACGCTTGTACTTCTTGGATATTTCTTGGGGTGACATGCGTGGCATACCCAATCTTGAGCTTTAGTCCATCCGTCATCTTATTACTCGTTCCTTCCATACACCTGAATATTTTCCTTCATACAAAACTTCACACAATCTCATTAGCAACATTAGTGCACTTAAGATAAATAAGTCTCAAGGTTCAGTTCTAACACGCAATAAACTTCCATTAGAACACTAGATATTGTAGCACTTCCCTCAAAAATCTCAATTCCCCAAAATAATTCAAGAAGGAACCAACAGGAAGCAAATGCAGAAAATGGCAGAAATCTATCAAAACAGACCAGCAGGTAAAGACGAATTTTTTCGAAGACCTTCTGTTGCTCAAATCAAAAAGTTTTGAACTAACGAAAGTTAGATAACAACCTGGGGCAGAAGCACAAAAAGTTACAGTTCAATCCGACGTGCAGATCTCTCTCAGAAATTTTTATGGTGAAGCACAAAAATCTGTTTCGGGACAGCAACTTTCCCAATCATTACTTCACTCTCATTAGAGGTTACTCTTGGCACAAAAAGCAAATAAAAAGGATAAGGAGAGGTTATTAAAAAAGTAATAACTTCCAAGACTCATCTAAAACTCTTGGGTTATCTCCCAACAAGTACTTTTCTTTAACGCCTTTAAGTTAGGCATAAGAAGCAAAGAAAGAATCAAGTGTTCTCAAATGAAGAAGCATTAAAACCAACTTTCTTGCCCTTACCTCTCTTACTTTTATTCTTATCCTTTGGAAAATGTGATTGTTTGGTGGAGAAGAAAGGTGCATGGTCCTCTTTCCCACATCTATTATTGCTCCAAGGAGTTCTAATAGGGACCTTCCAAGTGTAATTTGTCCTTTTCCTGCACATTCAATAACAAGATAATCAATAGAAATCATTTTCCCAAGGATATTTGTAAACACTCCTTCAGCTATTCCAAGAGGTAATATGGTAGTATTATTAGCAAGAGATATTTCTTTTCCCCTTCCGTAAGCCCCCAAAGATTCAAAGATTCATAAATATCCTTGGGCATAAGGCAAAATTCAGACATGATATCACAACGGGCTTGAAAAGTTCCAGTGTTTATCTCAATCTTTACTGTAGGGAGCCACTTTGATGGTTACGAATTTATTGGAACATAATTGTGATGCTCCCTAAGTGTATTATAGCAACTTTCTAAGCTAGTAGTGCTAGCCTCAAGAGTGTTCAACCTAGCAAATATTTTTGCGAAAGAAATATCAGTTTGGTTAGGCATAGTGTAAGTGAGGATCAATTTCTCTATAGCATTAATGGCATCATCCTCATTATATTGGAGGAAATCTCCTCCCACAATAGCATCTAAAGCATATCTATAGCAAAGAGCAATCCCAAGGTAAAAACTGCTAAGGAACAAGCTTTGAGTCATTTTAGGCTTAGTCTTTTCATGTAGATCAGAGATTCTAGACCAAGCTTCCTTAAAACTTTCCTCAATTCCTTGTTTACAAGTGAAAATCATTTCCTCGGGTGACATAGTGATTGGAGCAAGGCTAGACATAGTGGCACTCAAGATAGGAACTAATTTTTTTTGTTTTTCCAATAAGAAAGCGAACTAGTAAAACTACTTTTTTTGTGTTTTTTTGTAGAACAAAACAAGCAAACAAAGCAAAAAGAAACTAAGCAAAACAAAAACAACAAAGTAAAGAGATTGGTTATGAGGGAATCCCCTTGTGAAGATGTCCTTGACTCCCCGGCAACGGCGCCGGAAAAATCTTTGCTGGCTTGTGGTTGATGTAGAGCTCGTTGGGAACCCCAAGAGGAAGGTATGATGAGCACAGCAGCAAGTTTTCCCTCAGTTATGAGACCAAGGTTTAATCGAACCCGTAGGAGCAAGGAAACACCCCAAAGGTGTTACTAGTTGAGCTTTGGCAGGGCGCACTACCGGTGCTAGTAGCAATGTGGAGACCTGCACAACACAACCACAGAACTTTGTCCCCAACTTGCGATGAGGTTGTCAATCTCACCGTGTTTTGCGGAAAACAAAGGATTAAACGTATTGAATGGAAAGAAGTAAAAGTTTGCAGAAAGTAAACACAAAGCAGTAAAAGATTGTAGATTGTATGTAAAGTAAAGGACCGGGATCCATAGTTCACTAGAGGTGCCTCTCCTTAGATAGATAACATGCTGGGTGAACAAATTATAGCGGGGTAATTGACAAACACCGAGAAAGCAATACATGCATATACTAATCATCTTGACTCCTCTGAGACTTGATTGGGCATTACAACATAATAAATAGACCGCCATCCAACTGCATCTATGACTAATAATCCACCTTCAGGTTATCATCCGAACCCCCTCCAGTATTAAGTTGCAAGCAACAGATTATTGCTTTACGAACTGCGTGTAAAGTAAACAATACAATTGTTCTATGAACAAAGGATCGTTGTTTTCTCCCTAGTAGCAACAGCACATCTAGTACCTTAGAGATTTCTCACTTCCCAGATTACGGAGGCATGAACCCACTATCGAGCATAAATACTAACTCTTGGAGTTGCTAGCATCTACTTGGCCAAGATAGCTACTAACAACGGAAAGCATGCAAGATCTCAAATAACAAAGACATGATAGAATCAATAATCAATCTGAAATAGCATCTCAATATCCATCGGATCCCATAAACACAACATGTATGGATTACAAATAGATGATCTTGATCATGAGCAGACTCACAAGATCTAAACATGAAAGCACAAAGGAGGAGAAACCAGCCATCTAGCTACTACATGGATCCGTAGTCCAAGGATGAACTACTCACGCATCACACCGGAGGCTTGCATGATGATGAAGAAGGCCTCCAGGGTGAATTCCCCTCTCCGGCAGGGTGCCGAGAAGAGCTTCAGATCCCTCCCTATCTAGGGATGGAGATGGCGGTGGCTACAGACTCTTTCGTGGATTTTTGATCGGGTACTTAGGGTTTTCGTCCCGAGGGCAATGAATAGGCGGATGGAGGGGCCGAGGGGGTGCCGGGAGCCACCATACCACCCCCTGGCGCGGGCCAGGCCTGGCCGCGCGGCCAGGTGGTGTGGCCGGCCCCTAGCCCCTCTCCGTCTCGTATTCTGGCACTTGATCCCTTCCGGAAAAATAGGCACTTTGGCTTTTGTCCGTCAATTCGAGAATATTCATTTTCGACTTTCCTGGAACCAAAAACTGCAGAAAAGCAGTACCGCACTGTGGCTCTTGTTAATAGGTTAGTCCAAGAAATCATATGAAAAGTACTCCAAAGTTGGAACAAAACACAAGAAAGTGGATAAAACTAAGCATGGAACATCAAAAATTATAGATACATTTGCAATGTATCAACATGTATGCTTTCTCGATGTTTGTCAATTTCCCCGCTGTAATTTGTTCATCCAACATGTCATCTATCTTAAGGAGAATCACCACTAGTGAACTATGGACCTCGGTCCATTCTTTTACCATCAATATACAATCTACTATTTACTGTTTACTATTTTACTTTCTTCAAGCAATTACTATCTTCCACACAATACGTTTAATCCTTTGTTTTCAGCAAAACCGGTGAGATTGACAACCTCACTATAAGTTGGGGCAAAGTTCTATGGTTGTGTTGTGCAGGATTCCAAGTTGGAAACAACACCTTGGAGGTGTTTCCTTGCTCCTACTGGTTCGATAACCTTGGTTTCATAACTGAGGGAAAACTTGCTACTGTGCTCATCATACCTTCCTCTTGGGGTTCCCCAACGAGCTCGATACTTTTTGAGCCATCAAGCACTTTTTCTGGCGCCGTTGCCAGGGAGTCAAGGACAACTTCACAAGGGGAGTCCTTCATGACCAATCTCTTTACTTTGTTTTTTGTTTTGCTTAGTTTGTTTTTCTTTGTTTGCTTGTTTCTTTATCAAAAACACACAAAAAAATTAGTTCCTACCATAGTTGTTATTTTCATTGGTCTGCTATTGTCGTGCTTTATCATGCTTTCTATCAATGGTTGGTTTCTTTGAAACTAGATCTTATTGGCAAGGTGGGTTCACGGAAGAACAAAAATATTATTATAAGGAACACCACTTATCACAAAAAGGGAAACACTTATGGGAACAAATTGATAAATTGTATACCATTGCTAGAAACGTATGCTATACTTATATTGTTACTTATTGCTTTGATAAATCTTGCTGCTGTAGGAGGTATAAACACCTCCCTTTTCAATGTGAGTATAATGATGATGCTACCATGTCTTCTTATGTTAAGGGAAATTATGACTTTTATGACGTGGAACAAATTGAAGAATTTATTGCTTGAAAGGGTGCATTCGAACTTGCTTATTTTCTTGAAAATACTGATGATGCACCTTATAAATATGAGGTTTATGATATACTTAAATTTTGCTTTGATAATTACAAGGAAGAAAATGGCTATATTCTTGAATATCTTAATAGATGCTCTCCACCAATGGAAGAGACTAATGCCTTGCAGGAGCCTATGGAAGAAGAAATTGCTGAAACTAGAAGCTCATTGGATGAAAAAGAGGAGGAGAGTGATGATCAAGAGGAGGAAGAATGGATCGGCTACCCATGTCTACCTCCCAATAAGAGTAACTCTTTAACTAATACCTTATTTGATCGCCATCCATGCTTACCAAAGGAGGATGAGTGTGATATTTATATTGTTGAGTTTGTTCATGATGCTACTAAAAATCATTATAAGAGGGGAAAATATGGTTGTAAAAGTTTTCATGGTACTGAAACACCTCTCTATTTGCTGAAAGTTTTGAAGTTACTCTCGTTTTATCTTCCAATGCCTGTCACTTTGTTCTTTGTGAATTTATTTGCGTATAAGATTCCTATGCATAGGAAGTGGGTTAGACTTAAATGTGTTTTGAATTTGCTTCTTGATTCTCTCTTTTACTTCAATTCATATTTCTTATGTGAGCATCATCGAAATTCTCATGCCTAGCTCAAAGGCGTTAAAGAAAAGCATATATTGGGAGATAACCCAAATTCTTAGTCAATAAATTTTTCTTTTGTTGAGTCTTGGAAGTTATTGCCTCAGTAATAACCTCTCCTTATCATTTTATGTGTGGTTTTTGTGCCAAGAGTAACCTCTAATGAGAGCGAAATAAGACTTGGGAAAGTTGTTGTCCCGAAACAGATTCTTGTGCTTCACTGTAAAAATTCGTGAAAAATCTTTGTACGCGGATTGAGCTGTAATTTTTTGTGCTTCTGCCCTAGGTTGTTATCTAACTTTCGTTAGTACAACACTTTTTGATTTGAGCAACAGAAGGTCTTCAAAAAAATTGGTTTTTACCTGCTGGTCTGTTTTGATAGATTTTTGCCATTATTTGCATTTGCCTCTTAATCTCTTTCTCTTTGAGTTCTCTTCGATCTTTTGAACTTTTTAAATGAAGTTCTACAGTAGCTTGTGTTTTAATGGAAGTTTTACTTATGTTGGAACTGAATCTAAAGACTTATTATCTTGAGTACACTAATGTTGCTAATGAAGATTGTGTGAAGTTTTGTATGAAGGAAATTTTTAAGTGTAGGGAAGAATAATGTGATAAGATGAAGTATGGACAAAATATCAAGCTTGGGGATGTCATCCTAAGAAATATTCAAGAAGTACAAGCGTCAAAGCTTGGGGATGCCCAAGGCATCCCCTTCTTCATCAATAAAAATTTCAGGTTTCTTCCAAACACTTCATTTTTATTGTTTCATGCATAGTTGTGTTGTTCTTGGAGCGTCTTCGTTTTTGTTCTTAGTTTTCGTTTGCTTAGTTTGCTTGAATAAATTGGTTGGACTCCCATATTCGCACATTATTTTTCAAATAAGTTGGTTTGGATTGGAAAAGAGTAGGAAAAGTTCATGCTTATAAGTGGTATAAAAAGAGTCTTGTTTTTGACTGTGGCTTAGACTTTGTCTTGTCATGTTTGATATTGTTTTGGCTTTATGCTTAGTGATTATTGCTGTAGCAGACTTGTCACAAAAAATTGAGATTGCTTAATGTGCCTTGAAAGAATCATGTGTTGTTTTAGCATATTAAAACATAGTATTGTGGTATTATCCTTTAATGCTTTATTTGGGTTGACTTGGCGCATGCTCACACCATGTTAAGACTATACCAAGTCACCATAGCCTCTATGATCATTTAGTTTTCGACTTGTAATATCACTTTATGCTTTAATTAATGATGTTTTGTCGCTTTGCATGATTATGGCCATTATTGCTCTCTTAGTTGGTCGCTCCCAGTCTTTGCTAGCCTCCATACCAAGTATGAGTTCCACTCATGCATCCAACTCCAAATAAAACCAAGTTATTCCAAAGAGTCCATCATACCTACCTATTAGCATTTGCTATTCCAAGTATATTCATGTTTTTATCTACCTTCCGAATTAAACTTGTTATGTGAAAATTAGTGATGAAAGCTCTCACGAACTTGATGGCACACTTTACTTTCTTGCACTAAATAAACTTGAACCATTGTGCCCATATATGTTGTGTATATGCTTGCGCTTTATAAGTTGTGAATTAGCAGAACCATGTTACCATGGGGAACGCTTTCAACATTGCACTTTATTTGGTTGATATCATGTTCTTTTGCTTATGGATCCTGGCGGTGTGAAATAAAAGGGGAGCTTGTAAGCTCATGGAGTTTGTATATGTGTTAGAGAAACACCTGGGCCACTAGCCTAAGGCATGCCTAATCATGGTGGAAACTTGTAGCATAACCATAGTGAGCAATCTATGAAGCATCCTCAATAAAACCCTATGCAAATAGCAAATAAAAAGATCGCTGAGATGCTCATTGTCTGCTTGCCTTGTCATTTTGATATGGGAAATCTCTCATATCAAGGGTCAAGGGGTACCCCGTTGGCGGTTCTCTATGATACACATGTACTTATAATGACAACAACTTACTCGTGACTAAAGTTGAGTAGCATGAGGTTCGGTCTTCATAAGTAAGGGGCATGAGATTTCAACTTATAACTTGTCAAGCATATCCTCATATTTGTTCACTTTAACCTTAACCACCTAAAGATGCTTATGATGGGGGCAATGAGAGCTGAAAGCTAATAAGTACCATAATTTTTGGAAGCTCTTTATGAGACTTGAATCCCTGCTTCCTTTTATGAAAGGCCTTTCTTCTATTTTTATGTTGAGTCTCCATCTTCTATCTTTATGCACCTATTGAGAGAGCATAGTGGTAATTCTTAGTTTAATGTGCATTGTCCCAAAACTTGTTGATTGATTCATAACTTTGATATTGCCTGTTCTTAAACTATTTGTATCTAGTCACCCTTATGAACTCTAAAGGTGTCCTATGCATTTATGTTTTGCTAGACTATGAGGGACAAGATGAATACCATTCTCATTATGTTTTCTATATGTGAAACAAACAAATGTCTTTCAAAGTATTGCTATTCCTGAATCTTTTGTTTGTACCTTTTTATGTTACAACATAGTTGCTATGTCTTCTTGTTAGAACTATATCTTTCATGCTATGTTAAAGCACTATGATCCCAACTATCAATGTTTTAGAAATACCTTGATCAAGATTGTGATGGTGCATGTCACCTCAAAAATTATTCTTCTTTTTTATCACTTACCTACTCGAGGACGAGCAGGAGTTAAGCTTGGGGATGTTGATATGTTGCAAACGTATCTATAATTTTTGATGTCCCATGCTTGTTTTATATCTACTTTCTTATGTTTTGTCCACACTTTGGAGTATTTTTACACATTTTCTGGAACTAACCTATTAACAAGATGCCACCGGTGCACATTTTCGCTGTTTTTGGTTTCAGAAAAGCTAGTAAGGAAATATTCTCGGAATTGGACCGGACAAAAGCCAAAGTCAATATTTTACCCGAAGCAACACGAAGTCCGGAGGGGAGACGAAGCAGGGAATTAGGGTGGCCACACCCTAGGGTGGCGCGGCAGCCCTAGCCGCGCCACCACCAGGTGTGGGCCCCCTGGTGCTCCATCGACCTAGCCCTTCTTCCTATAAAGACCCCTCGGGATGAAAACCCTAAGAACCCGATCAAAAATCCACGAAAAAGTCTATAGCCATCGTCGTCTCCATCCCTAGATCGGGAGGGATCTGAAGCTCTTCCCGGCACCCTGTCGGAGGGGAGAGTTCACCCTGGAGGCCTTCTTCATCACCATGCCTGCCTCCGGTGTGATGCGTGAGTAGCTCATCCCTCGACTACGGGTCCATGTAGTAGCTAGATGGTTGGTTCTTCTCCTTTGTGCTACCATGTCTAGATCTTGTGAGCTCCGTTCATGATCAAGATCATCTATTTGTAATCTTACATGTTGTGTTTGTGGGGATCCGATGGATATTGAGATGTTATTTCAGAATGATTATTGATTCTATCATGTCTTTGGTATTTGTGATCTTGCATGCTTTCTGTTGTTAGTAGCTATCTTGGCCAAGTAGATGCTAGCAACTCCAAGAGGGAGTATTTATGCTCGATAGTGGGTTCATGCCTCTAGTAATCTGGGGAAGTGACAGAAATCTCTAAGGTACTAGATGTGCTGTTGATACTAGGGAGAAAGCAGCAATTCTTTGTTCATAGAATAATCGTATTGTTTACTTTACACACTTTGCTTAATGCAATTATCTGTTGCTTGCAACTTAATACTGGAGGGGGTTCGGATGATAACCTGAAGGTGGATTATTAGTCATAGATGCAGTTGGATTGCGGTCTATGTATAATGTTGTAATGCCCAATCAAATCTCATAGGAGTCAAGATGATTAGTATATGCATGTATGATTTCTCGATGTTTGTCAATTGCCCCGCTGTAATTTGTTCACCCAACATGTCATCTATCTTAAGGAGAATCACCACTAGTGAACTATGGACCCCGTTTCATTCTTTTACCATCAATCTACAATCTAATATTTATTGTTTACTGTTTTACTTTCTTCAAGCAATTACTATCTTCCACACAATACGTTTAATCCTTTGTTTTCAGCAAAATCGGTGAGATTGACAACCTCATTGTAAGTTGGGGGAAGTTTTGTGGTTGTGTTCTGTAGGATTCCAAGTTGGAAACAACACCTTGGAGGTGTTTCCTTTCTCCTACTGGTTCAATAACCTTGGTTTCATAACTGAGGGAAAACTTGCTACTATGCTCATCATACCTTCCTCTTGGGGTTCCCCAACAAGCTCGATACTTTTTGAGCCATCACCTCCTCACTAACATCTCCCTCGCTCGCCCTCTTCACACCTACCAGCACACCCGACATGCCTGTCTCCTACCCAGTCACACCACCGATTATCCCCTCTCTTCCTTTCTTCCTCTTGAAAGAGCCCTGCTTCCTTCAATCACTCCCGGCTTCTCCCAGATTAACAGTCAGGTCATCATCCGTTGTCGTGTCCTTAGACTGAACGATCAACGTGGTACCATCACATGTTGCATGCATAGCAGGCTGGATCCCACCATGTTGGGCCTCTCTAACTTTCGGCCCAGCAGGAACCACAATAGTATTTTTACTCTGCAGGTTTTGACTTCCCTGCACCTCATCGTCCCCATTAGCTCCTTTTGTCCCTACTTTAGTGAAGTCCAGATTCGTTTTTGAATTCTTCACCTCTAGCTTCTCCTTATGGACCAGAGCCTTGAGAGGACTTGTCACTCCCTGCTCCGAAGCAAGCTCCTTATCCCCTTCCAGAGCTGTAAGCTCGTTTCCTCTATTAGAAAGGTCCTCTTTACGCCAGCTACCTCTATCACTGCCTCCGCTCCTACCTCTGCGGCCAAAGCCAAATCTCGATCCCCATCTGCTCCTACCACTCCCTCCACTATCACTCCTCCTCTGCTGTGATGTGCCTTGGCTTCTCCTCCCCCAATCTCTGCCTTCAACAATGCCACAAGTGAAGCAGAAGTCAGGAAGAAATTTGTATTCAAAGGGATACCACTTGGCTAGTGTAACACCCCAGCATTAGAGCTTAGACATAAGCTGAGATAAGGTGTGTGCATTGCATTCATGCATAGAAAATCTGAACAATTTTCGTGCTTTTAAATAAAACTTGTCAAAGTGATTGAAGCTTCTCTTAACTTGGTGGAACTGAAGTAGATCACCAAGTTGATTGCGATAAGTTTCAATATGACCTTTGCTCAAACCTTATATTTGGGTAATATAATTTGATCTAAGGGTAGATCAAATGTAATAAAACTAAGCCACAACACACTACTTAATAAGGAGTACTATATCTTCTATAGATCATTACATGGTATTCCATACAACAACTCAAGGAGGAATATTTAATATTCTAAAGATGATATCAAGGTGATATCTACAACAAACCCTGAATACCAAGTTAGGTATATAACTTAAGTAAAGAAAACCATAACTAAACCTTGATATACTTGCTTGACATAGTTATTCCTACCATGAGAATCATGGTAGTTTCTAAACACTAACTCTTATTACAAATAGAGTAGGAAAGGAAGTCAAGCCAAGACCATTTAGCACATATCCTTAATATGATATTAAGAGGTGGCGTTCCTATTTAACCAAGTCCTAGAGATAATTGATCATCAATATTGAGTGATCAATTCTTGACCTAGCACTTATTGACTCTTAGCGTTGACCTATTATTGACCTTCCAAAGACCTTAAGTAAATTAATAATAAGAAGAAACTAGTTATGGTAGAGTGTGCCATCATCAATGGAATGAGATCCTTAGTGGTGATCAAACCATTGGATGTTGGAGGAGTTAATTCACTCATGAGTTAACTAGAAGAAGTATCTAAACCAAAGAGTTAAGATAGTGATTATGAAGCTATGAGAAAGCTAGTAGTATTAGGGTATCCAATGATACTCTTGTTAAGCCAAGTAGATATAAATATGGAGTAAGCTTCCTTAACAAGATAAGCTTATAGAGAGACTAGTACAAGTCTACTTCTTAGTGTTAATATATCTTGATCAGACAATTAGAAGCCTAAGCTAAGCATGATCAAGGGTTGGTGGTCATTATTCTCAAGTCACTTGAGGATAGATGACTAGATGATAAAGAAGTGTTGTGAGTATACCAAATTAGGAAAATCCTTAGTAAGCTGAATCATCTAGCCTGATTATGAGAAGTCAAGCTAGAGTATGATGAAGTATGTTAGTTATAGGGAGTAATTGGAGGCAAAGTAGTTTAACCAAGCTAGTACAAGAACAAACTTGTATTATGGGAGTAGTACCATGCCCATACCAGAGGATTGATATCACATGTGATATAGAGAGAATTGCAATCTTGCAAGCCTTAGAAGTAGATGCAAGGTAAATATGAAGGAGTTAATGATTGGAGTTAGTAATAGCTACATTGATGGACTTCCTTAAGAGTATTTTAGCAAGGTAAGTTGTATATGTATACTAGGAGAAGAATGAAGGAATATTGTTGAAGTGGCATGACCATGTCATCATATGATGATGGATATGGTGGAGTTAGATGATTGTCTTATTCAGGAAGATGTGATCTTTGTGAATAAGATGAGAGAGATTTATAGAGTATATTTAGGAAAGGAATTCCTTATCTAAAGATAACCTTAGTGAGGTATTAAGGTAAGGATTCTTTAGAAGCCTTAACCAAGATCATATCAAACCATGATAGAACCATGTTTACCTCTTTGTTTAACATCCTAGAATAAAGAGGGTAGTTAAAACAATTCCTATTTTTAGGCAGCCAATGGATAGTATCTCTTAGTCAAATGAAATGTCTAAGAGATAAGTAGAATACCAGTTGAGAGCGTATTGATGGAAGCCTTGTCCATCTGATTGTCTTAAACCCTAATAAAGACCTAGTCTCATATACCATCAAGATCACTTTAGGAAATCAATCGCAATAGCTCATTCTAAGATAAGTGATTATCCTTGGTCACAAAACATGATGGCAATATGTAATAGCCTTAATACTTATCCATGTCTCTAATTGAAAATGAGTTATTAAATCCTCTCAAAACCCATATACCTATATTTGAAGGAACATTAGCATTTCTCCATCAATGATTGTTATTGATTCATAATGACCTAACCAAGATTGTTCTGTGATAATTCTAAACATTACAAATCAAACAGAATTGGATTTGGCAAATCACCAAATATGGAGGATCATGAAACTTAAATTACCCCTTTATAAACCACAAGGTTTATTACCTTACAATAAATATATAGGTATCATTCCTTTATGAGGTTAAGTATTAATAAGATCCTATGCACATAAATAAACAACTCAAACGAGTACCATTAAGATTATCAAGTGAAAACAGAATCATTTCTATGAAATCTTATTATAAGAAACAAATTCCTAAAACCCTAATCCTTATTAATATTTCTTAATGAAAAGGACTTTTCATATAATTATGAATTTTTTAATGCACAATAAGAAATGAAGAGATGAGGGTCTACAAACTCTCTGGTTATTGAAATACCTGAAGAAATTCAAAATTAAAAAGGTTTTGTAAAAGAAAAGAAAACAGAAAGTGTAATTGAAAAATAAAAAAGAAAGAAGCTGCGCAGTAGCTCGGCCCACGGCCCAGGTCGTCCTTGCGCTAACCGTCGCTCGCTCGCTCCACCACAGCCCAACAACAGCCCAAGCCCAGGTACCGTTTCATCTGGTCTATCGTCGTCGTCCACCTCGCACAACATCCGAAGCAGCTCGGTGGTCGCTTCCTCGTCGTCGGCGAGCGCTGAGATTCATGCCGCCGTCCCTAGAGATGAGGATAAGAACGTCGCGCTCTCCTCTATCCTCTCATACCCGTCTCACTCTCTCTCGTGCTCTCTCCCATTTTCCCCCTCGAGCCAAAACCCTAGCTAGAAGGGAGCTGTGTAAACCCTAGTTCCAGACCTCGTCGAGCTCTGTCGTGGTGCCTGGGAGCTTCCTATCGTCGTCCTAGATCGTCTGGCAAAAGGAATTGATTCTCCTCTCTCACAATCGATGCCACCGACCTCATCTGTTTGTCGCTCGTCGTCGGCCATGGCGTCACTGTCCGAGCTCGCCTCTCCTTGTCGTCGTCTCTGCAAGCTTCCAGGTGAGCTCCTGGTTCCGATGGTCCTCTCCGATTCATCTCTAGCCCTCTGTAGCTTCGTCTCCACGAACACCTCCAAGCGTCGCCGCTGTAGCTCGTCGCCGGTCAGCCTCCGGTGACCATTTTCGGGCTGTGCTGCTACTGTTAGGATCGCCGCAAACTCCTCTTTCCAACACACCACTCCACAGCTACGCGCGCGCTCGCATACGTCGTCACTGGTGACCATCTGGTGGTGGCCGGCGAGGTGACGTCACTCTCATGTCACGCCCACGTCATTTTGGCCCACCAGCCTCATTTGACTTGGTTAGCGCCTAGGTGGCTACTGACGTGGTCCTGACCCCACGGGTCAGTGACCCTGGGTAGATAGGACCCGGTGTGAAAATTATTCTCTATTTAGTAAATAGATAAAACAAAATATATCTAAATATAAATATATTTCCAAGAATTTAATAAAATGATTAAATCTTATAAATTCAATATCTTTTGTTTTATAACTCAGGAAAATATATATTATATATCAAAATGTCCAGAAAAAATTCTATATTATAAACCTATTAGCACATTTTATTTCCTAACTTATAATATATCAAAATTCTTAGAAAAACAAAATACACATTTATAAACTTATTTTGTACATTTTTGTGATTTTAACTAAGTAATTATTATTTATTTAGTATTTATAAAGTGATAAAACCTATAAAAATCATATCTTATTATTTATAAATCACAAAAATCTTTATAATATACCAAAATGATCACAAAAATAATATTTACATGTTAAAAATATAATAATACACTTTAGAATTAAATAAATGTTTATTACTCTAATAAACTTGAATTAAACTTATTTCCTTAATAGATAATTCATAAAATGATATATAAGATTACTAATGCTTCTCATATTATCCATTAAAGGTCTAATAATAAGTATTAATCTTAAGTAATGCTACTATGAAGTAAAAATAGTCTAAAACATCCTAAATACAATATTTATTTAATTACTATTCACAAATAAATGTATATTATTTTCCAAAGGGACTTTATCAAATATAAAATCCTCAACAATAATATTTTGACTTATTAAAACCTTTACTATTATTCCACCACAAGTTTATAAGCATATTAAAAATTCAAGGTAATTCATAAGTAGTTAAATAATATTGTTTCCTCGTTTATAAATTATAACCACTCATTTATAAGGAGACAAATGGTTCTATTCAAACATAAAGTTAAGAAACTGCTACTCAACTAAAAGTAATATTACTCTTAATTGATCTTAAAGAAACATTATAGAATGAACCAAGTTATAATACCATATAATGACCAAGATAGATAAGTCTCAACTACTAGTGTAGTCTTTATTCAAATGAAGTAATTCTTTCTTCTTTGAGAATGATAACTAGCAAGAAAGCCTAAGAGTGTTAACTTATAGATTAAATACTTTTGTTTCATCAAGTAAGATTTTCTTCAAAAGTCATTCTTTTAAGAAACAATAAGGTAATCCTTGAACACTTCTTTAAAAGCTCTAATTGATTCTTAATCTTGCTTAAGAAATATTTTAGATACCATGACCCATTTTAGTGCTTTACTACTCTATGCCGCTTGTTGTATTTACTTATTGTTTCACACACTCTCACCAGCCTTAATAAGAAGCACAAGTGTGAAGCTGGTATAAAAGTGCAACACATTCCAAAAATATCACCACAAACTTCAAACCCTAGATCAGATACGGTAAGTTCGGGGATTCATGTTTATCAAACTGCATTACATTACTTATGCATAATTGCATCTTGCTTCTTTAAACATTAGTCTTTACCGGACCAATGATGTTGTTTATAGAATTTGGATCTTCTATTATCTCGAAGACCGTGAGCGCATAATCTTGCAATCACAAAAGACAAGTTCACAACTTGCTCATGTCCTTTGATTATTTTCTATCAAATGTTTGTAACTCAAATATTGTCATCACCTACATTTCAAAAAGGTCAGAAAACACTATTTTCATAATAAAATGATTATGGATTATTTACCAAGTGGTAATAATCTATTAATACAGTTCTAGTGGTAAAGGAACATAATATCTAGGACTTAATCAACCAATGTCGCCAGTGATTCTAGCGTCGTATATTACGCGTTAACCATAAGATTTGGAATGGGACGGAGAAGTCAGCTGTATCTTCTTCCTCTCGCATGCATCTGGATGGCCAGGTCGTGGCTGTTATCCTTGTAGCGTGCATTTATTGGTAATTCATAGAGGATATGCAACATATGGGTGGGAGCCCTCAACATCCCATGATAGTTCTGGCATCTGACGGTCTGTACTAACCATTGCCGTAATTCAAGATATGGGCATGGCGTACACCAAGGAGGCATGCGGGGTCGCGAAGGGGGCAGTGATTGGCTTGGATCTTAGACTGGGCCCCACATCACGGAATTGTGGACGGGAATAAGCTGCCCGGTTATGCAACAAGGCTAAGGTCTCTCGTGGGTAAAGCAACGCGCCTCTGCAGAGTGTAAGAATTGTGACATGTTACTCCCTGTTTCGGGAAGGAGCTACGGACGCGGCAGGAAAGGAACCCCATGAAGGTTCTGATCAACCTGTGAAGGCTGTCGAACATAGTTTTTTCAGAATAAAAGCAATCTTTGAAGAAATGTTTACGAAAACCTGCATTGCCTATGACCTATGGTCTGTAGAGATATAGAGATAGTGCATCATACACTCCTTTTTAGTGAACTTGCTGAGTACGCTCGTACTCAACCGTACCTTCTTAACCCTTGCTAGGTTCTAAGCCGTTGAAGACGACGTCAACATCAATTTATGCTCAAGAAACCATCACCAACAGCTCAAGTTCGTCAATAGAATCAATGAAGTCAACATATACACCAACCAAAGTGAAGACAAAGTTCTTGAGTAGATAGGAGTAGATTCTCTAGCCATAAAACCTACTTATGTAGAGCATTGCAATAGCAGCAATGGCAAGCCAAATAGTTTAGATACTAGTCGTAGTTACTAGATAGTTCTGAGTTATTATTTTTGGTTCTTCTTTGTAAGAAGTTTCTTTCTCTCTCTTTAATCTAGATTGTTCTCTAGATCTTTTGTAAAAAGTCGAGTTGTAATCTATAGTCATGTCTTGGACATGCTGTGTTTCTGTTGTACCACTTTGAGGGATGTAATACTACTAAACAGTGTTTTATTGGTGTTATGTCGACGACTATAGTGTACTACATCATGCAGTGGTATGCTGGGTCACCGCAGCTAGCATCTTCTCATCAAACTGCAAGGTGATCCCTCTCATCAGAGGTTTACTTAGGTCTAGCCTAACTCTGACACACACAAATTCCCCCATAGCCATATCATCCTCCCCCACATCCACTTCCACAAACTCACCCATCACATCCCCTATCTTTTCTCCCGTGCTTCTGTTCATCACTCCCAGCGGTAGCTTCAGTACCCTCACCCAAATCGACATGTCATTGAACACATAATATTTAAGTGATTTGGCCGGGTCAAAATCTTGAACTGCGAACAACTCATTGTTAAACATCCATGGCCCTTCCTCCAGAGCATTCCTCTTCCCTGACCGTTGCAAAAAGGAGAGGAGAAACATGGTGTTCCCCATCTCCTTGCATTTTATCCCTTTGATAGGGCACCAGATGCTACCCAACGTCTTGATGATGCCTTCCACATATGGTGGTTTCTCAGAGAAAAGCTTACTCATAGTCTGCGCGCCCACAATTCCCACCTTGGATCCATCCGACCAGCCAATCTTCAGGCCCTTATTCTCTGCCTCCGACAACTTCAGACTCCTCATCAAACCCTCCACCTTCTCCATGATCAGATCTGGCCCGAAGACCTATAGATCTGAGACCCGCTAGGGATTGGTGTTTTACGATCGCACGCCCTAGCGATACTTGCAAAAGGCTTATCGTGGTTAGGATCAGGAGGATCTAGATGCTTGGCACAGAAAGACGAGGATCCCACACCTAGACAGAGATGCAGATCATAGCACGAAAGCGAAACAGAGAGGAACCCTAGCCGGGGACGATCGCCAGAAAATCGCGCCCTAGCGATACTTGCAAAAGGCTTATCGTGGTTAGGATCAGGAGGATCTAGATGCTTGGCACAGAAAGACGAGGATCCCACACCTAGACAGAGATGCAGATCATAGCACGAAAGCCGAAAGCGAAACAGAGAGGAACCCTAGCCGGGGACGATCGCCAGAAAATCGCGTCACCGCAAAAACCGCTAACCGTCACGCAATGGACAGACCTAAAAATCAAATGGACAGACCTAAAAAAGTGGTGAGAATTTTGGCAAGAGGTGACCAAATATCTTCTGCCTCCCTTTTCGCTGCAGGCCAAAAGCTGCCGCCAGCCCCATGGTCGGATGGGCTCGTGCGGAGAACGGAGCTTTTTGCATGTGGAAAAATGACAAATAGACAAACATATTCTTCTTGTCCTCTTTTCTGTAGAGAAGACAAACTGACATATTTTCAAACTGACATATTTTCTGATATGTTTTGCGGGTTTCTGTTCCGTAGCCGTCCTGGGTCACAGTACATTCCAGCTGCTTGATCCCTAGACTAAGATTTAGTCCCATGACAACTTTCTATCAAAACAACCCAAACTAAAATAATAGTACCAACTAAATTGCTATCCATACGAACATATATTTCATACTAAAAGTTTGAAATATCATATTCTATGGTTCACAAGGTTTATTGCATTCCACACACTGGCATTTTCTAACAGTAAATGAAGATTGCAATTACGACCAGACAAAATTGCAAGATACTGGAGTATATTGTTAGTTTGTTACACATCAATCTGAAAAAAATGGAGAATCAAGCTCTAAGCTATACGATAGAAGCAAAGAGATAAAACCCCACGCCAAAGCAAAGAGATAAAACCCCAGACCACAGCCACAGGAATTAGATGGACCATCGCTGCCGAATCACTCTGCAATTAGAGGTAGAATATCCCCCACCAATCCTCACGCACAAGCACACTAACCCTATATTGGTTCTCAAGCCTATATTGGCTCTCAACTTTTGCCCTGCAGTTTCCTGATAATAAACAAAAACTAGTCTGAACCAATGCGTAAGCACTTCCTTTGCTGCCGGGTTTTTTAACACAGCTCAAATGATCATTCCAGCCTGGTAGTTTCGACAAACCCGTCTATTACTGTATAGTAAGTGATTGAACCATTTGCTTAAATTAGTAATCATGTACGTTTCAAGTCAAGTATTTCCCAATAAAATAATTCCACAATTTGAACCCTGAACTATAGTGTTTTAGATACTAGTAGTTTTGATTCCTGAACTATGACGACGGTTGCTTGTAAATTACATTCTACCTTCTATAAAAATATGGTACGCCTAGGCATACTCTCGGAAAAAAAAAAACTGAACTATGAAACCTTAAACTTCACAGTATTAAACTATATACCTTCTATGAGACCCTGACTTTAACCCTGAACTATGAAACCGTCCATATTAAACCTCATACTTTCTAAGACCATTTAAACTAAATTCTAGCCCGGTATTATAGTAGTTTTGCATTTCAAGGTTTCAAATAACTATGAAATATGGAGAGATGGGTTTATGTCATGAGATTGTCTAACTTGCATAGTTCATAACAGAATATGACTACTTTCTGCAGTAGTGGAGCGAGCACCCAGCTCCCACGGTGCATGAGTGATCTCCTTCAAGCTTTAGTAGACAAAGTTAGTTCGAGTAGGAGTTTGCTTGGGCAAAAGCTGCTTAGCTTGGCTGCGCCTACATTTTGCCCAGGCTCCAATTATTAGCTAGCTCCACCACTGACTGTGTCATGTAAACAATGGCAACAGATAAACACATTCATCTTGTCTTTTTTGTAGAGAAGTCAAACTGTCATATTTTTTGACAATTTGTTGCAGGTTTCTAATCAATAGGATCCACTAAGTTCATCAGCAGGCACACAATATTCCAGCTACTTGATCCCTAGATTTAATCCCACGTGGTTAGCTATCAAAACAACTCAAAGAAAAATAACCAAGTACTCCCTCCGTTCAGAAATATAAGACATTTTAGCTTTGTGAAATGAATGTATCTAGACGTTTTTTAGTGTATAGGTTCACTCCGAACCTCTAGGAACCTATACACTAAAAGACGTCTACATACATTCGATTCACAAAGCTAAAACGTCTTATATTTCCGAACGGAGGGAGTACTAGAGTAGCCATCCAAGCATATGTTTCATAGTATAAGTTTGAAATACCATATTCAGTTCGATGGCCTATTATATCATATTTGCATTCCAGCGCAGACTGATATTTTGTTAATCCATGAAGATTGCAATTACGACCAGCCAAAATTGCAAGATATTGGAGTACATTGTTACACAACAATCTGAAGAACATTGAGATCTAGGCTCTAGGCTATGATATGGCTGAAGCAAAGAGAACTTATCAACAAAACTGAAGCGCTATCCTACCCCATCGCTATGACATAACACAGTTAAAAGCACAAGCTAGCCTTGACGTCATCATCACTCAAGTGTGAACATTTTGATCTAACAATAAACCATCGTTCTTGATCAAACTGTCAATGAGAACATCTTTAGAACTCAATTTGCTTAACAATTCTCTTGCTTCCTTCATATAGCCCTGATGTGCCAAGCCTTCAATGAGTATAATGTAAGTCGATTCATCAGGCATGCAACCATCAGACACCATATTAGCCAAAATATCAATACCATGATCTGTTTTGCCATTTCTACAAAGCCCTAAGAGTATTGTATTGTAGAGAGCAGCGTGGGTCGATATGCCTTTATCTTGCAGTCTGTGAACCATCTGAATTGCCTCATCAATTTTATCCTCTTCATGCAGACACTCAGCTAAGAGCTTATAATTTATCTCTGGGTTGAATCCTTTGTTGCCCATCTCATTCAACAGCTCAAGGGACTGTTGCATCTTGCCACTTTTAGCAAGCCCTTCTATTAGTGTGTTGTAAGTCATTGAATCAGGAGTGCATCCTTTCTCGGGCATTTGCTTAAATACTTCAACGGCCTGCACCGTCAACCCTTTCTGACACAGTAAACCAATGAGTGTATTGAAAGGTGAAATATCTGGCAGGTGATCTGCTTGGTTCATGTTAGCCATCGGCTCCTCGGTGTCCTCCCGACGACCACCACTGCAGAAACCCTTCACTAGAATTTCAAAGGTAAAAGTATTAGGTTCACAGCCATAGGATTGCATGTTCTTTAGCAACCCCAAGGCATTAGCCACTTGGCCTTGCTCACATAGGCCACCAATGACGGCATTGTAAGTAGCGATATTTGCCGGGCATTCATGCTTTGCCATTTGTTTGAGAAGCCGAACCGCCTGCTGGAGCAATCCTTCTTGACACAATTGACTGATGACCACACTGAGAGTTGCTTCACTAGGGGGACAATCCTCGCTGAACATCTCGCCTATAAGCTTCTCGACATCTGCCCAACGCCCAGCGCTACGCAGACCCTTCAAGACAGTGTTGTAGTTGACAGTGTTCGGCTTGCACCCGTGAGAAGGCAAGCTGTCCAACAGCTCACGGGCGCCGTCCACGTCGCCTTCTCTGCACATCCCGTCTATGATGACATTGTAGGTCACGTTGGTCGGCGTGCACCCCTCGGCGCGCATCAGATCGATCAGCTCCATGGCCTGCCGGTACCCTCTCCCCTTGCACGCCGCCTCGAGGAGGATGTTGTAGGTGACGACGTCGGGGGCGCACCCCCGGCAGAGCATACCGTCGAGCAGCACGAGCGCGTCCCTGACCTGGCCGCGCACGCACAGCGCGTGCATGAGCGGGTTGTAGGCGTACGCGCTGGGCGGCACGGGCATGCCGTCCACGACGCGGCGCGCCTCGTCGAGCCTCCCCGCGCGGCAGTACCCGTCGGCTAGGGCGCTGTAGGTGACGGCGCTGGCCGCCGAGCCGCACGCCTCGACGACGCGCGCGGCGTCCGTGGGCCGGCCCCGGCGGCAGAGGTCGCGGACGAGCTTGTTGGCGAGCTGGACGTCGGGCGGGGAGGGAGAGGAGTCGATGATGCGGAGCGCCGCGTCGAGGTCGCCGCGGTTGACGAGCGAACTCAGGCGGCGGTCTTCACCGGCCAGACGGCGAGGTGGGTCGAGGTTGGGCTTCGGGAAGCTCGGGGCATTTGGATTGGAGGTGCGTAGGCGCGTGCGGTGGCGGCTTGGGGATAGGAGGCGCGTGTGGTGGTGGGGGTGGCCGGAGCAGGAGGGAAGGGAGGGGAGGAGGCTGCTGCTGCAAAGGGTGGGAGGAGATGGCGACGAAAGCATCGTGTCTGGATTTCGTTGTTTCGGGCAGAGGATGAGCCGTGTATGTGGGCGCTGATCATTCAACGAGGAGCCGCGCAGAAGATCCGAGCACAAGCAGAACAGCTGGACCTCAAATACGGAGTAACAATTTTACGAAATTCGCAATCGCCTAAAATTTGTGTGAAGTAAGTTTTTAGCAAATTCCATTGTAATTTCGTTTCACAGGTTATATATTTTGTACTACGGAGTATGAGAATTACTGAATGTTGATCGACGAGCTTAGAAATGTGAAAGAACATTTCATGCAACACAGGACGCATGCATTCCTCCATTCAGATAAATAATATGCACTCTTCGATTTGACACAGATTTTAATCCTAATACAGCCACATGCAAGGAGAGGAACAGCATTTGAGCACCAAACTCAGATATACGATGCTTAAATGGAAAATGTCACAAGTTCTACAACAAATCTTACGAGTAATCATTCATTCATCCAAAAGAAGTCTAGGTATAATCTCAGCAAAATGTCAAAAACGAGCCACATACTCATCTCAGTGATAAGTTCACTTGCAAGCCACGCGAATGTTATGCCCCCAAAATTTAGCCCAGATGGCCTAGTTGTAATGTAGAGCAAACGAAAATATAAGGTACATATAGCGACTGAAGAATATTTGAGTAAAGCTGTAGCTCTGATGGAGGAAAATGGTGTTCTTCGAACTTGCAGAACCGCCTCAGTTCATCCTGATCCCTTTTAGTGACCCGGTCGCCTTCTTCATTTTACGTTCACTAGCTCCACATCAAACACAAGAGTTGAGTTGGGTGGTATCTGCCCTGTCTTCTCCTTTCCATAGCTGCAATGAAGATACAAATCAGTATCCAAACAAGCAGCTTCTGATAAAAAAGCAATGTGACTGTATATTGATCCTACCCCAGAGTTGGTGGAATGGTAAGCCTTCTTTTGTCACCAATGCGCATGCCTAGAACAAACACACACAAGAGGGAGCGTATGAGATTATGCACCAGCCAAACGACTGACATATGTATGCACTAGCCATAATCATCTGGTCTTCTATGACAAAGTAAGAAATCAAATACCGTTGACACCAATGTCCCAGCCTTTAATAACCTGACCAATACCTGCAGGAAAGTAACGTTATCACCGACAATGAGAATCCTAGAGGGTAAAACATCAGTTCAAGGGGAAATAGAGTTACCCAGTCTAAACTCAAAAGGCTTTCGACCAACGGTGGAGTCAAAAATCGTTCCATTCTTCAACTTGCCAATGTACTTGACAGCAACCTAGAGAAGGATTCAGTTGTCAGTAACAGTCCAAAACATATAGGAGTATATGATCAGAGCATAAGAAAGTCTCCTAAGTGGTCAAAATGATTGGAACAATGCAAATACATGCACCTAGTGCTCACATTAAGCAATTGAAAGCGGTGCTAAGAAGATGCAGCTTGCAGGGAAATTTTCCATTGGTGCAACGTCAAAACTGTTTACCTTTTTCCCAGGGACAGCCTTTTTACCATCAGGTTTGCCCAACGCCACCGTCTGAATGATCAGACCACTGCCAAAAGTGCGCGTTTGGGATGTCTCCTCCTTGCTGCTATCTGACTTCAAAACATCAGTCTGTGCCTGGTTTTCACTTGAATTGTTCTCCTTTGTTTTTTTCTTGTTCTTCTTTTTCTTGGCCCCCTGCTTGCTAGGCTCTTCAACATCATTGTCACTATAACACGCCATAAGAGGTTTTTATCAAAAAAATGATGAACAATGAGAAAAGCGTTAAATATGAAAAGACAAACACGATTTACTTACTTTACTGGTTTCTCATCAGCTTGCTGATCAGTGTCAGCTTCAGAAGCACTTGCTTTCTTGCTTTTCTTTTTCTTCGGTTTGGCCTCAGCAATGTCAGCGGCGGAATCTTGCCCGACACCCTTTTCCTCATCATTTACCTTCTCATTGTCCACAGCAGTCTTCTTGTCCTTGGCCTTCTTCTTTTTCTTTGACACCACGCCATTTTCAGCATTTGCCTCCCTAAGAACACAGCCAAAATTACACATGGCACTACATTGTGGTTAAATAAATCAGCTAGGGAAAACTAATGAACTAGCATGTACCCTGATGGCTCAATAATATCGCCACTTTTCCTTTTCCTGTCCTCATTACTCTTTGTTTCTTTCTTAGAACTACCCTTTGAACTCTTTGATTCAGATACAGGAAAGCCATCTTCATCTTCACTTTCCAATGATTCAGCAGTTGGAGTTCTCACAGCAAGCTGAAGTCGAGAACTGTCCCTATCTTCACTGGATTCTTTCTTCCCTTTCTGTCCTTCACCACCAGCAGGCTTGTCATCCTCTTGAATCTCCTCAATAACAACTGCAAAATTTGCCCACATCGGAATTAAAATCAAGAAAATGATCTGAGGCCTGAAGCAGTCCATAGCCCATAAATCTAAAAAGCTATCAAAAATAGTGTTCAATAAATGAAATAAATGGAAATAACGCAATCCTTCTATTTCAATAATGCTGATTCTACATAAGCATGCACATAAATTTACAGTGCAACCTAGAAATCTAGGAAATAAGAAACCGACATATATCATCTAACATATACACCAGCAACATATGAATCCATGCGCTAACATTAACCTGATACAAGCATGCTATTGCCATTACTAGTAGCCTCTGTACAATAGTTCTCCTATGTACATTTTGCAACAACATAAATCACTACATCATGGAAAGTCAGGAACTAGTGAAGTATTAGAGGGAAAACATGCCATATGGTTGAAAACTGTAACCGCAAAGGCAGGAAAAACATAGGTCATGCTATAACTTGCCAAATGTTGGCGATTTATTTAGAGATTGGCAATAAAATTGGCAGCCAACCAATTGAAAGCCAATTTTCCAGCTTTGCCCCAACAAATGCAAGCCAAACTTTGGCATCAAACCAAGAATGCCCATACAAAAGATTCACGCATATCTCAGGAAATGGAACAACATGTGAAAGCATTACCTGAACTCTTGCCTCTAGGCTGGTCGTCATACATCAAATCTTCATCATCATCTGAATCATAATCTGAATCAAAGTCTGAATCATCTTCGCTGTCTGTATCATAGCCTCAGAATCAGTAACAGAATAGCATGCCTTGCGCAACAATACGATACAATCAAAGCATACCTGTGCTCATCCGCCGATGGGATACTGGAATCACCAAATCATCCTCATCAGATGCATATACATCATCATCGTCAGAGCCCTGCGAGTCACTGCAAGTATCGCAGCCATCCATGTCCTGCTCGTCTTCATAACTGAAGATATACTTAAGGAAAAGAAACCTCACTGCCAACAACTTCCACGACCAGAGAAAATTCCAATAATAGATCAACTAAAATCAACGAAAGTTTCAGTGATAACAAAGGATACGGGACATAGTATCCAGCCAGGTGGACGCTCCTCGGGCCAAGCACCGAGAACGTCACAGACTTCTCCTCGAACTCGAAATCCAGGTGGCACGTCTCAGACTGTCCAGAGACCAAGGCGCAGAGGTACACAGGATCCTTGTTCTTCACAGTGCACTGCACCTGCACCAAGTTCTTACTCCCCTTCTCCACCTTACCAATCTCAGCGCCCAGCGTCGCCTGTGTTGTCCATCCAATAAAATTTCCCCATCGTCACGCAAACGTACCATCAACAGGAAAAGAGAAATTCAAGGGCGAGAAATCGGGCGGACCTGGGTGAGGCGCAGACGGCCGCGGCGCGAGCTGGGGGTGAGCGTATAGGGCTTCTCGGGCTTCACCTCCGTGCCTGCGAGCGAAGTACCGCGGGCAAACGATTAGAGCAGAGCACATGAATGAACAGAGAAAAAAAAGAGAGGACGGAGAAATTAACGGCTGCGTCCATGGCGATCGAGACGGCTGCTTACCCCAAAACGAAGACATGTCTGGGATACGCCGAATGCGCCGCAAGGTGCCTCGATCTCGACGGAGAGGAGATTGGCTTCAAACTGCTAGGGGGATTGGAAGCTTCGAGGCGGAGATATGGCGGAAGAGGGGAAGCAGGGGGAGGGCGGCGAGAAACCCTAAATAGAGAGAGGGGTTTAAGTTGAGCACCTGAGCGGCGGAGAGGAAGGATCCAGAAATGGGAAGCGCTCCGCTGGTACGGCCTTTGTGCCGTTGTCCGTCTCTCTCTTCTCGCTTTGGGCTTGGGCCTTTCGTATTTCAGAGTGGGCCTCGTAGGAGAATGAGGAGGTGGTCTAGCACCATCTAGATGCTTCTTGTACAATTCTGAAAAAGCAATATTTCTTGCACAATGTTGATAGGGAAATGATACTCATCATCTGGGGATGGCGTGTTTTGATCCCCGGGTCACGACCACGAGACGGCCCACCTCAGATGACGGAACGCGGAGACCTAAGATGTAGAAGCCTGCAAACAGAAACCTCCACCTTATCTCCTCCTCGCAAGCGCTCTGTACAACGCAACCATGTTGCCTTTTGCCTAACACGCGTTGTCGCAGTCGCCGTTCCAACCACCGCCGTCCTCCCACCTCCGCTGCTGCCGCCTGTTCCTGCAGGGCTACAGGAGCCCTGCCACGCGGTTTCCCCTGTCCCCGCTCCCGACCACCCACCGCCGGTTCCTACAGGAGCCCCACCAGGCGGTTCATGCGAGCTCCGGCCAGCAGATCGCCCTGCTCGCTGCTCGGTGCCGTCCCCCGCTCACCACCTGGTTCGGCGCATCTCCGACTTTGCCTTCGTTTGCCGGCGCCCCACAGAGAACTCTTGTCTGCCTACGTGCGTTGTTGTCCACGCCTGCATGTGTGGAGCTGTTTTGGATGATTTTTTGTTCGATGCTACAGTTGCATAATTATTTTGCTACAAACCTTTTCTGGTTTTGCTGTAGTGGCACAATTTTTATGCTACAAGCTCTCTGTCGATGTCTTCAGCGAGCCAATTTTTTACTACAATGTCACATTTTTTTCGTTATAACCGTTCTGTAGGTTTGCTACAATAGTATAAAGTGCTATGAAGTCTCCAACGATGTTTTCCGTGAAGTCGTTTTTTTGCTACAATAGTTTGCTAGTTTTGCTATAATAGCGCAATCTTTTTGCTACGAGGTTTCGACGAGTCTCCGACGATGTCTCCGTTGAAGTCAGCTCTGGTGGTATCGGTTGTTGCTACATTAGTATAAATGTTTTGCTATAATTATTCTCCAATTTTGCGACAATAGCGCAAAAGTTTTGCTACAAGGTCTCCGACGAGGTCTCTCGTCGGAAGTCTCCGACGATGTCGGTTTTTGGTACATTAGAACAAAAAATTATCTACATAGTCTCCGACGAAACTCTGGCGAGATCTGTCTTGTCTCGTGGACGAACGGTTTTTTTGCTACATGTGGCAAAAACAGGTAAATTTGTAGCAAAAGCGGGTTAGTTGTAGCAAAAGTGGGATTACGAGGCATTTTTGGGGACACCTGTCGCCTAGGGGCCCGGAGGATATTATTCCCTGGTGACACATAGCACCGCCCATGTCGACGCTAGAGGAGAAAAATGCAAAAACTGTTGGAGCAACAGTGTCTGTTCTCGTTTGTTTTTTAATATAGAAAATGTTATTTGTTGGTAAAAAATACTGAAAAGAGTTTTATATAGCCACAAAATTGTATTTTTTCATGCAGTCAAAGTGGAACGCATTTCTACTAAGAACTTGCACAATCGTACACAACTTATGTACATGTTCACCGAATTTTTAGATTTTATTAAACTTCAAATTAACATTTTTATATTTTTTCAAAACCAAGCCCGGGTCCACAAACCCTCTCTCAATATATGTTTATTAGCTATTCGCAGGAGCATGGCCCATGTCAAAGGTTCTCTTCCTTTTAAAACAAATGGCAATAGATAATTCACAACACAAACCACAACCCATAACAAGTGATAGAAAGAACATAAATTACATTTTATCCCTTAAAATTTGCATGTAAGACCCCAAAAGAAAAAATTAGATTACGAGCGGGTCCGTTATTCAACCCCGGCAAGCATCTAGCTCCTCCCCACAACACAACTTGGAGACATGTAGCCGTCCTACGTCCCACGTACTCCTTGACAAAAAGATTGAATAGATGTCAAGTTATGGTTGACAACTGCCACCTTGACCTGAAGAACCATTGCGTAAAGTTCAACGGACGACCACCGTCGCTTGACCAAGAGATCAAAGTGGCAATCTATGTCCTAACCCGCAAGTCGCGGATGTGGATAAGCCATGTGTCAATCGAGGGGATTGTGGCTTTCTTCCTATCCCATCCATTCCCATCTCATGACCGCTCCAGGAAGAAGGGAAAATAGGAGGCCCATCCTTCAAAACTATAGAATCGACAAGTCTATTTCTGGTGCCCTCGCCAAATCTTCTCCCAATGGAGATATGGTAGCTAATGCTCGCGACCATGCAGAGGAGGCACCAAAATGGCAAGACACAAAATATCATCACAGTCGGCAGACCTAGACCTGGCCTTAAACCAAGGAGAGAACCTACTGATTATAAGGGAAAGGGCAACCTCTCTCTCATCCCTACTCCAGACTGTGGAGCCGCCAGAGAGTAAGTTGAGAGACCATAACGAATGGTAGTCGACTCTCGAATTGGAGACATAGAAGGAAGGGGAAAGTGAGTATAGGCAGAGTCAAAGATTGTCATATTGTACGTAGTAGAAAAATGCAGGTGGTTGCTAGGAAGATAATAAAAATAGAGTTTGGACATCCCTTTGAATGTGTTGAAATATGTTGGTGTCACATGACCCTTGCACGTGTTTATCAATGAAACAAAAATACAAAGAAGAAACTGTAGGTGTTGCTAGACGTTGGGGCATCTGAATTTTTTTTAAACAAGGCAAAGCATTTGTCATTTTAATTTAATAAGAAGGAGGTTTAAGAGGTATTACAAATGGCCAAGAGTAAAAAAAAGTAAGTGACTACTCTCCCGGTATTATATTACACAGGCCCTTTGCCCCAACGAGGCACCAAAGCTTCATCTCCTCTTTAATAGCAATGATCATAGACATGGTAGAAGCTTGGTTGCAAATAACGTGGGTGTTCCTTTCTTTCCAAACCTCCCATGTAACCAACATTGCGAGAGAGGCCAAGGCTTTTCTCGATTCTCCATTCTTGTGAATATCCGTCCACCATTCCTTGACGGAGCTAGTATCATGTCACTCCCTTGGGTGAGTGTCATAATGCCCAAGCCAAGATATCAAATTGTACCACACTCTAGTTGTGAAGAGGCATTGTAACATTAGGTGGTGGGATGATTCTTGAACTTGATTGTAAAGTTTGCATAGCCCACAATTTTGTCATCCTACTTCTTATTTATCATCCAAACTCTATTTTGTATTATCAACCAAGCAAACAATTTACAATTTGGTGGATCCCAAGGCATCCACATTAACTTAGGCATGAAGGAGTTTGTCCGTACTAAGAATTACATGTTGTATGCGGATTTTGCCTTGTAGCATTCCTTATTTGTGACCTTCGAAGAAATAGAGTCCAAGACCTCAATATCAAGGTGAACAAGTTGAAGCATCTCCCATAGCTTGTAGAATTGGAGAAGGTGATCAACGCTTAAACCATCTTGCATTTTTATTTGGGTAATCTAAAATCCAGTCTCTGGAGCTTTGGCACCAGAACGATTTTCCTTTTAGAAAGCTCAAAGATGAGGGGGAGATGTCCCACGGTCTCATGCCATGAAGCCAAGATGCTTCCCAAAAAAGAGCCTTCTTCACGTTTCCAATAGTCACACAAGTAGGCGTCACGAAGAGCTCTTGATCCTGCCACGATCAAGGGTTTCCAAGACCGACCCAAGCTTTATCTTCATATTTCCCTTCTTGCCAAAGCCACCTCAAAGGGAGAGCCAAGGCAAACTTATTGAGTTTAAAAATTCCAAGTCCACCTTTGTATTTAGGCTTGAAAACCATTTCCCAATTAACTTTACGCTTCCCTCCCACCGGTGACCTTGTCCACTACAAAAATATTCCCATACCTAGTGGATTTTTGGGTCGGCATAAACAAAAAGTACCTATAATAGTTGGATACGCGGCGATGAGCAATCACGGCAACATTTTTCCACGTGGGCCAATTATACGTCTGGGCACACAGCGTACCAGCGGATTTTGGTGTCGTGGTAGGTGCCTGGGTAGGCATGCGCATTGTAATGACATAGTAGATGAATGGGGGCATATATTAGTGCGCCGTGTATTGTAGTTTCGCGGTAGAGTGTGTCCCACGTTATCGACTGGTCAACCATCACACGTTGACTGGTCAGGCTAGTCTCACTGACTGGTGTGACCCACCACAGCCAAACTGGTTTGTTCTCTATTATATACTTTGCGTCCAAATCCACACATGCTATTCCTACAACTTTCACTAATACACGGAGGGGACTGTAAAGGCGGCTGCCAATAGTGACATCGAGACCTAAATTTTTTTATATCATGGGCTTGAAAAACGGATCTGAATTTGACTAAAATGCACGATCTTCACATGTATCACTTTTCACGATACCTAAAAGGTGTGATAGCCATTTTGAACTATTTCCTATACTATAAGCGAATGGTTTCCATTACTTTGAGAAATGGATTCTTATACCAAACTATAGCTATTACATTAAAGAAGAAAAGAAACTAATAGAAGTCAAAGACGCAGAATGGTAGTGAATAGAGAGAAAGATTCTTCTGATTTTCTTGTTCCACGAAGTTTCTTCTGAAGGGGGCTACTCTCGGAAAATGCCCCGCCACTTGTTCGTTTGTCGTTAGGGATTCATTGCTCGTTCTGCGGTTATAAGTAACGTAGCCACCCTAATTTCTAGAATAGGGCTGCGGGCAGGAGGGCTTTGTTTGTGCAATCCTGCTCCCATCGAAACCCACCACACCCGAATACTTCTACCCCTTATCACTGCTCCAATGCCCACAGGTAAAGTATCTGGAAAGCGATAGAGGAAAAACTGGTTGGGATCTTGCTCCAGAGAATCATTCATAAATAATAGGTGTGATGTTAGCGTATCTTTTGAAATATTGTTTTCACAAACATACCTCTCATAACTGAAAATTTAGAAAGAAAAAAAAGGAAAAGATTCCATTGAGAAAGTTATGAATTTGATTGAGGTTCCCTTACTTGACCAAACAAGTTCCCAAAAAGAAGATAGCTACATCTGAGCTAAACTTAGATATGAAAGTCTTCTTTCGTTTAGGGTAAAGTAAAACCAAGCTCATGAGCTTATTATCCTAGGATGAATGGTTTATATGTTTCAAGAGGCACAAAAGGCCCTCTGTGTTGGGGGGATAACCCCGGGTAGGATATTTGGTATTGATCTAAGTAATTGTACAATGTTTCCTATCCTTGATCTTATTATGAGTGATTAGTCCTCATGAGCTGCGGGTTAGGAAATAGCCTCGCAGCGATTGTGTGCATCTAATTACATGGAAGTATTGTGTGGTGATTGTATCGCAGATTTGTATTTGTATCATTGTCTCTTACCTCAATCCAAGAACTTTTCAGGTACCCAAGGTGTCGTGGATTTATCAAGGTTTGAGGTGAGTTGTGTGGTAAACAGAACCTATGCATGAAACCCAATGACAACAAGAGGAGTGCAATAGTCATTTAGTGATCCATTTGGGAACAACAACATCATCAATGTTAATGCTTTGGTCTATATCTATACCTAATAATAAATGACAAATTGTTTCTTCCGGTCCAACACTTTTTTAGATCGTTTTGTCCTCCACCAAATTTTGTATTACATCAGATGTCACCTATAAGTGAACGGTGCTAATGGATTTAACTACGAGGTCTCGGAAGTTGGGCGCTTGGATGTCCAGAGTGGGGCATGGAGGAGAAGGCCAGCTGATCCATCGCTATCGTATGCTATGGGCCAGGCCATACATGCGTCCAGGCTTCAGGCGTTTAACACAAACGGGTCCCGGTTGCTTTGACCGACATTGGCGATCAAACTTGGTACAAGTAAGATTTAGTCCCACCCTGCTGCTTTACAACAAGCCTCACCGATTCATATACTATCATAAATTGCTTGGAGCATCAGCAAGCGTACTCAGAGTCAACAAGCAGCGATTAAGTGAGAGGGATTGTGAGATAATTGAAGGTGGAAAATATGCTTGCCTAATTTGAATGAGGAATTGTGTGGCTAATTAAGATATGGTTGCCTAAACCAGTCGGGTGGGGGGGATTGTGGGCTTATTAAGCAGAATCGGTGGGCTAATTGAAGAGATGGTTTGTGTTGGGTTAATTCAAGATATGGTTGCTTAACTCGGGCATGCGTGACTGGGTAAGGACAACTCTAACGGCCCCCCCGCAAACGAACAGATTCGGCCCAGTCCTGTCTACCTAGACAAAACGAGCACCCAATGGTCCACCCAAATACCTATTTGTCCCTTTTCTTTGGTCTGCGAGCCGGGTCTTGAAAGTTGGGTGCTTGGATGTCCAGAGTGGGGCATGGAGGAGAAGGCCAACTGATCCATCGCTATCGTATGCTATGGGCCAGGCCATACATGCGTCCAGGCTTCGGGCGTTTAAGACAAACGGGTGATGTCTACGCACTTCTATTCTTGTAGACACTTGTTGGGCCTCCAAGTGTAGAGTTTTGTAGAACAACAACAAGTTTCCCTTAAGTGGATCACCCAAGGTTTATCGAACTCGGGGAGGAAGTGGTCAAAGGTATCCCTCTCAAGCAACCCTACAATCAAGATACGAGAAGTCTCTTGTGTCCCCAACACACCAAATACACTTGTCAGGTGTATAGGTGCACTAGTTAGGCGAAGAGATAGTGAAATACAAGTGGTATGGATATAAGACAATGGTGCTAGAGAAGAGCTTGACAGGAGGAAAAGACTAAAGGCAAAATTATGGAAGCAAGCAAACATGTAACAAATCTAGTTGCAAACGGTGTTTCAATGTTTAGAAACAAGGCCTAGGGATCATACGTCCGCTAGTGAACACTCTCATATAAATATCTTCTCTTCATGATACTACTCTAAACTACTCTCCGGTTGGACACTCTAATTCATGGTAGGGCTATAACAACACTCCTCAAAGTCCGCTTTCCCCATCTAGATAACCCCTCACTATCACCTTGAGCGCTAGATGGTTTCAATAAACACCACAATTTTATAGAGACATCCAACTTCAAATATAACTCATAATAAGTATTTGTAATCTCTAGCCTAAGTGCCATCATGGTGTGCACGCTATCACTTTCACACACATGGGGAGAGCCAGAGATCTATTAAAGCACTTGAGTAGCAAGGTAGATCTACTTGATTACAGAGCTCATGATCTCAATAAGATCATGCATAGAGAGAGAGATGAACACATAGCTACTGGTAGAACCCTTAGCCTTGAGGAAGAACTAATCCCTCATCATCATGGGAATCAGCAACGGCGATGGAGATGGTGGTGGAGATCGATGGAGATGGCTCCGACGGCAATTCCCTGTCCCGACAGGGTGCCGGAACAGAGACTTTCTGTCCCCTGAATCTCCCCTTCGGTGGCGGCGGCGCTGCGGAACTTTTCGTGGCTAGATGCTGGATGATTTAGGGTTTTCGTCCCAGGGGGATTTTATAGGCGAAGGGGCGATGTCAGAGGGTGGACCAGGGGCCCACACCACCTGGTGGCGTAGACAGGGGGACCCGCGCCACCACATGGTGTGGCCTGCCCCTGGCCCCTCTCTGTCTCGTCTTCTAGCTCCATGAGTCTTCCGGTAAAATATCGACTTTGGCTTTTGTCCGGTCCAATTCCGAGAATATTCATTTTCTGGCTTTTCTGGAACCAAAAACAGAAGAAAACAGGCAACTAGCACTATGTCATTTGGTTATCGATTAGTTCTAGAAAATGTGTAAAAATACTCCAAAGTGTGGACAAAACATAAGAAAGTAGATATAAAACAAGCATGAGACATCAAAAATTATAGATACGTTTGCAACGTATCAACATCCCCAGACTTAACTCCTGCTCTTCCTCGAGTAGGTAAGTGATAAAAAAGAATATTTTTTTAGGTGACATGCACCATCACAATCAAGATCAAACCATTTGCAAAGCATGAAAGCTGGGATCAAAGTACTCTAAACATGAGCATGAAAGATGAAGTTCTAACAATAAGACATAGTAACTATGTTGTAACATGAAAAGGTACAAACAAAGATCATGAATAACAATGCATTGAAAGATGTTTGTTTGTTTCACATATAGAAAACATAGCATAGTGGCATTCAGCTAGTCCCTCATGGAGTAGCAAAACATAAATGCATAGGACACCTTCAAAGTTCATAAAGGTGACTAGATACAAATAGTTCAAGAACAAGCAATATTAACATTATGAATCAATCAACAAGTTTTGGGACAATGCACATTAAACTAAGAATGGCCACTATGCTCTCTAAATAGGTGCATAAAGATAGAAGGTGGAGACTCAATATAAAAGTGGAAGAAAGGCCCTTCAAAGGGAAGCAGGGATTTCAAGTCTCATAAAGAGCTTTCAAAAATTATGGTACTTGTTAGTTTTTAGCTCTCATTGCCCCTATCATAAGCATCTTGAAGTGATTAAGGTTGAAAGGATATTGTTTTCTCCTTATGTTTTTGGTGATGATGACAACTTCACTTGTGGTTCAACCTTTTGTCCAAGCTGCAAGGCTTATCTACAGACGTGCTTGTTGGTGGACCTTTCTCTAGAAGAAGCTTGAAGGCAGTGGCGCTTTTTTACACTTTCTCTTGCTTTTGTGTTTTAGGCTACCATACTATCAAGAGGGGGTCCACCTTGGAAGGTTGTGGGAAATCACCATTTCATGCACAAACCATATATGCACTTCCACAGCCATCCCAGTTTTCCTGTGAGAGAGAGTTCCTTGCTGCTTTGGAGGGTTTTCTGCCCTGCCCGGTAGTACCGCCCAAGGAGTTTCCCAGGGTTGATCGAGCGGAACTTCCGGCTGAAGTTCCGGTCCTAATTCCGGTAAGCCATCTTTTGGTTGAGTAAAACTTCTGTCTCATTTTGCCTATTTGTCGGAATTAGTACCAGAAATTGGCTCGGTTGTACCGGCCTGACCAACGCCTGGCTCCCTGAACGGTAGTACCGCCACCCCTGACCGGTAGTACCGGCCACCTTCTAGCGCCGGTAGTTCTGGCCCCAGTTCTGGACCTAGTTCCAGAATCGCTATGAGGGTCGATAAACCGCCTCGACGCTTATTTATTTGCCGGTAGTAGGACCGGAACTAGGACCAGTATTTCCGGCCAGCTCTGTGGGCCCGTTGACTGGTCAATCTGACCGTTATGTGGCCTCCGCTGAGCTGTTGGTGGCCCGCTCATCGGTACTACCGGCCCACCACCAGTAGTACCGATGGTGTCGGGACGGGGCAGAAAATGCACGTTTGGAGGTGGCCTATTTAAGGCACCCTTCTTTCTCCTCTTGCCTTATCTCTTCGTTTTCTCTCTCCTCCATTAATACAAGATCTTTCCTTGTCTATATCTCTCTCCCTACCCACTCAAATCTCTTGATCTTTTAAGGATTGGGAGAGGTGACCTAGATCTACACTTCCACCAAAGGAATCATGATTTCCCCCACTCATCCTTCGTGGATCTTGTTACTCTTGGGTTCTTGGCACCCTAGACGGTGTAGGGCATCCTCGGAGCTGGGGCATTTGTTGTGAAGCTTTGTGGTGTCCTTAAGGGTCTCCAATTGAGTTGTGGAGTCTCCCCTCAACCTCGTTGTAAAGGTTTTGGTTAGCGCCTTCAAGGTCACCGGTTAGTGGATTGTGAGGCCACCTTTGTGGTGGTGCTCACCGGAGAAGAAGGTGAGGCCTTTGTGGCGCTCGGGTGACCTTGTGTGGCCCCGACACCTCTCCAACGTAGACGTAGCTTCCTTGGAAGTGAAATACGGGAATTACATCTCTGTGTCCCCTCGCTGGTTATTTCGTTCCACTCCTTTACTTCTTGCAATTACCGTCTTGTTTACTTGTTGCGTTGTTTACCATATAGGATATTCATCCAGTTGCATCTCTAGTGAACTTTACTTTGTGCAAAGCTTAAAATTGCAAGAAAAGATTAACAATTGGTAGTCTCCTATTCAACCCCCCCTCTAGTGGACCAAAGTTGGGCCTTTCAATTGGCATCAGAGCCTCGGCTCTTACTTCGGGCTTAACCACCTAAGAGACAATGGCCGACGAAGATGGGAGTGTGGGTGCAACCACCAAGAACTTGGCCTCCATGGATGACCTCAATCGATTGGAGACATCCATGATGACCAAGTTTGAGGAAATGATGACCCTTTTGCAATCTCTTAAGCCTACCCCCATGCTAGAAACCCCTCATGATGCATCTTTTGCCACCGAAGCCCCTTTCGCTCCCGTGCAAGTGGTCGCCCCTGGGGTGATTCCCGCGGCTGCCCAAAAACACTTGGGCTTAGGCTTTGTGGCTCAAACCACCAAGCCCCCAAGCGAGAGCACCGAGGGGCCAGGTGACTCCTCCTCCAAAGAGGGAGACGGGGAAAAGGATTACTCAGCGGTACCACCACCGTTGAAGTACACTTCGGACCCACCTATTCCCATGACGCACATCATACCTCAAGGAGCACCTCCCATGCTAGATACTTCTAACTTCACCAATTGGTAATACCTAATGCAATCTCACATTTCCAGCTCTTCTATTGAATTGACGAGGATTATTGAAGAAGGTTTTTCCCCATATGATGCAAAGAAGTTGACTCGTGCCAAGGTTGTGGACAAGCAGCTCAATGCCACTGCTTTGGGCATGATCCAAAAGGCATTGACCCCAAGGACTTTGCTCACATTCGCCAATTCTCCACCGCCAAAGAAGCTTGGGATCAACTCACCAAGTTGTATATTGGGAATGCTAGCATCCAAAGCTCCAAGTTTGATGAATTCAACAATGATTCTGATGGCTTTGCAATGCAAGATGATGAGTCACCCGAAGACATGTATCGTCGTCTCAAGGTTCTTTGTTGTACCATGAGGGACCTTGGAGCTACCTATGTTGATGACAAGTTCATGAAGAGGAAGTTTGTTCAAGCCCTTCTTCCCTTTGAGGAGTAAAAACTCAACTCTATCAAGGGGAGAAGTAACTACCACACCATGTCCTCTCAAGATGTGTTGAGTGAAGTCATTTCCATGACCATTGCCAAGAAGAATGCAGAGCCAGCTCATGCTCGTGCTTATGGGTCTCAAAAGTTGAACCTTGCCTTGAAAGCTCAAGTGGTGGAAGTTGATGAAGATGATACCTCTAGTGAGTGGTCTCAAGGGGACATCAAATATGCTTTCAATGAGCACTTGGCTCTATCATCAAGGGCGTTTTGGAACAAACCGGGCATGAAGTCAAGGTCAAGGGACAACCCAAGATTCAAGTCAACCATGAAGGCTCCAAAGGCAAGATCTTGCTACAATTGCAACAACAAGAGTCACTTTGTAGCTCAATGCCCCTTCGAGAATAGAGAAGACAATGGAGGCCGCCTCATTCGCAGGAGCAAGCCAATACCTCCTCACCCCTTGAACAAGAACTTCCACAACAAGAACCTTCCTAACAAGGAAAGGGCAATGGTGGTCCATGAAGAGTACTTCTCGGGCGTGGATGATGATGATGAGAGTGAAGGTCAAGGTGGAGAGATCGTGGGAGTTGCCGCTATTGGTACTTAATCTACCCCACGAGTCTCTCTCTTCGACTCTCCAAATGAGAACATCACCAACCGCAACCAAAAGTGTCTCACGACTAAGGCCACCGAGGTAACTCCCTCTTCCAAGTCTCCCGCAAATGAACTTCCCTTGCATGATATAGAAGGTTTAGAGGTTAAGAAAGAGATGTGAGCATGTGTGAATCCATGAAGCATCTAGATGATGATACTAGAATGTGCTTTGAAACACTTGTAAACCAACTTGGCCATGCTAGGGAAATGGTAGATGAGAAAGAAGAAGTTATTGACATGCTAGGTAAAAATGAGAGAGAGGCCGCCGATGAGATTGCCTCTCTATATCAATCCCTTGAAGATGAACATAACATGAGAATAACTCTTGAGGAAAGTGTGGCTAAACTTGTTGATGACCATAATGCCTTCGTAACGCAACTTGTTAGAGAACGAGATCATGCTATTGCTTCATTGAATGTCCTTAAAAATGAAAAGGATGAGTTTGGTGTTGGTCATGAATGCCTTAAGGATTTTGAGAAACTCAAGGAGGAACATCATGCCTTGGAGAGTAAATTTTCAAGTCTCTTTGAGGCTCATGAGCGACTTCAAACTCAATCGAACAATGAACATTCAAAGTCTTCCGCTACGCCTATTGTACATTTGCCTTGTTCTTCTAACCCTTGTTGCAAGCATGAGAATCTTGTTGAGGAGAACAAGATGTTGAAAGACCAACTTGCAAAAGGGCAAGTTGCCATCAAAAAGAAGAACAAGAGGAATAATAAGAAAAATAGTAAGAGCAAGAGCCTTGCTCAAGTATCCTCTCTTGATTCTACCTTTGTGCAAAGTGATAACTTTGCTGGGAAGAACAATATTTACATTCTTTGCAAATCTTTTGATGGTCATGTTTATGCTAAGTACATTGGCACATCTTACACTCATGATTATTGATACATTGCAAATGTATCTATAAATTTTCATGTTCCATGCTTGGTTTTATCTACTTTCTTGTGTTTTGTTCCAACTTTTGAGTACTTTTCATATGATTTCTTGGACTAACCTATTAACAAGATGCCACAATGTCAGTTGCCTGTTTTCTGCTGTTTTTGGTTCCAGGAAGTCAGAAAATGAATATTCTCGGAATTGGACGGGACAAAAGCCAAAGTTACTATTTTCCCGGAAGACTCACGGAGCCAAAAGGAGAGTCGGAGAGGGGTCACAGGGTGGCCACACCCCCCTTGGCGCGGGCCAGCCCAGGCCGCGCCAGGGCATGGTGTGGGCTCCCTGGCCGGCCACCGACCTTGCCTCCTTCGCCTATATATTCCTCCCGAGGCAAAAACCCTAGATAGTCAAGCCTCCAGCCACGAAAAGTTCCGCAGCACCGTCGCCATCGAAGGGGAGATTCGGGGGACAGAAAGTCTCTGTAACGCCACCCTGCCGGGACGTGGAAGTGCCCATGGAGCCATCTCCATCGATCTCCACCACCATCTCCATCGCCGTTGCTGATTCCCATGATGAGGAGGGAGTAGTTCTCTCTCGAGGCTAAGGGTTCTATCGGTAGCTATGTGTTCATATCTCTCTCTATGCATGATCTTATTGAGATCATGAGCTTGTAATCTATAGATCTACCTTGCTACTCAAGTGCTTTAATAGATCTCTGCTCTCCCCATGTGTGTGAAGTTGACAGTGTGCACACCATGGTGGCACTTAGGCTAGAGATTACAAATACTTGTTATGAGTTATATTTGGAGTTGGATGTTTCTATGAAATTGTGGTGTTTGTTTGAACCATCTAGTGCTCAAGGTGACAGTGTGGGGTTATCTAGATGTGGAAAGCAAACTTTGAGGTGTGCTGTTATAGCCCTACCATCGATTAGAGTGTTCAACCGGAGAGTAGTTAAGAGTAGTATCATAAAGAGAAGATATTTATATGAGAGTGTTCACTAGTGAAAGTATGATCCCTAGGCCTTGTTTCTAAGCATTGAAACACCATTTGCTATTATATCTATTAATGTTTTCTTGATTCTATCTTTATTTCAGTTTTACTTTAGTCTTTTCCACGCCATCAAGCTATTTTCTAGCACCGTTACCACTTATAATTATCCATACCACTTGTATTTCACTATCTCTTCGCCGAACTAGTGCACATATACACCTGGCAAGTGTATTTGGTGTGTTGGGGACACAAGAGACTTCTTGTATCTTGATTGAAGGGTTGCTTGAGAGGGAATACCTTTGACCACTTCCTCCCTGAGTTCGATAAACCTTGGGTAATCCACTTAAGGGAAAACTTGCTGCTGTTCTACAAACCTCTGCACTTGGAGGCCCAACAACTGTCTACAAGAATAGAAGTACGTAGACATCAAGCTATTTTCTGACGCCATTGCCGGAGAGGTAAGGTAAAAGGTACTCACATCCTTCGGTGTGAGTGCTCGAAGTTATTTCCTTTAGATTCTGCAATTTTGTCTTTTTGTTTCTTGTTTTCACTAGTTAGGCTTAATGGAAAACAACAACAAAATTAGAGAGCTTTATAGTATTTATCTTGAGTTAGGACGTGAAGTGTTTGAAGAGAAAATTAAAAAACCTATGGAACTTTATTTGCATGATAATGGCAATGTTTTTAGTATGAATTCTTTGGACACCATTATTGCTAATGCTATGGAAAAGTCTAAGCTTGGGGAAGCTAGTTTTTATGAAAATGATCTTTTTAGTTCCCCAACTTTGGAAGATAGCTATTCTATTGCTTATGATGATACCAAACCTCCAATATATGATGATTACAATGATGAATATGATATTCTCAGTCCACCTACTATTGAGGAGAAAATTAATTATGATTACAATATTCCTCCTATATTTGATGATTATGGTGATGAGAATAATAATGATAGCTATTTTGTTGAATTTGCTCCCACTATGATTAATAAGAATGACTATTCTTATAGGGAGAATAATAATTTTTTTATGCATGTGGCTCATGATAAGAATGTTTTATGTGATAGTTATATTGTTAATTTTATTCATGATGCTACTGAAAGTTATTATGAGAGAGGAAAACATGGTTTTATTCATCTCAATAATATTAAGTTTCCCCTCTTTATGTTGAAAGTCTTGAAGTTGCATTGGTTTTGATTTACTATGCTTGTTGCTTTGTGCTTTCATGACTTGTTTCTTTACAAGATTCCTATGCATAGGAAGTGGGTTAGACTTAAATGTGTTTTGAATTTGCTTATTGATGCTCTCTTTTACTTCAATTCATATTTCTTATGTGAGCATCTTCTCAAACTATCATGCCTAACTTAAAGGCGTTAAAGAAAAGTACTTATTGAGAGACAACCCAAAAGTTTTAGATGAGTCTTGGAGGCCGCTCCTTATCCTTTTTATTTGCTTTTTTGTGCCAAGAGTAACCTCTAATGAGAGAGAAGTAATGCTTGGGAAAGTTGTTGTCCCAAAACAGATTTTTGTGCTTCACCGTAAAAATTCGTGTAAAATCTCTGTACATCCTTTTGAGGCGTGAATTTTTGTGCTTCTGCCCCAGGTTCTTATCTAACTTTCGTTAGTTCAACACTTTTTGATTTGAGCAACAGAAGGTCTTCAAAAAAATTTGTCTTTATCTGCTTGTCTGTTTTGACAGATTTCTGCCATTTTCTGCATTTGCTTCTTGTTGGTTCCTTTTTGAGTTCTTTTGGGAAATTGAGATTTTTGAGGGAATTGCTACAGTATCTTATGTTTTAATGGAAGTTTATTGGTGTTAGAACTGAATCTAAAGACTTATTATCTTGAGTGCACTAATGTTGCTAATAAAGATTGTGTGAAGTTTTGTATGAAGGAAAAATTTCAGGTGTATGGAAGGAATGCGTAATGAGATGAAGGATGGACTAAAGCTTAAGCTTGGGGATGCCACGCGTGTCACCCCAAGAAATATCCAAGAAGTACAAGCGTCAAAGCTTGGGGATGCCCAAGGCATCCCTCTCTTCATCAATAAAAATCCCAGGTTTCTTCCAAACACTTCATTTTTATTGTTTCATGCACAGTTGTGTTGTTCTTGGAGCGTCTTATTTTTCTTTTTCGTTTTGGTTTTTCTTTTGCTTTGTTTGCTTAGTTTGCTGAATAAATTGGTTGGACCCCCTCTTTCATACATTGGTTTTCAAATAGTTTGGTTTGCATTTGGAAAAGAGTAGGAAAGTTCATGCCTAAGTGTTAGAGAGAGCTTGTTTTTTACTGTGGCCTATGCTTTGTCATGCCATGCTTGATATTGTTTGGATTTATGCTTAGTATTCTTTGTTGTAGCATGACTTGTTATAAACAATTGAGATTGCTTAATGTGCCTTGGATGAATCATGCGTTGTTTTAGCATATTAAAGCATAATATAGTGGTATTCTCCTTTGATGCTTTATTTGGGTTGACTTGGCGCATGCTCACACTATGTTATGACTATCTCAAGTCACCATAGCCTTTATGATCCTTTAGTTTTCAACTTGTAGTATCACTTTATTCTTTGATCAATGATGTTTTGTCGCTCTGCATGATTATGGCCATTATTGCTCTCTTAGTTTGTCGCTCCCAGTCTTTTGCTAGCCTCCACAACCAAGTATGAGTTACACTCATGCATCCAACTCCTTAAACCAAGTTATTCCAAAGAGTCCACCATACCTACCTACTAGCATATGCTATTCCAAGTATATTCATGTTTTTGTTTACCTTCCAAATTAAACTTGTTATGAGAAAACTAGTGATTAAAGCTCTCACGAACTTGATGGCACACTTTACTTTTCTTGCCCTTAATAAACTTGAACCATTGTGTTGTCTGTGTTGTATATGCTTGCACTTATTTGTTGGGGATTAGCAGAACCATGCTGTCATGGGGAACGCTTTCAACATTTGCACGGGTACTTTGTACCTAGTTGATATCATGCTCTTTTGTCTATGGATGTTGTTGGTGTGAAATGAAAGGGGAGCTTGTAAGTCCATGAAGTTATGTATATGTGTTAGAGAAACGCTTGGGCCGTTGGTCTAATCCATGCCGACATGGTGGAAACCTGCAGCGTAACCATAATGAGCTGTCTATGAAGCATTCTTCTTATAAAAAAAGAGTCCGTTGTTGAGAAAAAAAAGGGAGAAAAAGAAAAAAAAGATTATGAAAAGAGGAAAGAGAGAAAAAAGCACCATATTCCCATGGTAAATAAGAAGATTGCTGAGATGCTTGTTGTCTGCTTGCCTTATCATTTTGATATGGGGATTCTTCCGTATCATCGGGCAAGGGGTATCCCGTTGGCGGTTCTCTATGATACACATGTACTTACGATGACAAGAACTTACTGGTGACTAAACTTGAGTAGCATGAGGAGCGACCCTCGTATTCAAGGGACATGAGATTTCTAACTTATACTTCGTCAAGCATATACACCATAGTTTGTTCACTTTAACCTTAATCACTTCAAGATGCTTATGATAGGGGCAATGAGAGCTGAAAGCTATAAGTACCATAATTTTTGGAAGATCTTTATGAAACTTGAATCTCTGCTTCCTTCTATGAAGGCATTTCTTCCACTTTTATATTGAGTCTCCACCTTCTATCTTTATGCACCTACTTTGAGAGCATAGTGGCCATTCTTAGTTCTATGTGCATTGTCCCAAGACTTGTTGATTGATGAATACCTTGATATTGCTTGTTTTAAGCTATTTGTATCTAGTCACTCTTATGAACTTTGAAGGTTTCCTATGCATTTATATTTGCTACTCTATGAGGGACAAGCTGAATACTATTATGCTATGTTTTCTTTATGTGAAACAAACAAACATCTTGCAAAGCATTGTTATTCATGAATCTTTTGTTTGTGCCTTTTCATGTTGCATCATAGTTCCTTTGTCTTATTGCTAGAATTTTGTCTTTCATGTTATGATTGAAGTACTATGATCCTAGCTTTGAATGTTTTACAAATACTTTGATCAAGTTTATGATGGTGCATGTCACCTCAAAAATTATTCTTTATTTTTATCACTTACCTACTCGGGGACGAGCAGGATTTAAGCTTGGGGATGTTGATACATTGCAAATGTATCTATAATTTTTGATGTTCCATGCTTGGTTTTATCTACTTTCTTGTGTTCTGTTCCAACTTTGGAGTACTTTTCATATGATTTCTTGGACTAACCTATTATAAGATGCCATAGTGCCAGTTGCCTGTTTTCTGCTGTTTTTGGTTCCAGGAAGTCAGAAAATGAATATTCTCGGAATTGGACGGGACAAAAGCCAAAGTTACTATTTTCCCGGAAGACTCACGGAGCCAGAAGGAGAGTCGGAGAGGGGCCACAGGGTGGCCACACCCCCCCTTGGCACGGGCCAGCCCAGGTCGCGCCAGGGCATGGTGTGGGCCCCCTGGCCGGCCACCGACCTTGCCTCCTTCCCCAATATATTCCTCCCGAGGCAAAAAAACCCTAGATAGTCAAGCCTCCAGCCACGAAAAGTTCCGTAGCGCCACCGCCACCGAAGGGGAGATTCGGGGGACAGAAAGTCTCTGTTCCGGCACCCTGCTGGGATGGGGAAGTGCCCCCGGAGCCATCTCCATCGATCTCCACCACCATCTCCATCGCCGTTGCTGATTCCCATGATGAGGAGGGAGTAGTTCTCTCTCGAGGCTAAGGGTTCTACCGGTAGCTATGTGTTCATCTCTCTCTCTCTCTCTCTATGCATGATCTTATTGAGATCATGAGCTTGTAATCTATAGATCTACCTTGCTACTCAAGTGCTTTAATAGATCTCTGCTCTCCCCATGTGTGTGAAGTTGACAGTGTGCACACCATGGTGGCACTTAGGCTAGAGATTACAAATACTTGTTATGAGTTATATTTGGAGTTGGATGTTTCTATGAAATTGTGGTGTTTGTTTGAACATCTAGTGCTCAAGGTGACAGTGTGGGGTTATCTAGATGCGGAAAGCGAACTTTGAGGTGTGCTGTTATAGCCCTACCATCGATTAGAGTGTTCAACCGGAGAGTAGTTAAGAGTAGTATCATAAAGAGAAGATATTTATATGAGAGTGTTCACTAGTGAAAGTATGATCCCTAGGCCTTGTTTCTAAGCACTGAAACACCGTTTGCTATTAGATCTATTACATGTTTACTTACTTCTATCTTTATTTCAGTTTTACTTTAGTCTTTTCCACGCCATCAAGCTATTTTCTAGCACCGTTACCACTTATAATTATCCATACCACTTGTATTTCACTATCTCTTCGCCGAACTAGTGTACCTATACACCTGACAAGTCTATTTGGTGTGTTGGGGACACAAGAGACTTCTTGTATCTTGATTGCAGGGTTGCTTGAGAGGGAATACCTTTGACCACTTCCTCCCTGAGTTCGATAAACCTTGGGTAATCTACTTAAGGGAAAACTTGCTACTGTTCTACAAACCTCTGCACTTGGAGGCCCAACAACTGTCTACAAGAATAGAAGTGCGTAGACATCGATTATCATTGGAACATTTGGGCACCTAAGACCCTTGTGACTAACAAAAGGGGACCCGTTGCAAAATGGGTACCTAAAACCAAAGCTTGATTTTCTTGTAGGACTTTGCTTCCGGCGGTGCAAAATGGGTGCTTGATAGTGGATCTACAAGCCATATGACCGGAAGCAAGTCTATCATGTCAGAGATTTGGCCAAATTTTGCCAATACTATGGTCTCCTACGGTGATAAAACAAGTTCTCAGGTATTGGGTTTTGGTAAGGTGGTAGTAACCCCGGATGTATCCTTGGTTAATGTCATGCTTGTCAAAACCCTTGGTTACAATCTCCTTTCCGTTCGTGCTCTTGCTATCATGGGTATTTCATCTTTCTTTAATGAGCACTCGGTGGTCCTCATGTGGAGCAAGTCTCTCATGGTGGCTTTCGTTGGATACGTAGAGCATGACTTATATGTAGTGGATTTCTCTAGAAAGCCATCTACACATGCTATATGTCTCTATGCGAAAGCCGACGTGGGCTGGTTGTGGCATCGCCGCCTAGCCCATGTAAACATGAAGGCTTTTCAAAGTCTCTACACAGGGGAACGGGGACGTCCTTGGACTAAAAGACATTTCCTTTGCCAAAGATCATGTGTGAAGGGCTTGTATTGAAGGGAAGATGCATGAGAAGCCTCACAAGATCCTTAATCAAATCACCACCGAACGATGCTTGGAGCTTCTCCACATGGATCTTTTTGGGCCCCCCTCTCATGATAGCCTTGGCGGGAAGAAGTATTGTTTGGTACTTGTTGACAACTTCTCACGATACACTTGGGTCCACTTCTTCAAGTTCAAGAGCGAGACTTAACAAACCGTCATCGACTTTGCCAATCAAGTGCAACGGAAACACAATGATACCATCCTCACCATTAGAAGTGACAATGGCACCGAATTCAAGAACTACACATTGGATGAGTTTCTTAGTGATGAGGGGATCAAACATCAATATTCAACTCCTTACACCCCTCAACAAAGTGGTGTTACGAAAGGAAGAACCATACTTTGATGGATGCGGCCCGGACCATGTTGGCGGAATTCAAGTCACCATATAAATTTTGGGCCAAAGCCATCTCAACCGCTTGCCATGCAACCAATCGCCTCTATCTACGCAAGAAGAAGAACATGACTCCATATGAACTTCTCACTGGTCGCAAGCCAAATGTCAAGTACTTTCGGGTGTTTGGTTGTAGATGTTTCCTCCTCAAGAAAGGTGTCCGCTTGTCGAAGTTTGAGTCTAGGGCTCAAGAAGGGATCTTTGTTGGGTACTCAAATTAATCCCATGCCTATAGAGTCTACAACAAAGCAACAGGAAGGGTTGAAGAATCTAGCAATGTCGAGTTTGATGAAGATCATGAGTCTCTTGTGAGGCAAGACGGTGTTCATGATCCAAGTGATGAAATTCCTCCCCAAGCCATAAGAAGAATGGGTGTGGGTTTCTTCCACCCCATTTAGGATCCTCTTATGGCCGAAGGAGAAGGACCAAGCTCCACTCAAGCGGAGCCTTCACTCTCACAAGACCATTTTGCACCTCAAGGTCAACTTATTGCTTCTCAAGGTTCTCCAAGCTCTTCTCAAGATCTTCATGTACATGACTCTCCAAGATCAAGTCTACCTCAAGCCGATCAAGCTCTACCTCACCAAGATAGTGAAGCTCCTCATGTCAATGATGCTCAAGGTCAAGTTGAAGAAGGTCAAGCTAACAATGACCAATGCCAAGATAATGTCTCTCCACCAAATGATGATGTCTCTCCTTAGGTTGATGTTGATGAAGATAGTGATCAAGTTCGTGCATATAGTCAAGGCGGGGACTCGAACTGTGGTGATGACCAAGTGGTTGCTCAAGAATCTCTTCTTGAGACCCAAGCTCACCGTCAAGCATACCGTCTCGCCAATCTCATCAAAGATGGCCATATCCTTGATAATGTTTATGGAGATTTCAATAGGGGCTCCACTACTAGGAGACAACTAACCTCTTTTAGTTCTCATCATGCGTTTATTTCTCATGTTGATCCCCAAAAGGTCTTCGAAGCTCTTGAAGATGATGATTGGCTTAACGCTATGAATGAAGAACTCCACAACTTCAAGAGGAACAAGGTGTGGTCACTTGTGAAGAGACAAAAAGATTGTCAAAATGTGATTGGGACCAAGTGGATCTTCAAGAACAAGAGGGATGCCAATGGTATAGTCGTCCGCAACAAAGCAAGGTGTAACACCCTCGAATCGGCCATATGCAAGTTTTAGCGCTTCCCGCCAAACCCGCATAGAAACGATTCAAGGACGCCCACCAAGCACTTTCGTGCGGGTGGAAAAAACGAAGTAATACCATTACACATTAGTCCACGATGGAACCCACAGAACATATATATACAACAACGACTCCATGAGCCAAGAATACAGATATACAATACAAAGATCCAAATCACCTTGAAAATGATACAACGTCCGAGTACGGACAAGATGCAAATGGGGCTAAGAGCCCTGAAGAATAACCAATGGTGTCCATAACCCTGCCCAGGCCAAGCCGGAAGGGTAACCCTGCTAACGACGTCGATCTCAAACCTACTAAAAACAAAAGGGGTGACGACAAAGGGCAAAGGAAAAAGAGGAGCCAAGATCGAGGCCAGACATCATGAGGCTAGAATTCGGCAGCTCTCGCCTACATAGGTACGGTGGACTGAAGCGGCAGCGAAGCATGCATTATACAACCTATAGAGACTCGATATAACTGCCGACTATTAGAGAGGGGTAAGAAATACCTATTCGGGACCAACCTGATACTAACACCAATCATACCCATCCTGGTATTCCCCCTCGAGACCAAACGAGGAAGTCAAACCGAGGAACTCACACAGTTGGCAGTTTTATTCATTCCATTATAGTTGAAGCACTTACTAGTCAGATATAGATATCATGAGTCATCCTGGTAGCATAAGTAGTGGGTAGTTTTAATTAACCATTCGGTTGTGGTTGCAGTACTTACTAGTCAGATACAATTAGCATGTGACATCCCAAACCCAGCAGTTGTTGGCTCTTTTATTTCATTCCATTGGAGTTGCGATACTTACTAGGAAGGTATAACAGGACATGATACACCCCAGTTCCACCAGTTGTTGGCACTTTTATTATCCATTCCATTGTAGTGAAGCTGATTAGTAGTCACATATTAAGTCAAATTTATAGCACTACTTTAGTTATGCTTGTCTATGATCGAGATACTGTGCTCCAAGTCGTCCATAACCGCGGACACAGCTTTCAGAAAGATTTACCCTGCAGGGGTGCACAAATAGCAACACACACACGATCAACCTCGGAAAAAACAAATCAAAACCCAACGAGGCTTTCATGACAAAGCAATCGCAGGATTCATAAATCATTTCAGGGGGCCTCCCCACTAAGCTACCCGCAACGAAGTTGGCCGGCTCCGAGACGGACCCAGGGTTTGTGTCAATGGCTGTAAACGACTGGGAACCCGAAAGTGTGACTGAGCTTGTCGATACCGCAAAAACATTCCACGTTCCAAAACAGTACAGGTGCTCCACGCACAATCGTAAATAAAGCAGTAAAGCATGGCATAAGTACAGGATAGTAATAAAGCCCCAAACTACTTTGTGGCCCCAAGAAATAAGAATGAATCAAGCTCTGGCTAAGGGGGATTCATAGACTCTCCCGGATGTGGATAGTGTGAATAGTCAAGGAACAAGTATCAAGTACTCGGGGCCTACGGGACACAAGTGGGCATGAAAAACCAAATAACATATAATTGCCCACCGGTGCCACTTTCATTAGTTATCACAGCAATTTAATAGTTGTAATTAAAGACATGATCATCTCCACCATAAACATCTGTCAGCATCCGAACAACTGTGGTGCTTGACAACACGAGATCGCACCTGAGTAGGCAACTACGACTCGCAAGGCCAGCTATCTACCAAACAACAGGTATTAGGAGGTGTCCATGGCAATATAGAGGCTGCACGGGATGTAACTGGTGCACGGAAACTAAAGCATCGTGACACGGATAGCAATAGATCAACAGGAGGAAATAAAGACTATAAATGCAAAATAGGTAGAAAGAGGGAGGATGCTCGCCTGGAAAACACTGCCGAAGGATCACCAGAGAACTTGTCGATACTCGCATCCACTCAACGGCCTAATCCGTGAAGAAGCAAAGCACTAAAAGAAACACCGGATGCACTATTTAATACTATGACAGAAGATCGGGCATGTTTATGAGATGATGGATGACAGGCAAATATGCGATGCAACTAGGCAATATTAAGCAGAACCGGGGCCCCGACAATTAGTTAGACGGTTCAAGTTGTTTAGATACCCCGCAATTTAAATGTTGTCTTAACAGGGCAAAACATGGCATCGGTTCGCTACGCAATTTAAATGGAGTCCGGAATAAGACAAAGATATCCCGCATATAGACTCCATATTTAATTATGAGGTGTATCGGCATAATGCCCCCAAACCACATGATATGCATGTAGGAAGAATTTATTATGCGACAATTTTATATATAGCATTTATAAAATAGGGGCTCGGGAAAAGGTTCACACATCTGGGTTCGGGAGATCTTGGGTTCCGGGGGTCCGAGGGATCGGTCTTTGAATCCGGGGCCTTGGCGTCCGTGAAGGGAACCTCGGCAATCTAGTTCGGTCTTCGGGTCCGGATGGAGGTCATGGCGTCTGAGATTTGGATCATCGGCTCTAGGAAGGAGGTCTTGGGGTTCCGTGTCGAAGATCATTCGGTTCCAAGATATTTGGTTTAGGCGCCGATATGTACGGATGCAGAGGCTGGGCAACGCTGATCAAACTGTGAGTAATGAGACACTACACCCCACAGAGATCACAAAACACGCCCGAGAACCACCAGAGTGATCGATCTACAGCAAATGGATCAACCGAGGTCAAAACACATCATGACCACATCGGGTGGAACGCTGGGTCGAAAAACAAACGAACCAAAAATGGTGGAAACCTGCAGGATCCAGAGGCATCGTAGCTAGCTCTAGGACGCGCGTGCAGAGCACGGTTGAGCGCACTAGAGGCGCGGGGCAGAAGGGAGACGACGTGCGAAAAAGGAGAAGTGCGGCGCTCGGAGACGCTGGCCGGCGGCAGCCTACAGGAGAGATGGAGAAACTCAGGTGGTGGAGGTCGATGTGGACGGCGCGACGATGCTGGAGGACGACGGGAGGTGGCGGCGTATGGGCGCGCGAGCGGTGATGCCAGCGCGGCCAGAGGCGAGGGAGGCTGGAGTGGGCTCGATGCAAGCAAACTCGAGGGGCCGGCGAGGAATGGCAGCCGGGCCGTAGAGCGGAGGAAAGAGGACCACCGGCAGCAGTAGAGGGCACCCGCAACGGTGGTGTCCGGCAGAGGAAGGACGGCGGCTCGGGATCAGGGGCGGGAAGCAGCGGCCGGCACGGGCTCGCGAGGAGGCCAGTGAGGAGGAGCTTGGTGCCGCGTGCGACAGCCGAGAGAGGTGACAAAGAGGCGGCAGCGACGACTGTCTCTAAAGTAGAGAGGTCGCGTCAGGGAGGCGGCAGGTTGCGAACAAGAGGGGTTTGCGGGCTGGGGCTCTGCGTGCGAGGCGAGGGTGTGGTGCAGGGTCGCGGGGCGGAGATCCCGAGGTGGGGTGGTTGTCGGCACGGGGTGGGACGTGCTGCGCGCGAGCGTTGCCGTGTACCACGACGCGGGGTAGGTGGGGAAAATGGTACGGGTCGCTATCGGGAGGTGGGACCGGCTCTGAGCGGGTGGTATTGGGCAGTCTAGGGCGTCATGGGCTTCTTGTCATGGGTGTGTGTGGCGCGCGCTGCTGTGTGAGTGCGTGTGTGTGGCGGCGGGTGAGGGGAAAAGGGTAGGGGATGGGGATTAGGGTTAGGATAGACTAGGTTTTTATACGGGCCGGGTAGTAGGTGGCATGGCCTAACGGCTAGGCTGCCTTCCCAGTCCGAAAAGAAAAATAGCTTTATTTATTTTATTTTGTCCGAAATAGACTTTTGTAATTGTTTTGTAGACAAAAGAAAATATCCGGAAGAGGCCGGGGTTTTAATTTGAATTAAAGACGGGTATTTAGAAGACCAAAAATAGACTTTTCGTAAATAGTTTTTAAACAAACCATGCATGATGATGAAGATGCTCAAATGCAATGTGGCATGATGACATGAGCATGCAGTCATGATGATGCAATGCACAAAACACAACGATTTTCTAGTAGTGGTTTTAGCGGGGCGCCACACAAGGTTAGTTGCTCAAGGATACTGTCAAGTTGAGGGCATAGACTATGGTGAAACTTATGCTCCCGTTGCTCGTCTAGAATCCATTTGCATGCTTCTTGCTTATGCTTTTCTTAATGGTCCTTTAAAAGAATTGGTGTATGTCAAGCAACCTCCGGGCTTTGAGGATCCCCTCTATCCGGACCATGTCTACAAACTCGACAAGGCACTATATGGTCTCAAACAAGCCCCACGTGCGTGGTATGAGTGCCTTAGAGAGCTTTTGTTAGACCGTGGTTTCTAAGTAGGCCTCATTAATCCCACTCTTTTTACTAAGAAAGTTGGAGGAAACTTGTTCATTTGCCAAATCTATGTTGATGATATTATGTTTGGGTCTACTAACAAAGATTTTAATGAGGATTTTGCTAAGCTCATGACCACCGCTTTGAGATGTCTATGATGGGGGAGTTGGAATTTTTTCTTAGCTTCGAGGTCAAACAATTGAGGAAAGGGACCTTCATCAACCAAGCTAAATATGTCCAAGATATGCTCAAGAAGTTCAACCTTGATCAAGTAAATGGAGTCAAAACTCCCATGCCCATAAAGGTTAATCTTGATCTCGATCCCAAGGGTAAGGATGTGGATCAAAAGCTTTATCGCTTGATGATTGGTTCTTTGCTCTATCTTTTTGCATCTCGACCAGATATTATGTTGAGTGTGGGTATGTGTGCAAGATTCCAAGCCGCACCAAAGGAAAGCCACATGGTGGCGGTCAAGAGAATCTTTTGATATTTGGTTCATACGCCTAACTTTGGGCTGTGGTACCCCAAGGGAGCCAGCTTTGACCTCATTAGATACACGGACTCGGATTGGGCAGGAGACAAAGTGGAAAGGAAGTCAACCTATGATTCTTGTCAATTTCTTGCAAGATCGTTGGTGTGTTGGTCCTCGAAGAAGCAAAACTGCGTGTCTATGTCCACCGCCAAAGCTGAGTACATCTCCGCCGCAAGTTGTTTTGCTCAATTGCTAGGGATGAAGCAAACCTTTAAGGATCTTCGACTCTCTTTCAACAAGCTGCCACTTCTTTGTGACAATGAGAGTGCCATTGCTATTGCTCACAACCCGGTGCAACACAACAAGACCAAGCACATTGAGATTCGTCATCATTTCATTCGGGATCATGTTGCAAGAGGAGACATTTCTTTGGAGTATGTTCCTACCAAGGCCAATCTTGCGGATATTTTCACGAAGCCACTTGATGAAGCAAGGTTCCGAGAGTTGAGGCATGAACTAAATATCATTGATTCAAGCAACGTGGCTTGAGTATCTTTCACACCTACCCGGGTCTCAAAGAATATCATGTTTGGATGTACGCATGGTTTTAGGGGGAGTGTAGTTCCTCATATGAACCAACACTCTTCCTATTATGCACATATTAATGTATTCATTCTCTATGGTCTCTCAAGGAGACAAAATGAGCTTAAATGATGAGTTTTGGTAATGAACCCAAGATACATCTTTGCGGTGTCAAGCCAAATATACTCATATATGGCGGCCTAGGCCACCGACATTGTTTTTGTTTGCTTCCCCTTCGTATTCTATGTTTTTGGGTGTTGTTTTTCATTGTTGGATCTTATTTTGTCGTTTCTTCTCAGTTTGTGCCTTCTATCCCAAGCCTTTTCTCCTCCCCTTAACCCTCTTTTTCCTGCACAAGGTCACTCTCTTGCTAGTCAAAATCTGGAGAGCTTTTCTTGGGAATCACCGGTAGTTCCGGCCGCAGCCGGTACTACCGCTCAGGGCCTAATTTCCCAGAAATTACGCTCTGATTGATAATACCGCTCCGTCCTGAACTTCTGGTGTCATCGGTTGTTCCGGCCCCTAGCCAGTACTACCAGTCGAGCGATGCCCCTTTAACAACTCGCATCACCCAAGGAGCGTTTCGCGGTGTCGCTGCTGGCCACACCAATTCCGGCCGTCCCTCCTCAGATCGGCTCCGTGGGATTCTTCCCCACCTCGATCTCCCACCATGGACCCTGGTATTTGCTCCTCTCATACTCCATTCATGGAGATCTGGCCACTTCTTGTGCTTTAGTAGGACATGCCATGTCTAGGGCCCTTCTTTGGCTAGAACTGCTTTGGGAGATCTTGGTAGGGCTAGGATTCGGTTGTAGACCAGATTGCCCTAGTACATTGTCTAGATTTCAACCATTGGTGCATATAGTTTCGTAGATCTGTGATTTCCAAATCAAGCGCCTCGTCACTGTTCCACCAAGTACTACCGGTAAGGCTCGGCCGGTACTACCGGCGGGGTCCTCTCCACCGGTACTACCGCTGGGGGCACGACCGGTACTTCCAGTGCGCCTCGCGCCACCGGTAGTTCCGGCCGCCAGGCAGAACTTTCGATGCACCTCTGTTTGGTATCTGCCTATGTACTCTGTCAATCTAGTCTAGCCTGCTTGTTTTTCTTTTCCTTTGACCTTGTGCACTTATCCCCTATTCCCTCCCTTCTATTTGCTTTCTTCTCAGGGCAAGGTGGTTCCCATGGCAAATCCAAGCGGTCTCATGGTCCTTCTCGTGGGCCGTCTGAGATTGATGAGGATGATCTTGAGGTCTTGCGCCCCAATGGCTCACCGAGGGACTACTCGTCTGATGCAAGACCTTTCGCTTCTTCTTCGCTAAAGGTAAAAGACCCGTCCTGGCCAGTCAAAAGAAGACCGCCTCTGGGCCTGATTCGAGCAAGAAGAAGATCTCATCCTGGCCCCATCTTGCGTATGAGGAGTTTCGCAAGATTGATCCCTATAGTGTTCCTCGTGACTGTCTGGCTCAGGATCCTTTCTTCCACACCAAGCGTCAAGAAATCTATTCTGAGGTTTATGCTACCAAGAAGAAGAATGTTGTTACCCCCTAGAAGCAACCCCGAGTACTTTGGTGAAGCTCTCGATATGTGCAGGCGGTTTGGACTCATCATGATTATGCAACACCGTGAGAACTATGATGAGAGGGCCATTGCTCAGTTCTACTCCACCCTTGTCGTGGTGGTGTCACGGCAGATGCCATGGATAGGCTAAAGGTGGGGACAAGATGCACTAGAGGAATCCAGGGAGGGATAGTGTGGTGATTCCACACATAGTTGCTTCGTATTCAATTCACTTTCACGGTTTACAAGTGCTCCTTGAGCTGTATTGGGGAGAGGAGGAAGAAGGAACTCTCTTACTCTCGCCACTAGCTAGCCCTCAAGAACACACCGGTAAAATACAACCCTCTAGAGACCAACCAAACTAGAACTCAACCCCTTCTACAGAGGCCCTAGCCCTCCTTATATAGGGGTGGCTAGGTCTCCAATTAGGGCATACGTGGAGGCATATTCCTGGAATATGCCTCCTCCCAAAATAGTAAGCCGACCAGGTCACTTTTGCCCAGCGTTATCCATGCAAGGGCTACGTGAGCCTCTGCGGCACCCGCGTCATCCGACACAGGCATCGTCACCTTTGTCGGCCACGCCTTGGTGGTCCTGGCCTCTGTCCGCTTTGCTCACGCTCTGCGTACAGTGGTCACCCTTTGACCAGCGAGATACCTTCCTTCTCTTACAAGCTTGATATAACCCGGATCGCCCCTAGTTGATCCAGTCATACCTGTACCTGCATACGAGTTAGATACATCTTACCGACTTACGATTTAAGTCGGCTGAGACCCATGTTAGGTGAACATCCCCTGGTCCGGGTTACCCCGTGATTCAGCCTGCCTTGAGGTGACTCGCCAAGACCGCTTGACCTTGTCGCACTCGCTAACTCGGCCTTTATACCTCGACGTGATTCCTACCCGGGTATCCCCAACATTAGTCCTCGTAGTGCAGTCTTAGCTGCCTTAGCCGCTAAGGCCACAGCAGGTTCAATTTTATCGAGCCTCTCGCTGCCTTTCCGAGTTACCTCATAGTCCGGATTTCATAGGTTTACTTTCCCTTGGCACATTCCGAGTTTTCACTCGCTGGCCGGGTCACCTCGTACTCATCCGGGTCATTCTTCATTCTCTTGTACGCTTCCCCACATGGAGGTTAATCATTACTTTGCCTCATTTTAAGGGCCTGCTCTAGTAACCGCCGCAGTAATTGTCAGTTATTACTGTAGCCCATGTCACATCGTGCCTGCCTCCTCGTTAACTGCATCATAACGTCACGTCATGGGATCTCCTGCGCCCTGTGGCCCTTCCTGTGGCTCGTTGCTGATTGGTCGATCTGGGTTATACACGGCCACACCGTGTGGCCCGTCCGCATAGCGTGATCCCACTACCCCTCAAGGGCGTGGTTAAATAGGGGTGGGGGCGTCCCTTGGGTATTTTCCCCACTCTCGCGCCCCCTTTGCCTCTTCTTCTTCCTCTTCCTCTCTAGCGACAGCGCCGCCACCACCGCATCTGCTTAGCTGGGCCGCCGCCGTACCGCTTCCTCGCGCACCAACGTCACCGCCACCTCCCCGCATCCCTTCCGCCATGGGTCCTCGCCTGTCTAGGCCACTGTCGCCCACCGCCGCTAGCGCCAGTGAGGACAGTGACCTCGAGATGACTAAAGAGGATCTCGCCGTCGCAGAGCAAGAAATGGAGGAGGACGCGGTGAACGCCGACCGCGGCGCTTGGGCTGGGTCCTGGGTCTGCCAGGACGATATTGACTAGCTATACCGCACCCGGCGTATCCTGGAGGGCGTCGTTGCACGTTTTGCCGCCGCGGAGCTTGCCCCCTCACCCAATCCGAGTGAGTATGTGGTATTCCTCTCCCACTTCCAACGTGGGTTCGGGCTCCCCGCTAGCGATTTCTTCAACGATTGGCTCAACACATATGAGCTTCAGCCGCATCATCTTCCGGCTAACGCCATCACCTCTCTCTCTGCCTTCGCTTCCACCATCGAGGGCTACGCCGGACTGTGGCCCATGAAGGAGCTCTATATCCGGTTCTTTGGCCTTCGCCGGAACGTGATTCCGAATATAGCTCTGGATCCGGAGGACAAGCAGCTCACGCAGTTCGGCGCAGCTTCCATCTCTCCTAGGAAACAGTCAATCTTCCCCCGAGTCACGGGGCTTGACTCTTGCAAGGGATGGGCCCAAACCTTTTTCTATGTCCAGAACAACACATCTGAGGATCTGATCCGGCTGCGCCCGTACGTTCCGGGTCCTCCTAATCCGGATCTGTGGGACAATGTCTCCAAGAAGCCCACCGTCCTGGCGAACCAAGTCAACAAAAGGTTCCAGGAGCTGAAGGACCTGGGATTGTGCAACAAGGACGCGATGATCACATTCGTCCGCAACTGGATCTCCCCCCTCCAGAAACGCACACATAAACTCTGTCACATGAGCTGGGGCCGTGACCCCAACCGGACCTCCTCATTCGAGTTGAGCAATACCGAGATCTACCGCCGGGTCAAGGCCCTCTTCACCACCCACAAGGACTTCCCTCCTGAGTGGACGTGGGGGATTGAACACTTCTGCCGAGATAGGCTTCCCCCTACGGTAAGTGTCATGCCCCAAACCTTTTTCGAATTAAATCATATGTCGGTTTTGTTGTAGGTTTAATCCTGTTGCCTTTTCTTTCCCTTAGATGTTTCTTCAGCAAACTATTGAGGATGGCACCAAGCCTTCTCTCAAATGGGCGTCTGATCGAGATACCTCGGACGAGGAGGAACTGGATTAGGAGATGTTCCTGCCTATGGCTGATGCGACCAAGCGACCCACTGGTAAACTCTCTTCCATTAGAGATTGGCCTGACGATGAAGATGATTCGGATGTTGAGGTGATGGAGGCATTTGACGCGGTCCCCCTTTCTTATGCTTTTCTGGCATCAGCTAACCCCGGTGGGCAGATCCATGAAGACCCTCCCATTGCCGTGGGTGAGCCTGTCCCGGTTGCACCGAAGAAGAAGAGGGGGGCTGCATCTGCTTCTTCCTCTGGACCTTCTCAGCCAGCTAAAAGGCGAAAGAAATCCGTGGACAAAGCTGCCACCAAGCCTACAACCAAGGCCATAACCCGCAGGGCTCGGAAGCCCAAGGAGCCTTTGACCTCGGATGAGTAAGCCACTTCTCCCTTTGCTATTCATTTGTTCTTCCTTTGTTATAGTTTCTCATTATTCATGATTTGATTCCGTAGGGCCGCGGTGGAGGTCCCTCAGAGTGGATCCGGCATTGCCTCCCCGCTTAGACATAGCCCTTATCCCCCTCGTGGCGATGATTCACGCCCGTTGAGCCCCATTCAGGAGGGCTCAGCGGCTGCTCCGGGTTCTAGCCCACCTCGTCAAGAGGTGGGCAACCTCGGAACGGGGGGAAGCGATTCTGCCAAGGCTGCAGTTGCTCCTTCTTTGGCACAGCCGCAACCAGCCACCACTAAAGTTCCTTCAGCTCCTCCGCCGAAACGGAAATCAGTACTAGCACCAGCTCTAGCACCAACATCAATAGCAAAGGCACCAACATCAACGCCAAGCCCCTCCGCCTCGTCCGAGTCTTCCAAGACTCGGCGAGAAGGTCCCAGCAGTAAGGCCGCTCCCAAGGGCAAATCCGCCACAGCAACCTCCACCTCACAGCAGCAACCCAAAGGCAAAAAGGCTCCTGACGCCAGCAGGTCAGCGTCAATCGAGGCTGGACAGCGTACACTTGCGTCCATGCTCCCGAAGAAGACTCCACCGCCGAAGGACGCCCCCGCCGAGCCAGCTAATGCGCAACTCGTTTTGCACACCAGCCCTACCGTTGCCTAGGTTGAGAGGAGGGAAGCGCATGCCAAGGGTCTAGTGGCGCCCCACATGCTTAGAGACGAACGATATCCTCCAACCTTGATCGAGTTTGTAAACAACTAGAACAAGGCGGAGTTCGTCCACAATGACGATCTCCTAGAGAAGTTTGGTCCCGCCGAATTTGCCGCACAGATGAATACTGCAGCCAAGGCAATTAACCTTGCTGGTCGGATGATGGAGGTACGTTACTTCACCCTTTCCTTAGCATTTAGTGATATAGCCATTAGTCCCCGAGCCTCCGGGGGAGTATCTTATTACTCGACTGGATGCTCCTTAGAGAACTAACGTAGCTCCTTATTAACTTCGAATATGCACACACCTAGAGTCGGGTTAAGTTCCGCTTGGCCTGGATCTTGTACACTTCGAATATGCACACACCTAGAGCCGGGTTAAGTTCCACTTGGCCCGGATCTTGTACACTTCGAATATGCACACACCTAGAGCCGGGATAAGTTCCACTTGGCCCGGATCTTGTACACTTCGAATATGCACGCACCTAGAGCCGGGTTAAGTTCCACTTGGCCCGGATTTTGTACACTTTGAATATGCACACACCTAGAGCCGGGTTAAGTTCCACTTGGCTCGAATTTTGTACACTTCGAATATGCACATACCTAGAGCCGGGTTAAGTTCCACTTGTCTCGGATTTTGTACACTTCGAATATGCACACACCTAGAGCCGGGTTAAGTTCCACTTGGCCCGGATCTTGTACACTTCGAATATGCACACACCTAGAGCCGGGTTAAGTTCCACTTGGCTCGGATTTTGTACACTTCGAATATGCACACACCTAGAGCCAGGTTAAGTTCCACTTGGCCCGAATTTTGTACACTTCGAATATGCACACACCTAGAGCCGGGTTAAGTTCCACTTGGCCCGGATTTTGTACACTTCGAATATGCACACACCTAGAGCCGGGTTAAGTTCCACTTGGCCCGGATTTTGTACACTTCGAATATGCACAAGACTAAGCTATCTTTTTGTACTTTTTTCAGGTGACCACCAATCACCAGAGTGCTGAGTTTCAGCGTCTCCTGGATACCCACAAGATGCTGCGTGCGAAACATACTGCACTTCTCGCCGAACACAATAAAAGGGGTAAATTTTCTCCTTGGCATTCTTCCATTTATCTTCGTCTTTTTCGCCAAACTAATCCATCATTCGGATTTCGCAGCTGGGGTGGAGGCTGAGAATATCCTGATGAGGAAAAGCTTGGACCAGATAAAGGGTAAGTTATTCTTGCTCAACCTTGCTATGCTCTCTATCTCCTTTTCTCCTTGGCTCGGAAAATATTCATACCTCGGCTTTGCTGGGTCAACAAACTATTTCAGCCTCTCTTGAAGATAGTGTGCCCGTGCCTGATATGATGTTGCATTTTCTCGAACAAGCAGGGCAGCACCAAGCTGAACTCAAGAAGAAAGATGATGAGCTCGACGTCCTCCGAACCAAAGATGATGAAATTGCCAAGCTTAAGGCGGACATGAAGAAGCTCAAGGCACAACACTAATCTGAACTGGAAAAAGCTGGCCAGGATTTTACTGAAGAGCGCGAGCGCCTCAACCTCCAGATCGCCAAGGACCAAGAATTGCTTAAGGAGGCCGACTCTAAACTTGACTCGGCGAATACTGAACTTGCGCAACTCCGGAAAAGACGTGATGACTGTACCAAGGAGTTGACCCGGATCCACAGCCACATTTCTCGTAAGTTCTTTTCCTTCATCCGGCATTAATTTCTCTGGGTTGCTTCACTTGCCTTTTTCTTACTTGCTTCACTTGTCTTGTTTTCAGGCAAATTTCCAGAGGGCAATGCCATTGCAACCACTGCTGTTGCCAAGTTCCGCCAGCAGAGGGGTACCCCAATTGCTCCTGACGCTGGAGAAATTCCCTATGACATGGAGGACCTGCTGGTCAGTTTGTCCCGTCGCGTGGAAATTGTGAAGAATTATGGAAAGGATATCCTTGATGTGGCAATCCGGATCTTCAACGCCTTTTGGCCTAATGAAGATACTCCGGAGGGGACTGCAGCTCTCGTCGACAAGTTAATGGACTGCGAGACCCAACTTGACCTTTGGAGGGAATCTGCTGGACGCGTCGGAGCTAAGATCGTTCTCCACTACGTGCTTACGTGGTACGAGAAGATTGACCTCAAACTCCTTGAGCGAATGCACACCGGATCAAGGTGGTCCACTGACCCGGATTGGGTAGCTCGGCGCAAGGCTTGCGCCCATAGCTTCATCAAATACGCCCCCATTCATCAATGGAACGAGGGACCAAGCTTCCTAGATGCCGCCGGTGATGAAAATGGCGAAGATGATTCGGGTGAGGATGAAGAGGACGAGGCTTCGGACGTCGAGGAAGATGAAGATGACGCTGAAGCCGAAGCTGGAGCTGCACCTGCTGGCGTAGAATTACCTCCTCCTGCTACTCCTTGAGCGAAAACACTTTAAAGTTTATTAGATCCCCGGTATGCCGGGTGCAATTGTATTAAGCACACAAGTGATATTTTGCTACTAAGTTTTTATGCTGGATTGACTTGGGCGTAGTCCCCGAGTTTCATTTTCTTGTTCTTCCAATTTCTTGGCTCGGCTCGTGTCTACCTTGGTTCGGTTTTATGACTTACGAGTCCGAGCTTCAAAAATTGACTTAACAATACTTGGAAACTTTAGGATTAGGTCAAAATAATTCAGTATAGTAAATCGAAAATAAACATAAGGTTAGTCTGAAAAACAAACATCGGCTCGATTAAGTTCCTTCCCTTAGTCGTTTTCATGTGTTACGCAATTCCAAACTTGTTCTCTTGCTTGCCATGAAGCCAAATCTTGTTGGACAGCAGCAAGTTGAAGAGTTAGGTTTTTGGTGCTCACACACTACTAATCTGGGTTAGGTAGAAACAACTTATGCCAGCCGACGTATAAATAAATACCAAATACAACAAATATTACTAAGGCAGTCCCCGAGTTACTACTCGAGGTGCCAAGATTTCATTGATAAGTTCATTGCCGGCATACATACCGACATATGAGTGACTCGGATACACACACTTCTCTACTAAGTGTAGAAAGGACGAAGTAGAGCTACATTCCATGGATGCTTAGATTCCTCGTCGGACCTGTCCGCCTTGTTCTTCTCCTGTGGTTTTGCGTCGATGAGATAATATGAGTCATTGTGCAATGCTTTGCTCACGATGAATGGCCCTTCCCATGGGGGGATAACGTATGCATGCCAGCAGTATGTTGTACCAACCGAAGTACCATATCACCTTCCCGGAAAACTCGAGGGTTTACTTTTTGGCTATGATAGCGTCGGAGATTTTCCTGATATATGGCGGATCTGGACAATGCCAATTCTCTCGCTTCTTCCAGCAGATCAACATCATTTTGCCGGGCTTCTTGCACTTTGGCTTATGTGTATTGGGTGACCGTAGGCGAGTCATGCTCTATGTCGGCTGGTAATACAGCTTCTGCCCCATATACCAGAAAGAATGGCGTATAGCCTGTTGATCGATTCGGAGTTGTTCTTAAACTCCACAGTACCGCTGGTAGTTCTTCTATCCAGCACCCCGCTGATCTTTGTAGCGGCTCAATGGGCCGGGGTTTTATCCCGGATAATACCAATCCGTTGGATCTTTCCACTTGTCCGTTCGATGCAGGGTGAGCTACCGAGGCTACGTCTAGCCAGATCTTCTTATCCTGGCAGAATCGCGCAAATGCTCCTTCAGCAAAATTCGTGCCATTATCTGTTATGATACTGTGAGGATAACCGTATCTCAAGATGATATCCTTGAGGAATGTTACGGTCGTAGCTCCATCACATTTCCTTATTGGCCTTACTTCGATCCATTTTGTAAACTTATCAACCATGACCAAAATGTGGGTCATGTTCCCCCTCGCAGGTTTGAATGGGCCAACCATGTCCAAACACCATACAACAAATGGCCAAGTAATTGGTATGGTCTTGAGCTCAGACATTGGCATATGTGTCTTGGTAGCATACCTCTGACAACCATTGCATTTTCTTACCAAGTCCTCTGCTTGTTCTAAGGCACTTGGCCAGTAGAACCCATGCCGGAAAGCTTTTGCCACCAATGCTCTGTACGAGGCATGATGCCCACACTCTCCTTGATGTATATGCCGGAGGATGTCGAGCCCTTCTTCCGGGTCAACACTTCGCTGGAGGACATTGGTCACACTCCTTTTGTATAGCTCGGAATTGATGATCGTGTATGCTTTTGCTCTCCTCTGAGTTTGCCTGGACATCACCTCCTCAGCGAGTAAGATTCCATCCTTCAGGAATTGAAATATGGGCAATGCCCAAGCTGGTACAGCTCGCACTAGGAACACATCCTCATTAATTTCCATCTGATCCACTGGCATAACCTCAACCGGATCACGCTGAGCAGCCCTCGTCTTATGACGATCCCGGGTTTGCCGAGCCAGTCCCCGGGTTTTGCTTACCACCTCCCATGTCAATGTCCATGGGTACGGCTCCGGACTCCGGATCTTCTAGGACGTAGATTGAGTTGGTTTCTGGGGACGGCCTGATAGATGGTTTTCTGAGGTGTTCCAATGCTACACCCGGTGGAATTGCTTGTCGGGTTGATCCGAGCTTTGACAATACATCGGCGACCTCATTTTCCACCCGGGGTACATGGTGAAATTCGCATCCCTCAAAGTAACCAGATATCTTCTGCACATGGAATCTGTATAATGCCATGTTCAGATCCAGAGCATCCCACAGCCCTGACACTTGCTGAACTACCAAATCCGAGTCACCAAAGCATTGAATCCAACGTATTCCAACTTCCTTTGCCACTTTGAGCCCATGCACAAGTGCCTCATATTCGGCGACATTGTTTGATGCTGCGAAATGGATCTGTAGCACATACTTCAGCTGGTCATTTTTTTGGCGAGGTAAGTACTACTCCGGCGCCTAACCCGGTTTTTGTTTTTGATCCGTCTAAGTGCATCCTCCAATAGTTCAGATCTGGTAGTGGTGGTTCATATTGCACCTCGGCCCAGTCCACAAAAAAGTCGGCCACAACCTAAGACTTGATTACCTCTCTTCTCACATCTTGTATGCATAAGGGCTAGCTCAATTGCCCATTTCGCAATCCTACCACTTGCATCTTTGTTACTCATTATCTTGGATATGGGAGCTTCACATATTACTTTGATGGGGTGCTCCTCAAAATAGTGTTTTAGCTTCTTAGCCGACATGTAGACACCATACGCCACTTTCTGATAGTGTGGATAATTTTGCTTTGATGCGGATAATACTTCGCTTAGGTAATATACTGGCCTTTGCACTGACTTACCCTCTTCATGGCGCTCTACCACAATTACCGCACTTACAACTCGGTTGGTTGCGGCTATATAGAGCAACATTGGCTCCTTTGATAGTGGAGTGGCTAACTTGTCCGACTGTTTCATGAGTTGATAGAGAGGCAGTGCCTTTTCTCCCAACGGACATACAAACCGACTTAAGGATGCCAGGCAACCAGTGAACTTCTGGACATCGTTAAGACACTTCGGCAGTTCCATTCGCTCTATGGCCCGGATTTTAGTTGGATTGACTTCGATACCTCGGCTAGAGACAAGAACCGAGTAATTTGCCAGCCGACACCGAAGGTGCATTTTTTCGGGTTAAGCTTCATTCGGAACCTCCTTAAGTTCACGAATGTCTACCTGATATCGTCAAGGACCGTTTCGCTTTCCTTGGTTTTGATAACAACATCATCCACATACACCTGCACATTTTGACCAATTTGGTCGTGCAAACATTTCTGCATACATCTTTGGTACGTTGCCCCTGCATTACGTAAACCAAATGGCATGGTGCGATAGCAATAAGCCCCATACGGGGTGATAAACGCGGTCTTTATTTGATCACTTGTTCAGAGGTATCCGTGGAAACCAGAATATGCATCAATGAATGACAACAGTTCACACCGGCTAAGTTGAATCTATGACCTGGTCTATCCTTGGAAGTGGGAATGGATCTTTCGGACACGCCTTATTCAGGTTCGTGTAATCGATACACATACGCCAAACCACTGCCACGTTTGGATCGTCCTTCTTCTTCTCCACCAACACCGGATTAGACAGCCAATCCGGGTAAAGCACTTCCATGATAAATCCAGCTGCTAGCAACCGAGATATCTCATCTCCTATGACTTTTCTCCTATCTTCTGAAGCAGGAGAGGTTGCTTCACCGCTTTGTTCGGTCTCACGTTCAAAGAGTGCTCGCCAACTCCCTAACACCTTGCAAGTCCTGTGGACCAAGCAAAATATCCCGATTCTCACGAAGGAAGTTGACGAGCTTTCCTATTTGTCATTTAACCCGCACCAATTGTTACGGTGCGCCTGGGAACATGTCATCAATGTGCACTTTCTTGGTATCTTTTGTCGCTTGAATGAGACACTACCATGCGGATTACTCAACGCCGCATATATTGCTGTGGATCGAGCCAACGCCGCCACCTCTTGGATTTTTCTCTTCTCTTGTGCAATCACAAGTGACTCGTCCAAGTTAGACCCGGCTGACGCGCACTCAATGGAACGTCGGAAATCACAAGTTATGGTAATCACACCATTTGGCCTGGGCAGCTTCATCTTCAAGTAACTGATATGAGTACTTGTCATGAACTTGTTCAGAGCTGGCCTGCCGAGTAATGCGTGATATGCGCTCTCCAAATTGACAACCTCGAACTCCAAATTCTCAGTCTGGCAGTTATCTCTTGTGCCGAACAATATATCAACCCGGACCTTGCCTATGGGCTCGCAAGAAATGCTGGGCACAATGCCATGGAAAGTTGTCCTTATAGCTTGGAGCATGTTCTCCGAGATTCCCAACTTGCACATCGTGTCCAAGTACATGATATTTATGCTGCTATCATTGTCAATCAGCACCCTTGAGAACCTCACATTGATATTTGGCCCAATGAATGTTGGGTCCAACACTAGCGCATACGAACCAGGACTTGGCATAAGCTTGGGATGATCTTTGATGCTCCAGGTGATTTCCTGGTTCGACCAAGGCATATACCTCATCACTGCTGGCATTACCGCATTAACTTCCATGTGTCGGTGCTGCAAACTCTTTCTGTCTGCTCTTTGTGGTAAACACACAGTAGCTCTGATGATGCTCTCCGTACTCATTCCTCCCCTCACTTCCGGGGTACCTCTGATCCGGTTGATGCTGGTCCTCCACTTGATGCACTACATCTCTTCTCTCATGGTTGTCATACCTCGGAGGGGAGGCAACATTAATCGCTATGGTTTGCTCCGGAGAGAAATTGCTGCCGGGGTAACTCCTGCCAAGGTTGATCATTTCGAGGTGCCTGAGCATTCCCCGAACCACCTTGTTCTATCTTTCGCATCCACTCACACTGCCTAGTTGTGTGACCCGCTGGGTTACTCGGATTTGGCATGTGAAATTTATATGGCTGATCCATTATTGACTCATAAGTATACCTCGACGGTCCTTCTTTTCCGCCACAGCTTTTCTTCGCTCAAGGCCCAAGTTTTCTTGCCATCATTTCTTGGAGGCCACTGTCCTCCGCTTTTCGACGTTGGTTGGTTCCTCGCACTGGTTGATCTTGATTCACATCAGCAACTTTTTGCAAACTGCATCGTAATCCGCCTATCATCTCTTCTTTACCTCGTAATCATTCCTCCGGATGACCTGGCTCCATCTCTCCGTAGTATTCCTCGCTTGACTCACTTGGCACTAGCCTAGGTTGAGTTGGATCACCCAAGGCATACGTAATCAGCGATCCAGATTGTCTCGCCAATGTAGTTGGCATATCCCTTGCAATCTTTGCCACAACATGCTTGCATATCTGCACTTTGTGCAAACCATGCTATGGCCTGATTCGATTACACCCTCACGAAGTTTCAGACGGTACACCACCGGTCAGAAACTCCCCTGTCTCATTCGGTTTCGCTTGCACATTGTTAGAGTATGTGGCCTATTCGGCCTCGTCGTACGCATTTCTGAGAAATTGCTGACAAACATTTCTCAAAATTGATCCAATAGTTAATACTTCCCAGGCAAATTGTTTAGCCATACCCTCGGCCCTTCCAACATCCGAGGTACATATCTCACAGCCCATCTCAAGTTGCTTGTAGCAATTTTCACTGCTGTAGCGTAGTTAATCAACCAATCTTCCGGCTTTGTGCTGCCGTCATATGTCTTAGTGACTCTAGGTAGCTGGAAGTTAGGTACCGGAGGTTCCTTCATGATCCGGGGCCCAAAACATGCAGGACCTAGAGGACCTTGACATTCAATTTGCTCTAACCTATACAGCCGATCCAGTTTTAACCTGGCATCGTCAGGCATCAAATTCATGCTTCCCAATCTTGACCCTATCACGTGGTAGTCCGGCCTAGGATATCCAGCGTTCACCATTTCCGAATCACTGTCATTGTATCTATCTTGCTCTGTGGAGCTGCTCGCTGCATACCGTGGCCGCATCGCCTTCTTGCCGTGGTATATTCCGCGGTTGCCCGCACCTACCGAATTATGCTGTCCGCATTACCGCTTACAGATTCCTTAATCTGCATTGCCTTGGTCGCGCGTTACCTCGGCCGCTTCACCTCGCTCACACTTCGCCGATCCTCATTTCTCTGCACTTCTTTTCCTTTCCCTGCCCTTGTCGGGTCATACGGGACTATCTGTTTGTTTCTCCTGGCCGAGGTTACTACCTCTTCTCTCCTAGGACCACCATGAGGAGACGATGCAGCTCCATGATTTCTCCGGTTACCCACCGAATGAACGATCTTGAGGCCCCATTTCTCCGGTTAGCCTTGAGTAGTTCCTCATTTTGCCTGCTCGTGATCCGAATCAACTCATTGACCCTATCTTCTGTTGTCTCGACGGGCTTCACCCGCTGCACCCTCTATCTCGGACGCAGCTGCATCTGCTGCTCTGAGTTTCTTTGCCGGGGTAATATTCTTTGGCATCCGCACGGATAAGCAGTTCTCTGATTCCTCAATCCTTGTATAACCCTCCTTGTTCATTTCACTCATGAGGTTTCTCCCCTTTACTTTCACAACATCTACCTTATTTGCCTTTGCATACTCGCGCAGTGTCATGTTCAACGACTGCTGAGCCGCAACTATCTTTTTCGCACCCTCTAGTATTTTTTGCCTTGTCTCTTCTAACTCAGCTTGTGCCTGAGCCGGATCTACTACTGTTGCTACCGGGTTTGCCAAGCTATCCATCGCCTGCTGCAAAGACATTCTTCCGCCTCTAGAGGAGGACCTCTACTTTTTCTTGGTGCCTTGGGCGTTACCTCTGGATCTGGTGCCGGATCCTTGCTTGCGCCAGCGCCTGGTGCGGTCATCATCACCTTGGCGCGGTCTGGGAGAAGCGAGATACGCTACACGAACCGCTAAGGGTGGCTCGCCTTCGACGACGACGTGCACGGGTGAACGACATCACATCAATAGCAACGAGATCTTGTGCGCGCCGAGCTTGACAAAGAGGTTGTCATGCTGAAGAGGACGCTGTCGAAGCAGCCAGCGTTGTCGTTTAAGTCCAGCGCCCAAAGCGCTGAACGAGCCCGGAGACGATGTGTTCGGGCCTTGATGAAGTTTCCTGTCGATCTTCACCGCTAGCGCTGCTAGCCCCACGGTGGCGCCAATCGTGGTGGTGTCACGGCAGATGCCATGGATAGGCTAAAGGTGGGGACAAGATGCACGAGAGGAATCTGTGGAGGGATAGTGTGGTGATTCCACACACAGTTGCTTCGTATTCGATTCACTTTCATGGTTTACAAGTGCTCCTTGAGCTGTATTGGCGGGAGAGGAGGAAGAAGGAACTCTCTTACTCTCACCACTAGCTAGCCCTCAAGAACACACCGGTAAAATACAACCCTCTAGAGACCAACCAAACTAGAACTCAACCCCTTCTACAGAGGCCGTAGCCCTCCTTATATAGGGGTGGCTAGGTCTCCAATTAGGGCATACGTGGAGGCATATTCGAAGGAATATGCCTCCTCCCAAAATAGTAAGCCGACCGGGTCACTTTTGCCCAACATTATCCATGTAAGGGCTACGTGAGCCTCTGCGGCGCCCGCGTTATCCGACATAGGCATCGTCACCTTTGTCGGCCACGCCTCGGTGGTCCTGGCCTCTGCCCGCTTCACTCACGCCCACGCATGCTGGTCACCCTTTGACCAGCGAGATACCTTCCTTCTCTTACAAGCTTGATATAACCCGGATTGCTCCTAGTTGATCCGGTCATACCTGTACCTGCATACGAGTTAGATACATCTTACCGACTTTAGATGTAAGTCGGCTGAGACCCATGTTAGGTGAACATCCCCTGGTCCGGGTTACCCCGTGATTCGTCCTACCTTGAGGTGACTCGCCAAGACTTTGACCTTGCTGCACTCGCTAACTCGGCCTTTATACCTGGTGACTACCCGGGGGTATCCCCCCAACAACCCTCTACTTTGATACTGACCCTGTTGATCGAACCATGAAATGGATGACTCAAAACATGTATCTGTCTGCAAAATGGTCTGAGTTTGCTACCCTTCTTGGCTACCCTCTTCTGGAAGGTCGTCCTGCCAATGGGTGGTGCGTGCATAGGGGGAAGGCCTCCGAGCCGGAAGTTCTTGAGCCCTTATACATTGAGGGTTGGGGCGTCAATGGAAATGTTGCCCATCTTCTTCCCACCTATGACATCATGCGCAAGGTCTATTAGAACACTATTGCTTCCAAGGCAGGTAACTTCGATCAACTTCATGCATTCCAGATTGATCTCATGTATCAGACTTACCTCCACATAGACTCTCATGAGCGCATTGATGTTATGGATTATCTGTTTGAAGAAATCTGGTCTGCTATGATTGAGAAGAGGTCTTGTCCATATGCTCCATACATACAGACACTCATCAATGCCAAATGGAGGGAGGCAACAAGTTCTCTCTACCCTCAGGATGCTCTCACTATTCATGAGGAAAAGACCATCCGTGTGATGAAGCACAAGATACCTCACTCTCAGGCTGAAAAAGAAGTCACTGCAAGGGCTGCTCGATGTCACGACACGACGCCGTGCCATGCTAGTAATGGGGACCGTGCTGAGGCTTCTCCTCCAACCCAACTTGTGAGACAGCCCTCTTGGGCCAAGAACTTGCTGAAGAAGGTTAAGAAGACTTTCTGCTTCATTCAGGACCGCGAGTATCAGTCTTATGTTGCTCAGAGGCACAATGTTTGAAGGGAGAAGGCCATCATGAGGAAGCTTGATATTGAGGTATCTCCTGAGTCCAGCTCTGTCACCGCGCCCAAGGATCAGTGGGTCAACGCGCATTGCAGGTGGACTGATAGTGATGACGAGCCTGAGGTCACCGGTCCATTTCCGCCCTATTGGAACAATGCCTCTTGGGACCCCGAGCCTCCTCCATTCACAGGTGGTGGGGCCAGAGATTGTCTACTTTGTCCCTTTTTGGCGTCTTGATGCCAAAGGGGGATAAAGTGTTCCGTTAGGACTACGGGGTTTGCATGGATTGTGTCACGAGCTCGCTCTTTCGTTGATCTTTTTATGCTCGTGCACACTTTATTCCGTTATGTATGCTTGTGGACCTCCGTTATTGTCTTGGGACCTCATGTATGGTTGCCACTATGTTGTTAAGACTATGTGTTAAGATATCTTTGTGGTGTTCGTATGAGTGGTTGTGGTGGGCTAAGTTGTCTCACGAAGGTATATTCACTTATCCAAACTTTGTCTCACCACAATGATTTTGGTGCAAGGTATGAGTCCCCCTCTCTTTCTCATTTACTTCCTTGCACCTTTGTTTGGTTCATCTAGTGAGGGGGAGCTCCCTCCCTTGTTTGCTTGTTGTTTCTAGTAAATCTTGTTCCTAAGCCTTGCATACATCCAGGGGGAGCTTATCTCCTCTTTTATTTCCTTCTGTTGTTCCTAGTTGTTATCCTCTATGCAAATCTTATAGGGTTGTCATCAAGCACCAAAAAGGGGGAGATTGAAAGAATATTGTTTTCTCCTTATGTTTTTGGTGCTGATGACAACTTCACTTGTGGTTTAACCTTTTGTCCAAGCTATAGGGCTTATCTACGAACATGCTTGTTGGTGGACCTTTCTCTAGAAGAAGCTTGAAGACGGTGACACTTTTTTACACTTTCTCTTGCTTTTGTGTTTTAGGCTACCGTACTATCAAGAGGGGGGTCTGATACGTCCATAACGTATCTATAATTTTTGATGGTTTTATGCTAATAATATGCTTTTGACACTCCTTTTTGTATAAAGTTTATGATTTATTTGGACTAACCTACTAATAGTTGCAAAAGTGCACAATGTTATTATTTTACACTTTGATGTGTAGGAATTACCAAAAATACAAGTGGAAACCTTGTTGGAGTCAAATTGGGATTTTTCAGAAATCTGTCTCAGAACTCTTTTTGAAGATGGTCACGCTTCGGGTCGAAGACGGTGTCAAACGGAAAACTCTTCAACTACAAAGTTCTTGGAAATTTCACAACAAACGTTCTGGACATAAAATTTAGCTGATTCCGAGTCCGGACGGGCCCGCTAGGCCCGATTTACTGCAGCCCAAGATGGGGTGACGGGAATCCGAGAAGCTATATAAAGGGAGAAAACCTAATTTGCCTAGGCATCTCCACCCACGAATTTGCAGCCACCAAAGCCACGTTTTTGCCTTCCCCATGGATCCCATCTCCATGGGGAAGGGCTCCCAAGAAGCCATGAAGGAAGGTGGCTAAGGGGCGGTGCTACCCCATGATATCGGCGGCGGGGAAGGAGTCCCCCGTGCCGCCGCCGCCTTCTTCACCATCTTCACCGCCATCTCCATCACCTAATCCTCCTAGTATGCAGTGGTTCATCCTCCCACACACCTCTGTACCGTCCTATGTAAACATGGTGTTTGATGCTATAAGTTATAATCCTATGATCTATGTCATGTTTGTGTAGTTTCTTTGTTCTTAGATTTAATGGTTGAACGTCTTTGGTTCATTAGAGTTGTATGTTGATATGGTACAATCCTTTGGTGTCCATTATATTTGTGCGCGCATGGATTAAACATCATAGGGTTTGTACTATGTGTAAAAGGAAGGGGGAGTTCTGCCGAGTGATGTAAACCTGAGGACGCGAACCAAACGCTGTAACGATGGGGAGTACGAGGACCATTAAACTTAAGGCTATGGTTGGGGAAACCTTAATACATTGATTAGTACTTACTGATGTTTGGTAACAATCCAATCATATAGTACATGTAATTCTAAGTAGTGAAGCGCATGTATATTTAGCCTCTCCCACATAGAAAACTGCATCGAAGAAAATGAACCTGATCTATTCACTATTTAAACTTGGACAAAGCCACTATAATTACCACCACTATTCCACACTCATGGTTCTATTAGTTTAGTGTATTTTATTGCTGCAGCAACTAGCTTTACTTTCTTGTTATTTATTATCATGCAAAGCTATCTCTATTACTCGTATTGTTGCTCTAGTTTTATTTCCTAGATAATGCAAACGTTTAGTGTGCGTAGAGTTGTATCAGTGGTTAATAGAACTTGATAGAATATTTATCCTACCTTTAGCTCCTCGCTGGGTTCAACACTCTTACTTATCTAAAAGGCTACACACGATCCCACATACTTGTGGGTTATTAGGGTCCACCTTGGAAGGTTGTGGGAAATCATCATTTCATGCACAAACCATATATGCACTTCCATAGCCATCCCAGTTTTCTTGTGAGAGAGAGTTCCCTGCTGCTTTGGAGGGTTTTCTGCCCTGACCGGTAGTACCGACCAGGTGGCGGTAGTACTGCCCAAGGAGTTTCTCAGGGTTGATCGAGCGGAACTTCCAGCCGAAGTTCCGGTCCTAATTCCGGCAAGCCATCTTTTGGTTCAGTAAAAATTCTATCTCATTTTGCCTATTTGTCAGAATTAGTATCAGAAATTGGCTCGATTGTACCGGCCTGACCAGCGCCTAGCTCCCTGAGCGGTAGTACCGCCACCCCTGACCGGTAGTATCGGCCACCTTCTGGTGCCGGTAGTTCCGGCCCCAGTTCCGGACCTAGTTCCGGCAACTAGCTATAAGGGTCAGATAAACTTCTGCCTCACACTGCCTATTTTCCAGTAGTAGGAACGGAACTAGGACCGGTATTTCCAGCCAGCTTTGTGGGCCCGTTGACTGGTCAATCTGACCGTTACGTGGCCTCTGCTGAGCCGTGGTGGCCACGCATCGCTGCCCGCCACCGGTAGTACCGATGGTGTCAGGACGGGGCAGAAAATGCCTGTTTGGAGGTGGCCTATTTAAGGCCCCCTTCTTCCTCCTCTTGCCTTATCTCTTTATTTTCTCTCTCCTCCATTAATACAAGAGCTTGCCTTGCCTAGATCTCTCTCCCTACCCACTCAAATCTCTTGAGGATTGGGAGAGGTGACCTAGATCTACACTTCCACCAAAGGAATCATGATTTCCCCTACTCATCCTTCGTGGATCTTGTTACTCTTGGGTTCTTGGCACCCTAGACGGTGTAGGGCATCCTTGGAGCTGGGGCATTTGTTGTGAAGCTTTGTGGTGTCGTTGAGGGTCTCCAATTGAGTTGTGGAGTCTCCCCTCAACCTCGCTAAAGGTTTCGCTGGCGCCTTCAAGGTGGTTAGTGGATTGTGAGGCCACCTTGTGGTGGTGCTCACCGAGAAGAAGGTGAGGCCTTTGTGGCGCTGGTGACCTTGTGTGGCCCCAAACCTCACCAACATAGACGTAGCTTCCTTGGAAGTGAACTATGGAATTACATCTCCGTGTCCCTCGCCGTTCTTTCATTCCACTCCTTTACTTCTTGCAATTACCGCCTTGTTTACTTGTTGCGTTGTTTACCATATAGGATATTGATGACCCACAAGTATAGGGGTGTATCGCAAGATTTTCGATAAGTAAGAGTGTCGAACCCAACGAAGAGCGTATGTGCTGTCAAGTGGTATGGATCAGAATTCTCGCAAATACTTAGCAAACGGATTTTTAGGGTTTTCGATAAAGCAAGTAAACAAAGTACGAGTAAATAAAAGACAAGAGGAATAAATGCAGCAAGTGGCCCAACTTTATGCAGCAAAGGACAAGCTGGTTGTATTACTTAAGATGACCAAACGCTCGAGGACACATGGGAAGATCCAAGTGCTTTCGCTTCATATAGTTGATTAATCTTCTCTAGCTTGCTAAGTGTTGTGTGGGTGAACTGCTAATGTACCGCCCCATCCAAGACTAATACATACTTGTGATTATACCCCTTGCAAACATCCGTAAGTACAAGAAAGTAATTAAGGTAGAAACCTAACCACAGCCTTAAACTCTAAGACCCTTACGTCCCTTGTGCAATGGTTTCCTAATGGGGGTTCATGTTTCTGTCACTCCGACAACCCCTACGATTAGTAGCCAAATACACAATGCATTCCCCTAGGCCCATATAGGTGAAGTGTCATGTAGTCGACGTTCACATGACACCACTAGACGAAGTACACCACAACTTAAATATCAAACTATTGAATCTTTCTCAACACAACTCCACTACTAACAACATGACTTCTCCCATGTCCTCAAAAACAAAACGAACTACTCACAAGACATCATATGGATCATGATCAGAGATGGAATAATGATGTATAACAATTTGAACATAAATAATAATTCAATGGTTCGCTCAATAGCATCAACTACAAAGAGTAATCAACACTGGGAAAGTTTCCCCTATGAACTATAGCAAGACTCAACCCAATTGTTACAGCAATATGGAGATGGTGATGAGGGTGCTGATGGTGATGATGGTGGTGATGATGATGATGATCCCAATGAAGTCCAGCTTGATGGTGGTGTTGATGGCGACGATCTCCCCTCTATGGGAAGAAATTCCCCCGGCAAAAATCTATCTGCCGGAGAGATCTTTTTCTCTCGGTGTTTTCCACCCCGCATAGGCGGCAGAATCTTTCTGTGGTTGCTCCTCGAGTCTTAGGGTTTTGGGAGGATGATATACGCTGAGGGGAGAGGCCGGAGTGGTGGCCACACCACCTCCGGCGTGGCCTAGGGGTCGCCCTGCTGGGGTGGTGTGTGGGCCCCTGGCCCATCTCCACTCGCCTTCCGCATCCTTAGTCTTTGGAAAAATAGGATTTTCCATATTTTCCCGGATTTTCTGATCTTCAATTTTGCCTCCAAACAACACCTTTTCCATCGTAATCCTCGACCGCAGCGGTCCATGCTCCAAAGTCATCAACCATGCAAAACAAATGAAATAACATAAGTATCACCTCTCAATACTAAATATATCAATGGATAATAGTGAATTAAGACATAGAATAGTGATGCAAAATGGACGATCAACTCCCCTGTTTAGGCTTCGCTTGTCCCTGTTTAAACTGAGCTCAATAAACATGGCCTCAGGTTTATGGAGTGAAGAGTCGATAAAGAATACGGACAAGAAGCATCATATTCATCAAAAGCATAGATCATAATAGAAGACAACTCACTATTATATAACTCAACTTGTAATGAGTAAAGGAAACACAATAAAGATACATAAAGTGAATCATAATTGGTAATGGCAAACTTAGCTCTTGGTCGAAGAATAGTTGATAATTTGCTGGAGTTCACAAATAGCTGGTTTTTCAATGATAGCTTTCAAAGTAGTAAACATGAGATAAGAGCAATGTGCAAAGCAAGGAACATAAGAAACATGATTGAATAAATCATCATATGAATGAATGAAACACATCAACTCAAAATACTTGCTGAGGTAGAAGGGAGTAGGTTTACTGACTCAACTAAAAAGTAAAAGAAAGGCCCTTCAAAGAGGGAAGCAGGGATTGCAAGTCTCATAAAGAGCTCCCAAAAATTATGATACTTACTAGCTTTCAGCTCTCATTGCCCCTATCATAGGCATCTTTAGGTGATTAAGGTTAAAGTGATCAAATATGAGGATATGCATTGACAAGTTGTAAGTTGAGAATCTCATGTCCCTTGAATACGAGGGCCCCTCCTCATGCTACTCAAGTTTAGTCACCGGTAAGTTCTTGTCATCGTAAGAATATGTGTATCATTGAGAACCGCCAACTGGGTACCCCTTGCCCGATGATACGGAAGAATCCCCATATCAAAATGACAAGGCAAGGCATAACAAGTATCTCAGCAATCTTCTTATTTACCATGGGAATATGGTGCTTTTTTTCTCTTTCCTCTTTTCATAATATCTCTTTTTTTCTTTTCTCTTTTTCTCAATCTCTATCTCTTTTTTTATAAGAAGAATGCTTCATAGATACTGCTATGGTTACTTGCAGGTTTCCACCTTGTTAGCATGGATTAGACCAGCGGCCCAGGCGTTTCTCTAACACACATGCATAACTCCATGGACTTACAAGCTCCCCTTTCATTTCACACCGATGACATCCATAGACAAAAGAACATGATATCAACTAGGTAACAAGTACCAAAGGAATGTTGAAAGCGTTCCCCATGATAGCATGGTTCTGCTAATCCACAACTTACAAAGCGCAAGCATATATGCAGCATAGGTGAGCACAATGGTTCAAGTTTTGTCGTGGTGGTGTCATGGCAGATGCCATGGATAGGCTAAAGGTGGGGACTAATACACGCTAGGGGAATCCAGGAAGGGATAGTGAAGTGATTCTCCACACAGAAGTTTGTATTGCTTTGCTTCCAAGATTACAAGTGCTACTTGAGCTGTATTGGTGAGAGGAGGAAGAAGGAGCTCTCTTACTCTCACCCACAGTTCACACCTAAAACCTTAGCCAAATCAGAATAGAAGAAAACCCAACCCCTTCTACTGAAACCCTAGCCTCCCTTATATAGAGGGGGCTCGGTCTCTGCCTAGGGAATACGTGGAGGCATATTCCTAAGAATATGCCTCCTCTCAAAGTGGTAAGCCGACTAGGGTGCTTTTCCCCACACACACATGCTTTAGCTACATGAGCGCCTGGCCACAGCGACATGGGTGTCGTCACCCTTGTCGGCCATGACCCGGTGGTCCTGCCCTTGTATGCTTCGATCATGCAGTGCGTACCGGGCCTTCTTTTTGACCAGCGAGATTCCTTCCTTCTCCTAGAAGCTAAACAAGACCCGGATCATAGTAGATCCGGCTATACATGTTCCTGCATTCAAGTTAGGCAAGCACTTATGACTTACTCCTTAAGTCGGCTGAGACAATGTTAGGCGACCCTCCTGGTCCGGGTTACTCCGTGATCCGGCCTGCCTTGAGGTGACCCGGCCAACATCCGCTTTGACCTTGCCGAACCTCGGCTAACTCGGCCTTTATACCCCGGAGTGACCCTACCCGGGGGTATCCCCCCAACATTAGTCCCCGAAGCTGGTGCGGTCTTAGATGCCTTGGCCGCTAAGGCCACATTAGGTTCATTTATGTTCGAGCCTTGGACGTTATTTCCGAGTTAGCTCTTTATCTCGGATTATATGGATTTACGTTCCCTTCGCACGTTCCAAGTTTTCACTTGCCGGCCGGGTTACCACTTTGACTCAGATCTCATGGTTTTACTTTCCCTCTGCACATTCTAAGTTTTTACTTGCTGTCCGAGTTACCATGATTCGATCCGGGCCTTGTTTCCTTCTCTCATACGCCAACCCACGTGGAGGCGAATCATTACGTTGTCTTATTTTAAGGGCCTGCACAGTAACCGCCGCAGTAATTGTCAGTTATCACTATGCGAGGGTCACGTCACGCCTGCCTCCTTGTTTACCGCATCAGTGCGTCACGTCATGGGACCGCCTCTGCCCTGTGGCCCTCCGTGTGGCTCCTCACTGATTGGCTGAGGCAGGTGATACACGGCCACACCATGTGGCTCATTTGCAGGGTGCGATCCCACTCACCCCTTTAGGGAGTGGTTAAATAGCGGAGGGGCGCACCCCTTAGGATTTTTTCCTTTTACGCACCCCTCTGCCCGTTGCTATTCTTCTTCGTCTTCCTCGCGACCGCGCCGCCATGTTCCCTAGCAGCGCCGCGCACTTTTCCCCATGCCTGCGATCGTGGCCACCGCCAAGAACTCCCTCGCCATGGGTCCTCGCCAATCCAGGCCTCTAACCCCTGCCGCCGCTAGCGCTAGCGAGGGTAGCGAGTACGAGATGACGGAGGAGGAGCTCGTCGTCGCCGAGCAAGAAATGGAGGAGGACACCGCTGCGACGGACCGTGGCGCGTGGGCCGGGTCTTGGGTCTGTCAAGATGATCTTGACTGGCTTTACCGGACTAGACGCATCCCCGCCGGCATCGCCGCTCGTCTTCCCTCCGCCGAACTGGCCCCCTCACCCAATCCGGGTGAGTTCGTCGTGTTCTTGTCTCACTTCCAACGAGGGTTCGGCTTGCCGGTGAGCGACTTCTTCCGGGATTGGCTTAGCACCTACAAGCTGCAGCCGCACCACCTTCCAACCAACGCTATCACTTCTCTCTCTGCTTTTGCTTCTACGATCGAAGGCTACGTCGGACTGTGGCCCACGAAGGAGCTGTGGATCTGGTTTTTCGGCCTCCGTCGTAAAGTCATCCCCAACATCCAAGTTGAGTCGGAGGACAAGCAGCTCACCCAAATAGGAGCTGCGTCCATCTCACCCCGGAGGACTTCCGTTTTCCCCCGAGTCACCAGGCTTGACTCCTGCAAAGGATGGGCCCGGACCTTCTTCTATGTCCGGAATACGGGCACTGAAGATTTGATTCGGTTGTTCTATACTCCGGGTCCACCTAACCCGGAATTTTGGGAGGAGATCTCCAAGAAGCCCACGGCCTTGGCCAACCAGGTTAACAAGAGGTTCACGGAACTGAAGAAGCTCGGATTGTGCAACGAGGATGCTATGATCACGTTCGTGCGCAACCGAATCTCTCCCCTCCAGAAGTGCACCCACAAGGTGTGCCACATGAGTTTCGGCCGTGACCCCAACCGGACCTCCTCCTTCGAGCTGAGCAACACGGAGATTTATCGCCGGGTTAAGGCTCTCTTCACCACCCACAAGAATTTCTCCGCTGAGTGGACGTGGGGAATTGAGCACTTTTGTCGTGACAGGCTCCCTCCCGCGGTAAGCTTCGCGGGGCAAACTTACTTTGGATTAAATATATGTCGGTTTTTGTTGTATTTTTGACTCTGTTCTTCATTCTTTTTCTCAGCTATTCCTTCAGCAGACCCTTGAGGACGACACGGATCCGACCCTTAAGTGGGCGCCGGACCGAGAGACCCCGGATGAGGAGGAGCCGGACCAAGAGATGTTTCTCCCTATGAACGACGCTACAAAACGACCCACCGGTAAATTCTCTTCTATTAGAGACTGGCCCGATGATGAGGATGACTCAGATGTCGAGGTGATTGAACCTGTTGAGGCTGTCCCTCTTTCTTTTGCCTTTCCGGCATCATCTAACCCCAGTGGGCATATCCACGAGGATCCTCCGCTTGCTACGGGCGAACCGGTTCCGGTGGCGCCGAAGAAGAAGCGCGGAGCCGCACCAAGTTCCTCCTCCGGACCTTCTCAGCCCGCAAAAAGGCGAAAGAAGGCCGGAGACAAAACTGCCTCCAAGCTGGCAAGCAAAGCCCCGACACGAAGGGCTCGGAAACCCAAGGAGGCCCAAACCTCGGATGCGTAAGTCATTTTTCCTTCCGTAACCCACTTTTACTTGCATCGTTGTAATTTCTCTTCTGACATTATTCTCTTTTGTAGGGCTCCGGTGGAGGTCCCTCAGAGCGGATCTAGCATCTCTTCACCGCTCTTATCTAGCCCTTCTCCCCCTCGTGACGACGAGTCACGTCCACTGAGCCCTATTCCAGAGGGTTCCGCGGCTGCTCTGGGTTCCGCACTACCTCGTCAAGAGGAGGGCAACCTCGGAGCGGGAGAGACCGGCCTAGCCGAGGCGACGGCATCCACAACTTCGGCATCGCCGCAACCAGTAGCCACCGAGACTACCTCGACACCAGCACCAGCCCCAGCACCAGCAACAGCTCTAGTACCAGTGACTGAACCAGCACCAGCACCCGTTCCGGCACCAAGAAAATCAGCAACCGCACCAAGTCTAGCTATAAGAGCTCCAGCGCCAAGTTCTTTCGCCTCGTCCGAGTCATCTCAACCTCGGCGAGGAACTACCCCAATAGCTCCTAAGGGGAAATCCGCTGCAGTTACTTCTTCCCAGCAAGCCAAGGGCAAAAAGGCTCCGGATGCTACCAAGTCACCATTCGTCGAGGCTGGGCAGCGAACCCTAGCATCAATGCTTCCCAAGAAAGCTCTAGCAGCAAAGGATGCCCCTTCCGAGCCAACTGATGCGCAGCAAATGGTTCTGCATACCAGCCCAGCCCTTGCCTTGGTTGAGAGGAAAGAAGCGCATGCGAAGGGCTTGGTGGCACCCCATATGCTCAGCGGTGAGCGGTACCCTCCGAGCCTGATTGAGTTCGTCATGAACTGGAACAATGCGGAGTTCGTCCACAACGACGATCTTCCAGAAAAGTTCGGCCCCGCAGAATTTTCCGCCCAAATGAACACAGCCGCTAAGGCAATTAACCTCGCGGGGCGGATGATGGAGGTATGTCGCTTCTCCTTTACATGCTGTAGATAATAACCATTAGTCCCCGAGCCTCCGGGGGAGTAACTTGTTACTCGGCCAGATGCTCATTAGAAAACTAACGTAGCTCCATGAGAACATCGAATATGCACACACCTAGAGCCGGGTTAAGTTCCACTTGGCCCGGATCTTGTACACTTCGAATCTGCACACACCTAGAGCCGGGTTAAGTTCCACTTGGCCCGGATTTTAGTACACTTCGAATATGCACACACCTAGAGCCGGGTTAAGTTCCACTTGGCCCGGATTTTTGTACACTTCGAATATGTACACACCTAGAGCCGGGTTAAGTTCCACTTGGCCTGGATTTTAGTACACTTCGAATATGCACATACCTAGAGCCGGGTTAAGTTCTAGTTCGCCCGGATCTTGTACACTTCGAATATGCACACACCTAGAGCCGGGTTAAGTTCCACTTGGCCCGGATTTTAGTACACTTCGAATATGCACACACCTAGAGCCGGGTTAAGTTCCACTTGGCCCGGATTTTTGTACACTTTGAATATGTACACACCTAGAGCCGGGTTAAGTTCCACTTGGAACAGATTTTAGTACACTTCGAATATGCACATACCTAGAGCCGGGTTAAGTTCCAGTTGGCCCGGATCTTGTACACTTCGAATATGCACACACCTAGAGCCGGGTTAAGTTCCACTTGGCCCGGATTTTAGTACACTTCGAATATGCACACTCCTAGAGCCAGGTTAAGTTCCACTTGGCCCGGATCTTGTACACTTCGAATATACCGCTAGCTAATTTATGCTTCTGACCTCCTTTTAGGTGACCACTAACCGCCGGAGTGCGGAATTCCAACGTATGCTGGATACCCACAAGACGCTCCATGCCAAGTATGCTGCACTTCTCACGGAGCATGAGCAAAGGGGTAAAAAATTTCCTTTGTCACTTCTCCATTTTTCTTCATCTTCTTCTGCCGAACTAATCTCATCATTTGGTTTCTGCAGCTGGGGTGGAGGCTGAGAACAAGATCATGCGGAAGAACTTGGAGCAAATCAAGGGTATGTCCTTTTTGTCTGACCTTATAGTGTTTTCCATTTCCTTTTCTCCTTGGCTCGGCAAACATTCATTCCTCGGCTCTGCCGGGTCAACATACTATTTCAGCATCGCTTGAGGATAGTGTGCCCGTGCCTGATATGATGTTGCATTTTCTCGAACAAGCAGGGCAGCATCAAGCCGAGCTGAAGAAAAAAGATGATGAGCTCGCTCTCCTCCGGACCAAGGACAATGAGATTGCCAGGCTCAAGGCTGAGATGGAGAAGATGAAGGCCCATCACCAAACCGAGCTCCAAAAGGTTGGCCAGAACTTCACCAAAGAGCACGAGCGCCTTACTCTCCAGATCTCCAAGGACCAGGACCTACTCAAAGAATCCGACATCCAGCTTGGGTCGGCAAACGCTGAGCTTGAGCAACTTCGCAAGAGACGCGATGGCTGCATCAAGGAGTTGACCCGGATCCTCAGCCATATATCACGTAAGTTCCTTCCCTTATCCAACATACTTTTTCGGGTTACTTCATATGTCTTTTCTTTACCTTCTTCCTTTGTCTTGCTCCTGTGCAAATTTCTTGAGGGCACCACTATTGCAAGCACAACGTGATTTGCAGATTTCCGAGCGGGTACTCTGCCGCCCACGGTGGTGAGGAGGTTCCCTCGACATGGAGGACCTGTTGGTTAGCTTGTCATCTCGCGTGGAACTCATCAAGAACTATGGCAAGGATATCCTCGACACTGCAGTTCGCATCTTCAACACGTTCTGGCCCGGAGAAGATACCCCGGAGACCACCGCGATTCTCGTCGAGAAGCTAATGGAGACTGAGACCTAGCTCGACCTCTAGAGAGAGTCCACTGGGCGTGCCGCAGCTGATACTATCCTTCATCACATACTCACATGGTATGAGAAGATCGACCTCAGCCTCCTTACACGCCTGCGCACAGGACCCAGATGGACCAATGACCCGGAGTGGGTAGCTCGGCGCCAGGCTTGCGCCCACAGCCTCATCGAGTACTCTCCTATCCATGAATGGGTTGAAGGACCGAGCTTCCTGGAATCCACTGGGGACGAGAACGCTGAGAACGCTGAAGACGGGTCGGATGAGGACGAAGAAGGCGATGCCTCAGATATTGAAGACAACAAAGACGACGCCGAACTTCCTCCTCCTGCTGCTTCTTAAGTCAAAAAACTTGAAAATTTATCAGATCCCCGGTATGCAAGCGGGAATCAGATCCGTGTATATGTGATATTTTGCTACTAAGTTCTTATGCCGGGTTAACTTGGGCATAGTCCCCGAGTTTCTTTTTCTTGTTCGTCCAATCTTTTGGCTCGGATCGTGTCTACCTTGATTCGGTTTTATAACTTACGAATCCGAGCTTCAAAAAATTGTGTTAACAATACTAGGAAACTTTTAGACTTAGCTCAAAAATAAAGCTGCATAATAACTTGAAAATAAATCTGAGGTTAGTCCAAAAAACAAACGTTGGCTCGATAAATTCTTTTCCTTAGTCGCTTTTCATGTGCTACGCAATTCCAAACTTGTTCTCTTGCTTGCCATGAAGCCAATTCTTGTTGGACAACAGCAAGTCAAAGAGTTGGGTTTTTGGTGCTCACACATTACTAATCCGAGTTAAGTAGAACAACTTATTCCAGCTAACGCTGAGACAACAACAAAAATTATTAAGGCAGTCCCCGAGCTACTGCTCGAGGTGCTAACATTTCATTGATAAGCTCATTGCCTACATACATACCGACATATGAGATGACTTGGATACATACACTTCTTAGCTAAGTGTAGAAAGGACGAAGTAGTGCTACATTCCATGGTCGCTTAGATTCCTCTCCGGACCTGTCCGCCTTGTTCTTTTCATGTGGCTTTGCATCTATAAGATAATAAGAGTCATTGTGCAATGCTTTGCTCACGATGAATGGCCCTTCCCATGGGGGGGATAATTTGTGCATGTCGGCAGTATGTTGTACCAACCGGAGCACCAGATCGCCTTCCCGAAAGACTCGGGGGCTTACTTTCCGGCTATGATAGTGTCGAAGATTTTGCTGATATATGGCGAATCTGGACAATGCCAGTTCTCTCACTTCTTCCAGCAGATCAACATCATTTTGCTGGGCTTCTTGCACTTCGGCTTCTGTGTATTGGGTGACCCTAGGCGAATCATGCTCTATGTCGGCTGGTAATACAGCTTCTGCCCCATATACCAAAAAAAATGACGTATAGCCTGTTGATCGATTCGGAGTTGTTCTTAAACTCCACAGTACCGCTGGTAGTTCTTCTATCCAGCACCCCGCTGATCTTTGCAGTGGCTCAATGAGCCGGGGTTTTATGCCAGATAGTACTAATCCGTTGGATCTTTCCACTTGTCCGTTTGATGCGGGGTGGGCTACCGAGGCTACGTCGAGTCGAATCTTCTTGTCGTGAGCGCGCAAATGCTCCCTCCGCAAAATTTGTTCCATTATTAGTTATGATACTGTGTGGGTAACCGTACCTCAAGATTATATCTTTGAGAAACATTACGGCCGTAACCCCATCACATTTCCTAATAGGCTTTACTTCGATCCACTTCGTAAATTTATCCACCATGACCAAAATGTGAGTCATGTTTCCCCTTGCTGGTTTAAACTGACCAACCATATCCAAGAACCATACGGCAAATGGCCATGTAATTGGTATGGTCTTGAGTTCCGACATTGGCATATGTGTCTTAGTAGCGTACCTCTGACAACCATTGCATTTTCTCACCAGATCTTCTGCTTGTTCTAAGGCACTTGGCCAGTAGAACCCATGCCGGAATGCTTTTGCCACCAAGGCTCTGGATGAAGCATGATTCCCGCATTCTCCTTGGTGTATATCTCGGATGATGTCAAGCCCTTCTTCCGGGTTAACGCGTCGCTGGAGGACATTGGTTACACTCTGTTTGTACAGCTCAGAATTGATAATCGTGTATGCTTTTGCTCTCCTCTGAGTTTGCCTTGCTAACACCTCCTCAGTGGGTAATGTTCCATCTTTCAGGAATTGAAATATAGGCAGTGCCCAAGCTGGTATTGCTCGTGTAGGGAACACATCCTCATCAATTTCCATCTGATCCACCGGCATAACTTCAGCCGGATCACGCTGAGCAGTCCCCGGGTCCAGCGAGGTAGTCCTCGGGTTTGCTGAGGCAGTCCGGGTTTCTTGATGCATCCCGGGTTTCAGCACTACCTCTCATGTCAATGTCCATGGGCCCAGCTCCGGATTCTGTATCTTCGGGACATAGATCGAGTCGGTTCTGAGGGCGGCACGATAGATGGTTTTCTGAGGTGTTCCAATGCTACACCCGGTGGAATTGCCTGTCGGGTTGATCCGAGCTTCGATAGCATGTCGGCAGCCTCATTTTCCACCCGGGGTACATGGTGAAATTCGAATCCCTCAAAGTAACCAGATATCTTCTGTACATGAAATCTGTACAGCGCCATGTTTGGATCAAGGGCGTCCCACAATCCTGATACTCGCTGTATGTTGGGGAGGTAACCCCGGATAGGGTAAAGACGGGGAAAGACGAAAGGGTGTTCCCCGTTTAGTTTCCGAATTCTGATGCAGTCGGCGAATCCTGAGGTCGGCCGAGATAGGAAAGGGCAGGACCCTTATAGTAATGGCAAGGCATTACCGGCCGGATATCTGCGTAAGTCGGCCGGGTTAGCCCAAGTAATCTTGATGCGGTGAAGGACAAGCCGAGTTACGCGAGGCGGAATGATAATCTGGCTTGCAGGAGAAGGAGAAGCCTAAAGTCAAACTCTAGTAGCAGGCTAGGGAGAATCTGCGAAGCCAAGCACTAGGGACAAAGGCGCAGAGCGACAGAGGCAGAAGGAGGTCACGGAGGTGGCAGTCCAAGCCGAGGCACAGGAGGGCCCCTCTAGAACCTTGCCGTCATTAGGGGAGCGACAGGGAAAGGGGGGCACCGAACTACTATATTGGGACAAGCATATTCCTCGAATATGCTTGCCACATCAGCCCTAAAGGAACCCAAGGCTCTCCTTTATAAGGGCAGGCTTGGACCCTAAGGAGGGGATCGACTCATTCTTGGTACCGTTAGGCTGGTAAAGTTCTCTCTTTCCCCTTGTATACAGCTCAAGGAGCACTTGTAACCCAAGGAAGGAGAAATACAGATCTTTGCGTTAGCTTTCTGTGTGTAGAATCCACTACATCTTCCCTCCCCAGATCCCACTAGCATCCATTGGCCCCAAACTTTAGCCTACCCATGGCATCTGCCGTGCCACCACCACGACAGTTGGCGCCCACCATGGGGCCAGCAGCGGTGCTAGCTGGAGTTATGATCCGGACGGGAAACTTCATCAAGGCGGCGGCGTTGTTTCTGGCTTAGTCCAGAGATTTGGTCTCTGTGATTATGTCAGCGACAATGCAGGGAGCTTCAGGGGGAAAGCTCCCCCGCGTAATGGTGTCTTCATCAACCTGGGCGGGCACCAGGTTTACAACGGCGTCGACATCTCCGGCGTTTATCCTCACCAAGTTGTTGTTGCAGGAGATCCACCTCTTAATGCTGCAGGCCGTCCGCCCGGAGCGCATCCTGCAGGTAGCGTCGAGGTAATGGTCGTGGCCGGGGTGCAAACTGGAGTAGCAGCTGCCGGATCAGACAGAGAACCCGCCACCGGTGTATGCAGGCGCACACCAATGCCCACCGAGGTAATCCCACCAACCAACCAACCCGAGGTGCAAGACACCACCCGAAGGCACCAAGAGTAAGAGGGCCACCTCTGGAAAGGCCAGAATATTCTTGAGCGACCATAGAAAGCTTGACTACACCAGCGCGATACTTAATCCGCAAATGCTCGAGCGAGTTAGAGGAAACCAGGCAAAAGGTGCTGATAGAGGCAAAAAAGGTGTCGGCCTTGCGGGAGTCCTTAAACAGGACCCTGCGAGAATATGCCAAAGCAAATAAGCTTGACGTCGCGCCCGAACGGGTGGACGAACTAAGATTGAGAGGGAAGAACCTCATGGATGACATCAACAAAGAGCATGAAGCTCATAAAGCAGAATCAGAGGATTTGGGCTTGCCGAGTCGATGCCCGACAAGAAACCTAAGAGCGGCAAATGCCGCAGCATTAGAGTTAGAGGGATTGACCGGTGAGGCCCGACAGAAACAACAAGAAAGAGTAAACGAGATGGTGCGCATCGCGAACCAGCCTAACGAGGAAATGCTCAGAGCAAACCCGGCGAGGCCGGGGGCCTCGCGAATGGTTCATTCGGTAGGAGCAGCACCAGCCTTATGCGTGGCAGCATCTTCACCGAAAATAATGCTCGAAGAGACAAAGCGATAACCTCGGAAGAGGAACAAGAAGATTGTCCCATATGATCCGGCAATGGCGGAAAGGCAAATGAGAACAGAGGCAATGCAAGCCGAGGTAACATGGGAGAGGAACCACGGCCGTGTGGAGAAAGGCGGAAGCCGAGGCAACGGAGACCTCGGCAGAAGAGAACCCGAGAGGCAATCATGAGAACAATTCCCCGGTCGAAGTAAGGAGAGAACTGCCACTCAACCCACAACCGAGGCATGAACCCCGGCAGGAAAGAGAAACAAGGCCAGCTCGCCACAATCAAATTAATGAGAGATACAATGATGGTTATTCCGAAATGGAATATGCAATCCATGGCGGAAACAACCATTATGGAATCTGAGATGAGTTACATGCAGATTTGCCATCAAATGATGCAAGAGTGAAGCTGGACCCGGCTATCTGGTCCGAGTTGTTGGAAGAAACGAGGTCCACCGGGGCCGACATGCTTTGGACCACGGATCATGGGCGAACCTCCTGTGCCGAACTTTCAGCTGGCAAGGGGCGCGAAAACATATAATGGAAGTACCAAACCACAAGACTGGTTAATTGACTATGCCACTGCTGTAAAAATAGCGGGTGGGAACCTACGATGGGCAGTACGGTATGTACCACAAATGCTGGAAGGACCAGCTAGAGTGTGGCTGAATAATCTACCAGCCGGCAGTATCAACTATTGGCTGGATTTTGAGGAAATGTTTGTCAGCAACTTTACCAGTACATACAAGAGGCCAAACAGGCCACAACAGCTAGCCATGTGCAAGCATAGGCCGAATGAAACAGATAGAGAATTTTTAACTCGGTGGTGCAACCTGAGAAACTCATGTGAAGGAGTCATAGAATTGGAAGCAATAGCTTGGTTCGCGCAAGGATGCCGTTATGGCAGCGTATTATGGCAACGTCTGCAGAGAGATATGCCGACCACACTGGCAGAAACTATCAGAATAGCGGACTCCTACGCATTAGGAGACCCAACGCAACCAGAATTAATGTCGGCAGATCATCGCGAGCAACAAGACCATTATGCAAGAGATTTGGCCGGGTCATCCAAGCGCGGTGATTTCAGGAAGAAGAAGAGAGGAAAGGCGGATTATAGATATAATTCGCCCAAGTGGCGGCGATAAGCGCAGACCCACCGGTCACGGAGCAACTCAACGGCAGAAGAATGGTCCTCAACAGTGGACACCAAGAAATGAAGGAAAAAGGCAGTGGGCCCCAGAACAAAAGAAACAGTAGCAGGAGAGGCCGAAGTACACGTTCGAATCCATGTTAGATCAGCCGTGCAAATTTCACACGTCAAACCCATCCAGGCCAGCCAACCATACCACCCGCCAATGTGCATGGATGAAAAATGCAATGGGGAACCCCGAGGTTCGGGCACCCATCAAGTACATCGGCAGCATCAGCCACACGATTGGTGGAGCAAATGCACGACAATCGATGTTACCGCCCCTCCCGAGGTACGATAACTCGGATCGGAGAGCGGTGCATCAAGTGATGAACCAAGTCCAGATGGAAGAACAAATCCGGCGAATACGGACGCAATGATTATAGAGAACATCATCAGTCCTATTGCGTGTTCTAGCGGAACAACAAGACAAGCAAAGTGTGCAGCGCCGGCATATGGAAGTAAATGCAGTAATGCCGGCAGTACCAAGATATGTGCCTTGGTCGGGTTCAGGAGATAACTTGGAGCATAAAGGATCATCCCAAGATAATGCCAAATCCCGGATCATATGCACTTGTGCTGGATCCGACATTTGTTGGACCGAGCATCAATGTCAAATTTTCAAAAGTACTCATAGACAATGGAAGTAGTATCAATATCATGTACAAAGATACCATGCATAAACTCGGAATATCGCAGAACATGTTGCAATCCACGAGGACCACTTTCCATGGGATAGTGCCAGGGCTTTCATGTGAACCCATTGGTAAGGTCCGAGTAGATGTGTTATTCGGCACAAGAGATAACTGCAGAGCGGAGAACTTAGAGTTTGAAGTGGTGGATCTAGAGAGCTGTTATCATGCTCTACTCGGACGACCAGCGTTGGACAAATTCATGGGCAACTGTCATATAAGTTATCTGAAAATGAAGCTACCTGGACCACAAGGAGTGATAACTATAACAGGGGATTACAAGAAATCAATGGAGTGTGCATCAGCCGGGTCAAATTTGGCCGAATCATTGGTTATAGCAAGAGAAAAAAGAAGGATTCAGGAGGTAGCAGCCCTCGCTCAGTCGGCACAGCTGAACATGCCGGCACTAGCCAACCCGCATGGCAGTGTCTCTTTTCAGCCGACTAAAGAAACGAAGAAGTTTCAAATAGATGAGAAATTCCCGGAGCGTACTATTACTATTGGTGCAGGCCTGGACGCTAAATAGGAAAGCGAGCTCACCAACTTCCTCCGTGAGAATCGGGACATATTTGCATGGTCAACTCAGGATCTGCAAGGTGTTCCGAGGGAGTTAATGAGCACTCTTTGAATGTAAGGCCCGGAGCAAGGCCGGTGAAGCAACCTCTCCGCCGCTTCGCCGAAGACAGGAGAAAAATAATAGGGGATGAAATAGCTCGGCTCCTCGCAGCCGGGTTCATCATGGAGGTGCTATACCCGGATTGGTTGTCGAATCCGGTGCTGGTAGAAAAGAAGAAAGATGATCCCAATGTAGCCATTGTATGGTGAATGTGTATCGATTACACGAACCTGAACAAGGCGTGTCCAAAAGATCCTTTTCCATTGCCTAGAATAGACCAAGTCATTGATTCGACCGCTGGTTGTGAGTTATTATCATTTGTAGACGCGTACTCTGGTTTCCACCAGATACCGTTAAATCCGGCCGATCAAATAAAGACTGCATTTATTACCTCGTACGGGGCTTATTGCTATCGCACAATGCCATTCGGCCTGCGAAATGCAGGAGCAACATATCAAAGATGCATGCAAAAATGTCTACACGATCAAATAGGAAAAAATGTACAAGTATATGTAGATGATGTGGTCATCAAAACCAAGGAAAGCTTTTGCCACCAATGCTCTGTACGAGGCATGATGCCCACACTCTCCTTGATGTATATGCCGGAGGATGTCGAGCCCTTCTTCCGGGTCAACACTTCGCTGGAGGACATTGGTCACACTCCTTTTGTATAGCTCGGAATTGATGATCGTGTATGCTTTTGCTCTCCTCTGAGTTTGCCTGGACATCACCTCCTCAGCGAGTAAGATTCCATCCTTCAGGAATTGAAATATGGGCAATGCCCAAGCTGGTACAGCTCGCACTGGGAACACATCCTCATCAATTTCCATCTGATCCACTGGCATAACCTCAACCGGATCACGCTGAGCAGTCCCCTGGTCTTGAGCGATCCCCGGGTTTTGCTTACCACCTCCCATGTCAATGTCCATGGGTACGGCTCCGGACTCCGGATCTTCTAGGACGTAGATTGAGTTGGTTTCTGGGGACGGCCTGATAGATGGTTTTCTGAGGTGTTCCAATGCTACACCCGGTGGAATTGCTTGTCGGGTTGATCCGAGCTTTGACAATACATCAGCGACCTCATTTTCCACCCGGGGTACATGGTGAAATTCGCATCCCTCAAAGTAACCAGATATCTTCTGCACATGGAATCTGTATAATGCCATGTTCAGATCCAGAGCATCCCACAGCCCTGACACTTGCTGAACTACCAAATCCGAGTCACCAAAGCATTGAATCCAACGTATTCCAACTTCCTTTGCCACTTTGAGCCCATGCACAAGTGCCTCATATTCGGCGACATTGTTTGATGCTGCGAAATGGATCTGTAGCACATACTTCAGCTGGTCATTTTTTTGGCGAGGTAAGTACTACTCCGGCGCCTAACCCGGTTTTTGTTTTTGATCCGTCTAAGTGCATCCTCCAATAGTTCAGATCTGGTAGTGGTGGTTCATATTGCACCTCGGCCCAGTCCACAAAAAAGTCGGCCACAGCCTAAGACTTGATTACCTCTCTTCTGTCATACTGTGGCGCATAAGGGGCTAGCTCAATTGCCCATTTCGCAATCCTACCACTTGCATCTTTGTTACTCATTATCTTGGATATGGGAGCTTCACATATTACTTTGATGGGGTGCTCCTCAAAATAGTGTTTTAGCTTCTTAGCCGACATGTAGACACCATACGCCACTTTCTGATAGTGTGGATAATTTTGCTTTGATGCGGATAATACTTCGCTTAGGTAATATACTGGCCTTTGCACTGACTTACCCTCTTCATGGCGCTCTACCACAATTACCGCACTTACAACTCGGTTGGTTGCGGCTATATAGAGCAACATTGGCTCCTTTGATAGTGGAGTGGCTAACTTGTCCGACTGTTTCATGAGTTGATAGAGAGGCAGTGCCTTTTCTCCCAACGGACATACAAACCGACTTAAGGATGCCAGGCAACCAGTGAACTTCTGGACATCGTTAAGACACTTCGGCAGTTCCATTCGCTCTATGGCCCGGATTTTAGTTGGATTGACTTCGATACCTCGGCTAGAGACAAGAAATCCGAGTAATTTGCCAGCCGGGACACCGAAGGTGCATTTTTCCGGGTTAAGCTTCATTCGGAACCTCCTTAAGTTCACGAATGTCTACCTGATATCGTCAAGGACCGTTTCGCTTTCCTTGGTTTTGATAACAACATCATCCACATACACCTGCACATTTTGACCAATTTGGTCGTGCAAACATTTCTGCATACATCTTTGGTACGTTGCCCCTGCATTACGTAAACCAAATGGCATGGTGCGATAGCAATAAGCCCCATACGGGGTGATAAACGCGGTCTTTATTTGATCACTTGGGTTCAGAGGTATCTGGTGGAAACCAGAATATGCATCAATGAATGACAACAGTTCACACCCGGCAGTGGAATCTATGACCTGGTCTATCCTTGGAAGTGGGAATGGATCTTTCGGACACGCCTTATTCAGGTTCGTGTAATCGATACACATACGCCAAACCACTGCCACGTTCGGATCGTCCTTCTTCTTCTCCACCAACACCGGATTAGACAGCCAATCCGGGTAAAGCACTTCCATGATAAATCCAGCTGCTAGCAACCGAGATATCTCATCTCCTATGACTTTTCTCCTATCTTCGGTGAAGCAGCGGAGAGGTTGCTTCACCGGCTTTGCTCCGGGTCTCACGTTCAAAGAGTGCTCGGCCAACTCCCTCGGAACACCTTGCAAGTCCTGTGTGGACCAAGCAAAAATATCCCGATTCTCACGAAGGAAGTTGACGAGCTCGCTTTCCTATTTGTCATTTAACCCGGCACCAATTGTTACGGTGCGCTCTGGGAACATGTCATCAACAGGCACTTTCTTGGTATCTTTTGTCGCTTGGAATGAGACACTACCATGCGGATTACTCAACGCCGGCATATATTGCTGCGTGGACTGAGCCAACGCCGCCACCTCTTGGATTTTTCTCTTCTCTTGCGCAATCACAAGTGACTCGTCCAAGTTAGACCCGGCTGACGCGCACTCAATGGAACGTCGGAAATCACCAGTTATGGTAATCACACCATTTGGCCTGGGCAGCTTCATCTTCAAGTAACTGATATGAGTACTTGTCATGAACTTGTTCAGAGCTGGCCTGCCGAGTAATGCGTGATATGCGCTCTCCAAATTGACAACCTCGAACTCCAAATTCTCAGTCTGGCAGTTATCTCTTGTGCCGAACAATACATCAACCCGGACCTTGCCTATGGGCTCGCAAGAAATGCTGGGCACAATGCCATGGAAAGTTGTCCTTGTAGCTTGGAGCATGTTCTCCGAGATTCCCAACTTGCACATCGTGTCCAAGTACATGATATTTATGCTGCTATCATTGTCAATCAGCACCCTTGAGAACCTCACATTGATATTTGGCCCAATGAATGTTGGGTCCAACACTAGCGCATACGAACCAGGACTTGGCATAAGCTTGGGATGATCTTTGATGCTCCAGGTGATTTCCTGGTTCGACCAAGGCATATACCTCATCACTGCTGGCATTACCGCATTAACTTCCATGTGTCGGTGCTGCAAACTCTTTCTGTCTGTCTCTTTTGTGGTAAACACACAGTAGCTCTGATGATGCTCTCCGTACTCATTCCTACCCTCACTTCCGGGGTACCTCTGATCCGGTTGATGCTGGTCCTCCACTTGATGCACTACATCTCTTCTCTCATGGTTGTCATACCTCGGCGGAGGGGGAGGCAACATTAACTGTTGCGTGTTTGCTCCGGAGAGAAATTGCTGCCGGGGTAACTCCTGCCAAGGTTGATCATTTCGAGGTGCCTGAGCATTCCCCGAACCACCTTGTTCTATCTTTCGCATCCACTCACACTGCCTAGTTGTGTGACCCGCTGGGTTACTCGGATTTGGCATGTGAAATTTACATGGCTGATCCATTATTGACTCATAAGTATACCTCAGACGGTCCTTCTTTTCCTGCCACAGTTTCTTCTGCTCTGGCGTCCAAGTTTTCTTGCCATCATTTCTTGGAGTCCACTGCTGTCCTCCAGTTTTCTGACGTTGGTTGGTTCCTGCACCTGGTTGATCTTGATTCACATCAGCAACTTTTTGCAAACTGTACCGGTAATCCGGCCTATCATCTCTTCTTTTACCTCGGTAATCATTCCTCCGGGATGACCTGGCTCCATCTCTTTGGTAGTATTCCTCGTTTGACTCACTTGGCACTAGCCTAGGTTGAGTTGGATCACCCAAGGCATACGAATCAGCGATCCAGATTGTCTCTGCCAATGTAGTTGGCATATCCCTTTGCAATCTTTGCCACAACATGCTTGCATATCTGTACCCTTGTGCAAACCATGCTATGGCCTGTGATTCGATTACACCCTCACAGAAGTTTCGCACGGTACACCACCGGGTCAGAAACTCCCGGCCTGTCTCATTCGGTTTCTGCTTGCACATTGCTAGAGTATGTGGCCTATTCGGCCTCTGATACGTACTTGAGAAATTGCTGACAAACATTTCCTCAAAATTGATCCAATAGTTAATACTTCCGGGCGGCAAATTGTTTAGCCATACCCTCGCTGGCCCTTCCAACATCTGAGGTACATATCTCACAGCCCATCTCAAGTTGCCTGTAGCAATTTTCACTGCTGTAGCGTAGTTAATCAACCAATCTTCCGGCTTTGTGCTGCCGTCATATGTCTTAGTGACTCTAGGTAGCTGGAAGTTAGGTACCGGAGGTTCCTTCATGATCCGGGGCCCAAAACATGCAGGACCTAGAGGACCTTGACATTCAATTTGCTCTAACCTATACAGCCGATCCAGTTTTAACCTGGCATCGTCAGGCATCAAATTCATGCTTCCCAATCTTGACCCTATCACGTGGTAGTCCGGCCTAGGATATCCAGCGTTCACCATTTCCGAATCACTGTCATTGTATCTATCTTGCTCCTGTGGAGCTGCTCTCTGTTGCATACCGTGGCCGGCACTGCTCTCTTGCCGTGGTATATTCCGCTGCTGCGGTTGCCCTGCACCTACCGAATTATGCTGTCCGGCATTACCGTTTACAGCATTCCCTTAACTGGCATTGCCTTGGTCGCGGTTACCTCGGCCGGCTTCACCTCGGCTCACACTTCGTCGATCCTCATTTCTCTGCACTTCTTTTCCTTTCCCTGCCCTTGTCGGGTCATACGGGACTATCTGTTTGTTTCTCCTGGCCGAGGTTACTACCTCTTCTCTCCTAGGACCACCATGAGGAGACGATGCAGCTCCAGCGGATTTCTCCGGGTTACCCACCGCCGAATGAACGATCTTGGAGGCCCCAGCTCTCTCCGGGTTAGCCTTGAGTAGTTCCTCATTTTGCCTGTTCGTGATCCGAATCAACTCATTGACCCTATCTTGCTGTCTCTGACGGGCTTCACCCGTCAGACCCTCTAGCTCGGACGCAGCTGCATCTGCTGCTCTGAGGTTCTTCTTGAAGTACTATACTTTGGCATCCCCACGGACAAGCAGTTCTCTGATTCCTCAATCCTAGTATCACCCTCCTTGTTCATTTCACTCATGAGGTTTCTCCCCTTTACTTTCACAACATCTACCTTATTTGCCTTTGCATACTCGCGCAGTGTCATGTTCAACGACTGCTGAGCCGCGGCTATCTTTTTCGCACCCTCTAGTATTTTTTGCCTTGTCTCTTCTAACTCAGCTTGTGCCTGAGCCGGATCTACTACTGTTGCTACCGGGTTTGCCAAGCTATCCATCGCTTCTTTGCACATTCTGGCCTCTCTAGAGGAGGACCTCTACTTTTTCTTGGTGCCTTGGGCGTTACCTCTGGATCTGGTGCCGGATCCTTGCTTGCGCCAGCGCCTGGTGCGGTCATCATCACCTTGGCGCGATGCAGGGAAGCGGCGTCTGGCCTGAACCGTGCTAAGGGTGGCTCGCCTCCTTGACGGCGTGCAGCGGGTGAGCGTACATCACATCAATAGCAACGTAGATCTTGTGCGCGCCGAGCTTGACAAAGAGGCTGTTGCGCGGAAGAGGACGCTTGTCGAAGCAGCCAGCGTTGTCGTTGACGAAGTCCAGCGCTCCAAAGCGCTGAACGAGCCCGGAGACGATGTGTTCGCCGGTGCTGATGAAGTTTCCTGTCTGGATCTTCACCTGCTAGCTGCTAGCCCCAGTGGCGCCAACTGTCGTGGTGGTGTCACGGCAGATGCCATGGATAGGCTAAAGGTGGGGACAAGATGCACGAGAGGAATCCAGGGAGGGATAGTGTGGTGATTCCACACACAGTTGCTTCGTATTCGATTCACTTTCATGGTTTACAAGTGCTCCTTGAGCTGTATTGGCGGGAGAGGAGGAAGAAGGAACTCTCTTACTCTCACCACTAGCTAGCCCTCAAGAACACACCGGTAAAATACAACCCTCTAGAGACCAACCAAACTAGAACTCAACCCCTTCTACAGAGGCCGTAGCCCTCCTTATATAGGGGTGGCTAGGTCTCCAATTAGGGCATACGTGGAGGCATATTCGAAGGAATATGCCTCCTCCCAAAATAGTAAGCCGACCGGGTCACTTTTGCCCAACATTATCCATGTAAGGGCTACGTGAGCCTCTGCGGCGCCCGCGTTATCCGACATAGGCATCGTCACCTTTGTCGGCCACGCCTCGGTGGTCCTGGCCTCTGCCCGCTTCACTCACGCTCTACGTACAGTGGTCACCCTTTGACCAGCGAGATACCTTCCTTCTCTTACAAGCTTGATATAACCCGGATTGCTCCTAGTTGATCCGGTCATACCTGTACCTGCATACGAGTTAGATACATCTTACCGACTTTAGATGTAAGTCGGCTGAGACCCATGTTAGGTGAACATCCCCTGGTCCGGGTTACCCCGTGATTCGTCCTACCTTGAGGTGACTCGGCCAGCACCTGCTTTGACCTTGCCGTACCTCGGCTAACTCGGCCTTTATACCCCGGCGTGACCCTACCCGGGGGTATCCCCCCAACAACCCTCTACTTTGATACTGACCCTGTTGATCGAACCATGAAATGGATGACTCAAAACATGTATCATGCGCAAAATGGTGCAGGTTTGCTACCCTTCTTGGCTACCCTCTTCTGGAAGGTCGTCCTGCCAATGGGTGGTGCGTGCATAGGGGGAAGGCCTCCGAGCCGGAAGTTCTTGAGCCCTTATACATTGAGGGTTGGGGCGTCAATGGAAATGTTGCCCATCTTCTTCCCACCTATGACATCATCATAAGGTCTATTAGAACACTATTGCTTCCAAGGCGGGTAACCCGATCAACTTCATGCATTCAGTTGATCTCATGTATCGGACTTACCTCACATAGACTCTCATGGCGCATTGATGTTATGGATTATCATTTGAAGAAATCTGGTCTGCTATGATTGAGAAGAGGTCTTGTCCATATGCTCCATACATACAGACACTCATCAATGCCAAATGGAGGGAGGCAACAAGTTCTCTCTACCCTCAGGATGCTCTCACTATTCATGAGGAAAAGACCATCCGTGTGATGAAGCACAAGATACCTCACTCTCAGGCTGAAAAAGAAGCTGCTGCTGCAAGGGCTGCTCGGGATGCTGCTGACACGTCAGGCCATGCTAGTAATGGGGACCGTGCTGAGGCTTCTCCTCCAACCCAACTTGTGAGACAGCCCTCTTGGGCCAAGAACTTGCTGAAGAAGGTTAAGAAGACTTTCTGCTTCATTCAGGACCGCGAGTATCAGTCTTATGTTGCTCAGAGGCACAATGTTTGAAGGGAGAAGGCCATCATGAGGAAGCTTGATATTGAGGTATCTCCTGAGTCCAGCTCTGTCACCGCGCCCAAGGATCAGTGGGTCAACGCGCATTGCAGGTGGACTGATAGTGATGACGAGCCTGAGGTCACCGGTCCATTTCCGCCCTATTGGAACAATGCCTCTTGGGACCCCGAGCCTCCTCCTCCATTCGTTGGTGGGTGGGGCGCGTAGATTGTCTACTTTGTCCCTTTTTGGCGTCTTGATGCCAAAGGGGGATAAAGTGTTCCGTTAGGACTACGGGGTTTGCATGGATTGTGTCACGAGCTCGCTCTTTCGTTGATCTTTTTATGCTCGTGCACACTTTATTCCGTTATGTATGCTTGTGGACCTCCGTTATTGTCTTGGGACCTCATGTATGGTTGCCACTATGTTGTTAAGACTATGTGTTAAGATATCTTTGTGGTGTTCGTATGAGTGGTTGTGGTGGGCTAAGTTGTCTCACGAAGGTATATTCACTTATCCAAACTTTGTCTCACCACAATGATTTTGGTGCAAGGTATGAGTCCCCCTCTCTTTCTCATTTACTTCCTTGCACCTTTGTTTGGTTCATCTAGTGAGGGGGAGCTCCCTCCCTTGTTTGCTTGTTGTTTCTAGTAAATCTTGTTCCTAAGCCTTGCATACATCCAGGGGGAGCTTATCTCCTCTTTTATTTCCTTCTGTTGTTCCTAGTTGTTATCCTCTATGCAAATCTTATAGGGTTGTCATCAAGCACCAAAAAGGGGGAGATTGAAAGAATATTGTTTTCTCCTTATGTTTTTGGTGCTGATGACAACTTCACTTGTGGTTTAACCTTTTGTCCAAGCTATAGGGCTTATCTACGAACATGCTTGTTGGTGGACCTTTCTCTAGAAGAAGCTTGAAGACGGTGACACTTTTTTACACTTTCTCTTGCTTTTGTGTTTTAGGCTACCGTACTATCAAGAGGGGGGTCTGATACGTCCATAACGTATCTATAATTTTTGATGGTTTTATGCTAATAATATGCTTTTGACACTCCTTTTTGTATAAAGTTTATGATTTATTTGGACTAACCTACTAATAGTTGCAAAAGTGCACAATGTTATTATTTTACACTTTGATGTGTAGGAATTACCAAAAATACAAGTGGAAACCTTGTTGGAGTCAAATTGGGATTTCCAGAAATCTGTCTCAGAACTCTTTTGAAGATGGTCACGCTTCGGGTCGAAGACGGTGTCAAACGGAAAACTCTTCAACTACAAAGTTCTTGGAAATTTCACAACAAACGTTCTGGACATAAAATTTAGCTGATTCCGAGTCCGGACGGGCCCGCTAGGCCCGATTTACTGCAGCCAAGATGGGGTGACGGGAATCCGAGAAGCTATATAAAGGGAGAAAACCTAATTTGCCTAGGCATCTCCACCCACGAATTTGCAGCCACCAAAGCCACGTTTTTGCCTTCCCCATGGATCCCATCTCCATGGGGAAGGGCTCTAAAGCCATGAAGGAAGGTGGCTAAGGGCGGTGCTACCCCATGATATCGGCGGGGAAGGAGTCCCCGTGCCATACGCCATCTTCACCATCTTCACCGACATCTACATCACCTAATACTCCTAGTATGCAGTGGTTCATCCTCCCACACACCTCTGTACCGTCCTATGTAAACATGGTGTTTGATGCTATAAGTTATAATCCTATGATCTATGTCATGTTTGTGTAGTTTCTTTGTTCTTAGATTTAATGGTTGAACGTCTTTGGTTCATTAGAGTTGTATGTTGATATGGTACAATCCTTTGGTGTCCATTATATTTGTCTTGCGCATGGATTAAACATCATAGGGTTTGTACTATGTGTAAAAGGAAGGGGAGTTCTGCGGAGTGACAGAAACCTGAGGCCTTGAACCGAAGCGTTGCACGTGGGAATCTGAGGACCATTAAACTTAAGGCTATGGTTGGGGAAACCTTAATACATTGATTAGTACTTACTGATGTTTGGTAACAATCCAATCATATAGTACATGTAATTCTAAGTAGTGAAGCGCATGTATATTTAGCCTCTCCCACATAGAAAACTGCATCGAAGAAAATGAACCTGATCTATTCACTATTTAAACTTGGACAAAGCCACTATAATTACCACCACTATTCCACACTCATGGTTCTATTAGTTTAGTGTATTTTATTGCTGCAGCAACTAGCTTTACTTTCTTGTTATTTATTATCATGCAAAGCTATCTCTATTACTCGTATTGTTGCTCTAGTTTTATTTCCTAGATAATGCAAACGTTTAGTGTGCGTAGAGTTGTATCAGTGGTTAATAGAACTTGATAGAATATTTATCCTACCTTTAGCTCCTCGCTGGGTTCAACACTCTTACTTATCTAAAAGGCTACACACGATCCCACATACTTGTGGGTTATTAGGGTCCACCTTGGAAGGTTGTGGGAAATCATCATTTCATGCACAAACCATATATGCACTTCCATAGCCATCCCAGTTTTCTTGTGAGAGAGAGTTCCCTGCTGCTTTGGAGGGTTTTCTGCCCTGACCGGTAGTACCGACCAGGTGGCGGTAGTACTGCCCAAGGAGTTTCTCAGGGTTGATCGAGCGGAACTTCCAGCCGAAGTTCCGGTCCTAATTCCGGCAAGCCATCTTTTGGTTCAGTAAAAATTCTATCTCATTTTGCCTATTTGTCAGAATTAGTATCAGAAATTGGCTCGATTGTACCGGCCTGACCAGCGCCTAGCTCCCTGAGCGGTAGTACCGCCACCCCTGACCGGTAGTATCGGCCACCTTCTGGTGCCGGTAGTTCCGGCCCCAGTTCCGGACCTAGTTCCGGCAACTAGCTATAAGGGTCAGATAAACTTCTGCCTCACACTGCCTATTTTCCAGTAGTAGGAACGGAACTAGGACCGGTATTTCCAGCCAGCTTTGTGGGCCCGTTGACTGGTCAATCTGACCGTTACGTGGCCTCTGCTGAGCCGTGGTGGCCCGCTCACCGGTACTGCCGGCCCGCCACCGGTAGTACCGATGGTGTCAGGACGGGGCAGAAAATGCCTGTTTGGAGGTGGCCTATTTAAGGCCCCCTTCTTCCTCCTCTTGCCTTATCTCTTTATTTTCTCTCTCCTCCATTAATACAAGAGCTTGCCTTGCCTAGATCTCTCTCCCTACCCACTCAAATCTCTTGAGGATTGGGAGAGGTGACCTAGATCTACACTTCCACCAAAGGAATCATGATTTCCCCTACTCATCCTTCGTGGATCTTGTTACTCTTGGGTTCTTGGCACCCTAGACGGTGTAGGGCATCCTTGGAGCTGGGGCATTTGTTGTGAAGCTTTGTGGTGTCGTTGAGGGTCTCCAATTGAGTTGTGGAGTCTCCCCTCAACCTCGTTGTAAAGGTTTCGGTTGGCGCCTTCAAGGTGGTTAGTGGATTGTGAGGCCACCTTTGTGGTGGTGCTCACCGGAGAAGAAGGTGAGGCCTTTGTGGCGCTCGGGTGACCTTGTGTGGCCCCGAAACCTCACCAACATAGACGTAGCTTCCTTGGAAGTGAACTATGGGAATTACATCTCCGTGTCCCCTCGCCGGTTCTTTCATTCCACTCCTTTACTTCTTGCAATTACCGTCTTGTTTACTTGTTGCGTTGTTTACCATATAGGATATTGATGACCCACAAGTATAGGGGGTGTATCGCAGTATTTTCGATAAGTAAGAGTGTCGAACCCAACGAAGAGCAGAAGGTGCTGGCTAGTGGTATGGATCAGGAATTCTCTGCAAATACTTAGCAAACAGATTTTTAGGGGTTTTCGATAAAGCAAGTAAACAAAGTACGAGTAAATAAAAGACAGTAGGAATAAATGCAGCAAGTGGCCCAATCCTTTATGCAGCAAAGGACAAGCTGGTTGTATTACTTAAGATGACCAAACGTTCTCGAGGACACATGGGAAGGCATCAAGTGCTTTGCTTCATATAGTTGATTAATCTTCTCTAGCTTGCTAAGTGTTGTGTGGGTGAACCTGTGCTAATGTACCGCCCCATCCAAGACTAATACATACTTGTGATTATACCCCTTGCAAACATCCGTAAGTACAAGAAAGTAATTAAGGTAGAAACCTAACCACAGCCTTAAACTCTAAGACCCTTACGTCCCTTGTGCAATGGTTTCCTAATGGGGGTTCATGTTTCTGTCACTCCGACAACCCCTACGATTAGTAGCCAAATACACAATGCATTCCCCTAGGCCCATATAGGTGAAGTGTCATGTAGTCGACGTTCACATGACACCACTAGGCAATACACCACAACTTAAATATCAAACTATTGAATCTTTCTCAACACAACTCCACTACTAACAACATGACTTCTCCCATGTCCTCAAAAACAAAACGAACTACTCACAAGACATCATATGGATCATGATCAGAGATGGAATAATGATGTATAACAATTTGAACATAAATAATAATTCAATGGTTCGCTCAATAGCATCAACTACAAAGAGTAATCAACACTGGGAAAGTTTCCCCTATGAACTATAGCAAGACTCAACCCAATTGTTACAGCAATATGGAGATGGTGATGAGGGTGCTGATGGTGATGGTGGTGGTGATGATGATGATCCCAATGAAGTCCAGCTTGATGGTGGTGTTGATGGCGACGATCTCCCCTCTATGGGAAGAAATTCCCCCGGCAAAAATCTATCTGCCGGAGAGATCTTTTTCTCTCGGTGTTTTCCACCCCGCATAGGCGGCAGAATCTTTCTGTGGTTGCTCCCTGAGTCTTAGGGTTTTGGGAGGATGATATACGCCAGAGGAGGCGGAGTGGGCGGGTGGCCACACCACCTCTGGCGTGGCCTAGGCTGCCCGCGCCGAGGTGGTGTGGGCCCACAGGCCCATCTCCACTCCGTCTTCTGGCATCCTTAGTCTTTTGGAAAAATAGGATTTTCCGTATATTTTCCCGGATTTTCTGATCTTCGCGAATTTTGCCTCCAAACAACACCTTTTCCATCAGAATCCTGACTGCAGCGGTCCATGCTCCGAAAGTCATCAACCATGCAAAAACAAATGAAATAACATAAGTATCACCTCTCAATACGAAATATATCAATGGATAATAGTGAATTAAGACATAGAATAGTGATGCAAAATGGACGTATCAACTCCCCCAAGCTTAGGCTTCGCTTGTCCCCAAGCGAAACTGAGCTCAATAAACATGGCCTCAGGTTTATGGAGTGAAGAGTCGATAAAGAATACGGACAAGAAGCATCATATTCATCAAAAGCATAGATCATAATAGAAGACAACTCACTATTATATAACTCAACTTGTAATGAGTAAAGGAAACACAATAAAGATACATAAAGTGAATCATAATTGGTAATGGCAAACTTAGCTCTTGGTCGAAGAATAGTTGATAATTTGCTGGAGTTCACAAATAGCTGGTTTTTCAATGATAGCTTTCAAAGTAGTAAACATGAGATAAGAGCAATGTGCAAAGCAAGGAACATAAGAAACATGATTGAATAAATCATCATATGAATGAATGAAACACATCAACTCAAAATACTTGCTGAGGTAGAAGGGAGTAGGTTTACTGACTCAACTACAAAGTAAAAGAAAGGCCCTTCAAAGAGGGAAGCAGGGATTGCAAGTCTCATAAAGAGCTCCCAAAAATTATGATACTTACTAGCTTTCAGCTCTCATTGCCCCTATCATAGGCATCTTTAGGTGATTAAGGTTAAAGTGATCAAATATGAGGATATGCATTGACAAGTTGTAAGTTGAGAATCTCATGTCCCTTGAATACGAGGGCCCCTCCTCATGCTACTCAAGTTTAGTCACCGGTAAGTTCTTGTCATCGTAAGCATATGTGTATCATTGAGAACCGCCAACTGGGTACCCCTTGCCCGATGATACGGAAGAATCCCCATATCAAAATGACAAGGCAAGCAGACAACAAGTATCTCAGCAATCTTCTTATTTACCATGGGAATATGGTGCTTTTTTCTCTCTTTCCTCTTTTCATAATATCTCTTTTTTTCTTTTCTCCTTTTCTCAATCTCTATCTCTTTTTTTATAAGAAGAATGCTTCATAGATACTCGTTATGGTTACGCTGCAGGTTTCCACCTTGTTAGCATGGATTAGACCAGCGGCCCAGGCGTTTCTCTAACACACATGCATAACTCCATGGACTTACAAGCTCCCCTTTCATTTCACACCGATGACATCCATAGACAAAAGAACATGATATCAACTAGGTATGCGAAGTACCCGGTGGAATGTTGAAAGCGTTCCCCATGATAGCATGGTTCTGCTAATCCACAACTTACAAAGCGCAAGCATATATGCAGCATAGGTGAGCACAATGGTTCAAGTTTTGTCGTGGTGGTGTCACGGCAGATGCCATGGATAGGCTAAAGGTGGGGACTAATACACGCTAGGGGAATCCAGGAAGGGATAGTGAAGTGATTCTCCACACAGAAGTTTGTATTGCTTTGCTTCCAAGATTACAAGTGCTCCTTGAGCTGTATTGGTGAGAGGAGGAAGAAGGAGCTCTCTTACTCTCACCCACAGTTCACACCTAAAACCTTAGCCAAATCAGAATAGAAGAAAACCCAACCCCTTCTACTGAAACCCTAGCCTCCCTTATATAGAGGGGGCTCGGTCTCTGCCTAGGGAATACGTGGAGGCATATTCCTAAGAATATGCCTCCTCTCAAAGTGGTAAGCCGACTAGGGTGCTTTTCCCCCGCGTCACACATGCTTTAGCTACATGAGCCTCTACGGCGCCCGCGTCAGGCGACATGGGTGTCGTCACCCTTGTCGGCCATGACCCGGTGGTCCTGCCCTTGTATGCTTCGCTCATGCAGTGCGTACCGGGCCTTCTTTTTTACCAGCGAGATTCCTTCCTTCTCCTAGAAGCTAAACAAGACCCAGATCATAGTAGATCCGGCTATACCTGTTCCTGCATTCAAGTTAGGCAAGCACTTATGACTTACTCCTTAAGTCGGCTGAGACAATGTTAGGCGACCCCCCTGGTCCGGGTTACTCCGTGATCCGGCCTGCCTTGAGGTGACCCGGCCAGCATCCGCTTTGACCTTGCCGAACCTCGGCTAACTCGGCCTTTATACCCCGGAGTGACCCTACCCGGGGGTATCCCCCCAACATTAGTCCCCGAAGCTGGTGCGGTCTTAGATGCCTTGGCCGCTAAGGCCACATTAGGTTCATTTATGTTCGAGCCTTGGACGTTATTTCCGAGTTAGCTCTTTATCTCGGATTATATGGATTTACGTTCCCTTCGGACGTTCCAAGTTTTCACTTGCCGGCCGGGTTACCACTTTGACTCAGATCTCATGGTTTTACTTTCCCTCTGCACATTCTAAGTTTTTACTTGCTGTCCGAGTTACCATGATTCGATCCGGGCCTTGTTTCCTTCTCTCATACGCCAACCCACGTGGAGGCGAATCATTACGTTGTCTTATTTTAAGGGCCTGCACAGTAACCGCCCTTGATAATTGTCGATTATCACTATCACGAGGTCACGTCACGCCTGCCTCCTTGTTTACCGCATCAGTGCGTCACGTCATGGGACCGCCTCTGCCCTATGGCCCTCCGTGTGGCTCCTCACTGATTGGCTGAGGCAGGTGATACACGGCCACGCCATGTGGCTCATTTGCAGGGTGCGATCCCACTCACCCCTTTAGGGAGTGGTTAAATAGCGGAGGGGCGCACCCCTTAGGATTTTTTCCTTTTACGCACCCCTCTGCCCGTTGCTATTCTTCTTCGTCTTCCTCGCGACCGCGCCGCCGCCAGTGCCCCTAGCAGCAGCGCCGCCGCCGCACTTTTCCCCATGCCTCTGCATCGTGGCCACCGCTGCGCAACTCCCTCGCCATGGGTCCTCGCCAATCCAGGCCTCTAACCCCCACCGCCGCTAGCGCTAGCGAGGGTAGCGAGTACGAGATGACGGAGGAGGAGCTCGTCGTCGCCGAGCAAGAAATGGAGGAGGACACCGCTGCGACGGACCGTGGCGCGTGGGCCAGGTCTTGGGTCTGTCAAGATGATCTTGACTGGCTTTACCGGACTAGACGCATCCCCGCCGGCATCGCCGCTCGTCTTCCCTCCGCCGAACTGGCCCCCTCACCCAATCCGGGTGAGTTCGTCGTGTTCTTGTCTCACTTCCAACGAGGGTTCGGCTTGCCGGTGAGCGACTTCTTCCGGGATTGGCTTAGCACCTACAAGCTGCAGCCGCACCACCTTCCAACCAACGCTATCACTTCTCTCTCTGCTTTTGCTTCTACGATCGAAGGCTACGTCGGACTGTGGCCCACGAAGGAGCTGTGGATCTGGTTTTTCGGCCTCCGTCGTAAAGTCATCCCCAACATCCAAGTTGAGTCGGAGGACAAGCAGCTCACCCAAATAGGAGCTGCGTCCATCTCACCCCGGAGGACTTCCGTTTTCCCCCGAGTCACCAGGCTTGACTCCTGCAAAGGATGGGCCCGGACCTTCTTCTATGTCCGGAATACGGGCACTGAAGATTTGATTCGGTTGCTCCCCTATACTCCGGGTCCACCTAACCCGGAATTTTGGGAGGAGATCTCCAAGAAGCCCACGGCCTTGGCCAACCAGGTTAACAAGAGGTTCACGGAACTGAAGAAGCTCGGATTGTGCAACGAGGATGCTATGATCACGTTCGTGCGCAACCGAATCTCTCCCCTCCAGAAGTGCACCCACAAGGTGTGCCACATGAGTTTCGGCCGTGACCCCAACCGGACCTCCTCCTTCGAGCTGAGCAACACGGATATTTATCGCCGGGTTAAGGCTCTCTTCACCACCCACAAGAATTTCTCCGCTGAGTGGACGTGGGGAATTGAGCACTTTTGTCGTGACAGGCTCCCTCCCGCGGTAAGCTTCGCGGGGCAAACTTACTTTGGATTAAATATATGTCGGTTTTTGTTGTATTTTTGACTCTGTTCTTCATTCTTTTTCTCAGCTATTCCTTCAGCAGACCCTTGAGGACGACACGGATCCGACCCTTAAGTGGGCGCCGGACCGAGAGACCCCGGATGAGGAGGAGCCGGACCAAGAGATGTTTCTCCCTATGAACGACGCTACAAAACGACCCACCGGTAAATTCTCTTCTATTAGAGACTGGCCCGATGATGAGGATGACTCAGATGTCGAGGTGATTGAACCTGTTGAGGCTGTCCCTCTTTCTTTTGCCTTTCGGCATCATCTAACCCGATGGGCATATCCACGAGGATCCTCCTTGCTACTGGGCGAACGGTTCGGTGGCGCCGAAGAAGAAGCGCGGAGCCGCACCAAGTTCCTCCTCCGGACCTTCTCAGCCCGCAAAAAGGCGAAAGAAGGCCGGAGACAAAACTGCCTCCAAGCTGGCAAGCAAAGCCCCGACACGAAGGGCTCGGAAACCCAAGGAGGCCCAAACCTCGGATGCGTAAGTCATTTTTCCTTCCGTAACCCACTTTTACTTGCATCGTTGTAATTTCTCTTCTGACATTATTCTCTTTTGTAGGGCTCCGGTGGAGGTCCCTCAGAGCGGATCTAGCATCTCTTCACCGCTCTTATCTAGCCCTTCTCCCCCTCGTGACGAGTCCGTCCCATCGAGCCCTATTCCAGAGGGTTCCGCGGCTGCTCTGGGTTCCGCACTACCTCGTCAAGAGGAGGGCAACCTCGGAGCGGGAGAGACCGGCCTAGCCGAGGCGACGGCATCCACAACTTCGGCATCGCCGCAACCAGTAGCCACCGAGACTACCTCGACACCAGCACCAGCCCCAGACGACAAGCTCTAGTACGGTGGTGAACCAGCACCAGCACCCGTTCCGGCACCAAGAAAATCAGCAACCGCACCAAGTCTAGCTATAAGAGCTCCAGCGCCAAGTTCTTTCGCCTCGTCCGAGTCATCTCAACCTCGGCGAGGAACTACCCCAATAGCTCCTAAGGGGAAATCCGCTGCAGTTACTTCTTCCCAGCAAGCCAAGGGCAAAAAGGCTCCGGATGCTACCAAGTCACCATTCGTCGAGGCTGGGCAGCGAACCCTAGCATCAATGCTTCCCAAGAAAGCTCTAGCAGCAAAGGATGCCCCTTCCGAGCCAACTGATGCGCAGCAAATGGTTCTGCATACCAGCCCAGCCCTTGCCTTGGTTGAGAGGAAAGAAGCGCATCAAGGGGCTTGGTGGCACCCCATATGCTCAGCGGTGAGCGGTACCCTCCGAGCCTGATTGAGTTCGTCATGAACTGGAACAATGCGGAGTTCGTCCACAACGACGATCTTCCAGAAAAGTTCGGCCCCGCAGAATTTTCCGCCCAAATGAACACAGCCGCTAAGGCAATTAACCTCGCGGGGCGGATGATGGAGGTATGTCGCTTCTCCTTTACATGCTGTAGATAATAACCATTAGTCCCCGAGCCTCCGGGGGAGTAACTTGTTACTCGGCCAGATGCTCATTAGAAAACTAACGTAGCTCCATGAGAACATCGAATATGCACACACCTAGAGCCGGGTTAAGTTCCACTTGGCCCGGATCTTGTACACTTCGAATCTGCACACACCTAGAGCCGGGTTAAGTTCCACTTGGCCCGGATTTTAGTACACTTCGAATATGCACACACCTAGAGCCGGGTTAAGTTCCACTTGGCCCGGATTTTTGTACACTTCGAATATGTACACACCTAGAGCCGGGTTAAGTTCCACTTGGCCTGGATTTTAGTACACTTCGAATATGCACATACCTAGAGCCGGGTTAAGTTCTAGTTCGCCCGGATCTTGTACACTTCGAATATGCACACACCTAGAGCCGGGTTAAGTTCCACTTGGCCCGGATTTTAGTACACTTCGAATATGCACACACCTAGAGCCGGGTTAAGTTCCACTTGGCCCGGATATTTTTACACTTTGAATATGAACACACCTAGAGCGGGTTAAGTTCCACTTGGAACAGATTTTAGTACACTTGAATATGCACATACCTAGAGCGGGTTAAGTTCCATTGGCCGGATCTTGTACACTTTGAATATGTACACACCTAGAGCCGGGTTAAGTTCCACTTGGAACATATTTTAGTACACTTCGAATATGCACACTCCTAGAGCCAGGTTAAGTTCCACTTGGCCCGGATCTTGTACACTTCGAATATACCGCTAGCTAATTTATGCTTCTGACCTCCTTTTAGGTGACCACTAACCGCCGGAGTGCGGAATTCCAACGTATGCTGGATACCCACAAGACGCTCCATGCCAAGTATGCTGCACTTCTCACGGAGCATGAGCAAAGGGGTAAAAAATTTCCTTTGTCACTTCTCCATTTTTCTTCATCTTCTTCTGCCGAACTAATCTCATCATTTGGTTTCTGCAGCTGGGGTGGAGGCTGAGAACAAGATCATGCGGAAGAACTTGGAGCAAATCAAGGGTATGTCCTTTTTGTCTGACCTTATAGTGTTTTCCATTTCCTTTTCTCCTTGGCTCGGCAAACATTCATTCCTCGGCTCTGCCGGGTCAACATACTATTTCAGCATCGCTTGAGGATAGTGTGCCCGTGCCTGATATGATGTTGCATTTTCTCGAACAAGCAGGGCAGCATCAAGCCGAGCTGAAGAAAAAAGATGATGAGCTCGCTCTCCTCCGGACCAAGGACAATGAGATTGCCAGGCTCAAGGCTGAGATGGAGAAGATGAAGGCCCATCACCAAACCGAGCTCCAAAAGGTTGGCCAGAACTTCACCAAAGAGCACGAGCGCCTTACTCTCCAGATCTCCAAGGACCAGGACCTACTCAAAGAATCCGACATCCAGCTTGGGTCGGCAAACGCTGAGCTTGAGCAACTTCGCAAGAGACGCGATGGCTGCATCAAGGAGTTGACCCGGATCCTCAGCCATATATCACGTAAGTTCCTTCCCTTATCCAACATACTTTTTCGGGTTACTTCATATGTCTTTTCTTTACCTTCTTCCTTTGTCTTGCTCCCAGGCAAATTTCTTGAGGGCACCACTATTGCAAGCACAACAGTTGCAGATTTCCGCCGAGCGAGGGGTACTCCTGCCGCCCCTGGTGGTGAGGAGGTTCCCTACGACATGGAGGACCTGTTGGTTAGCTTGTCATCTCGCGTGGAACTCATCAAGAACTATGGCAAGGATATCCTCGACACTGCAGTTCGCATCTTCAACACGTTCTGGCCCGGAGAAGATACCCCGGAGACCACCGCGATTCTCGTCGAGAAGCTAATGGAGACTGAGACCTAGCTCGACCTCTAGAGAGAGTCCACTGGGCGTGCCGCAGCTGATACTATCCTTCATCACATACTCACATGGTATGAGAAGATCGACCTCAGCCTCCTTACACGCCTGCGCACAGGACCCAGATGGACCAATGACCCGGAGTGGGTAGCTCGGCGCCAGGCTTGCGCCCACAGCCTCATCGAGTACTCTCCTATCCATGAATGGGTTGAAGGACCGAGCTTCCTGGAATCCACTGGGGACGAGAACGCTGAGAACGCTGAAGACGGGTCGGATGAGGACGAAGAAGGCGATGCCTCAGATATTGAAGACAACAAAGACGACGCCGAACTTCCTCCTCCTGCTGCTTCTTAAGTCAAAAAACTTGAAAATTTATCAGATCCCCGGTATGCCGGGCGGAACTGTATCCCGTGTATATGTGATATTTTGCTACTAAGTTCTTATGCCGGGTTAACTTGGGCATAGTCCCCGAGTTTCTTTTTCTTGTTCGTCCAATCTTTTGGCTCGGATCGTGTCTACCTTGATTCGGTTTTATAACTTACGAATCCGAGCTTCAAAAAATTGTGTTAACAATACTAGGAAACTTTTAGACTTAGCTCAAAAATAAAGCTGCATAATAACTTGAAAATAAATACAGGGTTAGTCCAAAAAACAAACGTTGGCTCGATAAATTCTTTTCCTTAGTCGCTTTTCATGTGCTACGCAATTCCAAACTTGTTCTCTTGCTTGCCATGAAGCCAATTCTTGTTGGACAACAGCAAGTCAAAGAGTTGGGTTTTTGGTGCTCACACATTACTAATCCGAGTTAAGTAGAACAACTTATTCCAGCTAACGCACAAGAGACAACAACAAAAATTATTAAGGCAGTCCCCGAGCTACTGCTCGAGGTGCTAACATTTCATTGATAAGCTCATTGCCTACATACATACCGACATATGAGATGACTTGGATACATACACTTCTTAGCTAAGTGTAGAAAGGACGAAGTAGTGCTACATTCCATGGTCGCTTAGATTCCTCTCCGGACCTGTCCGCCTTGTTCTTTTCATGTGGCTTTGCATCTATAAGATAATAAGAGTCATTGTGCAATGCTTTGCTCACGATGAATGGCCCTTCCCATGGGGGGGATAATTTGTGCATGTCGGCAGTATGTTGTACCAACCGGAGCACCAGATCGCCTTCCCGAAAGACTCGGGGGCTTACTTTCCGGCTATGATAGTGTCGAAGATTTTGCTGATATATGGCGAATCTGGACAATGCCAGTTCTCTCACTTCTTCCAGCAGATCAACATCATTTTGCCGGGCTTCTTGCACTTCGGCTTCTGTGTATTGGGTGACCCTAGGCGAATCATGCTCTATGTCGGCTGGTAATACAGCTTCTGCCCCATATACCAAAAAAAATGACGTATAGCCTGTTGATCGATTCGGAGTTGTTCTTAAACTCCACAGTACCGCTGGTAGTTCTTCTATCCAGCACCCCGCTGATCTTTGCAGTGGCTCAATGAGCCGGGGTTTTATGCCAGATAGTACTAATCCGTTGGATCTTTCCACTTGTCCGTTTGATGCGGGGTGGGCTACCGAGGCTACGTCGAGTCGAATCTTCTTGTCCCGGCAGAAGCGCGCAAATGCTCCCTCCGCAAAATTTGTTCCATTATTAGTTATGATACTGTGTGGGTAACCGTACCTCAAGATTATATCTTTGAGAAACATTACGGCCGTAACCCCATCACATTTCCTAATAGGCTTTACTTTGATCCACTTCGTAAATTTATCCACCATGACCAAAATGTGAGTCATGTTTCCCCTTGCTGGTTTAAACTGACCAACCATATCCAAGCACCATACGGCAAATGGCCATGTAATTGGTATGGTCTTGAGTTCCGACATTGGCATATGTGTCTTAGTAGCGTACCTCTGACAACCATTGCATTTTCTCACCAGATCTTCTGCTTGTTCTAAGGCACTTGGCCAGTAGAACCCATGCCGGAATGCTTTTGCCACCAAGGCTCTGGATGAAGCATGATTCCCGCATTCTCCTTGGTGTATATCTCGGATGATGTCAAGCCCTTCTTCCGGGTTAACGCGTCGCTGGAGGACATTGGTTACACTCTGTTTGTACAGCTCAGAATTGATAATCGTGTATGCTTTTGCTCTCCTCTGAGTTTGCCTTGCTAACACCTCCTCAGTGGGTAATGTTCCATCTTTCAGGAATTGAAATATAGGCGGCCCAAGCTGGTATTGCTCGTAGGAACACATCCTCATCAATTTCCATCGATCCACGCATAACTTCAGCCGGATCACGCCGAAAGGCGATCCCGGTCCATGAGGTAGTCCTCGGGTTTCTTGACAGTCGAGTTTCTTGATGCGATCCGGGTTTCAGACTACCTCTCATGTCAATGTCCATGGGCCCAGCTCCGGATTCTCAGATCTTCCGGACATAGATCGAGTCGGTTCTGGGACGGCACGATAGATGGTTTTCGAGGTGTTCCAATGCTACACCGTGGAATTGCTGTCGGGTTGATCCGAGCTTGATAGCATGTCGGCCTCATTTTCCACCCGGGTACATGGTGAAATTCGAATCCTCAAAGTAACCAGATATCTTCGTACATGAAATCAGACAACCATGTTTGGATCAAGGCGTCCCACAATCACGATACTCAGTATGTTGGGAGGTAACCCGGATAGGGTAAAGACGGGAAAGACGAAAGGGTGTTCCCGTTTAGTTTCCGAAATTCTGATGCGAGTCGGCGAATCCTAGAGGTCGGCCGAGATAGGAAAAGGGCAGGACCCTTATAGTAATGGCAAGGCATTACCCGGCCGGGATATCTGCGTAAGTCGGCCGGGTTAGCTAAGTAATCTTGATGCGGTGAAGGACAAGCCGAGTTCTGCGAGGCAGGGCCGAATAATCTGGCTTGCGGAGAAGGAGAAGCCTAAAGTCAAACTCTAGTAGCAGGCTAGGGAGAATCTGGAAGCCAAGCACTAGGGACAAAGGCGCAGAGCGACAGAGAGACAGAAGGAGGTCACGGAGGTGACAGTCCTGAAGCCCGAGGCACACAGGAGGGCCCCTCTAGAACCTTGCCGTCATTAGGGGAGCGACAGGGAAAGGGGGGCACCGAACTACTATATTGGGACAAGCATATTCCTCGAATATGCTTGCCACATCAGCCCTAAAGGAACCCAAGGCTCTCCTTTATAAGGGCAGGCTTGGACCCTGAGGAGGGGATCGACTGATTCTTGGTACCGTTAGGCTGGTAAAGTTCTCTCTTTCTCCTTGTATACAGCTCAAGGAGCACTTGTAACTCAAGGAAGGAGAAATACGATCTTTATGTTAGCTTTTCGTGTAGAATCCACTACATCTTCCCTCCCCAGATCCCACTAGCATCCATTGGCCCCAAACTTTAGCCTACCCATGGCATCTGCCGTGCCACCACCACGACAGTTGGCGCCCACCATGGGGCCAGCAGCGGTGCTAGCTGGAGTTATGATCCGGACGGGAAACTTCATCAAGACTGGCGAGCGCGTTGTTTCTGGCTTAGTCCAGAGATTTGGTCTCTGTGATTATGTCAGCGACAATGCAGGGAGCTTCAGGGGGAAAGCTCCCCCGCGTAATGGTGTCTTCATCAACTGGCGGGCACCAGGTTTACAACGTCGACATCTCAGGCGTTTATCCTCACCAAGTTATTGTTGCAGGATATCCACCTCTTAATGCTGCAGCCGTCCGCCTGGGCGCATCCTGCAGTAGCGTCGAGGTAATGGTCGTGGCGGGTGCAACTGGAGTAGCAATGCCGGATCGACAGAGAACCCGCCACGGTGTCTGCAGGCGCAGACAGCACCAATGCCCACCGAGGTAATCCCACCAGCAACCAACCCGACCGAGGTGCAAGACACCACCCCGAAGGCACCAAGAGTAAGAGGGCCACCTCTGGAAAGGCCAGAGAATATTCTTCAGGCGACCATAGAAAGCTTGACTACACCTGTAGCGCCGATACTTAATCCGGCAAATGCTCAGGCAGAGTTAGAGGAAACCAGGCAAAAGGTGCTGATAGAGGCAAAAAAGGTGTCGGCCTTGCGGGAGTCCTTAAACAGACCTCGAGAATATGCCAAAGCAATAAGCAGCTGACGTCGCGCCCGAACGGGTGGACGAACTAAGATTGAGAGGGAAGAACCTCATGGATGACATCAACAAAGAGCATGAAGCTCATAAAGCAGAATCAGAGGATTTGGGCTTGCCGAGGTACAGTACCCCGACAAGAAACCTAAGAGCGGCAAATGCCGCAGCATTAGAGTTAGAGGGATTGACCGGTGAGGCCCGACAGAAACAACAAGAAAGAGTAAACGAGATGGTGCGCATCGCGAACCAGCCTAACGAGGAAATGCTCAGAGCAAACCCGGCGAGGCCGGGGGCCTCGCGAATGGTTCATTCGGTAGGAGCAGCACCAGCCTTGTCTGTGGCAGCAGCATCTTCACCCGAAAATAATGCTCGAAGAGACAAAGCAGTAACCTCGGGAAAGAGGAACAAGAAGATTGTCCCATATGATCCGGCAATGGCCGGAAAGGCAAATGAGAACAGAGGCAATGCAAGCCGAGGTAACAGTAGGGAGAGGAACCACGGCCGTGTGGAGAAAGACGGCGGAAGCCGAGGCAACGGAGACCTCGGCAGAAGAGAACCCGCGAGAGGCAATCATGAGAACAATACCCCGGTCGAAGTAAGGAGAGAACTGCCACTCAACCCACAACCGAGGCATGAACCCCGGCAGGAAAGAGAAACAAGGCCAGCTCGCCACAATCAAATTAATGAGAGATACAATGATGGTTATTCCGAAATGGAATATGCAATCCATGGCGGAAACAACCATTATGGAATACAGGACAGAGTTCTGTACAGAGATTTGCCATCAAATGATGCAAGAGTGAAGCTGGACCGGCTATACAGGTCCGAGTTGTTGGAAGAACAGGGTCCACCGGGGCCGACATGCTTTGGACCACGGATCATGGGCGAACCTCCTGTGCCGAACTTTCAGCTGGCAAGGGGCGCGAAAACATATAATGGAAGTACCAAACCACAAGACTGGTTAATTGACTATGCCACTGCTGTAAAAATAGCGGGTGGGAACCTACGATGGGCAGTACGGTATGTACCACAAATGCTGGAAGGACCAGCTAGAGTGTGGCTGAATAATCTACCAGCCGGCAGTATCAACTGTTGGCTGGATTTTGAGGAAATGTTTGTCAGCAACTTTACCAGTACATACAAGAGGCCAAACAGGCCACAACAGCTAGCCATGTGCAAGCATAGGCCGAATGAAACAGATAGAGAATTTTTAACTCGGTGGTGCAACCTGAGAAACTCATGTGAAGGAGTCATAGAATTGGAAGCAATAGCTTGGTTCGCGCAAGGATGCCGTTATGGCAGCGTATTATGGCAACGTCTGCAGAGAGATATGCCGACCACACTGGCAGAAACTATCAGAATAGCGGACTCCTACGCATTAGGAGACCCAACGCAACCAGAATTAATGTCGGCAGATCATCGCGAGCAACAAGACCATTATGCAAGAGATTTGGCCGGGTCATCCAAGCGCGGTGATTTCAGAGGAAGAAGAAGAGAGGAAAGGCCGGATTATAGATATAATTCGGCCCAAGTGGCGGCGATAGCGCAGGACCCACCGGGTCACGGAGCAACTCAACGGCAGAAGAATGGTCCTCAACAGTGGACACCAAGAAATGAAGGAAAAAGGCAGTGGGCCCCAGAACAAAAGAAACAGTAGCAGGAGAGGCCGAAGTACACGTTCGAATCCATGTTAGATCAGCCGTGCAAATTTCACACGTCAAACCCATCCAGGCCAGCCAACCATACCACCCGCCAATGTGCATGGATGAAAAATGCAATGGGGAACCTCACAGGGTTCAGGCACCCCATCAAGTACATCAGCAGCATCAGCCACAGTTGACTGGAGCAAATGCACAGCAACTGATGTTACCGCCCCTCCCCCGAGGTACGATAACTCGGATCGGAGAGACGCGGTGCATCAAGTGATGAACCAAGTCCAGGATGGAAGAACAAATCCGGCGAATACCGGACGCAATGATTATAGAGAACATCATCAGTCCTATTGCGTGTTCACAACGGAACAACAAGACAAGCAAAGTGTGCAGCGCCGGCATATGGAAGTAAATGCAGTAATGCCGGCAGTACCAAGATATGTGCCTTGGTCGGGTTCAGGAGATAACTTGGAGCATAAAGGATCATCCCAAGATAATGCCAAATCCCGGATCATATGCACTTGTGCTGGATCCGACATTTGTTGGACCGAGCATCAATGTCAAATTTTCAAAAGTACTCATAGACAATGGAAGTAGTATCAATATCATGTACAAAGATACCATGCATAAACTCGGAATATCGCAGAACATGTTGCAATCCACGAGGACCACTTTCCATGGGATAGTGCCAGGGCTTTCATGTGAACCCATTGGTAAGGTCCGAGTAGATGTGTTATTCGGCACAAGAGATAACTGCAGAGCGGAGAACTTAGAGTTTGAAGTGGTGGATCTAGAGAGCTGTTATCATGCTCTACTCGGACGACCAGCGTTGGACAAATTCATGGGCAACTGTCATATAAGTTATCTGAAAATGAAGCTACCTGGACCACAAGGAGTGATAACTATAACAGGGGATTACAAGAAATCAATGGAGTGTGCATCAGCCGGGTCAAATTTGGCCGAATCATTGGTTATAGCAAGAGAAAAAAGAAGGATTCAGGAGGTAGCAGCCCTCGTCACCGGCATACTGAACATGCCGGCACTAGCCAACCCGCATGGCAGTGTCTCTTTTCAGCCGACTAAAGAAACGAAGAAGTTTCAAATAGATGAGAAATTCCCGGAGCGTACTATTACTATTGGTGCAGGCCTGGACGCTAAATAGGAAAGCGAGCTCACCAACTTCCTCCGTGAGAATCGGGACATATTTGCATGGTCAACTCAGGATCTGCAAGGTGTTCCGAGGGAGTTGGCTGAGCACTCTTTGAATGTAAGGCCCGGAGCAAGGCCGGTGAAGCAACCTCCGCCGGCTTCGAAGACAGGAGAAAAATAATAGGGGATGAAATAGCTCGGCTCCTCGCAGCCGGGTTCATCATGGAGGTGCTATACCCGGATTGGTTGTCGAATCCGGTGCTGGTAGAAAAGAAGAAAGATGATCCCAATGTAGCCATTGTATGGTGAATGTGTATCGATTACACGAACCTGAACAAGGCGTGTCCAAAAGATCCTTTTCCATTGCCTAGAATAGACCAAGTCATTGATTCGACCGCTGGTTGTGAGTTATTATCATTTGTAGACGCGTACTCTGGTTTCCACCAGATACCGTTAAATCCGGCCGATCAAATAAAGACTGCATTTATTACCCCGTACGGGGCTTATTGCTATCGCACAATGCCATTCGGCCTGCGAAATGCAGGAGCAACATATCAAAGATGCATGCAAAAATGTCTACACGATCAAATAGGAAAAAATGTACAAGTATATGTAGATGATGTGGTCATCAAAACCAAGGAAAGCTTTTGCCACCAATGCTCTGTACGAGGCATGATGCCCACACTCTCCTTGATGTATATGCCGGAGGATGTCGAGCCCTTCTTCCGGGTCAACACTTCGCTGGAGGACATTGGTCACACTCCTTTTGTATAGCTCGGAATTGATGATCGTGTATGCTTTTGCTCTCCTCTGAGTTTGCCTGGACATCACCTCCTCAGCGAGTAAGATTCCATCCTTCAGGAATTGAAATATGGGCAATGCCCAAGCTGGTACAGCTCGCACTGGGAACACATCCTCATCAATTTCCATCTGATCCACTGGCATAACCTCAACCGGATCACGCTGAGCAGTCCCCTGGTCTTGCGAAGCAGTCCCCGGGTTTGCCGAGCCAGTCCCCGGGTTTTGCTTACCACCTCCCATGTCAATGTCCATGGGTACGGCTCCGGACTCCGGATCTTCTAGGACGTAGATTGAGTTGGTTTCTGGGGACGGCCTGATAGATGGTTTTCTGAGGTGTTCCAATGCTACACCCGGTGGAATTGCTTGTCGGGTTGATCCGAGCTTTGACAATACATCGGCGACCTCATTTTCCACCCGGGGTACATGGTGAAATTCGCATCCCTCAAAGTAACCAGATATCTTCTGCACATGGAATCTGTATAATGCCATGTTCAGATCCAGAGCATCCCACAGCCCTGACACTTGCTGAACTACCAAATCCGAGTCACCAAAGCATTGAATCCAACGTATTCCAACTTCCTTTGCCACTTTGAGCCCATGCACAAGTGCCTCATATTCGGCGACATTGTTTGATGCTGCGAAATGGATCTGTAGCACATACTTCAGCTGGTCATTTTTTTGGCGAGGTAAGTACTACTCCGGCGCCTAACCCGGTTTTTGTTTTTGATCCGTCTAAGTGCATCCTCCAATAGTTCAGATCTGGTAGTGGTGGTTCATATTGCACCTCGGCCCAGTCCACAAAAAAGTCGGCCACAGCCTAAGACTTGATTACCTCTCTTCATCATCTTTGTGGCGCATAAGGGGCTAGCTCAATTGCCCATTTCGCAATCCTACCACTTGCATCTTTGTTACTCATTATCTTGGATATGGGAGCTTCACATATTACTTTGATGGGGTGCTCCTCAAAATAGTGTTTTAGCTTCTTAGCCGACATGTAGACACCATACGCCACTTTCTGATAGTGTGGATAATTTTGCTTTGATGCGGATAATACTTCGCTTAGGTAATATACTGGCCTTTGCACTGACTTACCCTCTTCATGGCGCTCTACCACAATTACCGCACTTACAACTCGGTTGGTTGCGGCTATATAGAGCAACATTGGCTCCTTTGATAGTGGAGTGGCTAACTTGTCCGACTGTTTCATGAGTTGATAGAGGCGGTTTTTCTCCCAACGGACATACAAACCGACTTAAGGATGCCAGGCAACCAGTGAACTTCTGGACATCGTTAAGACACTTCGGCAGTTCCATTCGCTCTATGGCCCGGATTTTAGTTGGATTGACTTCGATACCTCGGCTAGAGACAAGAAATCCGAGTAATTTGCTCACCGACACCGAAGGTGCATTTTCGGTTAAGCTTCATTCGAACCTCCTTAAGTTCACGAATGTCTACCGATATCGTCAAGGACCGCTTTCCTTGGTTTTGATAACAACATCATCCACATACACCGCACATTTTGACCAATTTGGTCGCAAACATTCTGCATACATCTTTGGTACGTTGCCCCTGCATTACGTAAACCAAATGGCATGGTGCGATAGCAATAAGCCCCATACGGGGTGATAAACGCGGTCTTTATTTGATCACTTGGGTTCAGAGGTATCTGGTGGAAACCAGAATATGCATCAATGAATGACAACAGTTCACACCCGGCAGTGGAATCTATGACCTGGTCTATCCTTGGAAGTGGGAATGGATCTTTCGGACACGCCTTATTCAGGTTCGTGTAATCGATACACATACGCCAAACCACTGCCACGTTCGGATCGTCCTTCTTCTTCTCCACCAACACCGGATTAGACAGCCAATCCGGGTAAAGCACTTCCATGATAAATCCAGCTGCTAGCAACCGAGATATCTCATCTCCTATGACTTTTCTCCTATCTTCGGTGAAGCAGCGGAGAGGTTGCTTCACCGGCTTTGCTCCGGGTCTCACGTTCAAAGAGTGCTCGGCCAACTCCCTCGGAACACCTTGCAAGTCCTGTGTGGACCAAGCAAAAATATCCCGATTCTCACGAAGGAAGTTGACGAGCTCGCTTTCCTATTTGTCATTTAACCCGGCACCAATTGTTACGGTGCGCTCTGGGAACATGTCATCAACAGGCACTTTCTTGGTATCTTTTGTCGCTTGGAATGAGACACTACCATGCGGATTACTCAACGCCGGCATATATTGCTGCGTGGACTGAGCCAACGCCGCCACCTCTTGGATTTTTCTCTTCTCTTGCGCAATCACAAGTGACTCGTCCAAGTTAGACCCGGCTGACGCGCACTCAATGGAACGTCGGAAATCACCAGTTATGGTAATCACACCATTTGGCCTGGGCAGCTTCATCTTCAAGTAACTGATATGAGTACTTGTCATGAACTTGTTCAGAGCTGGCCTGCCGAGTAATGCGTGATATGCGCTCTCCAAATTGACAACCTCGAACTCCAAATTCTCAGTCTGGCAGTTATCTCTTGTGCCGAACAATACATCAACCCGGACCTTGCCTATGGGCTCGCAAGAAATGCTGGGCACAATGCCATGGAAAGTTGTCCTTGTAGCTTGGAGCATGTTCTCCGAGATTCCCAACTTGCACATCGTGTCCAAGTACATGATATTTATGCTGCTATCATTGTCAATCAGCACCCTTGAGAACCTCACATTGATATTTGGCCCAATGAATGTTGGGTCCAACACTAGCGCATACGAACCAGGACTTGGCATAAGCTTGGGATGATCTTTGATGCTCCAGGTGATTTCCTGGTTCGACCAAGGCATATACCTCATCACTGCTGGCATTACCGCATTAACTTCCATGTGCTCTTTGCAAACTCTTTCTGTCTGTCTCTTTTGTGGTAAACACACAGTAGCTCTGATGATGCTCTCCGTACTCATTCCTCCCCTCACTTCCGGGGTACCTCTGATCCGGTTGATGCTGGTCCTCCACTTGATGCACTACATCTCTTCTCTCATGGTTGTCATACCTCGGCGGAGGGGGAGGCAACATTAACTGTTGCGTGTTTGCTCCGGAGAGAAATTGCTGCCGGGGTAACTCCTGCCAAGGTTGATCATTTCGAGGTGCCTGAGCATTCCCCGAACCACCTTGTTCTATCTTTCGCATCCACTCACACTGCCTAGTTGTGTGACCCGCTGGGTTACTCGGATTTGGCATGTGAAATTTACATGGCTGATCCATTATTGACTCATAAGTATACCTCAGACGGTCCTTCTTTTCCTGCCACGCTTTTCTTACGCTCAAGCGCCCAAGTTTTCTTGCCATCATTTCTTGGAGTCCACTGCTGTCCTCCAGTTTTCTGACGTTGGTTGGTTCCTGCACCTGGTTGATCTTGATTCACATCAGCAACTTTTTGCAAACTGTACCGGTAATCCGGCCTATCATCTCTTCTTTTACCTCGGTAATCATTCCTCCGGGATGACCTGGCTCCATCTCTCTGGTAGTATTCCTCGTTTGACTCACTTGGCACTAGCCTAGGTTGAGTTGGATCACCCAAGGCATACGAATCAGCGATCCAGATTGTCTCTGCCAATGTAGTTGGCATATCCCTTTGCAATCTTTGCCACAACATGCTTGCATATCTGTACCCTTGTGCAAACCATGCTATGGCCTGTGATTCGATTACACCCTCACAGAAGTTTCGCACGGTACACCACCGGTCAAACTCCCGGCCTGTCTCATTCGGTTTCTGCTTGCACATTGCTAGAGTATGTGGCCTATTCGGCCTCTGATACGTACTTGAGAAATTGCTGACAAACATTTCCTCAAAATTGATCCAATAGTTAATACTTCCGGGCGGCAAATTGTTTAGCCATACCCTCGCTGGCCCTTCCAACATCTGAGGTACATATCTCACAGCCCATCTCAAGTTGCTTGTAGCAATTTTCACTGCTGTAGCGTAGTTAATCAACCAATCTTCCGGCTTTGTGCTGCCGTCATATGTCTTAGTGACTCTAGGTAGCTGGAAGTTAGGTACCGGAGGTTCCTTCATGATCCGGGGCCCAAAACATGCAGGACCTAGAGGACCTTGACATTCAATTTGCTCTAACCTATACAGCCGATCCAGTTTTAACCTGGCATCGTCAGGCATCAAATTCATGCTTCCCAATCTTGACCCTATCACGTGGTAGTCCGGCCTAGGATATCCAGCGTTCACCATTTCCGAATCACTGTCATTGTATCTATCTTGCTCCTGTGGAGCTGCTCTGTTATACCGTACCGGCCTTTGCTCTCTTGCCGTGGTATATTCCAATGCGCGGTTGCCCTGCACCTACCGAATTATGCTGTCCGGCATTACCGTTTACAGCATTCCCTTAACTGGCATTGCCTTGGTCGCGGTTACCTCGGCCGGCTTCACCTCGGCTCACACTTCGTCGATCCTCATTTCTCTGCACTTCTTTTCCTTTCCCTGCCCTTGTCGGGTCATACGGGACTATCTGTTTGTTTCTCCTGGCCGAGGTTACTACCTCTTCTCTCCTAGGACCACCATGAGGAGACGATGCAGCTCCAGCGGATTTCTCCGGGTTACCCACCGCCGAATGAACGATCTTGGAGGCCCCAGCTCTCTCCGGGTTAGCCTTGAGTAGTTCCTCATTTTGCCTGTTCGTGATCCGAATCAACTCATTGACCCTATCTTGCTGTCTCTGACGGGCTTCACCCGTCAGACCCTCTAGCTCGGACGCAGCTGCATCTGCTGCTCTGAGGTTCTTTGCCGGGGTACTATACTTTGGCATCCCCACGGACAAGCAGTTCTCTGATTCCTCAATCCTAGTATCACCCTCCTTGTTCATTTCACTCATGAGGTTTCTCCCCTTTACTTTCACAACATCTACCTTATTTGCCTTTGCATACTCGTGCAGTGTCATGTTCAACGACTGCTGAGCCGCGGCTATCTTTTTCGCACCCTCTAGTATTTTTTGCCTTGTCTCTTCTAACTCATCTTGTGCCTGAGCCGGATCTACTACTGTTGCTACCGGGTTTGCCAAGCTATCCATCGCCTGCTGCAGCACATTCTCTGGCCTCTCTAGAGGAGGACCTCTACTTTTTCTTGGTGCCTTGGGCGTTACCTCTGGATCTGGTGCCGGATCCTTGCTTGCGCCAGCGCCTGGTGCGGTCATCATCACCTTGGCGCGGTCTGGGGAGCGAGCGATACGCGCCCCACGAACCGTGCTAAGGGGTGGCTCGCCTCCTTCGACGACGTGCCGCGGGTGAACGTACATCACATCAATAGCAACGTAGATCTTGTGCGCGCCGAGCTTGACAAAGAGGCTGTTGCGCGGAAGAGGACGCTTGTCGAAGCAGCCAGCGTTGTCGTTGACGAAGTCCAGCGCTCCAAAGCGCTGAACGAGCCCGGAGACGATGTGTTCGCCGGTGCTGATGAAGTTTCCTGTCTGGATCTTCACCCCTGCTAGCGCTGCTAGCCCCACGGTGGGCGCCAACTGTCGTGGTGGTGTCACGGCAGATGCCATGGATAGGCTAAAGGTGGGGACAAGATGCACGAGAGGAATCCAGGGAGGGATAGTGTGGTGATTCCACACACAGTTGCTTCGTATTCGATTCACTTTCATGGTTTACAAGTGCTCCTTGAGCTGTATTGGCGGGAGAGGAGGAAGAAGGAACTCTCTTACTCTCACCACTAGCTAGCCCTCAAGAACACACCGGTAAAATACAACCCTCTAGAGACCAACCAAACTAGAACTCAACCCCTTCTACAGAGGCCGTAGCCCTCCTTATATAGGGGTGGCTAGGTCTCCAATTAGGGCATACGTGGAGGCATATTCGAAGGAATATGCCTCCTCCCAAAATAGTAAGCCGACCGGGTCACTTTTGCCCAACATTATCCATGTAAGGGCTACGTGAGCCTCTGCGGCGCCCGCGTTATCCGACATAGGCATCGTCACCTTTGTCGGCCACGCCTCATGGTCTCCGCCTGCCGCTTCACTCACGCTCACGACATGGTCACCCTTTGACCAAATGAGATACCTTCCTTCTCTTACAAGCTTGATATAACCCGGATTGCTCCTAGTTGATCCGGTCATACCTGTACCTGCATACGAGTTAGATACATCTTACCGACTTTAGATGTAAGTCGGCTGAGACCCATGTTAGGTGAACATCCCTGTCCGGTTACCCCGTGATTCGTCCTACCTTGAGGTGACTCGGCCAGCACCTGCTTTGACCTTGCCGTACCTCGGCTAACTCGGCCTTTATACCCCGGCGTGACCCTACCCGGGGGTATCCCCCCAACAACCCTCTACTTTGATACTGACCCTGTTGATCGAACCATGAAATGGATGACTCAAAACATGTATCTGTCTGCAAAATGGTCTGAGTTTGCTACCCTTCTTGGCTACCCTCTTCCGGAAGGTCCTGCCAATGGGTGGTGCGTGCATAGGGGGAAGGCCTCCGAGCCGGAAGTTCTTGAGCCCTTATACATTGAGGGTTGGGGCGTCAATGGAAATGTTGCCCATCTTCTTCCCACCTATGACATCATGCGCAAGGTCTATTAGAACACTATTGCTTCCAAGGCAGGTAACTTCGATCAACTTCATGCATTCCAGATTGATCTCATGTATCAGACTTACCTCCACATAGACTCTCATGAGCGCATTGATGTTATGGATTATCTGTTTGAAGAAATCTGGTCTGCTATGATTGAGAAGAGGTCTTGTCCATATGCTCCATACATACAGACACTCATCAATGCCAAATGGAGGGAGGCAACAAGTTCTCTCTACCCTCAGGATGCTCTCACTATTCATGAGGAAAAGACCATCCGTGTGATGAAGCACAAGATACCTCACTCTCAGGCTGAAAAAGAAGCTGCTGCTGCAAGGGCTGCTCGGGATGCTGCTGACACGTCAGGCCATGCTAGTAATGGGGACCGTGCTGAGGCTTCTCCTCCAACCCAACTTGTGAGACAGCCCTCTTGGGCCAAGAACTTGCTGAAGAAGGTTAAGAAGACTTTCTGCTTCATTCAGGACCGCGAGTATCAGTCTTATGTTGCTCAGAGGCACAATGTTTGAAGGGAGAAGGCCATCATGAGGAAGCTTGATATTGAGGTATCTCCTGAGTCCAGCTCTGTCACCGCGCCCAAGGATCAGTGGGTCAACGCGCATTGCAGGTGGACTGATAGTGATGACGAGCCTGAGGTCACCGGTCCATTTCCGCCCTATTGGAACAATGCCTCTTGGGACCCCGAGCCTCCTCCTCCATTCGTTGGTGGGTGGGGCGCGTAGATTGTCTACTTTGTCCCTTTTTGGCATCTTGATGCCAAAGGGGGATAAAGTGTTCCGTTAGGACTACGGGGTTTGCATGGATTGTGTCACGAGCTCGCTCTTTCGTTGATCTTTTTATGCTCGTGCACACTTTATTCCGTTATGTATGCTTGTGGACCTCCGTTATTGTCTTGGGACCTCATGTATGGTTGCCACTATGTTGTTAAGACTATGTGTTAAGATATCTTTGTGGTGTTCGTATGAGTGGTTGTGGTGGGCTAAGTTGTCTCACGAAGGTATATTCACTTATCCAAACTTTGTCTCACCACAATGATTTTGGTGCAAGGTATGAGTCCCCCTCTCTTTCTCATTTACTTCCTTGCACCTTTGTTTGGTTCATCTAGTGAGGGGGAGCTCCCTCCCTTGTTTGCTTGTTGTTTCTAGTAAATCTTGTTCCTAAGCCTTGCATACATCCAGGGGGAGCTTATCTCCTCTTTTATTTCCTTCTGTTGTTCCTAGTTGTTATCCTCTATGCAAATCTTATAGGGTTGTCATCAAGCACCAAAAAGGGGGAGATTGAAAGAATATTGTTTTCTCCTTATGTTTTTGGTGCTGATGACAACTTCACTTGTGGTTTAACCTTTTGTCCAAGCTATAGGGCTTATCTACGAACATGCTTGTTGGTGGACCTTTCTCTAGAAGAAGCTTGAAGACGGTGACACTTTTTTACACTTTCTCTTGCTTTTGTGTTTTAGGCTACCGTACTATCAAGAGGGGGGTCTGATACGTCCATAACGTATCTATAATTTTTGATGGTTTTATGCTAATAATATGCTTTTGACACTCCTTTTTGTATAAAGTTTATGATTTATTTGGACTAACCTACTAATAGTTGCAAAAGTGCACAATGTTATTATTTTACACTTTGATGTGTAGGAATTACCAAAAATACAAGTGGAAACCTTGTTGGAGTCAAATTGGGATTTTTCAGAAATCTGTCTCAGAACTCTTTTTGAAGATGGTCACGCTTCGGGTCGAAGACGGTGTCAAACGGAAAACTCTTCAACTACAAAGTTCTTGGAAATTTCACAACAAACGTTCTGGACATAAAATTTAGCTGATTCCGAGTCCGGACGGGCCCGCTAGGCCCGATTTACTGCAGCCCAAGATGGGGTGACGGGAATCCGAGAAGCTATATAAAGGGAGAAAACCTAATTTGCCTAGGCATCTCCACCCACGAATTTGCAGCCACCAAAGCCACGTTTTTGCCTTCCCCATGGATCCCATCTCCATGGGGAAGGGCTCCCAAGAAGCCATGAAGGAAGGTGGCTAAGGGGCGGTGCTACCCCATGATATCGGCGGCGGGGAAGGAGTCCCCCGTGCCGCCGCCGCCTTCTTCACCATCTTCACCGCCATCTCCATCACCTAATCCTCCTAGTATGCAGTGGTTCATCCTCCCACACACCTCTGTACCGTCCTATGTAAACATGGTGTTTGATGCTATAAGTTATAATCCTATGATCTATGTCATGTTTGTGTAGTTTCTTTGTTCTTAGATTTAATGGTTGAACGTCTTTGGTTCATTAGAGTTGTATGTTGATATGGTACAATCCTTTGGTGTCCATTATATTTGTGCGCGCATGGATTAAACATCATAGGGTTTGTACTATGTGTAAAAGGAAGGGGGAGTTCTGCCGGAGTGACAGAAACCTGAGGACGCGAACCGAAACGTTGCACGTATGGGAGTACGAGGACCATTAAACTTAAGGCTATGGTTGGGGAAACCTTAATACATTGATTAGTACTTACTGATGTTTGGTAACAATCCAATCATATAGTACATGTAATTCTAAGTAGTGAAGCGCATGTATATTTAGCCTCTCCCACATAGAAAACTGCATCGAAGAAAATGAACCTGATCTATTCACTATTTAAACTTGGACAAAGCCACTATAATTACCACCACTATTCCACACTCATGGTTCTATTAGTTTAGTGTATTTTATTGCTGCAGCAACTAGCTTTACTTTCTTGTTATTTATTATCATGCAAAGCTATCTCTATTACTCGTATTGTTGCTCTAGTTTTATTTCCTAGATAATGCAAACGTTTAGTGTGCGTAGAGTTGTATCAGTGGTTAATAGAACTTGATAGAATATTTATCCTACCTTTAGCTCCTCGCTGGGTTCAACACTCTTACTTATCTAAAAGGCTACACACGATCCCACATACTTGTGGGTTATTAGGGTCCACCTTGGAAGGTTGTGGGAAATCATCATTTCATGCACAAACCATATATGCACTTCCATAGCCATCCCAGTTTTCTTGTGAGAGAGAGTTCCCTGCTGCTTTGGAGGGTTTTCTGCCCTGACCGGTAGTACCGACCAGGTGGCGGTAGTACTGCCCAAGGAGTTTCTCAGGGTTGATCGAGCGGAACTTCCAGCCGAAGTTCCGGTCCTAATTCCGGCAAGCCATCTTTTGGTTCAGTAAAAATTCTATCTCATTTTGCCTATTTGTCAGAATTAGTATCAGAAATTGGCTCGATTGTACCGGCCTGACCAGCGCCTAGCTCCCTGAGCGGTAGTACCGCCACCCCTGACCGGTAGTATCGGCCACCTTCGTGCCGTGTAGTTCAGCCAGTTGACCTAGTTCCCGCAACTGGCTATAAGGGTCAGATAAACTTCTGCCTCACACTGCCTATTTTCCGGTAGTAGGAACGGAACTAGGACCGGTATTTCCAGCCAGCTTTGTGGGCCCGTTGACTGGTCAATCTGACCGTTACGTGGCCTCTGCTGAGCCGTGGTGGCCCGCTCACCGGTACTGCCGGCCCGCCACCGGTAGTACCGATGGTGTCAGGACGGGGCAGAAAATGCCTGTTTGGAGGTGGCCTATTTAAGGCCCCCTTCTTCCTCCTCTTGCCTTATCTCTTTATTTTCTCTCCTCCATTAATACAAGAGCTTGCCTTGCCTAGATCTCTCCCTACCCACTCAAATCTCTTGAGGATTGGGAGAGGTGACCTAGATCTACACTTCCACCAAAGGAATCATGATTTCCCCTACTCATCCTTCGTGGATCTTGTTACTCTTGGGTTCTTGGCACCCTAGACGGTGTAGGGCATCCTTGGAGCTGGGGCATTTGTTGTGAAGCTTTGTGGTGTCGTTGAGGGTCTCCAATTGAGTTGTGGAGTCTCCCCTCAACCTCGTTGTAAAGGTTTCGGTTGGCGCCTTCAAGGTGGTTAGTGGATTGTGAGGCCACCTTTGTGGTGGTGCTCACCGGAGAAGAAGGTGAGGCCTTTGTGGCGCTCGGGTGACCTTGTGTGGCCCCGAAACCTCACCAACATAGACGTAGCTTCCTTGGAAGTGAACTATGGGAATTACATCTCCGTGTCCCCTCGCCGGTTCTTTCATTCCACTCCTTTACTTCTTGCAATTACCGTCTTGTTTACTTGTTGCGTTGTTTACCATATAGGATATTGATGACCCACAAGTATAGGGGGTGTATCGCAGTATTTTCGATAAGTAAGAGTGTCGAACCCAACGAAGAGCAGAAGGTGCTGGCTAGTGGTATGGATCAGGAATTCTCTGCAAATACTTAGCAAACGGATTTTTAGGGGTTTTCGATAAAGCAAGTAAACAAAGTACGAGTAAATAAAAGACAGTAGGAATAAATGCAGCAAGTGGCCCAATCCTTTATGCAGCAAAGGACAAGCTGGTTGTATTACTTAAGATGACCAAACGTTCTCGAGGACACATGGGAAGACTGTCAAGTGCTTTCGCTTCATATAGTTGATTAATCTTCTCTAGCTTGCTAAGTGTTGTGTGGGTGAACCTGTGCTAATGTACCGCCCCATCCAAGACTAATACATACTTGTGATTATACCCCTTGCAAACATCCGTAAGTACAAGAAAGTAATTAAGGTAGAAACCTAACCACAGCCTTAAACTCTAAGACCCTTACGTCCCTTGTGCAATGGTTTCCTAATGGGGGTTCATGTTTCTGTCACTCCGACAACCCCTACGATTAGTAGCCAAATACACAATGCATTCCCCTAGGCCCATATAGGTGAAGTGTCATGTAGTCGACGTTCACATGACACCACTAGACGAAGTACACCACAACTTAAATATCAAACTATTGAATCTTTCTCAACACAACTCCACTACTAACAACATGACTTCTCCCATGTCCTCAAAAACAAAACGAACTACTCACAAGACATCATATGGATCATGATCAGAGATGGAATAATGATGTATAACAATTTGAACATAAATAATAATTCAATGGTTCGCTCAATAGCATCAACTACAAAGAGTAATCAACACTGGGAAAGTTTCCCCTATGAACTATAGCAAGACTCAACCCAATTGTTACAGCAATATGGAGATGGTGATGAGGGTGCTGATGGTGATGATGGTGGTGATGATGATGATCCCAATGAAGTCCAGCTTGATGGTGGTGTTGATGGCGACGATCTCCCCTCTATGGGAAGAAATTCCCCCGGCAAAAATCTATCTGCCGGAGAGATCTTTTTCTCTCGGTGTTTTCCACCCCGCATAGGCGGCAGAATCTTTCTGTGGTTGCTCCCTGAGTCTTAGGGTTTTGGGAGGATGATATACGCCAGAGGGGAGAGGCCGGAGTGGGCCAGGGTGGCCACACCACCTCCTGGCGTGGCCTAGGGCTGCCCGCGCCAGGGGGTGGTGTGGGCCCCCTGTGGCCCATCTCCACTCCGTCTTCTGGCATCCTTAGTCTTTTGGAAAAATAGGATTTTCCGTATATTTTCCCGGATTTTCTGATCTTCGCGAATTTTGCCTCCAAACAACACCTTTTCCATCAGAATCCACATTGCGGTCCATGCTCCGAAAGTCATCAACCATGCAAAAACAAATGAAATAACATAAGTATCACCTCTCAATACGAAATATATCAATGGATAATAGTGAATTAAGACATAGAATAGTGATGCAAAATGGACGTATCAACTCCCCCAAGCTTAGGCTTCGCTTGTCCCCAAGCGAAACTGAGCTCAATAAACATGGCCTCAGGTTTATGGAGTGAAGAGTCGATAAAGAATACGGACAAGAAGCATCATATTCATCAAAAGCATAGATCATAATAGAAGACAACTCACTATTATATAACTCAACTTGTAATGAGTAAAGGAAACACAATAAAGATACATAAAGTGAATCATAATTGGTAATGGCAAACTTAGCTCTTGGTCGAAGAATAGTTGATAATTTGCTGGAGTTCACAAATAGCTGGTTTTTCAATGATAGCTTTCAAAGTAGTAAACATGAGATAAGAGCAATGTGCAAAGCAAGGAACATAAGAAACATGATTGAATAAATCATCATATGAATGAATGAAACACATCAACTCAAAATACTTGCTGAGGTAGAAGGGAGTAGGTTTACTGACTCAACTACAAAGTAAAAGAAAGGCCCTTCAAAGAGGGCGTGGATTGCAAGTCTCATAAAGAGCTCCCAAAAATTATGATACTTACTAGCTTTCAACTCTCATTGCCCCTATCATAGGCATCTTTAGGTGATTAAGGTTAAAGTGATCAAATATGAGGATATGCATTGACAAGTTGTAAGTTGAGAATCTCATGTCCCTTGAATACGAGGGCCCCTCCTCATGCTACTCAAGTTTAGTCACCGGTAAGTTCTTGTCATCGTAAGCATATGTGTATCATTGAGAACCGCCAACTGGGTACCCCTTGCCCGATGATACGGAAGAATCCCCATATCAAAATGACAAGGCAAGCAGACAACAAGTATCTCAGCAATCTTCTTATTTACCATGGGAATATGGTGCTTTTTTCTCTCTTTCCTCTTTTCATAATATCTCTTTTTTTCTTTTCTCCTTTTCTCAATCTCTATCTCTTTTTTTATAAGAAGAATGCTTCATAGATACTCGTTATGGTTACGCTGCAGGTTTCCACCTTGTTAGCATGGATTAGACCAGCGGCCCAGGCGTTTCTCTAACACACATGCATAACTCCATGGACTTACAAGCTCCCCTTTCATTTCACACCGATGACATCCATAGACAAAAGAACATGATATCAACTAGGTACGAAGTACCAGTGGAATGTTGAAAGCGTTCCCCATGATAGCATGGTTCTGCTAATCCACAACTTACAAAGCGCAAGCATATATGCAGCATAGGTGAGCACAATGGTTCAAGTTTTGTCGTGGTGGTGTCACGGCAGATGCCATGGATAGGCTAAAGGTGGGGACTAATACACGCTAGGGGAATCCAGGAAGGGATAGTGAAGTGATTCTCCACACAGAAGTTTGTATTGCTTTGCTTCCAAGATTACAAGTGCTCCTTGAGCTGTATTGGTGAGAGGAGGAAGAAGGAGCTCTCTTACTCTCACCCACAGTTCACACCTAAAACCTTAGCCAAATCAGAATAGAAGAAAACCCAACCCCTTCTACTGAAACCCTAGCCTCCCTTATATAGAGGGGGCTCGGTCTCTGCCTAGGGAATACGTGGAGGCATATTCCTAAGAATATGCCTCCTCTCAAAGTGGTAAGCCGACTAGGGTGCTTTTCCCCCGCGTCACACATGCTTTAGCTACATGAGCCTCTACGGCGCCCGCGTCAGGCGACATGGGTGTCGTCACCCTTGTCGGCCATGACCCGGTGGTCCTGCCCTTGTATGCTTCGCTCATGCAAGGCGTCTGGGGCCTTCTTTTTACCAAGATTCCTTCCTTCTCCTAGAAGCTAAACAAGACCCGGATCATAGTAGATCCGGCTATACCTGTTCCTGCATTCAAGTTAGGCAAGCACTTATGACTTACTCCTTAAGTCGGCTGAGACAATGTTAGGCGACCCCCCTGGTCCGGGTTACTCCGTGATCCGGCCTGCCTTGAGGTGACCCGGCCAGCATCCGCTTTGACCTTGCCGAACCTCGGCTAACTCAGCCTTTATACCCCGGAGTGACCCTACCGGTATCCCCTAACATTAGTCCCGGTGGTGCGGTCTTAGATGCCTTGGCCGCTAAGGCCACATTAGGTTCATTTATGTTCGAGCCTTGGATGTTATTTCCGAGTTAGCTCTTTATCTCGGATTATATGGATTTACGTTCCCTTCGCACGTTCCAAGTTTTCACTTGCCGGCCGGGTTACCACTTTGACTCAGATCTCATGGTTTTACTTTCCTTCTGCACATTCTAAGTTTTTACTTGCTGTCCGAGTTACCATGATTCGATCCGGCCTTGTTTCCTTCTCTCATACGCCAACCCACGTGGAGGCGAATCATTACGTTGTCTTATTTTAAGGGCCTGCACGAATCACGCAGTAATTGTCAGTTATCACTATGCGAGGGTCACGTCACGCCTGCCTCCTTGTTTACCGCATCAGTGTGTCACGTCATGGGACCGCCTCTGCCCTGTGGCCCTCCGTGTGGCTCCTCACTGATTGGCTGAGGCAGGTGATACACGGCCACACCATGTGGCTCATTTGCAGGGTGCGATCCCACTCACCCCTTTAGGGAGTGGTTAAATAGCGGAGGGGCGCACCCCTTAGGATTTTTTCCTTTTACGCACCCCTCTGCCCGTTGCTATTCTTCTTCGTCTTCCTCGCGACCGCGCCGCCGCCAGTGCCCCTAGCAGCAGCGCCGCCGCCGCACTTTTCCCCGTGCCTCTGCATCGTGGCCACCGCTGCGCAACTCCCTCGCCATGGGTCCTCGCCAATCCAGGCCTCTAACCCCCGCCGCCGCTAGCGCTAGCGAGGGTAGCGAGTATGAGATGACGGAGGAGGAGCTCGTCGTCGCCGAGCAAGAAATGGAGGAGGACACCGCTGCGACGGACCGTGGCGCGTGGGCCGGGTCTTGGGTCTGTCAAGATGATCTTGGTGGCTTTACGGACTAGACGCATCCCCGCCGCATCGCTCGTCTTCCCTCGCCGAATGGCCCCTCACCCAATTCGGGTGAGTTCGCCGTGTTCTTGTCTCACTTCCAACGAGGTTCGCTTGCGGTGAGCGACTTCTTCCGGATTGGCTTAGCACCTACAAGCTGCAGCGACCACCTTCCAACCAACGCTATCACTTCTCTCGCTTTTGCTTCTACGATCGAAGGCTACGCCGGATCGTGGCCTGAAGGAGCTGTGGATCTGGTTTTTCGGCCTCCGTCGTAAAGTCATCCCCAACATCCAAGTTGAGTCGGAGGACAAGCAGCTCACCCAAATAGGAGCTGCGTCCATCTCACCCCGGAGGACTTCCGTTTTCCCCCGAGTCACCAGGCTTGACTCCTGCAAAGGATGGGCCCGGACCTTCTTCTATGTCCGAATACGGCATCAAGATTTGATTCGGTTGCTCCCCTATACTCCGGGTCCACCTAACCCGGAATTTTGGGAGGAGATCTCCAAGAAGCCCACGGCCTTGGCCAACCAGGTTAACAAGAGGTTCACGGAACTGAAGAAGCTCGGATTGTGCAATGAGGATGCTTTGATCACGTTCGCAAGAACCGAATCTCTCCTCCAGTGCACCCACAAGGTGTGCCACATGAGTTTCGCCGTGACCCTAACCGGACCTCCTCCTTCGAGCTGAGCAACACGGAGATTTATCGCCGGGTTAAGGCTCTCTTCACCACCCACAAGAATTTCTCCGCTGAGTGGACGTGGGGAATTGAGCACTTTTGTCGTGACAGGCTCCCTCCCGCGGTAAGCTTCGCGGGGCAAACTTACTTTGGATTAAATATATGTCGGTTTTTGTTGTATTTTTGACTCTGTTCTTCATTCTTTTTCTCAGCTATTCCTTCAGACCCTTGAGTACGACACGGATCCGACCCTTAAGTGGGCGCCGGACCGAGAGACCCCGGATGAGGAGGAGCCGGACCAAGAGATGTTTCTCCCTATGAACGACGCTACAAAACGACCCACCGGTAAATTCTCTTCTATTAGAGACTGGCCCGATGATGAGGATGACTCAGATGTCGAGGTGATTGAACCTGTTGAGGCTGTCCCTCTTTCTTTTGCCTTTCTGGCATCATCTAACCCTCAAAGGCATATCCACGAGGATCCTCCGCTTGCTACGGCGAACCGGTTCCGGTATACCAAGAAGAAGCGCGAGCCGCACAAGTTCCTCCTCCGGACCTTCTCAGCCCAAAAAGGCGAAAGAAGGCCGGAGACAAATCGCTTCCTCAAGGCGGCAAGCAAAGCCCCGACACGAAGGGCTCGGAAACCCAAGGAGGCCCAAACCTCGGATGCGTAAGTCATTTTTCCTTCCGTAACCCACTTTTACTTGCATCGTTGTAATTTCTCTTCTGACATTATTCTCTTTTGTAGGGCTCCGGTGGAGGTCCCTCAGAGCGGATCTAGCATCTCTTCACCGCCTGATCTAGCCCTTCTCCCCTCGTGATTTACGAGTCACGTCCATCGAGCCCTATTCCAGAGGGTTCCGCGGCTGCTCTGGGTTCCGCACTACCTCGTCAAGAGGAGGGCAACCTCGGAGCGGGAGAGACCGGCCTAGCCGAGGCGACGGCATCCACAACTTCGGCATCGCCGCAACCAGTAGCCACCGAGACTACCTCGACACCAACCCTAGCACCAGCAATAGCTCTAGTACCCGATCGAACCAGCACCAGACCTGCTCCGGCACCAAGAAAATCAGCAACCGCACTAAGTCCAGCTATAAGAGCTCCAGCTAAGTTCTTTCGCCTCGTCTGAGTCATCTCAACCTCGAGAACTACCCCAATAGCTCCTAAGGGGAAATCCGCTGCAGTTACTACTTCACAGCAAGCCAAGGGCAAAAAGGCTCCGGATGCTACCAAGTCACCATTCATCGAGGCTGGGCAGCGAACCCTAGCATCAATGCTTCCCAAGAAAGCTCTAGCAGCAAAGGATGCCCCTTCCGAGCCAACTGATGCGCAGCAAATGGTTCTGCATACCAGCCCAGCCCTTGCCTTGGTTGAGAGGAAAGAAGCGCATGCGAAGGGCTTGGTGGCACCCCATATGCTCAGCGGTGAGCGGTACCCTCCGAGCCTTATTGAGTTCGCTATGAACTCGAACAATGCGGAGTTCGTCCACAAAGACGATCTTCCAGAAAAGTTCGGCCCCGCAGAATTTTCCGCCCAAATGAACACAGCCGCTAAGGCAATTAACCTCGCGGGGCGGATGATGGAGGTATGTCGCTTCTCCTTTACATGCTGTAGATAATAACCATTAGTCCCCGAGCCTCCGGGGGAGTAACTTGTTACTCGGCCAGATGCTCATTAGAAAACTAACGTAGCTCCATGAGAACATCGAATATGCACACACCTAGAGCCGGGTTAAGTTCCACTTGGCCCGGATCTTGTATACTTCGAATCTGCACACACCTAGAGCCGGGTTAAGTTCCACTTGGCCCGGATTTTAGTACACTTCGAATATGCACACACCTAGAGCCGGGTTAAGTTCCACTTGGCCCGGATTTTTGTACACTTCGAATATGTACACACCTAGAGCCGGGTTAAGTTCCACTTGGCCTGGATTTTAGTACACTTCGAATATGCACATACCTAGAGCCGGGTTAAGTTCTAGTTCGCCCGGATCTTGTACACTTCGAATATGCACACACCTAGAGCCAAAGTTCCACTTGGCCCGGATTTTAGTACACTTCGAATATGCACACACCTAGAGCCGGGTTAAGTTCCACTTGGCCCGGATTTTTGTACACTTTGAATATGTACACACCTAGAGCCGGGTTAAGTTCCACTTGGCCCGGATTTTAGTACACTTCGAATATGCACACACCTAGAGCCGGGTTAAGTTCCACTTGGCCCGGATTTTTGTACACTTTGAATATGTACACACCTAGAGCAGTTAAGTTCCACTTGAACATATTTAGTACACTTCGAATATGCACACTCCTAGAGCCAGGTTAAGTTCCACTTGGCCCGGATCTTGTACACTTCGAATATACCGCTAGCTAATTTATGCTTCTGACCTCCTTTTAGGTGACCACTAACCGCCGGAGTGCGGAATTCCAACGTATGCTGGATACCCACAAGACGCTCCGTGCCAAGTATGCTGCACTTCTCACGGAGCATGAGCAAAGGGGTAAAAAAATTCCTTTGTCACTTCTCCATTTTTCTTCATCTTCTTCTGCCGAACTAATCTCATCATTTGGTTTCTGCAGCTGGGGTGGAGGCTGAGAACAAGATCATGCGGAAGAACTTGGAGCAAATCAAGGGTATGTCCTTTTGTCCGACCTTATAGTGTTTTCCATTTCCTTTTCCTTGGCTCGCAAACATTCATTCCTCGGCTCACGGGTCAACATACTATTTCAGCATCGCTGAGGATAGTGTGCCCGTGCACGATATGATGTTGCATTTTCTCGAACAAGCAGGGCAGATCAAGCCGAGCTGAAGAAAAAGATGATGAGCTCGCTCTCCTCCCACCAAGGACAATGAGATTGCCAGCTCAAGGCTGAGATGGAGAAGATGAAGGCCCAAGACCAAACCGAGCTCCAAAAGGTTGGCGAACTTCACCAAAGAGCACAGCGCCTTACTCTCCAGATCTCCAAGGACCAGGACCTACTCAAAGAATCCGGCATCAAGCTTGGGTCGGCAAACGCCGAGCTTGAGCAACTTCGCAAGAGATGCGATGACTGCATCAAGGAGTTGACCCGGATCCTCAGCCATATATCACGTAAGTTCCTTCCCTTATCCAACATACTTTTTCGGGTTACTTCATATGTCTTTTCTTTACCTTCTTCCTTTGTCTTGCTCCCAGGCAAATTTCTTGAGGGCACCACTATTGCAAGCACAACAGTTGCAGATTTCCGCCGAGCGAGGGGTACTCCTGCCGCCCCTGGTGGTGAGGAGGTTCCCTACGACATGGAGGACCTGTTGGTTAGCTTGTCATCTCGCGTGGAACTCATCAAGAACTATGGCAAGGATATCCTCGACACTGCAGTTCGCATCTTCAACACGTTCTGGCCCGGAGAAGATACCCCGGAGACCACCACGATTCTCGTCGAGAAGCTAATGGAGACTGAGACCTAGCTCGACCTCTAGAGAGAGTCCACTGGGCGTGCCGCAGCTGATACTATCCTTCATCACATACTCACATGGTATGAGAAGATCGACCTCAGCCTCCTTACACGCCTGCGCACAGGACCCAGATGGACCAATGACCCGGAGTGGGTAGCTCGGCGCCAGGCTTGCGCCCACAGCCTCATCGAGTACTCTCCTATCCATGAATGGGTTGAAGGACCGAGCTTCCTGGAATCCACTGGGGACGAGAACGCTGAGAACGCTGAAGACGGGTCGGATGAGGACGAAGAAGGCGATGCCTCAGATATTGAAGACAACAAAGACGACGCCGAACTTCCTCCTCCTGCTGCTTCTTAAGTCAAAAACTTGAAAATTTATCGATCCCAGATGTCAAGTGAATCAGATCCCGTGTATATGTGATATTTTGCTACTAAGTTCTTATGCCGGGTTAACTTGGGCATAGTCCCCGAGTTTCTTTTTCTTGTTCGTCCAATCTTTTGGCTCGGATCGTGTCTACCTTGATTCGGTTTTATAACTTACGAATCCGAGCTTCAAAAAATTGTGTTAACAATACTAGGAAACTTTTAGACTTAGCTCAAAAATAAAGCTGCATAATAACTTGAAAATAAATACAGGGTTAGTCCAAAAAACAAACGTTGGCTCGATAAATTCTTTTCCTTAGTCGCTTTTCATGTGCTACGCAATTCCAAACTTGTTCTCTTGCTTGCCATGAAGCCAATTCTTGTTGGACAACAGCAAGTCAAAGAGTTGGGTTTTTGGTGCTCACACATTACTAATCCGAGTTAAGTAGAACAACTTATTCCAGCTAACGCACAAGAGACAACAACAAAAATTATTAAGGCAGTCCCCGAGCTACTGCTCGAGGTGCTAACATTTCATTGATAAGCTCATTGCCTACATACATACCGACATATGAGATGACTTGGATACATACACTTCTTAGCTAAGTGTAGAAAGGACGAAGTAGTGCTACATTCCATGGTCGCTAGATTCCTCTCCGACCTGTCCGCCTTGTTCTTTTCATGTGGCTTTGCATCTATAAGATAATAAGAGTCATTGTGCAATGCTTTGCTCACGATGAATGGCCCTTCCCATGGGGGGGATAATTTGTGCATGTCGGCAGTATGTTGTACCAACCGGAGCACCAGATCGCCTTCCCGAAAGACTCGGGGGCTTACTTTCCGGCTATGATAGTGTCAAGATTTTGTTGATATATGGCGAATCTGGACAATGCCGGTTCTCGCTTCTTCCAGCAGATCAACATCATTTTGCTGGGCTACTTGCACTTCGGCTTCTGTGTATTGGGTGACCCTAGGCGAATCATGCTCTATGTCGGCTGGTAATACAGCTTCTGCCCCATATACCAAAAAAAATGACGATAGCCTGTTGATCGATTCGAGTTGTTCTTAACCCACAAGATCACCGGTAGTTCTTCTATCCAGCACCCCGCTGATCTTTGCAAAGGGCTCAATGAGCCGGGTTTTATGCCGATAGTACTAATCCGCTGGATCTTTCCACTTGTCCGCTTGATGCGGGTGGGCTACCGAGGCTACGTCGAGTCGAATCTTCTTGTCCCGGCAGAAGCGCGCAAATGCTCCCTCCGCAAAATTTGTTCCATTATTAGTTATGATACTGTGTGGGTAACCGTACCTCAAGATTATATCTTTGAGAAACATTACGGCCGTAACCCCATCACATTTCCTAATAGGCTTTACTTTGATCCACTTCGTAAATTTATCCACCATGACCAAAATGTGAGTCATGTTTCCCCTTGCTGGTTTAAACTGACCAACCATATCCAAGCACCATACGGCAAATGGCCATGTAATTGGTATGGTCTTGAGTTCCGACATTGGCATATGTGTCTTAGTAGCGTACCTCTGACAACCATTGCATTTTCTCACCAGATCTTCTGCTTGTTCTAAGGCACTTGGCCAGTAGAACCCATGCCGGAATGCTTTTGCCACCAAGGCTCTGGATGAAGCATGATTCCCGCATTCTCCTTGGTGTATATCTCGGATGATGTCAAGCCCTTCTTCCGGGTTAACGCGTCGCTGGAGGACATTGGTTACACTCTGTTTGTACAGCTCGGAATTGATAATCGTGTATGCTTTTGCTCTCCTCTGAGTTTGCCTTGCTAACACCTCCTCAGTGGGTAATGTTCCATCTTTCAGGAATTGAAATATAGGCAGTGCCCAAGCTGGTATTGCTCGTGTAGGGAACACATCCTCATCAATTTCCATCTGATCCACCGGCATAACTTCAGCCGGATCACACCGAAAGATCCCGGGTCCAAATGAGGTAGTCCTCGGGTTTGCTGAGGCAGTCCCAGGGTTTGCTGATGCAGTCCCCGGGTTTCGCGCACTACCTCTCATGTCAATGTCCATGGGCCCAGCTCCGGATTCTGTATCTTCCGGGACATAGATCGAGTCGGTTCCTGGGGACGGCCTGATAGATGGTTTTCTGAGGTGTTCCAATGCTACACCCGGTGGAATTGCCTGTCGGGTTGATCCGAGCTTCGATAGCATGTCGGCAGCCTCATTTTCCACCCGGGGTACATGGTGAAATTCGAATCCCTCAAAGTAACCAGATATCTTCTGTACATGAAATCTGTACAGCGCCATGTTTGGATCAAGGGCGTCCCACAATCCTGATACTCGCTGTATGTTGGGGAGGTAACCCCGGATAGGGTAAAGACGGGGAAAGACGAAAGGGTGTTCCCCGTTTAGTTTCCGAGTTACAGTCTGAGTCGGCCGAATCCTGTAGAGGTCGGCCGAGATAGGAAAGGGCAGGACCCTTATAGTAATGGCAAGGCATTACCCGGCCGGGATACTGCGTAAGTCGGCCGGGTTAGCCCAAGTAATCTTGATGCAGGTGAAGGACAAGCCGAGTTACGCGAGGCAGGGCCGAATGATACGAAGCTTGCAGGAGAAGGAGAAGCCTAAAGTCAAACTCTAGTAGCAGGCTAGGGAGAATCTGAGCGAAGCCAAGCACTAGGGACAAAGGCGCAGAGCGACAGAGAGACAGAAGGAGGTCACGGAGGTGACAGTCCTGAAGCCCGAGGCACACAGGAGGGCCCCTCTAGAACCTTGCCGTCATTAGGGGAGCAACAGGGAAAGGGGGGCACCGAACTACTATATTGGGACAAGCATATTCCTCGAATATGCTTGCCACATCAGCCCTAAAGGAACCCAAGGCTCTCCTTTATAAGGGCAGGCTTGGACCCTAAGGAGGGGATCGACTCATTCTTGGTACCGTTAGGCTGGTAAAGTTCTCTCTTTCCCCTTGTATACAGCTCAAGGAGCACTTGTAACCCAAGGAAGGAGAAATACAGATCTTTGCGTTAGCTTTCTGTGTGTAGAATCCGCTACATCTTCCCTCCCCAGATCCCACTAGCATCCATTGGCCCCAAACTTTAGCCTACCCATGGCATCTGCCGTGCCACCACCACGACAGTTGGCGCCCACCATGGGGCCAGCAGCGGTGCTAGCTAGAGTTATGATCCGGACGGGAAACTTCATCAAGATCGGTAGCGTTGTTTACGGCTTAGTCCAGAGATTTGGTCTCTGTGATTATGTCAGTGACAATGCAGGGAGCTTCAGGGGGAAAGCTCCCCCGCGTAATGGTGTCAGCATCAACCTGGGCGGGCACCAGGTTTACATCGGCATCGACATCTCCGGCGTTTATCCTCACCAAGTTGTTGTTGCGAGATCCACCTCTTAATGCTGCGGTCGCCGTCTGGGGTATCCTGCAGGTAGCGTCGAGGTAATGGTCGTGGCGGGTGCAAGCTGGAGTAGCATTGCCGGATCAGGCGAAGAACCCGCCACCGGTGTCTGAGCGCACAGGTGACGGCACCAATGCCCACCGAGGTAATCCCACCAGCAACCAACCCGACCGAGGTGCAAGACATCACCCCGAAGGCACCAAGAGTAAGAGGGCCACCTCTGGAAAGGCGAAGAATATTCTTGACGACCATAGAAAGCTTGACTACACCTAGCGCCGATACTTAATCCGCAAATGCTCGAGCGAGTTAGAGGAAACCGGGCAAAAGGTGCGATAGAGGCAAAAAGGTGTCGACCTTGCGAGTCCTTAACAGGACCCTGCGAGAATATGCCAAAGCAAATAAGCAGCGTCGCGCCCGAGCGGGTGGACGAACTAAGATTGAGAGGGAAGAACCTCATGGATGACATCAACAAAGAGCATGAAGCTCATAAAAGCGAATCGGAGGATTTGGGCTTGCCGAAGTATGCCGACAAGAAACCTAAGAGCGGCAAATGCGCAGCATTAGAGTTAGAGGATTGACGGTGAGGCCGGCGAAACAACAAGAAAGAGTAAGCGAGATGGTGCGCATCGCGAACCAGCCTAACGAGGAAATGCTCAGAGCAAACCGGCGAGGCGAGGCCTCGAATGGTTCATTCGGTAGGAGCAGCACCAGCCTTATGCGTGGCAGCAGCATCTTCACCCAATAATGCTCGAAGAGACAAAGCGATAACCTCGGGAAGAGGAACAAGAAGATTGTCCCATATGATCCGGCAATGGCGGAAAGGCAAATGAGAACAGAGGCAATGCAAGCCGAGGTAACGGTGGGGAGAGGAACCACGGCCGTGTGGAGAAAAGCGGGCGGAAGCGAAGGCAACGGAGACCTCGGCGAAGAGAACCCGAGAGGCAATCATGAGAACAATACCCGGTCGAAGTAAGGAGAGAACGCCACTCAACCCACAATGGCAGGCATGAACCCGGCGGAAGAGAAACAAGGCCAGCTCGCCACAATCAAATTAATGAGAGATACAATGATGGTTATTCTGAAATGGAATATGCAATCCATGGCGGAAACAACCATTATGGAATCTGAGACGAGTTACATCTAGATTTGCCATCAAATGATGCAAGAGTGAAGCTGGACCGGCTATACTGGTCCGAGTTGTTGGAAGAACGAGGGTCCACCGGGCCGACATGCTTTGGACCACGGATCATGGGCGAACCTCCTGTGCCGAACTTTCAGCTAGCAAGGGGCGCGAAAACATATAATGGAAGTGCCAAACAACAAGACTGGTTAATTGACTATGCCACTGCTGTAAAAATAGCGGGTGGGAACCTACGATGGCGATGCGGTATGTACCACAAATGCTGGAAGGACCAGCTAGAGTGTGGCTGAATAATCTACCAGCCGGCAGTATCAACTATTGGCTGGATTTTGAGGAAATGTTTGTCAGCAACTTTACCAGTACATACAAGAGGCCAAACAGGCCACAACAGCTAGCCATGTGCAAGCATAGGCCGAATGAAACAGATAGAGAATTTTTAACTCGGAGGTGCAACTGAGAAACTCATGTGAAGGAGTCATAGAATTGGAAGCAATAGCTTGGTTCGCAAGGATGCCGTTATGGCAGCGTATTATGCAACGTCTGCGAGAGATATGCCGACCACCTGGCGAAACTATCGAATAGCGGACTCCCTCGCATTAGGAGACCCATAACCAGAAGTAATGTCGGCAGATCATCGCGAGCAACAAGACCATTATGCAAGAGATTTGGCCGGGTCATCCAAGCGCGGTGATTTCAGAGGAAGAAGAAGAGAGGAAAGGCCGGATTATAGATATAATTCGGCCCAAGTGGCGGCGATAGCGCAGGACCCACCGGGTCACGGAGCAACTCAACGGCAGAAGAATGGTCCTCAACAGTGGACACCAAGAAATGAAGGAAAAAGCGGTGGGCCCCGAACAAAAGAAACGATGGCGGAGAGGCGAAGTACACGTTGAATCCATGTTAGATCAGCCGTGCAAATTTCACGTCAAACCATCCAGGCCAGCCAACCATACCACCCAATGTGCATGGATGAAAAATGCAATGGGAACCCCAGGGTTCAGGCACCCATCAAGTACATCAAGACATCAGCCACGATTGATCGGAGCAAATGCACAAGCGATGTTACGCCCCTCCCAGGTACGATAACTCGGATCGGAGAGACGATGCATCAAGTGATGAACCAAGTCCAGATGGAAGAACAAATCCGGCGAATACGGACGCAATGATTATAGAGAACATCATCAGTCCTATTGCGTGTTCTGGCGGAACAACAAGACAAGCAAAGTGTGCGGCGCGGCATATGGAAGTAAATGCGAATGTCGGCGGTACCAAGATATGTGCCTTGGTCGGGTTCAGAGATAACTTGGAGCATAAAGGATCATCCCAAGATAATGCCAAATCCGGATCATTTGCACTTGTGCCGGATCCGACATTTGTTGGACCGAGCATCAATGTCAAATTTTCAAAAGTACTCATAGACAATGGAAGTAGTATCAATATCATGTACAAAGATACCATGCATAAACTCGGAATATCGCAGAACATGTTGCAATCCACGAGGACCACTTTCCATGGGATAGTGCTAGGGCTTTCATGTGAACCCATTGGTAAGGTCCGAGTAGATGTGTTATTCGGCACAAGAGATAAGCTGCAGGCGGAGAACTTAGAGTTTGAAGTGGTGGATCTAGAGCTGTTATCATGCTCTACTCGGACGACCAGCGTTGGACAAATTCATGGGCAAGCTGTCATATAAGTTATCTGAAAATGAAGCTACGGACCACAAGGAGTGATAACTATAACAGGGGATTACAAGAAATCAATGGAGTGTGCATCAGCCGGCTCAAATTTGGCCGAATCATTGGTTATAGCAAGAGAAAAAAGAAGGATTCAGGAGGTAGCAGCCCTCGCTCAGTCGGCACAGCTGAACATGCCGGCACTAGCCAACCCGCATGGCAGTGTCTCTTTTCAGCCGACTAAAGAAACGAAGAAGTTTCAAATAGATGAGAAATTCCCGGAGCGTACTATTACTATTGGTGCAGGCCTGGACGCTAAATAGGAAAGCGAGCTCACCAACTTCCTCCGTGAGAATCGGGACATATTTGCATGGTCCACTCAGGATCTGCAAGGTGTTCCGAGGAGTTATGAGCACTCTTTGAATGTAAGGCCCGAGCAAGGCGGTGAAACAACCTCTCCGCTTCACCAAGACAGGAGAAAAATAATAGGGGATGAAATAGCTCGGCTCCTCGCAGCCGGGTTCATCATGGAGGTGCTATACCCGGATTGGTTGTCGAATCCGGTGCTGGTAGAAAAGAAGAAAGATGATCCCAATGTAGCCATTGTATGGTGAATGTGTATCGATTACACGAACCTGAACAAGGCGTGTCCAAAAGATCCTTTTCCATTGCCTAGAATAGACCAAGTCATTGATTAGGGCTGGTTGTGAGTTATTATCATTTGTAGACGCGTACTCTGGTTTCCACCAGATACCGTTAAATCCGGCCGATCAAATAAAGACTGCATTTATTACCCCGTACGGGGCTTATTGCTATCGCACAATGCCATTCGGCCTGCGAAATGCAGGAGCAACATATCAAAGATGCATGCAAAAATGTCTACACGATCAAATAGGAAAAAATGTACAAGTATATGTAGATGATGTGTTCATCAAAACCAAGGAAAGCAAAACCTTCTTTGGAAGATATACGGCAAACTTTCGTAAACTTGAGAAGATTCCGAATGAAACTTAATCCGGAAAAGTGCATGTTTGGCGTGCCGGCAGGAAAATTGCTCGGTTTTCTTGTATCTAGCCGAGGTATAGAAGCCAACCCAACAAAGATAAAAGCAGTAGAAAGAATGGAATTGCCGAGATGCTTAAATGATGTACAAAAATTCACAGGTTGTCTAGCCTCGCTCAGCCGGTTTGTATGTCGGCTGGGAGAAAAGGCACTACCACTATATCAGCTGATGAAGAAATCAGATAAATTCATTTGGACCCCGCAAGCGGACAGTGCATTTCATGAGTTGAAAAAAATGTTAGTCACAGCACCCGTTTTGGCTTCTCCATTATCAAAAGAGCCTATGTTACTCTATATAGCGGCTACCAACAGAGTAGTGAGTGCTGTAGTCGTAGTAGAACGACTTGAAGATGATAAATCCGTACAAAGGCCGGTGTATTATTTAAGCGAGGTATTATCCGCTTCAAAACAGAATTACCCACATTATCAGAAGATGGCTTATGGAGTATATATGTCAGCAAAAAAGCTTAAACATTACTTCGAAGAACATCCCATCAGAGTGATCTGTGAAGCGCCCATAGCCGACATATTGAGCAACAAAGATGCAAGTGGCCGAATAGCAAAATGGGCCATCGAGTTGTCACCATACGCTCCACAATTTGATAGGAGAGATGCAATTAAATCTCGGCGATGCCGACTTCTTCGTAGGGGACGAAGTGCAATATGAGCCACCATTACCAGATCTAAATTATTGGACGATGCATTTCGATGGTTCCAAACTAAGAATTGGTTTGGGGGCAGGAATAGTTGTAACCTCACCTAAAAGAGATCAGCTGAAATATGTGCTACAAATACATTTTGCCGCATCCAACAATGTAGCCGAATATGAAGCACTGGTCCATGGATTGAAAGTAGCAAAAGAGATTGGCATACGCCGAATCTTATGCTATGGGGACTCGGACCTAGTAGTACAACAAGTCTCGAGCAATTGGGATGCATTAGATGCTAATATGGCTTTATACAGATTTCATGTGCAAAAGATCGGTGGATACTTTGAAGGATGTGAATTTAGCCACATACCTCGGGCAGAAAATGATGCATGAACCGTTGTCAAAGCTCGGATCAACCCGGCGATCAATTCCACCGGTATTGCCCTAGAACACCTCGAAAACCATCAATAATCCCTTCACGAATCCGAATCTATCTTTATCCCGGCTAATTCGGCGAGACAATGTGCCGATGGAGGTGAACCAACAATATAACTCGGAATCCCCAAGAGGAGGACAGCGAAGTAAGCACAATTATGGAGAAGGCCGAGGTAGATATGTCGGCGAGAAAACATGGAAATAGACGGTGAGACCACACCAGAAAAAGTCACACCGCTATGGCATAACCCATATTCTCTTACCTTAAAAGGCGGTATTACCAAGCAATGAAGTATTAGCAAGACAAAGCGTAAGGAGGCGAAAGCTTATCGATCATAAACAATGAGCTATATAAAAGAAGTGTCTGGCGTATTGCAGAAATGTGTGAGTTCGGCGAAGGCAGAGATCCTCCTAGATATACATCAAGGAGTGTGGACATCATGCCTCATCTCGTGCATTGGTAGCCAAAGCATTCAGGCATGGATTTTATTGGCGGCGTTGAAAGAAGCCAAAGAGTTGGTGGAAAAATGCAATGGTTGCGGAGATCATAACCAAAATACATATGCCATCGAGTTAAAAACAATACCCATCACTTGGCCATTTTCTTTGTGTGGGGCTTAGATATGGTGGGACCATTTAAGCCAGCCCGAGGGGGAATGACCCACATATTGGTTATGGTGGACAAGTTCACAAAATGGATTGAAGTGAAACCAATAAAAAAATGCGATGGGCCCACAGCAATGAAATTTCTCAAAGATATTATTTTAAGATATGGGTACCCATACAGTATTATTACAGATAATGGCACAAATTTTGCAGAAGGAGCCTTCGCCAGATTTTGTAGAGAAAAATACATAAGGTTAGATATTGCCTCTGTGGCTCACCCAGCGTCTAATGGGCAAGTGGAAAGGTCTAATGGACTAGTATTGTCAGGAATAAAACCACGACTTGTTGAACCACTACAAAGGTCGGCAGGATGTTGGATTGAGGAACTCCCAGCCGTATTATGGAGCCTCGAACTACTCCAAATAGGTCAACGGTACACACCATTCTTTCTAGTGTATGCAGAGGCCGTGCTTCGGCCGACATAATACATGACTCGCCAAGAGTTACTCGATATACAACCTCGGAAGTAAACGAAATAGCTCGGCAAGAATCATAGACCTGCTAGAAGCCGAGAACTGCACTATCACGATCAGCTATTTATCAGCCAGAACCTCTGACGATATCACAGCAAAAGGTGAATCAAGGGTATTCAAAGAAGGAGATTTAGTCCTCGGTGGTGCAACGCCTGCGGCATGCACAAGCTGTCACCTCCATGGGAGGACCATTCATCGTGAGCAAGGCATTACATAACGATGCCTATTATCTAATCGATGCTCAATCCCCGGAAGGACAAAGGCGGAACAAAGTGGCGAAGAAACCAGCGGACCATGGAGCGTAGCTCTGCTTCGTCCATTTTACTCATAGCATAGCATTTCAAGGTCAAGGACCAATGATGTATTAAACCTCGGCATCCAAAGCAGTGACTCGGGGACTGCCATATGTTATTTCAATTTCATGTTATGTATTGAACCTCGGCATCCAGATCAGTGACTCGGGGACTGCCATAAGTTATATCAATTTAAGGTTAGGTATTAAACCCGGCATCGGAAGCGTGACTCGGGGACTGCCATATGTTATTTCAATTTCAGGTTATGTATTAAAACCTCGGCATCAAGAGCGGTGACTGGACTGCTATAGGTATTTGAAGTTTCGTTTATGTACTAAACCTCGGCGTCAAAGCAGCAACTAGAAAACTACCATATACGCCCCAGCTATGTTGAGCACCAAAACTAGACGCCCTGAGCAGCGCCTCGGTGGTGGTCTTATATTGTTCCTGTAAATTAGATTACTCACTAGACTTCAGCAGAACACGCACTCACTCGGGGACTGCCATGTATTGTTCCAAAGTGGCAGTCAATCTTTGATCTGAAAAAGGTATCACACTTGGCTCGAGAATAAACAGATCAACCCGTATGATGTTGAAGCTCACACACATTACTCGACTAAAACACGAGAAAACAAAGACAAAGATACATCCTAACATCAAAATATTGCAGGATACCAAAGCAAGAATTGGATGGGAACCCACTTAAGCAAAGTTATAATAGCGCAAACTTATATGTCGCAGCAATGTACGGCAAAAGGAGATTCAGGTCATACAGAAGTAAACGAGTATTCCACGGACATGCGCCCGGCATACCAGGGATAGGAAATGACTTAAACATTTTTAGTGGAGGCGGCAACCTGGTCAGGGCCCAGGGACTCAGGTAGGAGGAACTTGACCGATGTTACCTCGCCCTCCATGAGACCTAGGTGCAACCTCGGCGAAGCTGAGGCTCTTGAGGAGCATCAATTTCGCGATGGAATGCCCGGTACCCTTGGAGGAGGATCGCGCGTCGCCGTTGTCATCCGAGCTTGAACTGGAGTCACCAGAAGTGGCCGAGTCATCTTCATCTCCCCCTTGCTCAGCTGAATCATCTGATGCATCCTCGACTATGACCTCCTCGTCCGGGTTTGGAAGGAAACTCGGCCGTTCATTCCAGGTGTGCATGTCGGCATACTCGACGAGTTGAAAGGCGCGAGCTTGCCGAAGAGCAACAAAGGTGGGATCCTCAACCCAACGGGAACCTATGCGCAAATTCCTCAGGATATCAAGAGAAATGTCTTCGTACCATGACATGATAACGGTGAGGGCCATATCAGCACCAGCTCGCCCAGCAGATTCCCTCCAAAGACTTAGTTGTTTTTCAGAGGCATTCAATCTAGTCACCAGCAATTCGATCTCGCTGATGTTAGGAGTCCCAGAGGTATTCGGCCAGAGAGCACGGTGGGCTCGAATAGCTGCCAGCACCAAGTCCCTGCCCATGATTTTCATCGGACCAGAGGTATTCGGCCAGAGAAGGAAGAAAGATAATCCGGCTGTGTTAAGATGCTTACGATGAATGTAACTCATCATCATCTGAAGGTCCTTCGCCCAGTCAATCTTGTTCTTCTCAAAGCGAGCAATTTCCTCGCTCATTCCTCGAGTTTTCAGCCTCAAAGAGCTCTTTATTCTTTTGCAATTCCAAAGCCAGCCGGTTCTTCTCCTCGGAGAACTCCTGATCGACCTTTTCTAGCTCGGATTTCTGAGAAAGCTGAAGGGCCTCCACCTCGGCGCTTAGGCGAGCTATCTCGTCATCCTTTTCTTTTAGCTGCGCCGAATGAGTGGCGCCTTGTTCTAAAAAATGCAGCATTACATCAGGCATGGGCGTACAATCTTGGTGAGATGATGCAAAGGTTCATATCTCGGCTTTACCAAAGCCAAACAAAGTAAAAGAAACTTAGTGCACGTCTTAGAAAGGGAAAAGTACGAGGTAGATGGAAAACTAACCTTCCAAGCTCTTGACTTTCTTCTCAAGACGAATGTTGAGATTATTGATGTTACCTGTTAACCCACAAAGTAAGCCGGCATCCCACAGACAAAACAATGACAATATTAGAGATGACAAGGAAAATGATCGGCATACCTGCTTTTTTCACCACAGGAATAACTTTTTCATATTTCTCTTCCAACTTCTTATGCGAGAAAAGCAGTCTTTGAAATTCAGCAGTCCGCCGGTCATGTGCAACCTGAGCAATAGAACAAACGATGAGTGGATATTCAAAGCCAAAACAGATCCGAGTTAAGCGAAAACTTAACCCGGACCTAGGTGGCTGGATATTCAAAGCCAAAACAAATCCGAGTTAAGCGAAAACTTAACCCGGACCTAGGTGGCTGGATATTCAAAGCCAAAACAGATCCGCGTTAAGCGAAAACTTAACCCGGACCTAGGTGGCTGGATATTCAAAGCCAAAACAGATCCGCGTTAAGCGAAAACTTAACCCGGACCTAGGTGGCTGGATATTCAAAGCCAAAACAGATCCGAGTTAAGCGAAAACTTAACCCAGATCTAGGTGGCTGGATATTCAAAGCCAAAACAGATCCGAGTTAAGCAAAAACTTAACCCAGATCTAGGTGGCTGGATATTCAAAGCCAAAACAGATCCGAGTTAAGCGAAAACTTAACCCGGACCTAGGTGGCTGGATATTCAAAGCCAAAACAGATCCGAGTTAAGCGAAAACTTAACCCGGACCTAGGTGGCTGGATATTCAAAGCCAAAACAGATCCGAGTTAAGCGAAAACCTAACCCAGATCTAGGTGGCTGGATATTCAAAGCCAAAAGTAGATTCGAGTCAAGCGAAAGCTTAACCCGGACCTATGTGGCTAGACATTCAAAGAACAGCTAGCAAAGTTTAAGATAGATCAACTCGGATATAGGCTCGAACCCTAAATTAAGTCGAGTTAAGTAGAGCACTATAAAAACTTCCAAGCGAATAACAAATTACTCGTTTGCAAGTTTCGGGGACTAATGTATATATAATAGCATATGGAGAATCAGTCTAAACCCCGGGAAGCAACAATTACCTCGTTCATCTTGTTGCTATCCAGAATGATCTTGGCAGCTTGATCCAAACGGCTGCTGATGTCGGAAAGTTGAAACGGCTGACTGTTTGGATTGCCTTCAAGCTGATCAGCAGCATTCCAGTTATGAGCATATTCCACCAGCGAGCCGAGGCTGTTCCCACTGGCCGTCCGAGTAAGGACTTTACCCCGGACATGCTGTGTAATTACCGAGGCAGCAGGGCTCGTATGAAGAGCAAGCGTACCGTGGCGGAGTAGTAGAGGCTTTGGCGGGAGCAATCCCTTTACGCAGCACGTCGGCGATACTCGGCTGAGAAGAGCCGGCCAAACCTTTTTGGGAAGTGGGAGCCTTGGTGGCAACAGTTTTTCTTACTGTAGAGGAGGCACCAGCAGAAGCCGATACCTCGGCAATGGGAACAGTGCCTTTAGAAGCAGGAGGGATCACGGTAGCGAGGCGGGGTAATGCGACCACATTGCGGCTGGGGTTCTGATGGGAGCTAAAGAGGTAGAAAGAGGCTCGGTGGATATGCTCGGATTCAATGGAGGGGCAACGGGTTCGGTATAAATCTCGGAGGCAGTATCAGTAGCAGTGTGAGGGTGACATATGTGGAGCTGGAGGAGGCGTATACGAGCAGGACTAGGAATCCTAGTATCTTCAGCAGGCGGAGGAGGCTGCCGAATCGGGGCTAGTCATGCTAGGACCGCCGGGCTTAAGCGGAAGCGAACCTTTGTGAAAATAAGAAAGAAAAAAGGGTGTCAGAATGAAAAACAGAAATAGGGAAACAAGAAATACGAGCAAAACGAACTTACCCTGTGAGCCCAGGCATGGTCTTGCGCTGGGAGGTTGAGCAGACTTCTTCATTCGTTTCTTGGGGCGCCTCGAAGCACTAGCAGGGCCCACGTTTCCCGAGGTAGCTGGGGCGGGATGCAATAGGCTCGGCGTCATGAACCTGACCGGCGGATTAGCTGGGAAAGTAGAAGCGGAAATGCATAAGAAATAGGCATTGCGGCAACTACCTCAAGAGCTTGGACCTTGTCGAATCACCTTCCTCCTCATGGACGAAGTCTTGCCACGGCCTTGAGCCGTGGCGGGATCCGACTTAGGGACGAATTCTTGAGTCCGGCTCCCCAACGTCAGGTATTCGATCCATGATCGAGGAAGCGACAAAACCTCGGCGTCCTCGTCCTTTTGCTCTGCGAACCTCTGTGAGGCGAAAAAGAAGTGAAAAAGTAGGAAGGTTAGGGAAAACAGCTATGAAAACAATAGAAAATCAAAGCATTGATGGTTAAACTTACTGCGGGAGGAGGGCGGCCATGAGTAAACAGTTTCAATCCCAGGTCCAATCTTGAGCATCTCCGTCTTAAATATAGCTCGGGCCGCTTGAAGACAAGGTAGTTGTCGATTCGACGGTCGAGACTTGGTTGGGATCAAGTGGACCACTCATGTAGCAAAGTTTGTGCGTCCTTTTCTGGAATGGGCAAATTCGGCTGCTGATGAAGGTAGCCATCAAGTCCTCGCCGCGTAACCCGTCCCGGATAAGTTCTTTGAGCCGAGTCTCGAAAAGCTCGGCCAAGACGTGGCTCCTCCTCGGATTGTAAGTCCAATTCACCTTGGAAGGCGGACCAATGGAGAAGGCGGGGCGAATCTTGTCTTCTTCCTCTGTTCTTGGCGTAAAGAAGGATTTGTGCCACTTCTTGCGACTCTAACCCGGTGACACGAGGAAATACAGACTTCCTCTGAGGTGTAATGGACGCCGCCCCGCACTGAGTAAGCAGTTTCTCGGAAGGGTGCAGAGACTTGTCAGGGACTACATTAGAACGGATCTGGAAGAACTTCGCCCAGACGTGCACGGACGGCCATAGGCCGAAGTATCCCTCCGAGGCGGAGATGAATGCGAGAAGAAGCGATGGCGTTCGAGAAGATGATCGGTGAAGGCGAAGTAGTCGAAACTCTCTTGCAAAATCGCTAAGAGGAGACCCGAAGCCGCGCGAGAAATGTGACATAAAAACTACATACTCGCCCTCCCTAATTTCCGGAGATAACTCGTTGCCGGGTAAACGACAAGAGACCTCGGCGGGAATCCTCCGGGTTCGGATGAGCCACTCGATCTCCGCCGGATGGCGAGGAGGCGCCACGAGCCCGCTCAGGCCGAGCCAGCATCATCATCCTCTACCGTGGCACCGCTAAAGGAACTAGACATGATTTCGCGGAGATCGCCGGAGGAACAACTTCATGGCGGAGAAAACTTAGAGCTACGAGGCCCGTCGCAATTCTACATAAAAGCAGCGGCGAACGATGACCGCATGGCCTTTAACAAAGAGGAAGCGAAGAGATCTAGAGGAAAGCCTAAGCGGCAAGACCGAAAAGAACTCACCGGCGACAACGCCGTAACAAAGTGGCGGCGGACGAGCAGGCGGAGCAGCGGTGGAGTCCTCTCGTCCGAGAACCGATTGAGCGTCTGGCGGTGGAACCACGAATGAGCGCAAAAGCGAGGAATAAGAAAGTGTGGCGGCGAGAAGGGAAAAGAAACTCCCGGCGCGCTCTCTTTATAACCTAGCCGCAAGCAAGGTAGTGGGATCGTGGGTGTGGCAGTTGGCAGCGCGGATCGTGTGCGCAGCACGACCACACGTCGCTGAGCGGAACCGCACCAAAGGCCACACGATTGACCAAGGAGCTCACGATCCCCAGCGAAGCGGCCTGCGGCGTCAAGCAACAGCCGACGGTAGGCGATAGCGTAACTTGTCGATGGCGCGTAGAGGAACAAAAACTAGAGAAACAATGATGAGGATGACCACGTGGGACGAGGCGTGCACTACTAAATCGGTGTTATCACCACGACAAGGTAACTCGGAAACAATACATAACGAGTGTCGTGAAACTGATACGACCCGGCCGAGGTTGTCGGTGGGGCCATACCATCTTCGGGGACTAATGTTGGGGAGGTAACCCCGGATAGGGTAAAGACGGGGAAAGACGAAAGGGTGTTCCCTGTTTAGTTTTCGAGTTACAGTCTGAGTCGGCCGAATCCTGTAGAGGTCGGCCAAGATAGGAAAGGGCAGGACCCTTATAGTAATGGCAAGGCATTACCCGGCGGGATCTGCGTAAAGTCGGCCGGGTTAGCCAAGTAATCTTGATGCGGTGAAGGACAAGCGAGATTCTGTGAGGCAGGGCTGAATGATCTGGCTTGCAGGAGAAGGAGAAGCCTAAAGTCAAACTCTAGTAGCGAGCTAGGGAGAATCTGGCGAAGCCAAGCACTAGGGACAAAGCGCAGAGCGACATAGAGGCAGAAGGAGGTCACGGAGGTGGCAGTCCTGGCCGAGGCACAGGAGGCCCTCTGGAACCTTGCCGTCATTAGGGAGCGACAGGAAAGGGGCACCGAACTACTATATTGGGACAAGCATATTCCTCGAATATGCTTGCCACATCAGCCCTAAAGGAACCCAAGGCTCTCCTTTATAAGGGCAGGCTTGGACCCTAAGGAGGGGATCGACTCATTCTTGGTACCGTTAGGCTGGTAAAGTTCTCTCTTTCCCCTTGTATACAGCTCAAGGAGCACTTGTAACCCAAGGAAGGAGAAATACAGATCTTTGCGTTAGCTTTCTGTGTGTAGAATCCACTACATCTTCCCTCCCCAGATCCCACTAGCATCCATTGGCCCCAAACTTTAGCCTACCCATGGCATCTGCCGTGCCACCACCACGACACTGTACCACCAAATCCGAGTCGCCAAAGCATATGATCCAACGTATCCCAATCTCTTTTGCTACCTTGAGACCATGCACAAGTGCTTCATACTCTACGACATTATTTGATGCCGCAAAATGGATTTGGAGCACATATTTCAGCTGGTCCTTCTTTGGCGAGGTAAGCACAACTCCGGCGCCTAGCCCGGTTTTTGTTTTTGACCCGTCAAAGTGCATCCTCCAGTAGTTCGGATCTGGTGGCGGTGGTTAAATATTGTACCTCGGCCCAATCTACAAAAAGTCCGCCACACACGAGACTTGATTGCTTCTCTTCTGTCATATTGTGGCGCATAAGGAGCTAGTTCAATTGCCCATTTTGCGATTCGACCACTCGCATCCTTGTTACCCATTATCTCGGATATGGGAGCCTCACATATTACTTTGATGTGGTGCTCCTCAAAGTAATGCTTTAACTTCTTTGCCGCCATATAGACACCATATGCCACCTTTTGAAAGTGCGGGTAGTTACATTTTGAGGCGGATAATACCTCGCTCAAGTAATACCGGCCTCTGCACCGACTTACCCTCTTCATCGCTCTACTACAATCACTACACTTACAACTCGGTTGGTTGCGGCTATGTAGAGCAACATTGGCTCCTTTGATAGTGGAGAGGCTAACACCGTGCGATGGCCAACATCTTTTTTAAGTGGGCAAAGGCTTCATCGGCCTGTGGCGTCCAAACGAACTTATCTGACTTTTTCATGAGTTGGTAGAGAGGCAATGCCTTTTCTCCCAACCGACATACAAACCGACTCAACGATGCTAGGCACCCAGTGAACTTCTGGACATCATTAAGACACTTCGGCAGCTCCATTCGTTCAATGGCCCGGATCTTAGTTGGATTAACTTCGATACCTCGGCTGGAGACGAGAAATCCAAGTAATTTTCCAACCGGGAAACCGAAGGTACATTTTTCCGGGTTAAGCTTCATTCGGAACCTTCTCAAGTTCGCGAATGTCTGCCTGATGTCGTCAAGGAGTGTTTTGCTTTCCTTGGTCTTGATAACCACATCATCCACATATACGTGTACATTTTGACCTATTTGGTCGTGCAAACATTTTTGCATACATCTTTGGTACGTTGCACCTGCATTACGTAAACCAAACGGCATAGTGCGATAGCAATAAGCCCCGTACGGGGTGATAAATGCGGTCTTTATTTGATCATCCGGATTCAGAGGTATCTGGTGGAAACCAGAATATGCATCAATGAATGACAACAGTTCACATCCCGCGGTTGAGTCTATGACCTGATCTATCCTCGGCAGTGGAAATGGATCTTTTGGACACGCCTTGTTCAGGTTCGTGTAATCGATACACATACGCCAAACTACTGCCATGTTCGGATCATCCTTCTTCTTTTCTACCAGCACCGGATTAGAGAGCCAATCCGGATACAATACTTCCATGATAAATCCTACTGCTAGCAACCGAGCTATCTCGTCTCCAATGACTTTTCTCCTATCCTCGGCGAAGCAGCGGAGAGGTTGCTTCACCGGCCTTGCTCCGGGTCTTACGTTCAAAGAGTGCTCGACCAACTCCCTCGGAACACCTTGCAAGTCCTGTGTAGACCAAGCAAAAATATCCCGATTCTCACGGAGGAAGTTGACGAGCTCGCTTTCCTATTTATCATTCAACCCGGCACCAATTGTTACAGTGCGCTCTGGGAACATATCATCAACATGCACTTTCTTAGTATCCTTTGCAGCCTGGAACGAAATGCTACCATGCGGGTTCTTCAGCGCTGGCATATACTGCTGCGCGGACTGAGCTAATGCCGCCACCTCTTGGATTTTTCTTTTCTCTTGCGCAATCACGAGTGACTCGGCTAGGTTAGACCCAACTGAGGCACACTCAATGGAACGTCGGAAATCTCCTGCAATGGTAATCACTCCATTTGGCCCAGGCAACTTCATCTTCAGATAACAGATGTGGCAACTTGCCATGAACTTGTTCAATGCTGGCCTTCCGAGTAACGCGTGATACGCACTTTCCAAGTTCCTCAAAGTCCAGATTCTCAGTTCGGCAATTATCTCTCGTGCCGAACAATATGTCGACCCGGACTTTTCCTATGGGCTCACAAGAAATGCCTGGTACAATACCATGGAAAGTTTTCCTTGTAGCCTGGAGCATGTTCTCCGAGATACCCAACTTGCGCATTGTATCCGCATACATAATGTTGATGCTACTACCATTGTCAATCAGTACCTTGGAGAACCTCACATTGATGTTAGGCCCAATGAATGTTGGGTCCAACACTAACGCATACGAACCAGGGCTTGGCATAAGCTTGGGATGATCCTTTATGCTCCAGGTGATTTCCTGGTCCGACCAAGGCATGTACCTCGTCACTGCCGGCATCACTGCATTCACCTCCATATGCCTACGCTGCAGGCTTTTTCCGATTTCTCTGGTGAACACACAATAGCTCTGATGATGCTCCCTGTACTCATTTCTCCCCTCATTTCTGGGGTTCCTCTGATCCGGCTCATGTTGGTTTTCCACTTGATGCACCGCATCCCTTCTCTCAATGTTATCATACCTCAGCGGAGGGGGAGGCAACATTAGCTGTTGCGTGATCGCTCCGGAGAGCAGTTGCTGCGGGGGTAACTCCTGCCGAGGCTGATCATTCCGGGGTACCTGAGCATTCCCCGAATCACCTTGTTCAATCTTGCGCATCCACTCACATTGCCTCGTCGTATGACCCGCTGGATTATTCGGATTTGGTGTGTGAAACTTACACGGCTGGTCCAACATCGACTCATAGGTATACCTCGGACGGTCTTTCTTTTCTTGCCACTGTCTCTTTTGCTCCGGCGTCCATGTTTTCTTGCCATCATTTCTTGGAGTCCATTGCCCTCCAGTTTTCTGGCGCTGATTTCTCCCTGCTCCGGGTTGATCTTGATTCACAGCCGCAACTTGTTGCGAACCGTAGTGATGATCCGGTCTATCATCTCTTCTTTTTTCCTTTGTAGTCATTCCTCCGAGATGACCCGGCTCCATCCCTCTGATAGTACTCCTCGTTCGACTTGTTTGATGCGAGCCTAGATTGAGTCGGATCACCCAAAGCATACGAATCGGCAATCCAGATCATCTCTGCCAACGTAATTGGCATTTTCCTTTGCAACTTCATCCACAGCTCGCTTCCATATCTGCACCCTTGCACAAACCACGCTATGGCATGTGACTCTATGACACCCTCACACGAGTTTCTCACGGTACACCACCGGGTCAAGAATTCACGGTCTGTCTCATTAGGTCTTTGCTTGCACATAGCTAGGGTCTGCGGCCTATTTGGCCTCGGATATGTACTTGAGAAATTGCTGATAAACATTTCCTCAAAATCTATCTAGAAGTTGATGCTTCCGGGTGGCAAATTGTTCAGCCATACTCTTGCCGGCCCTTCCAACATCTGGGGTACGTATCGTACAACCCATCTCAAGTTGCCAGTGGCAATTTTCACAGCCGTAGCATAGTTTATCAGCCAATCCTCCGGCTTGGTACTGCCGTCGTACGTCTTCGTGCCCCTGGGAAGCTGGAAGTTGGGTACCGGTGGCTCCTTCATGATCCGGGGTCCAAAGCACGCTAGACCTGGTGGACCTTGACATTCGATCTGTTCCGACCTATACAGGCGATCCAGTTTCAACCTGGCATCATCCGGCATCAAATCCCTGCTTCCCAATCTTGACCCTATCACATGATAGTCCGGTCTTGGGTACCCCGTGTTCACCATCTCCGAATCACCGTCGTTGTACCGGTTTTGCTCTTGTGGCGCACCTCTCTGTTGCATACCTCGGCCCACACTTTGCTCTTGCCTTGGTATATTCTGTTGCTGCGGTTGTCCTGCTCCTGCCGAGTTTCGCTGTCCGGCATTACCGTTGGCAGCGTTCCCTTGACCGGCATTGCCTTCGTCGTGGTTACCTTGGCCAGCTTCACCTCGGCTCACACTTCGTCGATCATCATTTTTCTGTGCTTCTTTTCCTTTTCCTGCCCGCCGGGTAAATGCAGAGACGATCTGTTTGTTCCGTCTGGCCGAGGTTACTACCTCTTCTCTCCTTGGACCACCATGAGGAGATGATGCGGCTCCAGCGGATTTCTCCGGGTTACCCATCGCCGAATGGACGATTTTGGAAGCTCCAACTCTCTCCGGGTTAGCTCTAAGTAGCTCTTCATTCTGTCTATTCGTGATCCGAACTAGCTCGTTAACCCTATCTTGTTGTCTTTGACGGGCTTCACCCGTCAGACCCTCTAACTCGGATGCAGCCGCATCCGCTGCTCTGAGGTTCTTCGCCTGGGTACTATACTTTGGCAGCCCCATGGACAAACAGTTTTCCGATTCCTCGGCTCCATTATCACCTTCTCTGTTCATCTCACTCATGAGATTTCTCCCTTTTACTTTTACCGTATCAACTTTGTTTGCTTTTGCGTAATCACGCAGCGTCATGTTCAACGACTGCTGAGCCGCAGCTATTTTCTTTGCGCCCTCTAGTATCTTTTGCCTAGTTTCCTCCAGCTCGGCCTACGCCCGAGTCGGATCTACTGCTGCTACTACAGGGTTTGTCAAGCTATCCATCGCCTCTCTCAGCACATTTTCCGGCCTCTCTAGTGGAGGACCTCTGGCTTTCCTTGGTGCCTTAGGCGTTACCTCCGGATCTGGCACCGGATCCTTGTTTGCGCCCGCACCAGGCGCGGTCATGATCACCTCTGCATGGTCCGGAGAGCGAGCGATACGCGCCCCGCGAGCCACAGTGAGGGTTGGTTCCCCTGCTTCAACGACGTGGCGCGGACGAGCGCACGTTACGTCCACATCAACATAGACCTTGTGCGCGCCGAGCTTGACGAAGAGGCCGTTGCGCGGAAGTGGGCGCGTGCCGAAGCAGCCTGCGTTGTCGCTGGCGAAGTCTAGCGCTCCAAAGCACTGAACGAGCCCGGAGACGATGCGTTCGCCGGTGGCAATGAAGTTTCTCGTCCGGATCTTGACCCCTGCTAGCGCTGCTAGCCCCACGGTGGGCGCCAACTGTCGTGGTGGTGTCACGGCAGATGCCATGGATAGGCTAAAGGTGGGGACTGATACATGCTAGGGGAATCTAGGGAGGGATAGTGAAGTGATTCTCCACACAGAAGTTTGTATTGCTTTGCTTCCAAGATTACAAGTGCTCCTTGAGTTGTATTGGCGAGAGGAGGAAGAAGGAGCTCTCTTACTCTCACCCACAGTTCACACCTAAAACCTTAGCCAAATCAGAATAGAAGAAAACCCAACCCCTTCTACTGAAACCCTAGCCTCCCTTATATAGAGGGGGCTCGGTCTCTGCCTAGGGCATACGTGGAGGGAATATGCCTCCTCTCAAAGTGGTAAGCCGACCGGGGTGCTTTTCCCCCGCGTCACACATGCTTTAGCTACGTGAGCCTCTGCAGAGCCCGTGTCAGCCGACATGGGCGTCGTCACCCTTGTCGGCCATGACCCGGTGGTCCTGCCCTTGTCTGCTTCGCTCATGCAGTGCGTACCGGGCCTTCTTTTTGACCAGCGAGATTCCTTCCTTCTCCCAGAAGCTAAACGGGACCCGGATCATAGTAGATCCGGCTATACCTGTTCCTGGATTCAAGTTAGACAAGCACTTTCGACTTACTCCTTAAGTCGGCTGAGACAATGTTAGGCGACCCCCTGGTCCGGGTTACTCCGTGATCCGGCCTGCCTTGAGGTGACTCGGCCAGCATCCGCTTTGACCTTGCCGAACCTCGGCTAACTCGGCCTTTATACCCTGGAGAGACCCTACCCGGGGGTATCCCCCCAACAAGTTTATTAAGTGCAAGAAAGTAAAGTGTGCCATCAAGTTCGTGAGAGCTTTAATCACTAATTTTCACATAACAAGTTTAATTTGGGAGGTAGATAAAACAAGAATTTCCTTGGAATAGCAATAATGCTACTAGGTAGGTATGGTGGACACAAATGGCAAAGGTTTTGGTTTAAAGGAGGTGGATGCACGAGAAGAATACCCTCTCAGTACAGGTTTTTGGCTAGCAAGGCTGGGTAGCAAGTATAAGAGTTGAAGGAAACAACCAAACATACAAGTGATAAAAACAAACAAGCAATCTTCCTTGGAAGCACAAAAGATCTTAACTAGAGAATACTAAACTTATGAGCAAATCAAGAAAGAAAGGTGATGAAATTATTTTTTCTCTAGAGTACTTCTATCTTTTTCATTCAACTCTCAAAAATAGTGTGCTACTGACCGAGCCAGGTTTTCCAGAACCAACTAAATGAACTCAATGATCCCAAAGTGATACCAATACTAACAACAAGATCAATCATATAACCATGAATGGAAAACTAATATAAGTTATGCAAAAGAGTGAATGATATAACTTATCATTAATAATCCATAACGGAAACTCACACCAAGGGATACATATCTAACGAGAGAGGGGACACTTCCAGAATGCAAACCATCCTACATAATAACTCCTCTATTCATGATATGACTCTACTAATAAGGTAAAAAGATAGAAGATAGTGATGTGATACCGCGGCACTCCCCAAAGCTTGGAACAAACCAAGGGGATGCCAAACCTGATGACGAATTACTCCTTTGGTGGTGGTGGTATTATGTTCTTAGTTGACGTGAGGAAATCTTCCAGCATCTTACGAAGCCTATCATTCTCCCATTGAAGCATGTCCACCTTCCTCTTCAAGTCTCGGTACTTATCGCAGAATTCTTTAGTGACTCATAGGGCTTCCGTTGATGCAGGGCAAGTGACTGAAGGTACCAGCCCCTGCTTGGGGTCTTGAAGATCCTCCTCCATAGGCTCCTTCCCTTTATCGTTGGCGGACACCATGGTGCTTCAAAGCTTTCAAAGAGTATGTCCTGGCAGAGACAGATCAAAATGAAAACACAACTAAAACACGATATACAAACCTCGGGGGATCCGGGGGGGTTATATATTACGAAGTTTCATAACAAGAGGAAGGTACTGGGTGAAAATGAGTCGGAGGCGGAGTCCAGGGTGGACTCACCACCTGGTGGCGCGGCCAGGGGAGGGCCCGCGCCACAGGGTGGTGTGAGCCACCCTGGCTTCATTTCCATCTCTTTTTCGCTTCGTAGCTTCCCTTGTTGACTAAAAACTGCAAAAGTATAGTTGGATTGTATTTTTGCGGAACTTTTCTTACCAGAACTGTTACCTATTTGAAAACGGACTCTGCAGGTCTCTGAATTTGGTATCTAGTAGATTCTTCCGGAGTCACCACTTGAATAACATCAATATCTTCATCTCCATACCCTTATTACTTGAATCATAAAACCCTTCTCTTCCTTATTACACCATTATCTCCACTTCCTGAAAATTTCTTTCACACAAAATTTCACACAGTTCTCATTAGCAACATTAGTATAAGTGAAGTGATAAAACCTTTTGAGTCCAACTTCAACTAAAAACCATTAAAACATAAGTTACTGTGTCAACTCCTTCCGGAAACCCAAAAAGAATTCAAAAAGAAATCGAATAAAGAAGCAAATGCAAGTTTGGCAAAATCTGTCAAAACAGACCAGCAGGTAAAGATCAATTTTTTATAAAATCTTCTGTTGCTCAAATCAAAAAGTGCAAAACTAAAGAAAGTTAAATAACAACCTGGGTCAGAAGCACAAAAAATTACAGCTCAATCCGACATACAGAGATCTCTCACAAATTTTTACAGTGAAGCACAAAAATCTGTTTCGGGACATCAACTTCCCCAAATATTACTTCTCTCTCATTAGAGGTTGATCTTGACACAAAAACCAAACAAAATGGATAAGGAGCGGTTATTACCGAAGTAATAACTTCCAAGACTCAAAGAAACAAAAACAAACTGAAAGCAAAAACAAATTGGGTTGTCTCCCAAAAAGCTCTTTCTTTAAAGCCATTAAGATGGGCATTATAATTTTGAAGAAACTCTCATAGGGATATGAATTGAAGTGAAAGAGAGCATTAAGAAGCAAAAACACACACACACATTTAAGTCTAACCCACTTCCCATGCAAGGGAATTTTGTAAACAAACAAGTTGTTGAAACCAGAGGCAACTTGCATAAGAAGGCAAAAGAAGTGCATCATAAAAACTTTCAGCATAAAACGAGGAAACTTGATATTATTGAGATGCATAAGAACACTTTTTCCTCTTTCATAGTAACTTTCTGTATCATGCATAAACTTAACAATATAGATATCACAAGGACCATCATAGCAATGATCACTTATTCTAACAGAAAACACAGGAATACTAGCTCTCATAACACTACTATGTGAAACAATATTAGAGGTATCCTTGCAAAGGATAGTGTGTCCCTCTTTTTCATATTTAGTGACAAAGTCTTTCACACTTGCTATTATAGGTTCATCAACCATTTGTTTATCAGGTTCAACAGCTTTATTTGTACTTTCATTAACCATACTAGCTATCATAGAATGTTCCTTTACCTTAACTGGAAAAGGCATTTTCTCAATATAAGGTTCAGGTAAAACATGATTAGCAGTATAAACTTCAGTATTTCTTGCAGGAACACTCTTAGCAATATCTTTATAAGGTTCATGATACTTATTCCACTTCTTTTTAGGCACTTCAATGTAGGAAGCAAAAGCCTTAAAATAAGAAGCAATAGCTTGAGAGTCTAGACCATAAGCATTTTTAATATTTTGAAAGTCATCAGTTCCCATAAAAGATTCAATGCATTCATAATCATAATTTATACCTGACTTTCTACCTTTGTCATTCTCCCAAGCTTCAGCACTATCTTGAATATGGTCCAGAAGATCCCATTTAGCTTCTTCTTCCATGCGAGTGAATGATCCAGCACAAGAAGCATCCAATAAATCTTTATCATTTAGAGGGAGCCTTGCATAAAAGTTGTTGATAATAATATTGTTGGGGAGCTCATGAATGGGACATTTGAGCATTAGTAACTTCAATCTCCCCCAAGCTTTAGCTGTACTCTCTCCATCAAGAGGCCAAAAGTTGTATATTTGATTCCGATCTTTATGAATCTCACTAGGAGGATACAACTTTGAATAAAAGAGAGGCACTATTTCCTCCCATTCCAGAGCTTGACCATTCTTCAGCAGATTATACCATTCCTCAGCTCTTCCTTTTAGTGATAATGAGAATAACTTCTTCTTAACTTGATCTGTAGTAATACCTGCACACTTGAACAACCCGCATAATTCGTGTATAAAGAGTAAATGATCACCGGGATGGACAGTTCCATCCCCAACATAATAGTTATCCATAACACGATCAATAATTCTTGTAGGTATTTTGAAAACATCATTCTCAGCAGGTGGTGGCTTATCTACTACCTTAGCAGTGGTAGTAGCATTACCAAATAAGAAACTTAGCGAATTGTCCATAACGAAAATAAAGCAACTAACAGAAGTAAACAATACTCACAGTAGAAGTTTCCTTTACCAGTTCCACTTTCCAATAGCGCTTCACTCCCCGGCAACGGTGCCAGAAAATAGTCTTGATGACCCACAAGTATAGGGGGTGTATCGCAGTATTTTCGATAAGTAAGTGTGTCGAACCCAACGAGGAGCAGAAGGTGTTGGCTAGTGGTATGGATCAGGAATTCTTTGCAAATACTTAGCAAACAGATTTTTAGGGGTTTTCGATAAAGCAAGTACACAAAGTACGAGTAAATAAAAGACAGTAGGAATAAATGCAGCAAGTGGCCCAATCCTTTATGCAGCAAAGGACAAGCCGGTTGTATTACTTAAGATGACCAACGTTCTCGAGGACACATGGGAAGACTGTCAAGTGCTTTTGCTTCATATAGTTGATTAATCTTCTCTAGCTTGCTAAGTGTTGTGTGGGTGAACCTGTGCTAATGTACCGCCCCATCTAAGACTAATACATACATGTGATTATACCCCTTGCAAACATCCATAAGTACAAGAAAGTAATTAAGGTAGAAACCTAACCACAGCTTTAAACTCTAAGACCCTTACGTCCCTTGTGCAATGGTTTCCTAACAGGGGTTCAGGTTTCTGTCACTCCGGCAACCCCTACGATTAGTAGCCAAATACACAATGCATTCCCCTAGGCCCATATAGGTGAAGTGTCATGTAGTCGACGTTCACATGACACCACTAGACGAAGTACACCACAACTTAAATATCAAACTATTGAATCTTTCTCAACACAACTCCACTACTAACAACATGACTTCTCCCATGTCCTCAAGAACAAAACGAACTACTCACAAGACATCATATGGATCATGATCAGAGATGGAATAATGATGTATAACAATCTGAACATAAACAATAATTCAATGGTTCACTCAATAGCATCAACTACAAAGAGTAATCAACACCGGGAAAGTTTCCCCTATGAACTATAGCAAGATTCAACCCAATTGTTACAACAATAATGTGATGGTGATGAGGGTGCTGATGGTGATGATGGTGGTGATGATGATGATGATCCCAATGAAGTCCAGCTTGATGGTGGTGTTGATGGCGACGATCTCCCCTCTCCGGGAAGGAATTCCCCCGATAGAAATCTGTCTGCTGGAGAGATCTTTCTCTCTCGGTGTTTTCCGCCCCGTAGAGGCGGCGGAATCTTTCTGTGGTCGCTCCCCGAGTCTTAGGGTTTCGGGAGGATGATATACGCCAGAGGGGAGAGGCTGGAGTGGGCCAGGGTGGCCACACCACCTCCTAGCGCGACCTAGGGCTGCCCGCGCCAGGGGGTGGTGTGGGCCCCCTGTGGCCCATCTCCACTCCATCTTCTAGCATCCTTAGTCTTTTGGAAAAATAGGATTTTCCATATATTTTCCCGTATTTTCTGATCTTCGTGAATTTTGCCTCCAAACAACACCTTTTCCATCAGAATCCTGACTGCAGCGGTCCATGCTCCGAAAGTCATCAACCATGCAAAAATAGATGAAATAACATAAGTATCACCTCTCAATACGAAATATATCAATGAATAATAGTGAATTATAGTGATGCAAAATGGACGTATCAGATATTCATCTAGTTGCATCTCTAGTGAACTTTACTTTGTGCAAAGCTTAAAATTGCAAGAAAAGATTAACAATTGGTAGTCTCCTATTCACCCCCCTCTAGTCGACCAAAGTTGGGCCTTTCAAAGGTTAATGTGAACAAAATATGGAGTATATGCTTGACAAAGTATAAGTTGGCAATCTCATGTCCCTTGAAGACGAGGTCCGCTCCTCATGCTACTCAAGTTTAGTTACCGGTAAGTTCTTGTCATAGTAGGTACATGTGTATCATAGAGAATCGCCAACGGGGTATCCCTTTCACATGATACAGGAGCTATCCCATAATGAAAATGACAAGGCAAGCAGACAATGAGCATCTTAGCAATCTTATTATTTACCATGGGAAAATGGTGCTTTTTTCTCTCTTTCCTCTTTTCTCATCTTTTTTATTTTTTCTCAATCTCTATCTCTTTTTTATAAGAAGAATGCTTCATAGATTGCTCACTATGGTGATGCTGCAAGTTTCCACCATGATTAGGCATGGCTTAGGCTAGCGACCTAGGCGTTTCTCTATAACACATACATAACTCCATGGACTTACAAGCTCCCCTTTCATTTCACACTGATGACATCCATAAACAAAAGATCATGATATCAACTGGGTATAATATACAAGTGCAATGTTGAAAGCGCTCCCCATGACATCATGGTTCTGCTAATCCCAACGTATAAGTGCAAGCATATACACATAGATGACACAACGGTTCAAGTTTATTAGGGGCAAGAAAAGTAAAGTGTGCCATCAAGTTCGTGAGAGATTTAATCACTAATTTTCACATAACAAGTTTAATTCGGAAGGTAGATAAAAACATGAATATACTTGGAATATCAAATGCTAATAGGTAGGTATGGTGGACTCTTTGGAATAACTTGGTTTTATTTAGATTTGGATGCATGAGTGGAACTCATACTTGGTATGGAGGCTAGCAAAAGACTGGGGGCGACCAACTAAGAGAGCAATAATGGCCATAATCATGCAAAGTGACAAAACATCATTAATTAAAGCATAAAGTGATATTACAAGACGAAAACTAAATGATCATAGAGGCTATGGTGACTTGGTATAGTCTTAACATGGTGTGAGAATGTGCCAAGTCAACCCAAATAAAGCATTAAAGGAGAATACCACAATATTATGCTTTAATATGTTAAAACAACGCATGATTCTTTCAAGGCACATTTAGCAATCTCAATTGTTTATAACATGTCATGCTATAGCAATAATCACTAAGCATAAAGCCAAAACAATATCAAGCATGACATGATAAAGTCTAAGTCACAGTCAAAAAACAAGCTCCTTTTTACCACTTAAGCATGAACTTTCCTACTCCTTTCTAATCCAAATCAACTTTATTTGAAACAACTCACAAAGATAATAATAAATAAAGATCAGTGAGCTTGTCTCACAAATCCACAAAGAAGAACAAAAAATTTCTAAGCTAAAAGCACAAGAAAACTAAGGCTAAACACAGTGCTAGCAAAAGAGAACACTCACAAAACAATACGAATGAAAACTAGAGTGTTCTAGGCAATGAATAACAGGGTGTGTCTCTCTCCAAAAGAAGTGTGTTGGGATCCAACCAACTTATTTAAGCAAACCAAACAAAATAAAACTAAAAAAAAGACAATCCAAGAACAACACAACAATGTATGAATCAATAAAAATGAAGTGTTTGGAAGAAAACCTGAGATTTTTATTGATAAAGAAGGGGATGCCTTGGGCATCCCCAAGCTTTGACGCTTGTACTTCTTGAATATTTCTTGGGGTGACACGGGGTGGCATCCCCAAGCTTGAGATTTTGTCCATTTTTCATCTCATTACATCATTCTTTCCCTACAACTGAAAATTTCCTTCATACAAAACTTCACACAATCTTCATTAGCAACATTAGTGCATTCAAAAGATAATAAATCTTTGGGGTTTAGTTTTAAAACAACAAAACTTTCATTAAGAACACAATCTACTGTAGCAATTCCCTCAAAAAGCTCAATTCACCAAAAAGAACCCAAAAAGAAATCGATAAAGAGGCAAATGCAAATAATGGCAGAAATCTGTCAAAAAAGACCAGCAGGTGAAAAATGATTTTTTCGAAGACCTTTTGTTGCTAAAATCAAAAAGTGTTGAACTAACAAAAGTTAGCTAACAACCTGGGGGATTTATTCAGAAAATTACAGCTCAACGACATACAGAGATTTTTCAGGAATTTTTATAGTGAAGCACAAAAATCTGTTTCAGGACAACACTTCCCCAAATCTTACTTCCCTCTCATTAGAGGTTATTCTTGGTACAAAAATCAAAATAAAAAAAGGATAAGGAGAGGTTATTACAGAAGTAATAACTTCAAGACTCAAGAAAACTATTGGGTTATCTCTCAAGAAGTACTTTTCTTTAACGCCTTTAAGTTAGGCATGATAGTTTGAGAAGATGCTCACATAAGAAATATGAAGTAAAAGAGAGCATAAAGAAGCAAATTCAAAGCACGTTTAATTCTAACCCACTTCCTATGCATAGTAATCTTGTAAAGAAACAAGCCATTAAAGCACAAAGCAGCAAGCATAGTAAAGCAAAACAAGTGCAACTTCAAGACTTTCAACATAAAGAGGGGAAACTTAATATTATTGAGATGCATAAAACCAAGTTTCCCTCTCTCATAATAACTTTCAGTAGCATCATGAATAAAATTAACAATATAACTATCACATAAAAGATTCTTATCATGAGCCACATGCATAAAAGAATTAATAGTCTCCACATAAACATAGTCATTCTTATTAATTGTAGTGGGAGCAAATTCAGCAAAATAGCTATCATTATTATTCTCATCACCATAATCATCAAATATAGGAGGCATATTGTAATCATAATTAATTTTCTCCTCAATAGTAGGTGGACTGAAAATATCATATTCATCATTGTAATCATCATATGTTGGAGGTATAGTATCATCAAAGTAAATTTTCTCCTCCGTGCTTGGGGGACTAAAAAGATCATTTTCATAAAAACTAGTTTCCCCGAGCTTAGACTTTTCCATAGCATTAGCAGTAATAGTGTTTAAAGAATTCATACAAATAACATTGCTATTATCACGCAAATAAAGTTCCATAGGTTTTTAAATTTTGTCTTCAAACACTTCATGTCCTAACTCAAGATAAATACTATAAAGTTCTATAATTTTTGTTGTTGTTTTCCATTAAGCCTAACTAGTGAAAATAAAAACAAGAAACAAAAAGATATAATTGCAGAATCTAAAGGAAATAACTTTGAGCACTCACACACCAGCAACAGTACTAGAAGATAGCTTAGTAGCCGATGTGAGTACCTTTTACCTTACCTCCACGGCAACAGCGCCAGAAAATAGCTTGATGTCTACGCACTTCTATTCTTTTAAACAGTTGTTGGGCCTCCAAGTGCAGAGGTTTGTAGAACATCAGCAAGTTTCCCTTAAGTGGATCACCCAAGGTTTATTGAACTCAGGGAGGAAGTGGTCAAATGTATCCCTCTCAAGCAACCCTGCAATCAAGATACAAGAAGTCTCTTGTTTCCCCAACACACCCAATACACTTGTCAGGTGTATAGGTGTGATACATTGCAAATGTATCTATAATTTTTGATGTTACATGCTTGGTTTTATCCACTTTCTTGTGTTTTGTCCACACTTTGGAGTACTTTTCATATGATTTCTTGGACTAACCTATTAACAAGAGCCACATGCATACCTACTGCTTTCTGCTGTTTTTGGTTCCAGGAAAGTCAGAAAATGAATATTATCGGAATTGGACGGGACAAAAGCCAAAGTGCCTATTTTTCCGGAAGTCATCATATGCCAGAATACAAGACGGAGAAGGGCTGGGGGCCGGCCACACCACCTGGCCGCGCGGCCAGGCCTAGCCCGTGCCAGGGGTTGGTCTGGCCGACCCCAGCACCCCCTCGGCCTCTTCTTCCGCCTATAAGATGCCCTCGGGATGAAAACCCTAAGTACCCGATCAAAATTCTACGAAAGAGTTTATAGCCACCGTCATCTCCATCCCTAGACCGGGAGGGATCTGAAGCTCTTCCCACCTCACGAGAGGGAATTCACCACAGGCCTTATTCATCATCATGCAAGCCTCCGGTGTGATGCATGAGTAGTTCATCCTTGGACTACATATCCATGTAGTAGCTAGATGGCTGGTTCTCCTCCTTTGTGCTTTCATGTCTAGATCTTGTGAGCTCCGTTCATGATCAAGATCATCTATTTGTAATTCTGCATGTTGTGTTTGCGGGGATCCGATGGATATTGAGATGCTATTTCAGATTGATTATTGATTTTATCATGTCTTTGTTATTTATGATCTTGCATGCTTTCCGTTGTTAGTAGCTATCTTGGCCAAGTAGATGCTAGCAACTCCAAGAGTTAGTATTTATGCTCGATGGTGGGTTCATGCCTCTGGTAATCTGGGGAAGTGACAGAAATCTCTAAGGTACTAGATGTGTTGTTGCTACTAGGGAGAAAACAACAATCTTTTGTTCATAGAACAATCGTATTGTTTACTTTACACGCAGTTCAGAAGCAATAATGTTGCTTGCAACTTAATCTGGAGGGGTTGGATGATAACTGAAGGTGGATTATTAGTCATAGATGAAGTTGGAGTGCGGTCTATGTATAATGTTGTAATGCCCAATCAAGTCTCAAAGGAGTCAAGATGATTAGTATATGCATGTATTGCTTTCTCGATGTTTGTTAATTGCCCCGCTGTAATTTGTTCACCTAGCATGTTATCTATCTTAAGGAGAGCCACCTCTAGTGAACTATGGATCCCGATCCTTTTCTTTTACATACAATCTACAAACTGTTTATTGCTTTGTGTTTACTTTCTACAAACTATTACTTCCTTCCATTCGATACGTTTAATCCTTTGTTTTCAGCAAAACACGGTGAGATTGACAACCTCATCGCAAGTTGGGGACAAAGTTCTGTGGTTATGTTGTGCAGGTCTCCATGTTGCTACTAGCACCGGTAGTGCGCCCTGCCAAGGATCAGCTAGCAACACCTTTGGGGTTTTTTCCTTGCTCCTACTGGTTCGATTAAACCTTGGTTTCATAACTGAGGGAAACTTGCTGTTGTGCTCATCATACCTTCCTCTTGGGGTTCCCAACGAGCTCTACATCAACGCTGAGCCATCAAGCATTTTTCTGGCACCGTTGCCGGGGAGTCAAGGACATCTTCACAAGGGGAGTCCCTCATAACCAATCTCTTTACTTTGTTATTTTTGTTTTGCTTAGTTTCTTTTTGCTTTGTTTGCTTGTTTCCTTTTCAAAAACACAAAAAAATTTAGTTTTACTAGTTTGCTTTCTTTATCAAAAACACAAAAAAAATTAAGTCTCCTTTAGTTGTCACCTCTTCCTTAGCTAACCATGTTGATCCCTAAATTCACCCCGAAATACCTTTCAATTGGTAGTGGTTCTATAATTGGGAAAGATAATATTGAAGAATTCTTTAATAATGTTAGTAAACATGAGGATACTGAGGATAGATCCCTTGCAAAACTTGCTCCAAACCATGAGATTGCTGCAGCTTCTTTAATTCACATGTTAGAAGCTAGGTTTGTTAACCTCAACCCTTAATGCAAGTAATGTTTATTAAGCTTAAAGAAATTGAGGACCCTGAAAAGAGGGATTTTATTCTAGAAACTTTGTTTAAGGAATTCTATGATGTTGCCAAAGAAGCTAGAAAAGTCTTTGAACGTTTCAATATGCTAGTCTCATGTGTAGATGTTGTTGGTACTAGATAAAATATGAATAAAACCGAACCTAATGGGGAGGAACCTAATATACCAATACCCTTTAAACTAGCAGCAATACATGAAGCCATAGAAAATAATCTTGATTGGATTGTTCCTGAAAACCCTTTTGATGAAAATAGTGAACCTAAGAGCATTGAGAGAGGATCCTCTAGAACTTATTTGGATGATATACCTTGCCTTGTTGAAAATATTTCTAGTATTGATTTTAATGCTTCTTCATTTGAGAACACTTGATCCTTTTTCTTGCTTCTTATGCCTAACTTAATGGTGTTAAAGAAAAGTACTTATTGGGAGATAACCCAAAAGTTTTAGATGAGTCTTGGAAGTTATTACTTCAGTAATAACCGCTTCTTATCCTTTTTATTTGCTTTTTGTGCCAAGAGTAACCTCTAATGAGAGAGAAGTAATGATTGGGAAAGTTGCTGTCCCGAAACAGATTTATATGCTTCACCGTAAAAATTCATGTAAAATCTCTGAACGTAGGCGTGAATTTTTGTGCTTCTGCCCCAGGTTGTTATCTAACTTTCATTAGTTCAACACTTTTTGATTTGAGCAACAGAAGGTCTTCGAAAAAATTCGTCTTTACCTGCTGGTTTGTTTTAACAGATTTCTGCCATTTTCTGCATCTGCTTCTTGTTGGTTCCTTTTTGAGTTCTTTTGGGGAATTGAGCTTTTTGAGGGAAGTGCTACAGTAGATAGTGTTCTAATGGAAGTTTATTTGTTGTTAGAACTGAACCTTAAGACTTATTTATCTTGAGTGCACTAATGTTGCTAATAAAGATTGTGTGAAGTTTTGTATGAAGGAAAAATTTCAGGTGTATGAAAGGAATGAGTAATGAGATGAAGGATGAACTAAAGCTCAAGCTTGGGGATGCCATGCGTGTCACCCCAAGAAATATCCAAGAAGTACAAGAGTCAAAGCTTGGGGATGCCCAAGGCATCCCCTTCTTCATCAATAAAAATCACAGGTTTCTTCTAAAACGGTTCATTTTTATTGTTTCATGCATAGTTGTGTTGTTCTTGGAGCGTCTTCTTTTTCGTTTTTGTTTTTTTTCCGTTTCTTTTGTTTGCTTAGTTTTCTGAATAAATTGGTTGGACCCCCTCTTTCATACATTGGTTTGCAAATAGTTTGGTTTGGTTTGGAAAAGAGTAGGAAAGTTCATGCTTATGTGGTAAAAAGAGCTCGTTTTTTACTGTGGCCTATGCTCTGTCATGCCATGCTTGATATTGTTTTGGCTTTATGCTTAGTATTATTTGCTATAGCATGACTTTTTATAAACAATTGAGATTGTTTAATGTTCCTTGGATGAATCATGCGTTGTTTTAGCATATTAAAGCATAGTATAGTGGTATTCTCCTTTGATGCTTTATTTGGGTTGACTTGGCGCATGCTCACACCATGTTATGACTATCTCATGTCACCATAGCCTTTATGATCCTTTAGTTTTCAACTTGTAGTATCACTTTATGCTTCGATCAATGATGTTTTGTCGCTCTGCATGATTATGGCCATTATTGCTCTCTTAGTTTGTCGCTCCCAGTCTTTTGCTAGCCTCCACAACCAAGTATGAGTTCCACTCATGCATCCAACTCCTAAAACCAAGTTATTCCAAAGAGTCCACCATACCTACCTACTAGCTTATGCTATTCCAAGTATATTCATGCTTTTGTTTACCTTCCAAATTAAACTTGTTATGAGAAAACTAGTGATTAAAGCTCTCATGAACTGGATGGCACACTTTACTTTTCTTCCCCTTAATAAACTTGAACCATTGTGTCGTCTATGTTGTATATGCTTGCACTTATTTGTTGGGAATTAGTAGAACCATGCTGTCATGGGGAACACTTTCAACATTGCACTTGGTACTTGTACCTAGTTGATATCATGCTCTTTTGTATATGGATGTCGTCGGTGTGAAATGAAAGGGGAGATTGTAAGTCCATGGAGTTATGTATATGTGTTAGAGAAACACCTGGGCTGCTGGTCTAATCCATGCTGACATGGTGGAAACCTGCAGCATAACCATAATGAGCTGTCTATGAAGCATTCTTGTTATAAAAAAAGAGTCCTATATTGAGAAAAAAAAGAGAAAAAGAAAAAAAATAGATTATGAAAAGAGGAAAGAGAGAAAAAAGCACCATATTCCCATGGTAAATAAGAAGATTGCTGAGATGCTTGTGGTCTGCTTGCCTTGTCATTTTGATATGGGGATTCTTCCGTATCATCGGGCAAGGGGTACCCCGTTGGCGGTTCTCTATGATACACATGTACTTACGATGACAAGAACTTACCGGTGACTAAACTTGAGTAGCATGAGGAGCGGCCCTCGTATTCACGGGACATGAGATTTCTAACTTATACTTCGTCAAGCATATACACCATAGTTTGTTCACTTTAACCTTAATCACTTCAAGATGCTTATGATAGGGGCAATGAGAGCTGAAAGCTATAAGTACCATAATTTTTGGAAGATCTTTATGAAACTTGAATCTCTGCTTCCTTCTATGAAGGCCTTTCTTTCACTTTTATATCGAGTCTCCACCTTCTATCTTTATGCATCTACTTTGAGAGCATAGTGGCCATTCTTAGTTCTATGTGCATTGTCCCAAGACTTGTTGATTGATGAATACCTTGATATTGCTTGTTTTAAACTATTTGTATCTAGTCACTCTTATGAACTTTGAAGGTGTCCTATGCATTTATATTTGCTACTCTATGAGGGACAAGTTGAATACTATTATGCTATGTTTTCTTTATGTGAAACAAACAAACATCTTGCAAAGCATTGTTATTCATGAATCTTTTGTTTGTGCCTTTTCATGTTGCATCATAGTTCCTTTGTCTTATTGCTAGAGCTTTGTCTTTCATGTTATGATTGAAGTACTATGATCCTAGCTTTGAATGTTTTACAAATACTTTGATCAAGTCTTTGATGGTGCATGTCACCTCAAAAATTATTCTTTCTTTTTATCACTTACCAACTCGAGGACGAGCAGGAGTTAAGCTTGGGGATGTTGAAACATTGCAAATGTATCTATAATTTTTGATGTTCCATGCTTGGTTTTATCCACTTTCTTGTGTTTTGTCCACACTTTGGAGTACTTTTCATATGATTTCTTGGACTAACCTATTAACAAGAGCCACAAAGCTGCCTGTTTTCGCTGTTTTTGGTTCCAGGAAAGTCGAAAATGAATATTCTCGAATTGGAAGGGACAAAAGCCAAAGTGCCTATTTTCCTAAGTCATCATATGCCGAATACAAGAGGCGGAGAAGGGCTGGGGCAGCCACACCACTGGCCAGCGTGACGAACCTAGCCTGCAGTGGGTTGGTCTGGCCGACCCCAGCACCCCCTCGGCCTCTTCTTCCGCCTATAAGATGCCCTCGGGATGAAAACCCTAAGTACCCGATCAAAATTCTACGAAAGAGTTTATAGCCACCGTCATCTCCATCCCTAGACCGGGAGGGATCTGAAGCTCTTCCCGGCACCCTGCCGGAGAGGGGAATTCACCCTGGAGGCCTTATTCATCATCATGCAAGCCTCCGGTGTGATGCATGAGTAGTTCATCCTTGGACTACATATCCATGTAGTAGCTAGATGGCTGGTTCTCCTCCTTTGTGCTTTCATGTCTAGATCTTGTGAGCTCCGTTCATGATCAAGATCATCTATTTGTAATTCTGCATGTTGTGTTTGCGGGGATCCGATGGATATTGAGATGCTATTTCAGATTGATTATTGATTTTATCATGTCTTTGTTATTTATGATCTTGCATGCTTTCCGTTGTTAGTAGCTATCTTGGCCAAGTAGATGCTAGCAACTCCAAGAGTTAGTATTTATGCTCGATAGTGGGTTCATGCCTCTGGTAATCTGGGGAAGTGACAGAAATCTCTAAGGTACTAGATGTGTTGTTGCTACTAGGGAGAAAACAACAATCTTTTGTTCATAGAACAATCGTATTGTTTACTTTACACGCAGTTCGTAAAGCAATAATCTGTTGCTTGCAACTTAATACTGGAGGGGGTTCGGATGATAACCTGAAGGTGGATTATTAGTCATAGATGAAGTTGGAGTGCGGTCTATGTATAATGTTGTAATGCCCAATCAAGTCTCAAAGGAGTCAAGATGATTAGTATATGCATGTATTGCTTTCTCGATGTTTGTTAATTGCCCCGCTGTAATTTGTTCACCTAGCATGTTATCTATCTTAAGGAGAGCCACCTCTAGTGAACTATGGATCCCGATCCTTTTCTTTTACATACAATCTACAAACTGTTTATTGCTTTGTGTTTACTTTCTACAAACTATTACTTCCTTCCATTCGATACGTTTAATCCTTTGTTTTCAGCAAAACACGGTGAGATTGACAACCTCATCGCAAGTTGGGGACAAAGTTCTGTGGTTATGTTGTGCAGGTCTCCATGTTGCTACTAGCACCGGTAGTGCGCCCTGCCAAGGCTCAGCTAGCAACACCTTTGGGGTTTTTTCCTTGCTCCTACTGGTTCGATTAAACCTTGGTTTCATAACTGAGGGAAACTTGCTGCTGTGCTCATCATACCTTCCTCTTGGGGTTCCCAACGAGCTCTACATCAACACTGAGCCATCAAGGTGCACTAGTTCGGCGAAGATATAGTGAAATACAAGTGGTATGGATATAAGAAAATGGTGCCAGAAAAGAGCTTGACGGGAGGAAAAGACTAAAGGCAAAAATATGGAAGGAAGCAAACATGTAATAAATCTAGTTGCAAACGGTGTTTCAATGTTTAGAAACAAGGCCTAGGGATCATACTTTCGCTAGTGAACACTCTCATATAAATATCTTCTCTTCATGATACTACTCTAAACTACTCTCCGGTTGGACACTCTAATCCATGGTAGGGCTATAACAGCACTCCTCAAAGTCCGCTTTCTCCATCTAGATAACCCCTCACTATCACCTTGAGCGCTAGATGGTTTCAACAAACACCACAATTTCATAGACATCCAACTCCAAATATAACTCATAACAAGTATTTGTAATCTCTAGCCTAAGTGCCACCATGGTGTGCACGCTATCACTTTCACACACGTGGGGAGAGCCAGAGATCTATTAAAGCACTTGAGTAGCAAGGTAGATCTACTTGATTACAAAGCTCATGATCTCAATAAGATCATGCATAGAGAGAGATGAACACATAGCTACCGGTAGAACCCTTAGCCTCGAGGAAGAACTACTCCCTCATCATCATGGGAATCAGCAAAGGCGATGGAGATGGTGGTGGAGATCGATGGAGATGGCTCCGAGGGCAATTCCTCGTCCGTGAGTCTTGGAACAGAGACTTCTGTCCCCAATCTCCCCTTGATTGGCGGCGCTGCTGAACTTTTCGTGGCTGGAGGCTAGATGATTTAGGGTTTTCGTCTCGAGGGGATTTTATAGGAGAAGGGGCGATGTTAGAGGGTGGACCAGGGGCCCACACCACCTGGTGGCATGGCCAGGGGGACCCGTTCCACCACATGGTGTGGCCAGCCCCTGGCCCCTCTCCATCTCGTCTTCTCGCCCCATGAGTCTTTCGATAAAATATCGACTTTGGCTTTTGTCCGGTCCAATTAGGAGAATATTCATATTTTGGCTTTTCTGGAACCAAAAACAAAAGAAAACAGGCAACTGGCACTGTGGCATCTTGTTAATAGGTTAGTTCCAGAAAATGTGTAAAAATACTCCAAAGTGTGGACAAAACATAAGAAAGTAGATATAAAACAAGCATGAAACATCAAAAATTGTAGATACGTTTCCAACATATCAACGGGTCCCAGTTGCTTTGACCGACATATGCAAGCAAACTTGGTACAAGTAAGATTTAGTCCCACCCTGCTGCTTTACAACAAGCCTCACAAATTTATATACTATCATAAATTGCTTGGAGCATCAGCAAGCGTACTCAGAGTCAACAAGCAGAGATTAAGTGAGAGGGATTGTGATCTAATTGAAGGTGGAAAATATGCTTATCTAATTTGAATGTGGAGGAATTGTGTGGCTAATTAAGATATGGTTGCCTAAACCAGTCGGGTGGGGGGGGGGTTGTGGGCTTATTAAGCAGAATCGGTGGGATAATTGAAGAGATGGTTTGTGTTGGGTTAATTCAAGATATGGTTGCTTAACTCGGGCCTGCGTGACTGGGTAAGGACAACTCCAACGCCCCCCATAAGCGAAATGATTCAGCCCGGTCCTATTTATACGTTGCTAACGTATCCATAATTTTTGATGTTCCATGCTTGGTTTTTATCTACTTGCTTATGTTTTGTCCACACTTTGGAGTACTTTTTATACGCTTTCTTCGACTAACCTATTAACAAGATGCCACAGTACCAACTGCCTGTTTTGTGCTGTTTTTGGTTCTAGGAAAGTCAGAAAATGAATATTCTCGGAATTGGACGGGACAAAAGCCAAAGTCAGTTTTTCACCGAGGGGGACACGGAGCCAGAATACGAGACGAAGAGGGACCAGAGGGCCACCACACCACCTGTCCGCGCGGCCAGGCCTGGCCCACGCTAGGGGGTGGTGTGGCCGCCTAGGGCACCCCCTCGGCCTCCCCTTTCGCCTATAGGATGCCTCTGATACAGAAACCCTAAGTACTCGATCAAAATTCCACAAAAGAGTTTGTAGCCACCGTCATCTCCCTCCCTAGATCGGGAGGGATCTGAAGCTCTTCCCGGCAACCTGCCGGAGGGAAGAATTCACCCTGGAGGCCTTCTTCATCACCATGCAAGCCTCCGGTGTGATGCGTGAGTAGTTCATCCCCGGACTACGGGTCCATGTAGTAGCTAGATGGCTGGTTCTCTTCCTTTGTGCTATCATGTTTAGATCTTATGAGCTCCGTTCATGATCAAGATCATCTATTTGTAATGCTACATGTTGTGTTTGCGGGGATCCGATGGATATTGAGATGCTATTTCAGATTGATTATTGATTCTACCATGTCTTTGTTATTTGTGATCTTGCATGCTTTCCATTGTTAGTAGCTATCATGGCCAAGTAGATGCTAGCAACTCCAAGAGTTAGTATTTATGCTCGATAGTGGGTTCATGCCTCCAGTAATCTAGGAAAGTGACAGAAATCTCTAAGGTACTAGTGAAGGGTTCGCAACATAGAAAGCAAAAAAATCCTACGATGTGAACTATACGCCAAGATCTATCTAGTAGATACAAGCAACATGTGGATATACATCCATAGAGAACTTACCCTCAAAGACAAAAAAGCTTTGTTAACAAGATGGAACTCGTGGATGATGTAGTCGTACACTTGCCGATCTCAAGATCGTGATGAAGTCCAGCAGGTCCGGCTCCAGCATGTCCATCAGATCCAGCTCTAGCAAGTCCAGCACCACCAAGTCCAGCACCGCAAAGCAGCGTCGCATCCGTGATCGCACACACGTCCGGTACCCCGACAACCTCCATCCCTCGCTCTAGCAAAGCAGCGGAAGCAGCAACTCCTTTCCAGATAAAGCCACCAGGAACATCCGAGACCATGGGGAAAAATACTACAGGGGGAGAGAGATCCTTCATGAGGAGGTGTGAGTGTGAAGGTGTGAGAGGGGGGCCTTTTATTGGAGGAGGGGGTGCCCCTCCCCATGGCCGGCGCCCCAAGGGGTGACCCTTCACCTCCTCATTCATGTGGTGGTAACTCCCTCCACATAAATTTTCCCCTTCACATTCTCTTTTAAAGTCTCCACTTTAAATGCACTAAATTTCTCCAAATTTAATGCTCTCTCATTTAATAAAACTCTTTTATTAGTTTTATTCAGAATTTCGTTAATTACTTTAATTAACAAACATTCACATAAAACCCCTGCAACATTTCAATATTACATGCAGAACCAATTTCAGCAATTTCACCCGAAATAGTTTTGGTGTCTATTGAAATAATTCCAGTGCTTTCTTAAATCTTTATCTGAAACATATTTGCTCCAAATGGTGTCGGTATCCCTTAAGTGTGTCACCCTACGGTTCACGAATAATGCAGACATGATCGAGACCCCTCTGAGATCAATAATCAGAAGCGGGACCTGGAGATCCATCCTGACTCCTACACATTCAACGATGACTTCTGTGATTGTGAGAACCTTTAACGCTAGTAACTAAATCCCTTTGTCTCGCGATATATTACATGTCCGAGATTCAATCATCGGTATCTCCATACCTAGTTTGATATCGTTATCGACATGTACCCTTTTCTCGTTCCCGTGATATAACATTCTAGTGATCACATCACTTGCTTGCAAGCTAACCAATGTGATATCACCGAGAGGGCCCAGAGTATATCTATCCATCATCGGGATGGAAAAATCCCACTCTTGATCCATGAGCCTCTACATAACACTTTTGTAGCACTGAACCCACCTTTATAATCACCCTTTCACGGTGTGTCGTTTGATGTTATCAAGATACTCTTCCAGTGTTAGTGATTGACATGATCTCATGGTCTAATGACTAGGATTACTTCGTATGATGTTATAGCAATATAAACACAATGACTTTGATCGTAATGCTATACTATGGATGAATGTTCATCACATCATTCAACTAATGTTGTGACCTCGTTATTAACAACATCCAATGTCCATGATCAGGAAACCTTGATCATCTTGTTAATCAACGAGCTAGTTTACAAGAGAGGCATAACTAGGAACTTTCCTTTTGTTTATTAAACACACATGTATTAACATTTCCAAATTAATACAATTATAGCATGCAAAATAAACATTTATCATAACCAAGGAATAAGATAATAGCCACTTTATTATTGCCTCTCGGGCATATTCCCTTCAACTAGATGTGTTGTTCCTACTAGGGAGAAAACAACAATCCTTTGTTCATAGAACAATCGTATTGTTTACTTTACACGCAATGCATAATGCAATTATCTGTTGCTTGCAACTTAATACTAGAGGGGGTTCAGATGATAACCTGAAGGTGGATTATTAGTCATAGATGCAGTTGGATTACGGTCTATGTATAATGTTGTAATGCCCAATCAAATGTCAAAGGAGTCAAGATGAGTACTATATGCTTGTATGCTTTCTCGATGTTTGTCAATTGCCCCGCTGTAATTTGTTCACCCAACATGTCATCTATCTTAAGGAGAGCCACCACTAGTGAACTATGGACCCCGGTCCTTGATTTTACCATCAATCTACAAGCATTTCTGCTGCTACATTTACTTTCATAAACTATTACTTTCTTCCACACAATACGTTTAATCCTTTGTTTTCGGAAAAACCGCTGAGATTGACAACCTCACTGTAAGTTGGGGACAAAGTTCTGTGGTTGTGTTGTGAAGGTTTCCATGTTGCTGCTAGCACTGGTAGTGTGCCCTGCCAAAGGCCAGCTAGAAACACCTTGGAGGTGTTTCCTTTCTCCTACTAGTTCGATAACCTTGGTTTCATAACTGAGGGAAACTTACTGATGTGCTCATCATACCTTCCTCTTGGGGTTCCCCAACAAGCTCGTTATTACACGAGTCAGCAAGTACTTTTTCTAGCGCCGTTGCCGGGGAGTCAAGGATATCTTCACAAGGGGAGTCCCTCATAACCAATCTCTTTACTTTGTTGTTTTTGTTTTGCTTAGTTTATTTCTGCTTTGTTTGCTTGTTTCTTTATCAAAAACACAAAAAACTAGTTTTACTACTTTGCTTTCTTGATTAAAAACACAAAAAATGACTACTCTTGAAAACACTAAGTTGTGTGTCTTCACTAGCACCAACAACAATGATTTCATGTGCACACCTATTGCCCCTCCTGTTCCTGAAGCTACTTTCTTTGAGATTAAACCTGTGATACGTCCATTTTGCATCACTATTCTATATTATAATTCACTGTTATTCATTGATATATTTCATATTAAGGGATGATACTTATGTTATTTCATCTGTTTTTGCATGGTTGATGACTTTTGGAGCATGAACCGCTGCAGTCAGGATTCTGATGGAAAAGATGTTGTTTGGAGGCTAAATTCGCGAAGATCAGAAAATCCGGGAAAATACATGGAAAATCCTATTTTTCTAGAAGACGAAGGAAGCCAGAAGGAGGAGTGGATATGGGCCACAAGGGGCCACACCACCCCCTGGCATGGGCCAGCGTAGGCCGTGCCACCAGGTGGTCTGGTCACCCTGGTCCACCTCCAGCTCTCCCCTCTGGTGTATATAATCCTCCCGAAACCCTAATACTTGGGGAGGGACCACAGAAAGATTCCATCGCCTCTGCGGGGTGGAAAACACCGAGAGAGAAAGATCTCTCTGGCAGACAGATTTCTGCCGGAGTACTTCCTTCCCGGAGAGGGGAGATCGTCGCCATCAACACCACCATCAAGCTGGACTTCATTGAGATCATCATCATCATCACCACCACCATCATCTCCACCAGCACCATCATCACCATCTCCATACCGCTGTAACAATTGGGTTCAATCTTGCATAGTTCTTAGGGGAACTTTCCCGGTGTTGATTACTCCTTGTAGTTGATGCTATTGAGTGGAACCATTGAATTATTGTTTATGTTCAGATTGTTATACATCATTATTCCATCTCTGATCATAATCCCTATGATGTCTTGTGAGTAGTTTGTTTTGTTCTTGAGGACATGGGAGAAGTCATGTTGTTAGTAGTGGAGTTGTGTTGAGAAAGATTCAATAGTTTGATATTTAAGTTGTGGTGTACTTCTTCTAGTGGTGTCATGTGAATGTCGACTACATGACACTTCACCTATATGGGCCTAGGGGAATGCATTGTGTATTTGGATACTAATCGTAGGGGTTGCCGGAGTGACAGAAACCTAAACCCCCGTTAGGAAACCATTGCACAAGGGACGTAAGGGTCTTAGAGTTTAAAGCCATGGTTAGGTTTCTACCTTAATTACTTTCTTGTACTTACAGATGTTTGCAAGGGGTATAATCACAAGTATGTATTAGTCCTAGGAAGGTCGGTACATTAGCACAGGTTCACCCACACAACACTTAGCGAACTAGAGAAGATTAATCAACTATATGAAGCGAAAGCACTTGACAGAATTCCCGTGTGTCCTCGAGAACGTTTGGTCATCTTAAGTAATACAACCGGCTTGTCCTTTGCTGAATACAGGATTGGGCCACTTGCTGCATTTATTCTTATTGTCTTTCATTTACTTGTACTTTATTTACTTGCATTATCAAAAAAACCTAAAAATCCATTTGCTAAGTATTTGCAGAGAATTCCTGATCCATACCACTAGCCAGCACCTTCTGCTCCTCGTTGGGTTCGACACTCTTACTTATCGAAAATACTGCGATACACCCCCTATACTTGTGGGTCATCAAGACTATTTTCTGGCGCCATTGCCAGGGAGTGAAGCGCTATTGGAGAGTGGAACTGGTAAAGGAAACTTCTACTGTGAGTATTGTTTACTTCTGTTAGTTGCTTTATTTTCGTTATGGATAATTCGCTGAGTTTCTTATTTCGTAATGCTACTACCACTACTACGGTAGTAGATGAACCACCACATGATGAGAATGATACTTTTAAAATACCTACAAGAATTATTGATCGTGTTATGGATAACTACTATGTTGGGGATGGAACTGTCCATCCCGGTGATCATTTGCTCTTTATACACGAATTATGCGGGTTGTTCAAGTGTGCAGGTATTACTATAGATCAAGTCAAGAAGAAGTTATTCTCATTATCACTAAAAGGAAGAGTTGAGGAATGGTATAAGCTGCTGAAGAATGGTCAAGCTTTTGAATGGGAGGAAATAGTACCTCTCTTTTATTCAAAGTTTTATCCTCCTAGTGAGATTCATAAAGATCGGAATCAAATATACAACTTTTGGCCTCTTGATGGAGAGAGTACAACTCAATCTTGGGGGAGATTGAAGTTACTAATGCTCAAATGTCCCATTCATGAGCTCCCCAACAATATTATTATCAATAACTTTTATGCAAGGCTTTCTCTTCATGATAAGGATGTACGGTTTTGCAATAGCGGTGGGAGCTGTGATGTTATTATCGACTATGATTATCTAACTTTATTGGATGCTTCTTGTGCTGGATCATTCACTCGCATGGAAGAAGAAGCTAAATGGGATCTTCTGGACCGTATTCAAGATAATGCTGAAGCATGGGAGAATGACAAAGGAAGAAAGTCAGGTATAAATTATGATTATGAATGTATTGAATCTTTTATGGGAACTGATGACTTTCAAAATATTAGTAATGCTTATGGTCTTGATTTACAAGTTATTACAAATTGTTTTAAGGCTTTTGCTTCTTATATTGAAATCCCAAAAAAGGGATGGAGCAAGTACCATGCACCTTACAAAAATATTGTTGACTGTGTTCCTGTTGGGAGTACTGAGTATTGCACTATTGATCGTATCTTACCTGAACCTTATATCGAGAAGATACCCTTCCCATATAAGGTAAAGGATCATCCTATGATAACTAGTGTAATCACTAAAAGTGAAAAGAGAACTGTAAAACCTGATGAACAAATAAACATTGTACCTGTTGTAGCAATTGTTAAGGATCTTATCACTAAAAGTGTAGAAGATGGGCACATAGTCTTTTGTGAGGACGCTTCTAATGTTGTCTCACATCCTAATAGAACTAAAAAGGCTAGTGTCCCTGTACTTTCTGTTAGAATTGGTGATCATTGCTATTATGGTTTGTGTGATATTGGTGCAAGTTCAAGTGCTATTCCTTATGAGCTTTATAAAGAAATTATGCATGAAATCAGTCCCTGCGAGTTGGAAGAGATTAATGTGGTTATTCACCCTTCTAATAGAGAAACCATCTCTCCAATTGGTATTGTGCGGGATGTAGAAGTTCTTTGTGGTAAGATTAAATATCCTGCTAATTTTCTAGTACTTGGTTCAGCTGCTAGTAAAACTTATCCCATCATTTTTGGTAGACCTTTCTTGAGTACTTGTGGAGCTATTATAGATTGCAAGAGGGAGAAAATATTAACTAAGTTTGATGGGGAATCTTATGAGTTTAACTTTTTGAAATTTACTAAAGAACCTTGTGAAAATGAAACCCATAATGAGGATTTTCGAGTTGAACAACTTGCGTCTATTTCTCTTGCTCCTAACAATGGTTTGCAGCAATTTATGGAAGACCATGAAAGTGAGATCTTCGTGGAAGAAAGAAATGAGATTGACATGATTCTTTGTCGTCAACCCAAGATGCTTAGGCATAACTTGCCTGTAGAAGACTTGGGTACCACGCTGCCACCTAAAAAGGATCCGGTCTTCGATCTAAAACCTCTCCCTAACGATCTTAAATATGCTTACATTGATGATAAAAAGATATATCCTGTTATTATTAGCTCTAAACTTTCAGGGAAGGAAGAGGAATGATTATTGGAGGTTTTGAAGAAACACCGAGGGGCTATGGGCTATACTCTGGACGATTTAAAAGGGATTTCTCCTACTATATGTCAGCATGCTATCAATATATAACCAGATGCAAAGCCAGTAGTCGAGCACCAACGGCGTTTAAATCCTAAGATGAAGGAAGTGGTAAGAAATGAGGTATTGAAACTCCTTGATGCTGGTATTATTTACCCTATTGCTGATAGTGAATGGGTTAGTCCTGTTCATTGTGTTCCTAAAAAAAGGAGGAATTACCATTGTTCCTAATGATAATGATGAGCTTATTCCCCAAAGAATAGTAGTGGGCTATAGGATGTCCATTGATTTTAGTAAAGTTAACAAAGTTACTAAGAAAGATCATTACCCGCTTCCTTTTATTGATCAAATGTTAGAAAGGTTGTCTAAAAAGACACATTTTTGTTTTCTTGATGGATATTCTGGTTTCTCTCAAATTGCTGTTAAACAACAAGATCAAGAACAAACTACTTTTACATGCCCTTACGGAACCTATGCTTACATACGTATGCCTTTTGGTTTATGTAATGCTCCTTCTACTTTTCAAAGATGCATGTCTGCTATCTTTCATGGTTTTTGTGAGGAAATTGTGGAAGTATTCATGGATGACTTCTCCGTTTATGGAACTTCTTTTGATAATTGTCTACACAACCTTGATAAAGTTTTGCATAGGTGTGAAGAAACTAATCTTGTTCTTAATTGGGAAAAATGCCATTTCATGGTTAATGCAGGGATTGTCCTTGGGCATAAGGTTTCCGAAAGAGGCATAGAAGTGGATAGAGCTAAAGTTGAGGCAATTGAGAAAATACCCTGCCCAAGAGACATTAAAGGTATTCGCAGTATCCTTGGTCATGCTGGTTTCTATAGAAGGTTTATTAAAGATTTCTCTAAGATATCAAAACCCCTCACTAATCTTCTTCAAAAAGATGTACCCTTTGTTTTTGATGATGATTGTAAGGAAGCTTTTGGAACTCTTAAGAAGGCTTTAACTACAGCTCCTATCGTTCAACCACCTGATTGGAGTTTACCCTTTGAAATAACGTGTGATGCTAGTGATTTTGCTGTAGGTGCTGTCCTTGGGCAACAAATTGATAAAAAGTTAAACGTTATTCATTATGCTAGTAAGACTCTTGATGCTGCTCAAAGGAATTATGCTACTACTGAAAAAGAGTTCCTAGCTATCGTTTTTGCTTGTGATAAGTTTAGACCTTATATTGTGGACTCAAAAGTCACCATTCATACTGATCATGCTGCTATTAAGTAACTTATGACGAATAAGGATGCTAAGCCTAGGCTTATTAGATGGGTGCTGCTTTTACAAGAGTTTGATCTACATATTGTAGATAGGAAAGGTGCTGAAAATCCTGTAGCTGATAATTTATCTCGATTGGAAAACATCTCTTTTGATCCTATGCCTGTTAATGATAGCTTCCCAAATGAACAATTGGTTGTAGTAGGGGTGAGCTCGCGAGGGAGCCCTTGGTATGCTGATTATGCTAACTTTATTGTCTCCAAGTATTTGCCTCCAACTTTCACAGCTCAGCAAAGAAGGAAGTTCTTTTATGATTTGAGGCATTATTTTTGGGATGGCCCACACTTATATAAAGAAGGAGTGGATGGTATTATGCGAAGATGTGTTCCAGAATATGAACAAAATGAGATATTGCATAAATGTCATGGTAGTGCTTATGGAGGACAACATGCAGGAGATAGAACTGCGCAAAAGGTGCTACAATCAGGTTTCTACTGGCCTACCCTTTTTAAAGATGTAAGAAAATTTGTTTTATCTTGTGATGAGTGTCAGCGTGTTGGTAATATTTCTAAACGCAATGAAATGCCTATGAACTACTCTCTAGTTATTGAACCCTTTGATTGCTGGGGATTTGACTTTATGGGTCCTTTTCCTTCCTTGAAAGGTTATACTCATATTCTTGTTGCCGTTGATTATGTTACTAAGTGGGTAGAAGCCATCCCTACGAAGAGTGCTGACGGGGAGACCTCTCTAAAAATGCTTAAGGATGTTATCTTTCCTAGGTTTGGAGTGCCTAGGTATCTCATGACTGATGGAGGTTCTCATTTCATTCATGGTGGTTTTAGAAAGACCCTTGCTAAATATGATGTTAATCATAGAATTTCTTCATCTTATCACCCCCAAACTAGTGGGCAAGTAGAGTTATCAAATAGAGAAATTAAATCCATCTTGCAAAAGACTGTTAATAGATCTAGAAAAAACTAGGCTAAAAAGTTGAATGATGCTTTATGGGCTTATAGGACTGCCTATAAAAACCCTATGGGGATGTCTCCTTATAAAATGGTTTATGGGAAAGCTTGTCACCTACCTTTAGAATTAGAACACAAAGCTTATTGGGCAGTTAAAGAACTCAATAGAGATTGTAAGCTTGCTGGTGAAAAAAGATTATTTGACTTAAGTTCTTTAGATGAATGGAGGAGTGAAGCATATGAGAATGCTAGGCTCTTTAAGGAAAAAGTTAAAAGATGGCATGACAAGCGGATACTTAAGAGAGAATTCCATGTTGGTGAGAAAGTTCTATTGTATAGGTCTCGTCTCAGATTTTTTGCAGGAAAACTACTGTCAAAATGGGAAGGACCTTTCGTTATTGAAGAAGTGTACCGCTCAGGAGCAATAAAGATTTCTTCTTTAAAAGATAATACTACACAAGTGGTGAATGGGCAGCGACTTAAGCATTACATTGCTGGGGATTCTTATAATGAAGATGTTGATGCTTTTCAAGTTATAACTCCAGAAAAATTTATCAAAGACCAAATTCAGAGACCTGCAGAGTCTGTTTTCGAATAGGTAAAAGTTCTGGTAAGAAAAGTTCCACGAAAATACTATCCAATTATATTTTTGCAGTTTTTATCCAACAAGGAAAGCAACTAAGTGAAAGAGGGACGGAAATGGAGCTAGGGTGGCTCACACCACCCTGTGGCGCGGGCCCACCCCTGGCCGCGCCACCAGGTGGTGTGGCCACCCCGAACTCCGTCTCCGGCCCGTTTTCTCCCAGTACCTTCCTTTTGCTGTGAAACTTTGTAATATATAATCCCCCGGATCCCCCGAGGTTCGTATATCATGTTCTCGTCATGTTTTTGTTTCGATCTGTTTCTGACAGGTAGAGTCCCAGAGTTGGAGCCACAGTGTCTTCCTCTGGGTCAGACAAGGAAGACTCCTCTGCGGATATCATCAACCCCTACATGAGAGAGTTGAAGATTCATCCCAAGGAGTTGTTGCTTGAAGATGGAGAGGTACGGATAAAGGAGGTTCAAGGCCCTAAAGGTGAAGGAAGTCTGAAAGACAGGATGGAAGCACTGGAGCAAGAAGTCTTTAGGTACAAGAAGATGGCGGAACGCGAAGTGGATATCATCCATAAGATTTGTTCCGAACTTATAACCGAGCACCAAAAGGAGACTGCTGAGCTCAAGGATGAAGTCCTCTCACTCCGCCAAACAACCAACAAACTGCAAGCACATCTCTACAACGTTCAAAATAAAAACTGTGAGTATGAGGTTAGGTTCAAACGCATAAGTGCTGCTGCAAGTTTTAGGATGCTGGAGACCACGATGTCCTTTGTTGATGGGGAGCCCTTACCCTGGAAGTCAGATGATGATGAGATAATACCACCACCGAGGGAGTAATTCGTCATCAGGTTTGGCATCCCCTTGGTTTGTTCCAAGCTTGGGGGAGTGTCATGGTATCACATCACTATCTTCTATCTTTTTACCTATTTAGTAGAGTCATATCATGAATAGAGAAGTTATCCTGTAGGATGGTTTGCATTATGGAAGTGTCCCCTCTCTCGTTAGATATGTATCCCTTGGTGTGAGTTGCCGTTATGGAATATTAATAAGAAGTTCTATCATTTACTCTTTTGCATATCTTATATTAGTTTTCAATTCATGGTTATATGATTGATCTTGATGTTAGTATTGGTATCACTTTGGGATCATTGAGTTAATTTAGTTAGTTTTCGCAAACCTGGCTTGGTCAGTAGCAACACTATTTTTGAGAGTTGAATGAAAAAGATAAAAGTACTCTAAATAAATATAATTTTATCATCTTTCTTTCTTGATTTGCTCATAAGTTTAGTATTCTCTAGTTAAGATCTTTTGTGCTTCCAAGGAAGATTGCATGTTTGTCTTTATCACTTGTATGTTTGTTTGTTTCCTTCAACTCTTATACTTGCTACCTAGCCTTGCTAGCCAAAAACCTGTACTAAGAGGGAATTCTTCTCGTGCATCCAATCCTTAAACCAAAACCTATGACATTTGTGTCCACCATACCTACCTATTAGCACTATTGCTATTCCAAGTAAATTCATGTTTTTATCTACCTCCCAAATTAAACTTGTTATGTGAAAATTAGTGATTAAATCTTTCACGAACTTGATGGCACACTTTACTTTCTTGCACTTAATAAACTTGAACCATTGTGCTCATCTATGTTGCGTATATGCTTGCGCTTTGTAAGTTGTGAATTAGCGGAACCATGCTGTCATGGGGAACGCTTTCAACATTGCACTGGTACTTTGTACCTAGTTGATATCATGTTCTTTTGTCTATGGATGTCGTCGGTGTGAAATGAAAGGGGAGCTTGTAAGTCCATGGAGTTATGCATGTGTGTTAGAGAAACTCCTGGGCCGCCGGTCTAATCCATGTTGTCATGGTGGAAACCTGCAGCGTAACCATAATGAGCATCTATGAAGCATTCTTCTTATAAAAAAAGAAAATATATAGAGATTGAGAAAAATAAAAAAAGAGATGAGAAAAGAGGAAAGAGAGAAAAAAGCACCACATTCCCATGGTAAATAAGAAGATTGCTGAGATGTTTGTTGTCTGCTTGCCATGTCATTTTGATATGGGGATTCTTTCGTATCATCAGGCAAGGGGTACCCCGTTGGCGGTTCTCTATGATACACATGTGCTTACTATGAAAAGAACTTACCGGTGACTAAACTTGAGTAGCATGAGGAGCGGCCCTCGTATTCAAGGTACATGAGATTTTCAATTTACAACTTGTCAAGCATATCCTCATATTTGATCACTTTAACCTTAATCACCTAAAGATGCCTATGATAGGGGCAATGAGAGCTAAAAGCTAATAAGTATCATAATTTTTGGGAGCTCTTTATGAAACTTGAAATCCCTGCTTTCCTCTACGAAGGGCCTTTCTTTTACTTTTTAGTTGAGTCAGTAAACCTATTCCCTTCTATCTCAGCAAGTATTTTGAGTTGTTGTGTTTCATTCATTCATATGATGATTTATTCAATCATGTTCCTTATGTTCCTTGTTTTGCACATTGCTTTTATCTTGGTGTTTACTACTTTGAAAGCTATCATTGAAAATCAGTTATTTGTGAACTTCATCAAATTTTCAACTATGCTTCAACCAAGAGCTAAGTTTGCCATTACCAATTATGATTCACTTTATGTATCTTTATTGTGTTTCCTTTACCTATTGCAAGTAAGTTATATAATAGTGAGTTATCTTCTATTATGATCTATGTATTGATAAATGTGATGCTTCTTGTCTGTATTCTTTTTATCGACTCTTCACTCCATAAACCTGAGGCCATGTTTATTGAGCTTAGTTTCGCTTGGGGACAAGCGAAGTCTAAGCTTGGGAGGAGTTGATACGTCCATTTTGCATCACTATTCTACATCATAATTCACTGTTATTCATTGATATATTTCATATTAAGGGATGATACTTATGTTGTTTTTGCATGGTTGATGACTTTTGGAGCATGGATTGCTGCAGTCAGGATTCTGATGGAAAAGGTGCTGTTTGGAGGCAAAATTCGCGAAGATCAGAAAATCCGGGAAAATACATGGAAAATCCTATTTTTCCAGAAGACGAAGGAAGCCAGAAGGAGGAGTGGAGATGGGCCACAGGGGGGCCACACCACCCCCTGGCATGGGCCAGCCTAGGCCGCGCCACCAGGTGGTGTGGCCGCCCTGGTCCACCTCCAGCTCTCCCCTCTAGTGTATATAATCCTCCCAAAACCCTAATACTCTGGGAGGGACCACATAAAGATTCCGCCGCCTCTGCGGGGCGGAAAACACCGAGAGAGAAAGATCTCTCCGGCAGACAGATTTCTGTCTAAGGAATTCCTTCCCGGAGAGGGGAGATCATCGCCATCAACACCACCATCAAGCTGGACTTCATCGGGATCATCATCATCATCACCACCATCATCTCCACCAGCACCATCATCACCATCTCCATACCACTATAACAATTGGGTTGAATCTTGCATAGTTCTTAGGGGAGACTTTCTTGGTGTTGATTACTCCTTGTAGTTGATGCTATTGAGTGGAACCATTGAATTATTGTTTATGTTCAGATTGTTATACATCATTATTCCATCTCTGAGCATGATCCATATGATGTCTTGTGAGTAGTTTGTTTTGTTCTTGAGGACATGGGAGAAGTCATGTTGTTAGTAGTGGAGTTGTGTTGAGAAAGATTCAATGTTTGATATTTAAGTTGTGGTGTACTTCTTCTAGTGGTGTCATGTGAACATCGACTAGATGACACTTCACCTATATGGGCCTAGGGGAATGCATTGTGTATTTGGCTACTAATCGTAGGGGTTGTCGGAGTGACAGAAACTTAAACCCCCGTTAGGAAACCATTGCACAAGGGACGTAAGGGTCTTAGAGTTTAAAGCTATGGTTAGGTTTCTACCTTAATTACTTTCTTGTACTTACGGATGTTTGCAAGGGGTATAATCACAAGTATGTATTAGTCCTAGGAAGGTCGGTACATTAGCACATGTTCACCCACACAACACTTAGCAAGCTAAAGAAGATTAATCAACTATACGAAGCGAAAGCACTTGACAGAATTCCCGTGTGTCCTCGAGAACGTTTGGTCATCTTAAGTAATACAACCGGCTTGTCCTTTGCTGAATAAAGGATTGGGCCACTTGCTGCATTTATTCTTATTGTCTTTCATTTACTCGTACTTTATTTACTTGCATTATCAAAAACCCCTAAAAATCCGTTTGCTAAGTATTTGCAGAGAATTCCTAATCCATACCACTAGCCAACACCTTCTGTTCCTCGTTGGGTTCGACACTCTTACTTATCGAAAATACTGCGATACACCCCCTATACTTGTGGGTCATCAACCTGCTTTACTCAATCTTGTTATGAGAGAACAATTTTCCGGTATTGGTAATGAAGATGCTGCTCCTCATCTAAATAACTTTGTTGAACTTTGTGAGATGCAAAATCATAGGGATATAGATGGGGATATTATTAAGCTTAAATTGTTTCCTTTCTCTTTGAGAGGAAAAGCTAAAGAATGGTTGCAATCCCTAACTAGGAATAATATTGATTCTTGGACTAAATGCAAAGATGCTTTCATTGGAAATTACTATCCTCCTGCTAAGATTATATCTATGAGAAGTGAAATAATGAAATTTAAACAATATGATAATGAACATGTTGCTCAAGCTTGGGAAAGAATGAAATCTTTGCTAAAGAATTGTCCCACTCATGGACTGAATGCTTGGATGATTATCCAAACCTTTTATGCAGGATTGAACTATTCTTCAAGAAATCTATTGGATTCTGCTGCTGGAGGTACCTTTATGTCCATTACTTTGGGTGCTGCAACAAAGCTTCTGGATAATATGATGGTTAACTATTCTGAATGGCACACTAAAAGAGCTCCACAAGGTAAGAAGGTAAACTCTGTTGAAGAAACCTCCTCCTTGAGTGATAAAATTGATGTTATTATGTCTATGCTTGTTAATGGGAAGGCTCATATTGATCCAAATCTTGTTCCCTTAGCCTCTTTTGTTGCTCAAGAAGAGCAAGTTGATGTGAACTTTGTAAGAAATAACAATTTTAGCAATAATGCCTACAAGAATAATTTTGGTAACAACAATTATAGGCCATATCCTCCCAACAATGGTAATGCTTATGGAAATTCCTACAAAAATAATAGGAGTGCTCCCTCTGAACTTGAAGTTATGCTTAAAGACTTTACTAGTAAACAAACTGCTTTAAATAAAACTATTGAGGAAAAACTATCTAATGCTAAAAGAAATATAGCATCATTGGCTGAAGCTCAATCTTCTTTGAATAAAATGGTTGCTAAACCTGAAACTATTGATAATCCTTTTGCTGGTACTAATGCAATACAAGTTAGAATTGATGAAAATGTTAGACTATTAGCTGAATTGCATGCTAAGTGGGAAAGAGAAGATTAAATTGCTAGAAACATTAGTGTTTCTACTATCACTACCACTAGTGTTGAGGCTAGTAATAGCTCTACTACTTTAGATGATAATTATGATTTTGATCTTGATGGTTGCAATATCTCTGAAGTTATAAAGTTCCTACAAAAGCTTGCTAAAAGTCCTAATGCTAGTGGTATGAATATGGCCTTTACAAAACACATTACTGATGCTCTCATAAAAATTAAAGAAGAAAAGATGAAACATAAAGCTTCTATTCCTATGAAACAAGAAGATGGTTGGGAACCCATCATTAATATGAAAGTGAATGATTTTGATTTCAAAGCTTTATGTGATCTTGATAGTAGTGTTTCTATTATGCCTAGAAGGATTTATGATATGCTTGATTTGCCACCATTGGAAGATTGTTATTTGAATGTCCCACTTGATGATAATGCTAAAAAGAAACTCATGGGGAGTATTAATGATGTTCTTATTATGGTTAACAATGCTTATGTTCCCATTGATTTCTATGTTTTGGATGTTGAATGCAATGCTTCTTGTCCTATTACTTTGGGAAGACCTTTTCTTAGAACTATTGTTGCCATTATTGATATGAAAGAAGGCACCATTAAATATCAACTCCCACACAAGAAAGGTATAGAACACTTCCCTAAGAAGAGAGAGAAGATTTATTTTGCCACTACTATGAAAACAAAATTTGCTCTTAATGCTTCTTCATTTGAGAACACTTGATTCTTTTTCTTGCTTCTTATGCCTAACTTAAAGGCGTTAAAGAAAAGTACTTATTAGGAGATAACCCAAAAGTTGTAGATGAGTCTTGGAAGATATTACTTCAGTAATAACCGCTCCTTATCCTTTTCATTTGCTTTTTGTGCCAAGAGTAACCTCTAATGAGAGAGAAGTAATGATTGGGAAAGTTGCTATCCCGAAACAAATTTATGTTCTTCACCGTAAAAATTCATGTAAAATCTCTGTACGTCGTTTTGAGGCGTGAATTGTTAGGGTTCCGCGTATGAAAACAATAAATTTTACTCTACGCCCCTGAACCCCTGAAGCTGCCAGGACCTATCTATTAGTAATACAGTAACGGGAGGGGCTTTTCGCGAACTTACCCTTGAAGACCAAAAAGCGTTGTCAACGCTCAGGAGAGCGTGGTTGATGTAGACGAGCCGAAACCAACCTCGAGGTCGTGATGAAGTCCTTGTGCTCCTTGGCTCCAACGACTTGAGTGCCTCAAGTGCGACACCTCGCGGAGAGTTACACACGTCCGGTGCCTGACGATGACTCCCGCATCCCCGATCCAGCAGCAGTTGCGGAAGTAGAGCTCCCGGATCCGAATCCCGCAGCGCGACGGTGCTCCGCGATGAAGATGTCTCTCGCTCGCGCAGTCCAGACTTGGGACACGGTCACGAGAGAGAGGGGGAGAAATAAAATATCAATTAGAGGTCCTCCAAAAAGTGGGGAGACCTTTATTGATTATTGGTGTATTTATCTTGGCCAAATACCCCACATTATATAGGGGGAGGAGGGGGTACACCCTCCCTCAAAGTCCCGGGGTGGGACTAAAGGAGAGGAGGGGGTGGCCGCCGGCCACCTAGTGGGCCCCGCGCGGGGGAGGGGGGATAGGCCCAGCCGGCCTCCCCCTTGGCCCATCTCCCTCTCTCCTTTCCCCTAATGGGCCCTCTCCCTCCGGAATTGGTCCATTAAGCCTTTGACCGTTAAAATTGATTTTCTCTTTATTAAATAATTATGAATAAATGATTAAATCAACATTTAACATTCATTCACATATTATTCAACCTCCGTGGCTATGGAACACCTTCCACCTCCACTCCGGACATCCTCCGGACTTACCGAAACCCTTCCTGTTTTCTCCCTACTCTTCTTCGGTGGTTCCACCGATCCTATAAACACTCTCTAAGCATCATCAAGCCCTTAAGCGTGATACCCCACGGTTCGGGAACACTCCAGACATGGTCGAGACACTCCCGCACTAATGATCGACAGAGGGACCTGGATGGCCATGTGACCCCTGTGCGTTCCACGAAGATCTTTTGTCGTTTAAACCGGAACAGTCGTGTCTTATTCCCTTTGTCACTCGATACTTGCATTGCCCGAGATCTGATCAATGACATCATCATGTCATGTTCAATCTCGTTACTGAACAATGCTACTTGACTTGTTCCGACAAGTGATATCCCCGTGATCAAATCACATGTTGCGTAGCTATTGGATATAACCTCTCCGAGTGGGCCCTTGAGTATCTTCCTCTTACATGGATAGACAAATCCCGCTCTTGACATATATTGCCTCTACGGTTTCCTCCGAGTACCTGAACACACCTTTATAACCACCATATTACCAGATGGTGTTTGATGCTATCTAAGCACTCTCGGGAGACAGTGATTGATATAGCCTCACGGTCTAAGGAATAGTCTGCGAGGATCCATTTCTAATCATCATAACTTGAACTTCGTGACATGATCGGGTCACGATGTTTAGGTTGGGTATTGGTTCATCATCTCATTCTCAGAATGAGATGACCTCATTTCCAACTAGCATAAATGCCACATGATCAGGAAACATGATCATCTGTTGACCAATGAACCAGTGACTAGAGTTTCACTAGGAACCCCTAGTTGTTTGTATAGCACACGTATATTGATGTTTCCACTCAATACAGTTATAGCATGATATAAAACTTAATAATAAACTATATGAAATATGATAATAGTCCTTACTATTATTTGTCTCTAGGGCATATTTCCAACAGTCTCCCACTTGCACTAGAGTACAAATACACTAGCTGCATTTGTTCTCAATCATTGGCACCATATATCGGTACCCTGAACAGGCTTGCTCATGGAAGAGGTTGAGTCTTGGGTCTGTACTTTACAGTCCCAAATCCTTTGCAACTTACTAATGTCACCTGGATTGACATTAATACTCTATCATCACATGATAGCATCTGTGTGTATGCATCATCTCCATGGCAGCAGAACGAGGCCTAATTCCAAGAGCCTACAGTGACGTTAGATCAACCTCGAGGGCTTTCTCATGGGCATTGTGCCCTGGGACACATCATTCTACGTTAAAATCGAACTAGCCCCGCCATAACATTATACAACACTTTAGATGGTACCCTTATCTATATTATAAATGTATTCATCGAAACACTAGTGCACTCTGTGCAACTTTCGATGTTTTGTTCACCTCGCTTCCTACTTGACTTTAATCGGTATTTACAGGAGTTTCCAACATATTCCCTTATAACATAACTCTTTATGTTTTAAGATATGTCATCCTTTATGGATTTGGAAAACATGTCTGCAGTTCTCTACTAGACACTACGGACAAACTCAGCTCAACGTTCCATGATTCAAACTTAATCAGTTTTAACGTTCCATATTGGATCATATATTATGCTAAGTTATCATCGTGGTTTTCTAAGATAGAACCTATGTCTTAACATAGTGGATGATGATCATCCTTTTCTTTCTTTTAACCATTGATGTTAAACTTAATACTATTCCTAATTTGAGTTATTAAGGATCAATTCCTTAATTAACTTCTATTCTGAAACCCCTTTCAGAATCCCTTTAGGAATACTACATAATATCTTAATACACTTATTGTCAACTTTTGTATCTTATAAATCATTATTTATAAGTATTTGCGCTTTCATTCTTAACATACTTAAGGATTACTCCTATAAGCTCCCACTCAAAAATATGTCATTCACATATTGTGTTAGGAAGACTTTGCACATCCACTCACTATTTTGAACAACTTGAAAATCCTTTGATCAAATATCAAACTTGGAGATTTTACTATGAGATACTAGTACTTTACTAGTTTTAAATCCACTAGACATTTAGCACACATGAATCAATTTCATTTGAATTTGTCCAATACTTGAAAAATTGTGCTTTTGTCATTCACCCCCTTTTCCACTATGGCTTTGCAGTCATTTGGGAAAATTCCAAGTAACCCCTTTTACTTGTGAGATTCGGCAATGAATTGCTTTCTATCTGAAGTGAATTTTGCTTTTAGGATTTCTCATAATTCTAGTTTACCATTATTTCCTTAGTAGTTCATAGGTATGTCATATTCCAGTAATCATGACAAATAATTCACAAATGTCTCCATACTAGATATGGATTACATTTTGAATCCTACTTCATGTAGTGAAAATACTAGTGGGGAAAACACAATGATCAATATCATTGATTCTTTCCTTCTGTGCAGAGAATCATTCAGGAACATTGTCCGTTGCGATTCTCAACACTCTGATGCAGGATTTTGAATCCTCATCGTGTTTTTCACTATCTTCCATTTGCTCCATAATCGATAAACATCACTAAAAATGAGCTTTCTCAAGAATGTACCAAAATCCAAGCAATACCAGTTTTGCTTCTCTTTTGGTTTCAGCTATGGATTTTGTATTCAAAGTTTCCAATGAATACTCTATAAGGACTTATTCGCTATTCTTTTGGTTATATCGAATAACCCCAAAACTTTCACGAATTCAAATGGTTCACTACATTCTAATTGAGTGCTAATTATTTCTAAGCTAATGGTCTCTACATCTACACTACAACGATTTATTTGGTGCCTTCTATTCAACCCCTTTGATGTCTAATATCACATTGTGATGCTTTGCATTCTGACGTTTCATAACGCTTTGCATTTCACAATTACATCTATGCCATTCTTATAAATTTGAACTTCATTGCTATTGATCAAATCATAGCAATTTGGTTCTCTTTTATATTTATACCCATTGTTGATGAAACACTTTGATGAAATCAAACAGTTTCATATTCATGTTTCCTTTGGTAAACTACTTTACACATTTAAATAATCATTTAATGATAATTACCATTTTTCGTTAAACACAATACATCGAATATGTATTTACTTTTAACAATTCTTTAAACACTTTTAATTCAAGTAATACACGGTGTTCAAGTTATTTTGCCGAACTTAGGCATGATTTATATGTGATAAGATATCGAATAACTTTCACATATTATCACATAACTTTGAATTTAAATAATGGTTTTCATTCTGTAATGAAATATCATTTAAGTCGGGTATTTTAAGGCATTTTAATATTTTACAAATGTTCATGCATTATCAATTAGTTTCAAACAACAAGGATAATTCACACATAATCAAACAAGATATGAACAAGAATATAAATCATTCATAAAAGTGGAACAACTGTTTGTTACAAGCTCATATGAATAACCGTCTCACGAAGTGTGAGACACACTAAAGAAGTTCACAATCTCTTGATTACAATAATCATCCTAAAACATAAACTAAATGATAAATGTCGAGGGAGAGTGTCGTCGGACATCATCATCATGCTCGCCATCAACACGCAACATCACCTCCTCTCTAGCAAGCACCTCTCATGCAGAAGGACCTGTTTTCATCAAAACAGAACAAGTATCAGATATACTTAACACTGCAAATGTGTTTGCAAGATTATAACATTTATAAAACTATATATCAAATATATACCTTTGTCGTTGACGACCTGAGCAACATCTGGTTCAACCAACACATTCCTGAGATGTGTCATGAACCAGTGGAACTCCATTGTTTCCGCGTCGCCCCTCATTACGCAAGTCCTGACTTGTGCTTGGTAGCTTGGTGGCAGCGACCGCAGCACAACGGCGTTTGCAAAAGAGCATGTTATCCAGATGTCCAGGAAGTATGCAGGCCTCATGTACACATCATGCATGTGCTCCAAGTGGTCGTCTAGTGATGAGTTCTCCTCCATCTTAATGGAGAGGAAGTCTCCCATCAGCTCATGCTCCCACATGCGTGTCTGCTCCACGCAATGTGTCCTAAGCTGTAGCATCACTAAACGAGAGTTGACATCACCCATGAAAGGCCACAGCTCGTCCACCATTCCGAAACGCATTACAAATGAAATATAGGAGGCCATCTCCCGACGGATATAGCGGTCTTTCCGCTCCTCTGGGGTCTCTAGGTCAGTGGGCTGATCCAAATCCATCCCGTCGAGTATGTAGTCGACCACGTCGTTCTCGCTAAGGAGAACATGGAGACTTGCAACCCATATGGAGAAGTTCGATCCATCTAATCTGAGATTCTCTCCTTCTAACCAATCAATCGTCAACACGAAAGGTCCCATCTACATTTATAATTGCAAAAGGAATTTAGACTAAGTTTATAATTAGATGAGTTAATAATAACTCCACTCAGAAACACCTATCCCTAGAAGGGTTCCTAGTGATAACACGACCCCTATCAGCCACATCTCCCTCGATCATCACGGCCATCAATGTGGGTTCAAGGGTGGACGCTAAACGTCGGTCACATCATTCATGCGACTCGTGCTCGATCTTTCGACCATCCGTGTTCCGAGGCCATGTCTGTACATGCTAGGCTCGCCAACTCAACCTTAGTGTATTCGCTGTGCAACATGGCTTACACCCACTGTATGCGAACGTAGATATGTCTGACACCAGATCATCACGGCCTGCCTCATAGCGAAGAACTTTCTTGGTGGTGCACACTAAGGGGAACACAATCGTTGGTAATTATAATAGGGATCATCTTATTAGGCTACCGTCGAGTATCTAATACTAGCACACAATAAGACATATGATGACCCACAAGTTTAGGGGGTGTATCGCAGTATTTTGGAGGGAAGTGAAACCCAATTTATTAATTCGACACAAGGGGAGCCAAAGAATATTTATAAGCCTTAAAAACTGAGTTGTCAATTCAGTTGTACCTGGAAACAATCTTGCTCACAACAGTTTATCAGTAGCAACAATTTTGTAGTAGGAATGGCAAAGTAGAAGCAGCAGTAAAGTAAAGACAACAGTAACAATAGCAGTAAACAGTAGGATTCGAGTGCGGTAGGCATAGGGATGGATGGACGAGCGTTGCATGGACAAGACAATTCACATAGCAATCAGAACATAAGGCAATTGCAGATAAATAAGATAAAGCATACAAGTACTAGATAATCCTAGGCATGTGTTCCATATATAGTCATACGTGCTCGCAATGAGAACTTGCACAACATATTTTGTCCTGCCAGCCCGTTTGCAGCGGGGCCTCAAGGGAACTACTAGCAATTAAGGTGCTCCTTTTAATAGAGCACCAGAGCAAAGCATTAACACTCCTTGAACACATGTGATCCTCACATCAAAGCCATTCCCTCCGGTTATCCCGATTTCTGTCACTTCGGGGCCATTGGTTTCGGACAACAATGTGTGTATACAACTTGCAGATAAGACCATAAACAATATTATCATAATCAATCAATAACATGTTCATATCTGAAATCATGGCACTCGGGCCCTAGTGACAAGCATTAAGCATAACAAGTCGCAACAAAGTCATAAAGCACTAATAGAATATACTAGGCACCATGCCCTAACAATCTGATGCCATTACATGAACGATCTCATCCAATCCCTACCATCCCCATAGCCTACAGCGGGGGATTACTCACTCATAGATGGGGGAAACATGGATGGTCGATGGAGAAGCGATGATGATGATGGAGATGATCTCCTCCAATTCCCCGTCCCGGCAGGGTGCCAGAACGGAGTTTCTGGTGCTGTTTCGTGGAATCTGGTGGTGGCGGCGGAGCAGAACTCCTTCTGGAAAAACGTCGAATCCCCCTGAGTTTTTAGGTCAGAAGGCATCTTATAGGTGAAGAGGGAGACCGAGGGGGTCTCCGGGGCAGCCAGGCCCAGCCCGCGTGGCCAGGTGATGTGGCTGGGCCCCAGCCCCACTCCGTCTCATATTCTGGCTCTAGGAGTCTTCTGGTGAAATAGGATTTTTGGCTTTTGTCCCATCCAATTCCGAGAATATTCATTTTCTGACTTTCCTGGAACCAAAAACAGCAGAAAACAGGCAGCTGGCACTGTGGCTCTTGTTAATAGGTTAGTCCAAGAAATCATATGAAAAGTACTCCAAAGTGTGGACAAAACACAAGAAAGTAGATAAAACCAAGCATGCAACATCAAAAATTATAGATACATTTGCAATGTATCAACATACAAACAATAACATTGAATGTAAATGCTATGTGATATGGTCCTTCACATCGTGATCTCCATCCGTTGTCACCGGGTTCCGGCGCCAGTGTTCCGGCACCGTAGACACTAGGGTACCGGTGTCATTCTGGCGTGGTAGTTCGTCACCTCCATGACTATCTACTACTATGTAACAAAAGGTAATCACTTTACCTTTGCCACAACCATATCACAAAGCAACGCCCCCTGCAAAACAAAGTTAGATGCCTCTACTTTATCTTTGCATGTTTTATGTGGCTGAATGGGCTTTCGCACAAGAACCGTTCTTACCTACGAACTTTCAGCACAACGTTGATCAAGTAGTTGTCTCTACTACACCCCTTTCGGGGCCCTCCGGTGCAAATGGCATACCAACTAATGCGAGAGAGACAGACACCCCCTAAGCCACTTTATACGGTACAAGCCGTATTTCAAGCATGGACCAGTCTCGTGAATGAACGCGTAAAGTCGGTTGGGGGCCGCTTCATCAAGCATTACTGTGGTATACACAAGTACACGTGGGAGGGTAACAACTAAAAGATCAACGCCCACACGCTACATCTCGTGTGTTCTACCCGTACTAGCATTACTACGCATAGATCTAGCTCTGATACCACTGTTGGGGTTCCGCGTATGAAAACAATAAATTTTACTCTATGCCCCTGAACCCCTGAAGCTGCTAGGACCTATCTATTAGTAATACAATAACCGGAGGGGCTTTTCACGAACTTACCCTTGAAGCCCGAAAAGCGTTGTCAATGCTCAGGAGAGCGTGGTTGATGTAGACGAGCCGAAGCCGACCTCAAGGTTGTGATGAAGTCTTTGCGCCCCTTGGCTCCAACAACTTGAGTGCCTCAAGTGCGACACCTCGCGGGGAGTTACACACGTCCGGTGCCTGACGATGACTCCTGCTTCCCCGATCCAGTAGCAGTTGCGGAAGTAGAGCTCCCGGATCCGAATCCCGTAGCGCGATGGCGCTCCGTGGTGAAGATGTCTCTTGTTCGCACAGTCCAGACTTGGGACCACAGTCATGAGAGAGAGAGGGGGAGAGAGAAAATATCAACTGGAGGCCCTCCCAAAAGTGAGAAGACCTTTATTGATTATTGGTGTATTTAATTTGGCCAAATACCCCCACTATATATAGGGGGAGGGGAGGTACTACCTCCCTCAAAGTCCTGGGGTGAGACTAAAGGAGAGGAGGGGGAGGGGAGGCTGCCGGCCAGCTAGTGAGGCCCACTCAGCCACCCCCTTGCCCCTTCTCCCTCTCTCCTTTCCCCTAATGGGCCCTCTCCTTCCGGAAATTGGCCCATTAAGCCTTTGACCATTTTAATTGATTTTCTCTTTATTAAATAATTTTGAATAAATGATTAAATCAACATTTAACATTCATTCACACATTATTCAATCCCCGTGGCTATGGAACACCTTCCACCTCCACTCCGGACATCATCCAGACTTACCGAAACCCTTCCGGTTTTCTCTCTTCTATTCTTTGGCGATTCCACCGATCCTATAAACACTCTCTAAGCATCATCAAGCCCTTAAGCGTGATACCCCACGGTTCGGGAACACTTCAGACAAGGTCGGGACACTCCCGCACCAATGATCGATAGAGGGACCTGGATGGCCATGTGACCCCTGTGTGTTCCACGAAGATCTTTCGTCGTTTGAACCAGGACAGTCGTGTCTTATTCCCTTTGTCACTCGATACTTGCATTGCCCGAGATCTGATCAATGTCATCACCATGTCGTGTTCAATCTCGTTACTGAACAATGCTACTTGACTTGTTCCGACAAGTGATATCCCCATGATCAAATCACATGTTGCGCAGCTATTGGATATAACCTCTCCGAGTGGGCCCTTGAGTATCTTCCCGTCACATGGACGGACAAATCCTGCTCTTGACATATATTGCCTCTATGGTTTCCTCCGAGTACCTAAACACACCTTTATAACCACTGTATTACCAGCTGGCGTTTGATGCTATCTAAGCACTCTCGCGAGATAGTGATTGATATAGCCTCACGGTCTAAGGAATAGTCTATGAGGATCCATTTCTAATCATCATAACTTGAACTTCATGACATGATCGGGTCACGATGTTTAGGTTGGGTATTGGTTCATCATCTCATTCTCAGAATGAGATGACCTCATTTCCAACTGGCATAAATGCCACATGATCAGGAAACATGATCATCTGTTGACCAATGAACCAGTGACTAGAGTTTCACTGGGAACCCCTGGTTGTTTGTATATCACACGTGTATTGATGTTTCCACTCAATATAGTTATAGCATGATATAAAACTTAATCATAAACTATATGAAATATGATAATAGTCCTTACTACTATTTGTCTCTAGGGCATATTTCCAACATGAATTTTTGTGCTTTTGCCCCAGTTTGCTATCTAACTTTTGTTAGTTCAACACTTTTTGATTTGAGCAACAGAAGGTCTTCAAAAAATTGGTTTTTACCTGCTGGTCTGTTTTGACAGATTTCTGCCATTATTTGCATTTGCTTCTTGTTGGTTCCTTTTTGAGTTCTTTTGGGGAATTGAGCTTTTTGAGGGAAGTGCTACAGTATCCTGTGTTTTAATGGAAGTTTTATTGGTGTTGGAACTGAACCTAAAGACTTATTATCTTGAGTGCACTAATGTTGCTAATGAAGATTGTGTGAAGTTTTGTATGAAGGAAAAATTTTAGGTGTATGGAGAGAATGATGTAATGAGATGAAGAATGGAGTAAAGCTCAAGCTTGGGGATGCCACCCCGTGTCACCACAAGAAATATTCAAAAGGTACAAGCGTGAAAGCTTGGGGATGCCCAAGGCATCCCCTTCTTCATCAATAAAAATCCTAGGTTTCTTCCAAACACTTCATTTTTATTGTTTCATGCACAGTTGTGTTGTTCTTGGAGCGTCTTCTTTTTCATTTTTGTTTTTGGTTTTCGTTTGCTTGGTTTTCTTATTTTGCTGAATAAATTGGTTGTACCCCCTCTTTCATGCATTGGTTTTCAAATAGTTTGGTTTGGATTGGCAAAAGAGTAGGAAAGTTCATGCTTAAGTGGTAAAGAGAGCTTGTTTTTAACTGTGGACTATGCTTTGTCATGCTATGCTTGATATTGTTTTGGCTTTATGCTTAGTGATCTTTGCTGTAGCATGACATGTTATAAACAATTGAGATTGCTTAACGTGCCTTGGAAGAATCGTGCGTTGTTTTAGCATATTAAAGCATAATATTGTGGTATTCTCCTTTGATGCTTTCTTTGGGTTGACTTGGCGCATGCTCACACCATGTTATGACTATCCCAAGTCACCATAGCCTTTATGATCCTTTAGTTTTCGACTTGTAGTATCACTTTATGCTTTGATTAATGATGTTTTGTCGCTCTGCATGATTATGGCCATTATTGCTCTCTTAGTTGGTCGCTCCTAGTCTTTTGCTAGCCTCCATAACCAAGTATGAGTTCCACTCATGCATCCAACTCCTAAAACCAAGTTATTCCAAAGAGTCCACCATACCTACCTATTAGCATTTGCTATTCCAAGTATATTCATGTTTTTATCTACCTTCTGAATTAAACTTGTTATGAGAAAACTAGTGATTAAAGCTCTCACGAACTTGATGGCACACTTTACTTTTCTTGCCCTTAATAAACTTGAACCATTGTGTCGTCTATGTTGTATATGCTTGCACTTATATGTTGGGGATTAGCAGAACCATGTTGTCATGGGGAACGCTTTCAACATTGCACTTGTAATTTGTACCTAGTTGATATCATGCTCTTTTGTCTATGGATGTCGTCGGTGTGAAATGAAAGGGGAGCTTGTAAGTCCATGGAGTTATGTATGTGTGTTAGAGAAATGCATGGGCCGCCGGTCTAATCCATGTTGTCATGGTGGAAACCTGCAGCGTAACCATAATGAGTTGTCTATGAAGCATTCTTCTTATAAAAAAGAGTAGGATATTGAGAAAAAGAAAAAAAGAGATATGAGAAAAGAGGAAAGAGAGAAAAAAGAACCATTTTCCCATGGTAAATAAGAAGATTGCTGAGATGCTCATTGTCTGCTTGCCTTGTCATTTTGATATGGGGATTCTTCCGTATCATCGGGCAAGGGGTACCCCGTTGCCGGTTCTCTATGATACACATGTACTTACTATGACAAGAACTTATCGGTAACTAAACTTGAGTAGCATGAGGATCGACCCTCGTATTCAAGGGACATGAGATTTCCAACTTATACTTTGTCAAGCATATACTCCATAGTTTGTTCACTTTAACCTTAATCACTTCAATATGCTTATGGTAGGGGCAATGAGAGCTGAAAGCTAATACGTACCATAATTTTTGGAAGCTCTTTATGAAACTTGAATCCCTACTTCCTTCTATGAAGGCCTTTCTTCCACTTTTATGTTGAGTCTCCACCTTCTATCTTTATGCACCTATTTTGAGAGCATAGTGGCCATTCTTAGTTCTATTTGCATTGTCCCAAGACTTGTTGATTGATGCATAATTTTGATATTGCTTATTCTTAAACTATTTGTATCTAGTCACTCTTATGAACTTTGAAGGTGTCCTATGCATTTATGTTTGCTACTCTATGAGGTACAAGATGAATGACACTATGCTATGTTTTCTTTATGTGAAACAAACAAATGTATTGCAAAGCATTGTTATTCATGAATCTTTTGTTTGTGCCTTTTCATGTTGCAACATAGTTGCTATGTCTTATTGTTAGAACTTTTCCTTTCATGCTATGTTGAAGTACTATGATCCTAGCTATCAATGTTTTACAAATACTTTGATCAAGTTTATGATGGTGCATGTCACTTCAAAAATTATTCTTTCTTTTTATCACTTACCTACTCGAGGATGAGCAGGAGTTAAGCTTGGGGATGTTGATACGTTGCTAACGTATCCATAATTTTTGATGTTCCATGCTTGGTTTTTATCTACTTTCTTATGATTTGTCCACACTTTGGAGTAATTTTTATACACTTTCTTGGACTAACCTATTAACAAGATGCCACAGTGCCAGCTGCCTGTTTTCTGCTGTTTTTAGTTCCAGGAAAGTTAGAAAATGAATATTCTCGGAATTGGACGGGGGCAAAAGCCAAAGTCAGTTTTTCACCGAGGGGGACATGGGGCCATAATACGAGACGAAGAGGGGCCATAGGGCCGCCACACCACCTGGCCTCGCGGCCAGGCCTGGCTCGCGCCAGGGGAGGTGTGGCTGCCTAGGGCACACCCTCGGCCTCCCCTTTCGCCTATAAGATGCCTCCGATACAGAAACCCTAAGTACCCAATCAAAATTCCATGAAAGAGTTTGTAGCCGCCGTCATCTCCATCCCTAGACCGGGAGGGATCTGAAGCTCTTCCCAAAGACTTCACCGGGGAGAATTCACCCTGGAGGCCTTCTTCATCACCATGCAAGCCTCCGGTGTGATGCGTGAGTAGTTCATCCCTGGACTACGGGTCCATGTAGTAGCTAGAAGGCTGGTTCTCTTCCTTTGTGCTATCATGTTTAGATCTTGTGAGCTCCGTTCATGATCAAGATCATCTATTTTTAATCCTACATGTTGTGTTTGCGGGGATCCGATGGATATTGAGATGCTATTTTAGATTGATTATTGATTCTATCATGTCTTTGTTATTTGTGATCTTGCATGCTTTCCGTTGTTAGTAGCTATCTTGGCTAAGTAGATGCTAGCAACTCCAAGAGTTAGTATTTATGCTCGATAGTGGGTTCATGCCTCTAGTAATCTAGGGAAGTGACAGAAATCTCTAAGGTACTAGATGTGTTGTTGCTACTAGGGAGAAAACAACAATCCTTTGTTCATAGAACAATCTTATTGTTTACTTTACATGCAATGCGTAATGCAATTATCTGTTGCTTGCAACTTAATACTGGAGGGGGTTCAGATGATAACCTGAAGGTGGATTATTAGTCATAGATGCAGTTGGATTATGGTCTATGTATAATGTTGTAATGCCCAATCAAATCTCAAAGGAGTCAAGATGATTAGTATATGCATGTATGCTTTCTCGATGTTTGTCAATTGGCCCACTGAAATTTGTTCACCCAACATGTCATCTATCTTAAGGAAAGCCACTACTAGTGAACTATGGACCCCGGCCCTTTCTTTTACCATCAATCTACAACTGTTTACTGCTTTCTGTTTACTTTCTGCAAACAATTACTTTCTTCCACAAATACGTTTAATCCTTTGTTTTCAGCAAAACCGGTGAGATTGACAACCTCACTGTAAGTTGGGGACAAAGTTCTGTGGTTGTGTTGTGCAGGTTTCCATGTTGCTGTTAGCACCGGTAGTGCGCCCTGCCAAAGGCCAGCTAGCAACACCTTGGAGGTGTTTCCTTGCTCCTACTAGTTCGATAACCTTGGTTTCATAACTGAGGGAAACTTACTAATGTGCTCATCATACCTTCCTCTTGGGGTTCCCCAACAAGCTCGTTATTACACGAGTCAACACCTATCTGCTTAGACAAAACGAGCACCCAATGGTCCACCCAAATACCTATTTGTCCCTTTTCTTTGGCCCAGACCACCCCATTTCTTTCTAACTATTTGTCCCTTTTTTTAGCCCCGACCATGCTATTTCTTTCTCAAACTTGGGCCGGATTTGCAGTAAAATAGACCGCTCGGATGTGCTCGGCATGTCCTCTCTATCCGTTGGCGGGCCGCATGCCATCACCACACAGCTCCCCACCAATCCCCATTTATTTCCCTACCGTCGCCGTTCACCACTGCCACCGCTGCACCACTCACGCTGCCGCCATTTCCTCGCCTCCGATGATCCGCCGCTGGACTCAGACAAAATGCAGCACCCAATGGTCCACCCCAAATACTGATTTGTCCCTTTTTTTGGCCTGGACCACCCCATTTCTTTCTACCGATTTGTCCCCCTTTTAGCCTGGACCACACTATTTCTTTCTCAAACTTGGGCCGGATTTGCGGTAAAATGGACGGCACGGACGTGCTCGGCATGTCCTCTTTGTCCGCTAGCGCCACATAGCTCCCTACCAACCCCCATTTATTTCCCCATCGTCGTCGTTCACCACTGCCACCGCTGCACCACTCATGCTACTGCCATTTCCTCGCCTCCGATGAACCACCACTGGACTCCACCGCGGGCACATGATCACGGCGCGGCTTGTCCACGCGAGGACGCCACCCTCCTCTCCAGCTCCGGCACAAGAACGGCGCGAGCGGCGCTACCTCCTCTATAGCTCTGGCGTGACGCGGGCGGTGCAAGGGTCACACGACACGACACAGGCGGCGCGACGAGGGCACTGCGTGGGGACGGCACGACACGCATGGCGCGGTGCATGCACGGCAGGACGCCGGCGCGGGCGGCGCGACCTCCTTGATACGTCCATTTTTCATCACTATTCTATGTCTTAATTCACTATTATTCATTGATATATTTCGTATTGAGAGGTGATACTTATGTTATTTCATATATTTTTGCATGGTTGATGACTTTTGGAGCATGGACCGTTGCAGTCAGGATTCTGATGGAAAATGTGTTGTTTGGAGGCAAAATTCATGAAGATCAGAAAATCTGGGAAAATCTACAGAAAATCCTATTTTTCCAGAAGACTAAGGATGCCAGAAGATGGAGTGGAGGTGGGCCACAGGGGGCCCACACCACCCCATGGCGCGGGCAGGCCTAGGCCGCGCCTAGAGGTGGTGTGGCCACCCTGGCCCACTCCAGCCTCTCCCCTCTGGCGTATATCATCCCCCCGAAACCCTAAGACTCGGGGAGCGACCATAGAAAGATTCCGCCGTCTCTGCGGGGCGGAAAACACCGAGAGAGAAAGATCTCTTCGGCAGACAGATTTCTGCCAGGGGAATTCCTTTCCGGAGAGAGGAGATCGTCGCCATCAACACCACCATCAAGCTGGACTTCATCGGGATCATCATCATCATCACCATCAGCACCCTCATCACCATCTCCATATTGTTGTAACAATTGCGTTGAATCTTGCATTAGTTCATAGGGGAAACTTTCCCGGTGTTGATTACTCTTTGTAGTTGATGATATTGAGTGAACCATTGAATTATTGTTTATGTTCAGATTGTTATACATCATTATTCCATCTCTGATCATGATCCATATGATGTCTTGTGAGTAGTTCGTTTTGTTCTTGAGGACATGGGAGAAGTCTTGTTGTTAGTAGTGGAGTTGTGTTGAGAAAGATTCAATAGATTGTTATTTAAGTTGTGGTGTACTTCTTCTAGTGGTGTCATGTGAACGTCGACTACATGACACTTCACCTATATGGGCCTAGGGGAATGCATTGTGTATTTGGCTACTAATCGTAGGGGTTGCCGGAGTGACAGAAACCTGAACCCCCGTTAGGAAACCATTGCACAAGGGACGTAAGGGTCTTAGAGTTTAAAGTTGTGGTTAGGTTTCTACCTTAAATACTTTCTTGTACTTACGGATGTTTGCAAGGGGTTTAATCACAAGTATGTATTAGTCTTGGATGGGGCGGTACATTAGGTTCACCCACACAACACTTAGCAAGCTAAAGAAGATTAATCAACTATATGAAGCGAAAGCACTTCACAGTCTTCCCATGTGTCCTCGAGAACATTTGGTCATCTTAAGTAATACAACTGGCTTGTCCTTTGCTGCATAAAGGATTGGGCCACTTGCTGCATTTATTCCTACTGTCTTTTATTTACTCATACTTTGTTTACTTGCTTTATCGAAAACCCCTAAAAATCCGTTTGCTAAGTATTTGCAGAGAATTCCTGATCCATACCACTAGCCAGCACCTTCTGCTCCTCATTGGGTTCGATACTCTTACTTATCGAAAATACTACGATACACCCCCTATACTTGTGGGTCATCAAGACTATTTTCTGGCGCTGTTGTCGGGGAGTGAAGCGTGATTGGAGAGTGGAACTGGTAAAGGAAACTTCTACTGTGAGTATTGTTTACTTCTGCTAGTTGCTTTATTTTCGTTATGGATAATTCGCTGAGTTTCTTATTTGGTAATGCTACTACCACTGCTAAGGTAGTAGATAAGCCACCACCTGCTGAGAATGTTGTTTTCAAAATACCTACAAGAATTATTGATCGTGTTATGGATAACTACTATGATGGGGATGGAACTGTCCATCCCGGTGATCATTTACTCTTTATACATGAATTATGCAGGTTGTTCAAGTGTGCAAGTATTACTACAGATCAAGTTAAGAAGAATTTATTCTCATTATCAAAGGAAGAGCTGAGGAATGGTATAAGCTGCTGAAGAATGGTCAAGCTCTGGAATGGGAGGAAATAGTGCCTCTCTTTTATTCAAAGTTTTAGCCTCCCAGTGAGATTCATAAAGATCGGAATCAAATATACAACTTTTGGCCTCTTGATGGAGAGAGTACAGCTCAAGCTTGGGGGAGATTGAAGTTACTAATGCTCAAATGTCCCATTCATGAGCTCCCCAACAATATTATTATCAACAACTTTTATGCAAGGCTCCCTCTACATGATAAGGATTTATTGGATGCTTCTTGTGCTGAATCATTCACTCGCATGGAAGAAGAAGCTAAATGGGACCTTCTAGACCGTATTCAAGACAATGCTGAAGCTTGGGAGAATGACAAAGGTAGGAAGTCAGGTATAAATTATGATTATGAATGCATTGAATCTTTTATGGGAACTGATGACTTTCAAAATATTAAAAATGCTTATGGTCTAGACTCTCAAGCTATTGCTTCTTATTTTAAGGCTTTTGCTTCTTATATTGAAGTGCCTAAAAAGAAGTGGAATAATTATCATGAACCTTATAAAGATATTGCTAAGTGTGTTCCTACGAGAAATACTGAAGTTTATACTGCTAATCATGTTTTACCTAAACCTTACATTGAGAAAATGCCTTTCCCAGTTAAGGTAAAGGAACATTCTATGATAGCTAGTATGGTTAATGAAAGTATGAACAAAGCTGTTGAACCTGATAAACAAATGGTTGATGAACCTATAATAGCAAATGTGAAAGACTTTGTTACTAAATATGAAAAAGAGGGACACACTATCCTTTGCAAGGATACCTCTAATATTGTTTCACATAGTAGCGTTATGAGAGCTAGTATTCCTGTGTTTTCTGTTAGAATAAGTGATAATTTCTATGATAGTCCTTGTGATAGCTATATTGTTAAGTTTATGCATGATACTGAAAGTTACTATGAGAGAGGGAAAAGTGTTCTTATGTATCTCAATAATATCAAGTTTCCTCGTTTTATGTTGAAAGTTTTTATATTGCACTTCTTTTGCATTCTTATGCAAGTTGCCTTTGGTTTCAATAACTTGTTTGTTTTCAAAATCCCCTTGCATAGGAAGTGGGTTAGACTTAAATGTGTGTGTTTTTAATTCTTAATGCTCTCTTTCACTTCAATTCATATCCCTATGAGAGCTTCTTCAAAATTATCATGCCCATCTTAATGGCTATAAAGAAAGAGCTTTATGGGAGACAACCCAATTTGTTTTTGCTTTTAGTTTGTTTTTGTTTCTTTGAGCCTTGGAAGTTATTACTTCGGTAATAACCGCTCATTATCCATTTTGTTTGGTTTTTGTGTCAAGATCAACCTCTAATGAGAGAGAAGTAAGATTTGGGGAAGTTGCTGTCCCGAAACAGATTTTTGTGCTTCACCGTAAAAATCCGTGAGAGATCTCTGTATATCAGATTGAGCTGTAATGTTTTGTGCTTCCGCCCCAGGTTGTTATTTAACTTTCGTTAGTTTTGTACTTTTTGATTTGAGCAACAGAAGATTTTCGAAAAAAATGATCTTTACCTGCTGGTCTGTTTTGACAGATTTTGCCATTTTGCATTTGCTTCTTTATTCGTTTTCCTTTTTGAATTATTTTTGGGTTTTCGGAAGGAGTTGCTACAGTAGTTTATGTTTTGATGGTTTTCAGTTGAAGTTGGACTCAAAAGGTTTTATCACTTCACTTATACTAATGTTGCTAATGAGAACTGTGTGAAGTTTTGTGTGAAAGAAATTTTCAGGAAGTGGAGACAATGGTGTAATAAGGAAAAGAAGGATTTTATGACTCAAGTAATACGTGTATGAAGATGAAGATATTGATGATTCAAGTGGTGACTCCGGAAGAATCTACTAGATACCAAATTCAAAGGCCTGCAGAGTCCGTGTTCAAATAGGTAACGGTTCTGGTAAGAAAAGTTCCATGAAAATACAATCCAACTATATTTTTGCAGTTTTCAGTCAGTAAGTAAAGCTACGAAGTGAAAAGGAGAAAGCAGGCAGGTGGCTCACACACCACCCTGGCGCCCACCTGGCCACACCACCAGGTGGTGAGTCCACCCAGGACTCCGCGTCCAACTCGTTTTCTCCCAGTACCTTCCTTTTGATATGAAACATCATAATATATAACCCCCGGATCTTCCGAGGTTCGTATATCGTGTTTTCGTCATGTTTTCGTTTCGATCTGTTTCTGCCAGGACATACTCTTTGAAAGTTTAGAAGCACCATGGTGTACGCCAAGGATAAAGGGAAGGAGCCTATGGAGGAGGATCTCCAAGACACCAAGCAGGGGCTGGTACCTTTAGTCTCTTTCCCTGCATCAACGGAAGCCCTACGAGACACTAAGGAGTTCTGCGATAAGTACCGAGACTTGCAGAGGAAGGTGGACATGCTTCAATGGGAGAATAATAGTCTTCGCAAGATGCTGGAAGATTTCCTCACGTCAACTAAGAAAATATTACCACCACCACCAAAGGAGTAATTCGTCATCAGGTTTGGCATCCCCTTGGTTTGTTCCAAGCTTGGTGTCGTGGTGGTGTCACGGCAGATACCATGGATAGGCTAAAGGTGGGGACTAAATGCACTAGGGGAATCCAGGGAGCGATAGTGTGGTGATTCCACACACGGTAGCTTTGTATTTGATTCTCCTTCACAGATTACAAGTGCTCCTTGAGCTGTATTGGAGAGAGGAGGAAGAAGGATCTCTCTTACTCTCACCGCTAGCTAGCCCTCAGGAACCAAGTAAAACTCAACCTTCTCGCTGGAGATCAACCAGTCAAAGACCAACCCCTTCTACAGAGGCCCTAGCCCTCCTTATATAGGGGTGGCTAGGTCTCCAATTAGGGCATACGTGGAGGCATATTCCAGGGAATATGCCTCCTCCCAAAATAGTAAGCCGACCGGGTTACTTTAACCTAGCGTCATCCATGTAGATGCTACGTGAGCCTCTGCGGCGCCCGCATCATCCTACATTGGCATCGTCACCTTTGTCGGCCACGCCTCGGTGGTCCTGCCTCTGTCCGCTTTGCTCACGCTCTGCATACAGTGGTCACCTTTGACCAGCGAGATACCTTCCTTCTCCTACAAGCTTGATATAACCCAGATCGTACCTAGTTGATCTGGCCACACCTGTTCCTGCATATAAGTTAGATTCATCTCACCGACTTACGATATAAGTGGTGAGACCCGATTAGGTGGACATCCCAGTGCAGGTTACCTCGTGATTCGGCCTGCCTTGAGGTGACTCGGCCAGCATCTGCTTTGACCTTGCCGTACCTCGGCTAACTCGGCCTTTATACCCCGGCGTGACCCTACCCGGGGGTATCCCCCCAACATTAGTCCCCCAAGCTGGTGTGGTCTTAGCTTCCTTAGCCGCTAAGGCCACATCAGGTTCAATTTTATCGAGCCTCTGGTTCTCTTCCCGAGTTAACTCATAGTCCGGATTTTCATAGGTTTACTTTCCCTTGGCACATTCCGAGTTTTCACTCGCTGGCCAGGTCACCTCATACTCATCCGGATCACTCTTCCTTCTCTTGTACGCTTCCCCACGTGGAGGTTAATCATCACGTTTGCCTCATTTTAAGGGCTAGCAACAGTAACCGCCGCAGTTATTGTCAGAAGTTACTGTTGCCCATGTCACGTCGTGCCTGCCTCCTTGTTAACTGCACCATAACGTCACGTCCTGGGATCCGCTGCGCCCTATGGCCCTTCGTGTGGCTCGTCACTGATTGGTTGATCCGGGTCATACACGGCCACACCGTGTGGCCCGCCCGCACAACGCAATCCCACTACCTCCTCGAGGGAGTGGTTAAATAGGAGAGGGGTGCGCCCCCTGGGTTCTTTCCCCACTTTCGCGCCCCTCTACCTCTGCTTTTTCTTCTTCCTCTTCAGCGACAGCGCCGCCGCCACCGCACCTGAGTAGTTGCGCCGCCGCTGCACTGCTTCCACATGCACCAGCGCTGCCGCCACTTCTACGCATCTCCCCCGCCACGGGTCCTTGTCAGTCCAAGCCAGTGCCCCCCGCCACCGGTAGCGCCAGCGGGGATAGCGATCTTGAGATGACTGAGGAGGAGCTCACTGTCGCAGAGCAAGAAATGGAGGAAGACGCGCGGCGGAACGCCGCATCGTGGGCGGATCTCTGGTTTGCCAGGATGACCTGGACTGGCTTTATCGCACCAGGCGTATCCCGGAGGGCGTCACCGTACGCCTCGCTGCCTCCGAGCTTGCCCCCTCACCCCATCCAGGTGAGTATGTGGTCTTTCTATCCCACTTCCAACGTGGGTTCGGTCTCCCAGTTAGTGATTTTTTCCATGACTGGCTCGATACGTATGAGCTTCAGCCGCACCATCTTCCGGCTAACGCCATTATATCTCTATCTGCCTTCGCTTCCACTATCGAGGGCTATGCCGGACTATGGCCCACGAAGGAGCTCTGGATCCGGTTCTTTGGCCTTCGCCGGAACGTGATTCTGAACGTAGATCTTGAACCGGAGCACAAGCAGCTCACGCAGTTCGGCGCGACGTCTATCTCTCCCCGGAAGCAGTCCATCTTCCCCCGAGTCACGGGGCTTGACTCTTGCAAGGAATGGGCCCGGACCTTCTTCTATGTCTGGAACAGCACCACTGAAGATCTGATCCGGCTACTCCCCTATGCTCCGGGTCCTCCTAATCCGGATTTGTGGGAGAATATCCCCAAGAAGCCCACCGTTCTGGCGAACCAAGTCCATAAGAGGTTCAAGGAGCTGAAGGATATGGGGTTGCGTAACGAGGACGCGATGATTACGTTCGTGCGCAACCGGATCTCCCCCCTTCAGAAACGCACGCACAAACTGTGTCACATGAGCTGGGGCCGCGACCCCAACCGGACTTCCTCGTTCGAGTTAAACAACACCGAGATCTACCGCCGGGTCAAGGCCCTCTTCACCACCCACAAGGACTTTTCTTCTGACTGGACGTGGGGAATTGAACACTTTTGCCGAGATAGGCTTCCTCCTGCGGTAAGTCTCGTGCCCCAAACTCTTTCTGAATTGAATCATAGGTCGGTCTTTGTTGTAGGTTTTAATCCTGTTGCCTTTTCTTTCCCTTAGATGTTTCTTCAGCAAACCATCGAGGATGGCACCGAGCCTTCCCTCAAATGGGCGCCTGACCGGGATACCTCGGACGAGGAGGAACCGGATCAGGAGATGTTCCTTCCGATGGCCGATGCGACCAAGCGACCCACCGGTAAACTCTCTTCCATTAGAGATTGGCCCGATGATGAAGATGATTCGGATGTTGAGGTGATGGAAGCATTTGACGCTGTCCCCCTTTCTTATGCTTTTCCGACATCAGCTAACCTCGGTGGGCAGATCCATGAAGACCCTCCCCTTGCCGTGGGTGAGCCTATCCCGGTTGCGCCGAAGAAGAAGAGGGGAGCTGCATCTGCATCCTCCTCCGGGCCTTCTCAGCCAGCTAAAAGGCGAAAGAAGTCCGGGGACAAAACTTCCACCAAGGCCATGACTAAGGCCGTGGCCCGGAGAGCTCGCAAGCCGAAAGAGCCCCTGACTTCGGATGAGTAAGTCGCTTCTCCCTTTGCTATTCACTTGCTCTTATTTTGTTATAGTTTCTCATCATACATTATTTGATTTGGCAGGGCCGCGGTGGAGGTCCCACAGAGTGGATCCGGCATTGCCTCGCCACTCCGACACAGCCCTTCTCCCCCTCGTGGAGATGATTCACGCCCGCTGAGCCCCATTCCGGAGGGTTCAGCGGCTGCTCCGGGTTCCAGCCCACCTCGTCAAGAGGAGGCAACCTCGGAGTGGGGGAGACTGGTTCTACCGAGGCAGCAGCAACCACCACTTTGGCTCCACCGCAACCAGCTACCACCAAGGTTCCTCGGCACCTCCAAGCGAAAACAGCACTGACCACATCGGCACTAACTCCGGCCCAGCAACAGCAGCAGCATCAAGCCCTTCCGCCTCGTCTGAGTCTTCCAAGACTCAGCGAGAAGACACTAGCAGTGCCAAGGCTAGCACCAAAGCAGCTCCCAAGGGCAAATCCGCTGCAGCCACCTCAACTTCTCAGCAGAAGACCAAGGGCAAAAAGGCTCCTGACGCCACCAGGGAAGCGTCCATCGAGGCTGGACAGCGCACACTTGCGTCCATGCTTTCGAAGAAGACTCCACCTCCGAAGGACGCCCCTGCCAAGCCAGCTGATGCACAACTTGTTTTGCACACTAGCCCCGCCGCTGCCCAGGTTGAGAGACAAGAAGCGCATGCCAAGGGCCTAGTGGCGCCTCACATGCTCAGCAGCGAGCGATACCCTCCAACCTTGATCGAGTTTGTGAATAACTGGAACAAGGAGGAGTTCATCCACAACGACGATCTCCTGGAGAAGTTCGGTCCTGCCGAATTTGTTGCGCAGATGAATACTGCCGCCAAGGCAATTAATCTTGCGGGTCGGATGATGGAGGTACGTTACTTCGTCTTTTCCTTAGCATGTGGTAGACATTATTGATATAGTCATTAGTCCCCGAGCCTCCGGGGGAGTAACTTGTTACTCGGCCAGATGCTCCTTAGAGAACTAACGTAACTCCTTAATAACTTCGAATATGCACACACCTAGAGCCGGGTTAAGTTCCACTTGGCCCGGATTTTGTACACTTCGAATATGCACACACCTAGAGCCGGGTTAAGTTCCATTTGGCCTGGATTTTGTACACTTCGAATATGCACACACCTAGAGCCGGGTTAAGTTCCACTTGGCCCGGATTTTGTACACTTCGAATATGCACACACCTAGAGCCGGGTTAAGTTCCACTTGGCCTGGATTTTGTACACTTCGAATATGCACAAGATTAATCTATCTCTTTGTACTTTTTTCAGGTGACCACCAATCGCCGGAGTGCTGAGTTTCAGCGTCTCCTGGATACTCACAAAATGTTGCGTGCGAAACATACTGTTCTTATCGCCGAACATGATAAAAGTGGTAAGTTTCTTCCTTGGAATTTTTCCGTTTTTTCTTCCTCTTTTTCCGCCGAACTAATCCATCATTCGGATTTCGCAGCTGGGTTGGAGGCTAAGAACATCATCATGAGGAGAAACTTGGATCAGATCAAGGGTAAGTTATTTTTGCCCAACTTTGATATGCTTTCTATCTCCTTTTCTCCTTGGCTCGGCAAACATTCATACCTCGGCTTTGTCGGGTCAACAAACTATTTCAGCATCTCTTGAAGATAGTGTGCCCGTGCCTGATATGATGCTGCATTTTCTCGAACAAGCAGGGCAACATCAAGCTGAACTCAAGAAGAAAGATGATGAGCTCGCCGCCCTCCGAACCAAAGATGATGAAATTGCCATGCTCAAGGTAGAGATGAAGAAACTGAAAGCGCAGCACCAATCCGAACTTCAAAAAGCTGGCCAGGACTTTACTGAAGAGCGCGAGCGCCTCAGCCTCCAGATTGCCAAGGACCAAGAATTGCTTAAGGAGGCCGACTCCAAACTTGAGTCGGCGAATACTGAGCTTATTCAACTCTGGGAGAGGCGTGATAAGTGCATCAAGGAGCTAACCCGGATCCACAGCCATATTTCTCGTAAGTTCCTTTTCTCTTCAATTGTCATGAATCTCTCCGGGTCAACCCTTCTCATTTATTTCACCTGTCTCGTTTTCAGACAAATTTCCAGAGGGCAATGCTATTGCAACCACCGCTGTCGCCAAGTTCCGCCAGAAGAGGGGTACCCCAATTGCCCCTGGCGCTGGAGAAATTCCATATGACATGGAGGACTTGTTGGTCAGCTTGTCCTCTCGTGTCGAGCTTGTGAAGAACTATGGCAAGGACGTCTTGGACGTAGCAGTACAGATCTTCAATGCCTTTTGGCCTGGAGAAGATACTCCGGAGGGTGCCCCTGCTCTTTTTGCCAGGCTCATGAAGTGCGAGACTCATCTCGATCTCTAGAGAGAATCAGCTGGACGCGCCGGAGCTGAGATCGTTCTTCACTACATGCTTACATGGTACGAGAAGATTGACCTCAAATGCCTTGAGCGTATGAGCACTGGATCAAGGTGGTACTGACCCGTATTGGGTGGCTCGGCGCAAGGCTTGTGCTCATAACTTCATCCAATACGCCCACATTCATCAATGGAACGAGGGACCAAGCTTCCTAGATGCCGCCTACGATGAAAATGCTGAAAACGCTGAAGATGAGTCGGATGAGGACGAAGAGGACGAAGCCTCAGACGTCGAGGAAGACGTAGATGATTCTAAAGCCGAGGTCGAGGCTACCCCTACTGGCGCCGAATTACCTCCTCCTGCTGCTCCTTGATAAACACTTTAAATTTCATCAGATCCCCGGTATGCCGGGTGCAATTGTATCAAGCACACAAGTGATATTTTGCTACTAAGTTTTTATGCCGGATTAACTTGGGCGTAGTCCCCGAGTTTCATTTTCTTGTTCATCCAATCTCTTGGCTCGGCCCGTGTCTACCTTGGTTTGATTTTATGACTTACGAGTTCGAGCTTCAAAAATTGTCTTAACAATACTTGGAAACTTTAGGCTTAGCTCAAAATAACTTAGCATAATAAATCGAAAGTAAACATAAGATTAATCCGAAAAACAAATGCCGGCTCGATTAAGTTCCTTTCCTTAGTCGTTTTTCATGTGCTACGCAATTCCAAACTTGTTCTCTTGCTTGCCATGAAGCCAAATCTTGTTGGACAACAGCAAGTCGAAGAGTTGGGTTCTTGCTGCTCACACACTACTAATCCGGCTTAAGTAGAAAAACTTATGCCAGCCGACGTATAAATAATAAATACGCAAGACAACAAATATTTTCAAGGCAGTCCCCGAGTTACTGCTCGAGGTGCCCACATTTCATTGATAGGCTCATTGCCGGCATACATACCGACATATGAGAGACTCGGATACATAAACTTGTCCGCTAAGTGTAGAAAGGACGAAGTAGAGCTACATTCCATGGACGCTTAGATTCCTCACCGGACCTGTCCGCCTTGTTCTTTTCCTATGGTTTTGCATCGATAAGATAATAAGAATCATTGTGTAATGCTTTGCTCACAATGAATGGCCCTTCCCATGAGGGGACAACTTGTGCATGCCAGCAGTACGTTGTACCAACCGGAGTACCAGATCACCTTCCCGGAAGACTCAGGGGTTTACTTTCTAGATATGATAGCGTCGGAGATTTTGCTGATATATGGCGGATCTGGACAATGCCAATTCTCTCACTTCTTCCAGCAGATCAACATCATTTTGCCGGGCTTCTTGCACTTTGGCTTCTGTGTATTGGGTGACCTAGGCGAGTCATGCTCTATGTTGGCTAGTAATACAGCTTCTGCCCCATATACCAGAAAGAATGGTGTATAGCCTGTTGATCGATTCGGAGTTGTTCCTAAACTCCACAATACCGCTGGTAGTTCTTCTATCCAGCACCCCGCTGATCTTTGCAGCGGCTCAATGAGCCGGGATTTTATCCCGGATAATACTAATCTGTTGGATCTTTCCACTTGTCCGTTCGATGTAGGATGGGCTACCGAGGCAACGTCCAGCCGGATCTTCTTATCTCGGCAAAATCGCGCAAATGCTCCTTCAGCAAAAGTCGTGCCATTATCTGTTATGATACTATGAGGATAACCGTATCTCAAGATGATGTCTTTGAGAAATGTCACGGCCGTTGCTCTATCACATTTTCTTATTGGCTTTACTTCAATCCACTTTGTAAATTTATCAACCATGACCAAAATGTGAGTCATATTTCCCCTCGCTGGTTTGAACGGGCCAACCATGTCCAAACACCATACGGCAAATGGCCAGGTGATTGGTATGGTCTTGAGCTCCGACATTGGCATATGTGTATTGGTAGCATACCTCTGACAACCGTTGCATTTTCTTACCAAGTCCTCTACTTGTTCTAAGGCACTTGGCCAGTAGAATCCATGCCGAAAAGCTTTTGCTACCAAGGCTCTGGACGAGGCATGATGCCCACATTCCCCTTGATGTATATCTCGGAGGATGTCAAGCCCTTCTTCCGGGTCAACACATCGCTGGAGGACATTAGTCACACTCCTTTTGTATAGCTCGGAATTGATGATCGTGTATGCCTTTGCTCTCCTATGAGTTTGCCTGGACTGCACTTCCTCAGCGGGTAAGGTTCCATCTTTCAGGAATTGAAATATAGGTAGTGCCCAAGCTGGTATTGCTCATACAGGGAACACGTCCTCATCAATTTCCATCTGATCCACCGGCATAATCTCAACCGGATCATGCTGAGCAGTCCCCGGGTTCGCCGAGGTAGTCCCCGGGTTTGCCGAGGCAGTCCCCGGGTTTCGCGTACCACCTCCCATGTCAATGTCCATGGGTACGGCTCCGGACTCCGAATCCTCCGGGACGTAAATTGAGTCGGTTTCTAGGGACGGTCTGATAGATGGTTTTCTGAGGTGTTCTAATGCTACACCCAGTGGAATTGCTTGTCGGGTTGATCCTAGCTTCGACAATACGTCGGTAGCCTCATTTTCCACCCGGGGTACATGGCGAAATTCGCATCCCTCAAAATAACCAGATATCTTTTGCACGTGGAATCTGTATAACACCATGTTTGGATCAAGAGCGTCCCACAGCCCCGACACTTGCTGAACTACCAAATCCGAGTCGCCAAAGCATTGGATCCGACGTATCCCAATTTCTTTTGCCACTTTGAGCCCATGCACAAGTGCTTCATATTCGGCGACATTGTTTGACGCTGCAAAAATGGATCTGCAGCACATACTTCAACTGGTCATTTTTAGGCGAGGTAAGCACAACTCCGGCGCTTAACCCGGTTTTTGTTTTTGACCCGTGAAAGTGCTCTCTCCAATAGTTCGGATCTGGCAGCGGTGGTTCATATTGCACCTCTGCCCAGTCCACAAAAAAGTCGGCCACAGCCTGAGACTTGATTGCTTCTCTTCTGTCATATTTTGGCACATAAGGAGCTAGCTCAATTGCCCATTTCGCAATCATGCCACTTGCATCCTTGTTACTCATTATCTCGGATATGGGGGCTTCACATATTACTTTGATGGGGTGCTCCTCAAAATAATGTTTTAGCTTCTTTGCCGACATGTACACACCATATGCCACTTTCTGGTAGTGTGGATAATTTTGTTTTAAGGCTGATAATACCTCGCTTAGATAATACACTGGCCTTTGCACTGACTTACCCTCTTTTTCGCGCTCTACCACAATTACTGCACTTACAACTCGGTTGGTTGCGGCTATATAGAGCAACATTGGCTCCTTTGATAGTGGAGAGGCTAACACTGGTGCAGTGGCTAACATTTTCTTTAATTGAATAAAGGCTTCATTGGCCTGCGGCGTCCAAATGAACTTGTTCGACTTTTTCATGAGTTGATAGAGAGGCAGTGCCTTTTCTCCCAACCGACATACAAACCGACTTAACGATGTCAGGCAACCCGTGAACTTATGGACATCGTTAAGACACTTCGGCAGTTCCATTCGCTCTATGTCCCAGATTTTAGTTGGATTGACTTCAATACCTCGGTTGGAGACGAGGAACCCGAGCAATTTTCCAGCCGGGACACCGAAGGTACATTTTTCCGGGTTAAGCTTCATCCGGAACCTCCTTAGGTTCGCGAATGTTTGCCTGATATCGTCAAGGAGCGTTTTGCTTTCCTTGGTCTTGATAACCACATCATCCACATACACCTGTACATTTTGACCAATTTGGTCATGCAAACATTTCTGCATACATCTTTGGTACGTTGCCCCTGCATTACGTAAACCAAATGGCATGGTGCGATAGCAATAAGACCCATACGGGGTGATAAATGCAGTTTTTATTTGATCATCCGGATTCAGGGGTATCTGGTGGAAACCAGAATATGCATCAATGAATGACAACAATTCACATCCAGCAGTAGAATCTATGACCTGGTCTATCCTTGGAAGTAGAAATGGATCTTTTGGACACGCCTTATTCAGGTTCGTGTAATCGATACACATACGCCAAACCACTGCCACATTCGGATCATCCTTCTTCTTGTCCACCAGCACCAGATTAGATAGCCAATTCAGGTAAAGAACTTCCATGATAAAGCCAACTGCTAGTAACCGAGCTATCTCATCTCCAATGACTTTTCTCCTATCTTCGGCGAAGGGGCAGAGAGGTTGCTTCACCGGCCTTGCTCCGGGTCTCACATTCAAAGAGTGCTCGGCCAACTCCCTCGGAACACCTTGCAAGTCTTGTGTGGACCAAGCAAAAATATCCCGATTCTCACGGAGGAAGTTGACGAGCTCGCTTTCCTATTTATCGTTTAACCCGGCACCAATTGTTACGGTGTGCTTTGGGAACATATCATCAACAGGCACCTTCTTGGTATCCTTTGTGGCTTGGAATGAGACACTACCATGCGGATTACTCAACGCCGACATATATTGCTACGCATACTGAGCCAACGCCGCCACCTCCTATATCTTCCTTTTCTCTTGCGCAATCACGAGTGACTCGGCTAGGTTAGACCCGGCTGACGCACACTCAATGGAACGCCGGAAATCTCCAGCTATGGTAATCACTCCATTTGTCCTAGGCAACATCATCTTTAGATAACTGATGTGGCAACTTGCCATGAACTTGTTCAGTGCTGGTCTACCGAGTAACGCATGATACGCACTTTCTAAGTTCACAACTTCAAACTCCAAATTCTCAGTTCGGCAGTTATCTCGCGTGTCGAACAATACGTCAACCCAGACCTTGCCTATGGGCTCACAAGAAATGCCTGGCACAATGCCATGGAAAGTTGTCCTTGTAGCCTGGAGCATGTTCTCCGAGATACCCAATTTGCACATCGTATCCTCATACATGATGTTAATGCTACTGCCATTGTCAATTAGTACCTTTGAGAACCTCACATTGATGTTAGGCCCAATGAATGTCGGATCCAGCACTAGCGCATATGAACTAGGACTTGGCATGAGCTTGGGATGATCTTTGATTCTCCAGGTAATTTCCTGGTCCGACCAAGGCATATACCTCGTCACTGCTGGCATTACTGCATTCACCTCCATGTGTTGGCGCTGCAAGCTCTTTCTATCTGTTTCTTCTATGGTGAACACACGGTAACTCTGATGATGCTCTCTTTACTCATTCCTTCCCTCGTTTCTAGGGTACCTCTGATCCGGTTGATGCTGGTCTTCCACTTGATGCACTGCATCCCTTCTCTCATGGTTGTCATACCTCGGCGGAGGGGGAGGCAACATTAGCTGTTGCGTGTTCGCTCCGGAGAGCAATTGTTGCCGGGGTAACTCCTGCCGAGGTTGATCATTCCGAGGTGCCTGAGCATTCCCCGAACCACCTTGTTCTATCTTACGAATCCACTCACACTGCCTTGTTGTATGACCCGCTGGGTTACTCAGATTTGGTGTGTGAAATTTACACGACTGATCCAGCATTGACTCATAAGTGTACCTCGGACAGTCCTTCTTTTCCTGCCACTGTTTCTTTTGCTCTGGCGTCCAAGTTTTCTTGCCATCGTTTCTCGGTGTCCATTGTTGCCCTCCAGTTTTCTGACGTTGATTGCCCCCTGCTCCGGGTTGATCTTGATTCACAGCAGCAACTTTGTCTGCATCGTAATCCGTCATCATCTCTTCTTTTACCCCAGTAGTCATTCCTCCGGGATGATCCGGCTCCATCTCTCTGGTAGTACTCCTCATTTGCCTCGTTTGACACGAGCCTAGGTTGAGTCGGATCTCCCAAAGCATACGAATCAGCAATCCGGATTGTCTCTGCCAACGTAGTTGGCATATCCCTTTGCGATCTTTGCCACAACATGCTCGCATATCTGCATCCTTGCGCAAACCATGCTATGGCCTGTGACTCAATCACACCCTCACATGAGTTTCGCACGGTACACCACCGGGTTAAGAACTCCCGGTCCGTCTCATTCGGTCTCTGCTTGCACATTGTAGGGTCTGTGGCTTATTCGGCCTCTGATACGTACTTGAGAAATTGCTGACAAACATTTCCTCAAAATCGATCCAACAGTTAATACTTCCGGGCGGCAAATTGTTTAGCCATACCCTCGCTGGCCCTTCCAACATCTGGGGTACGTATCTCATAGCCCATCTCAAGTTGCCTGTAGCAATTTTCACAGCTGTAGCATAGTTAATCAACCAATCCTCCGGCTTTGTACTGCCATCGTATGTCTTAGTGCCTCTAGGTAGCTGGAAGTTAGGTACTGGAGATTCCTTCATGATTCGGGGCCCAAAACACGCAGGACCTGGGGGACCTTGACATTCAATCTGCTCTGACCTATACAGCCGATCCAGTTTTAATCTGGCATTGTCAGGCATCAAATCCCTGCTTCCCAATCTTGACCCTATCACATGATAGTCCGGACTTGGGTATCCCGCGTTCACCATTTCTGAATCACCATCATTGTATCGGCCTTGCTCTCGTGGAGCACCTCTCTGTTGCACACCTCGGCCGGCACTTTGCTCTTGCCTTGGTATATTCCGCTGCTGCGGTTGTCCTGCTCCTTCCGAGTTGCACTGTCCGGCATTGCCATTTACAATATTACCTTGACCGGCATTGCCTTGGTCGCGGTTACCTCAGACATCTTCACCTCGGCTCACACTTCACCGATCCTCATTTCTCTGCACTTCTTTTCATTTCCCTGCCCTTGCCGGGTCATAGGGGACGATCTGTTTGTTCCTCCTCGCCGAGGTTACTACCTCTTCTCTCCTAGGACCACCATGAGGAGACGATGTAGCTCCAGCGGATTTCTCCGAGTTACCCACCGCTGAATGAACGATCTTGGAGGCCCCAGCTCTCTCCGGGTTATCCCTGAGCAATTCCTCATGTTGCCTGTTTGCGATCCGAACCAACTCATTGACCCTATCTTGCTATCTCTGACGGGCTTCACCCATTAGACCCTCTAACTCGGACGCAGCTGCATCCGCTGCTCAGAGGTTTTTCGCTGGGGTACTATACTTCGGCAGCCCCACGGATAAACAGTTCTCTGACTCCTCAATCCTAGTATCTCCCTCTTTGTTCATTTCACTCATGAAATTTCTCCCTTTTACTTTTACAACATCTACTTTATTTGCCTTTGCATACTCACGCAGTGTCATGTTCAACGACTGCTGAGCCGCAGCTATCTTTTTCGCACCCTCTAGTATTTTTTGCCTAGTTTCCTCTAGCTCGGCCTGTGCCTGAGCCAGATCTACCACTGCTGCTACTGGGTTTGCCAAGCTATCCATCGCTTGTTGTAGCACATTCTCTGGCCTCTCTAGTGGAGGACCTCTACTTTTCCTCGGTGTCTTAGGTGTTACCTCCGGATCTGGTGCCGGATCCTTGCGCCTGCACCTGGCGCAGTCATCATCACCTCGGCACGGTCCGCGGAGCGAGTGATATGCGCCCCGTGAAGCACACTAAGGGGTGGCTCGCCTCCTTTGACGACGTGCCGCGGGTGAACGCATGACACATCGACAGCAACATAGACCTTGTGTGCACCGAGCTTGACGAAGAGGCCGTTGCGCGGAAGTGGACGCTTGCCGAAGTAGCCAGCGTTATCGCTGACAAAGTCCAGCGCTCCAAAGCACTGGACGAGCCCGGAGACAATGCGTTCGTCGGTGCCGATGAGGTTTCCCGTCCGGATCTTCACCCATGCTAGTTCCGCCAGCCCCACGGTGGGCGCCAACTGTCGTGGTGGTGTCACGGCAGATGCCATGGATAGGCTAAAGGTGGGGACTAAATGCACTAGGGGAATCCAGGGAGGAATAGTGTGGTGATTCCACACACGGTAGCTTTGTATTTGATTCTCCCTCATAGATTACCAGTGATCCTTAAGCTGTATTGGAGAGAGGAGGAAGAAGGAACTCTCTTACTCTCACCGCTAGCTAGCCCTCAGGAACCAAGTAAAACTCAACCTTCTCGCTGGAGATCAACCAGTCAAAGACCAACCCCTTCTACAGAGGCCCTAGCCCTCCTTATATAGGGGTGGCTAGGTCTCCAATTAGGGCATACGTGGAGGCATATTCCAGGGAATATGCCTCCTCCCAAAATAGTAAGCCGACCGGGTTACTTTAACCCAACGCCATCCATGCAGATGCTACGTGAGCCTCTGCGGCGCCCGCGTCATCCGACATTGGCATCGTCACCTTTGTCGGCCACGCCTCGGTGGTCCTGCCTCTGTCCGCTTCGCTCATGCTCTGTGTACAGTGGTCACCTTTGACCAGCGAGATACCTTCCTTCTCCTACAAGCTTGATATAACCCGAATCGTACCTAGTTGATCCGGCCACACCTGTTCTTGCATATAAGTTAGATTCATCTCACTGACTTACGATATAAGTCGGCTGAGACCTAGTTAGGTGGACATCCCCTGGTCCGGGTTACCCCGTGATTCGGCCTTCCTTGAGGTGACTCGGCCAGCATCTGCTTTCACCTTGTCGTACCTCAGCTAACTCGGCCTTTATACCCCGGCGTGACCCTACCCGGGGGTATCCCCCCAACACTTAGGGGAGTGCCGCGGTATCACATCACTATCTTCTATCTTTTTACCTTATTAGTAGAGTCATATCATGAATAGAGGAGTTATTATGTAGGATGGTTTGCATTATGGAAGTGTCCCCTCTCTCGTTAGATATGTATCCCTTGGTGTGAGTTTCCGTCTATCATTCACTCTTTTGCATAGCTTATATTAGTTTTCAATTCGTGGTTATATGATTGATCTTGTTGTTAGTATTGGTATCACTTTGGGATCATTGAGTTAATTAAGTTGGTTTTGGCAAACCTGGCTCGGTCAGTAGCAACACCTTTTTGAGAGTTGAAAAGAAAAAGATAGAAGTACTCTAAAGAAAAATAATTTCATCATCTTTCTTTCTTGATTTGCCCATAAGTCTAGTATTCTCTAATTAATATCTTTTGTGCTTCCAAGGAAGATTGCATGTTTGTCTTTATCACTTGTATGTTTGGTTGTTTCCTTCAACTCTTATACTTGCTACCCAGCCTTGCTAGCCAAAAACCTATACTGAGAGGGAATTCTTCTCGTGCATCCACCTCCTTTAAACCAAAACCTTTGCCATTTGTGTCCACCATACCTACCTAGTAGCATTATTGCTATTCCAAGTAAATTCTTGTTTTGTCTACCTCCCAAATTAAACTTGTTATGTGAAAATTAGTGATTAAATCTCTCACGAACTTGATGGCACACTTTACTTTCTTGCATTTAATAAACTTGAACCATTGTGCTCACCTATGTTGCGTATATGCTTGCGTTTTGTAAGTTGTGAATTAGCAGAACCATGCTGTCATGGGGAACGCTTTCAACATTGCACTGGTACTTTGTACCAAGTTGATATCATGTTCTTTTGTCTATGGATGTCATCGGTGTGAAATGAAAGGGGAGCTTGTAAGTCCATGGAGTTATGCATATGTGTTAGAGAAACGCCTGGGCCGCTGGTCTAATCCATGCTGACATGGTGGAAACCTGCAGCGTAAGCATAACGAGTATCTATGAAGCATTCTTCTTATAAAAAAAGAGATAGAGATTGAGAAAAAAGAAAAAAAAGAGATATTATGAAAAGAGGAAAGAGAGAAAAAAGCACCATATTCCCATGGTAAATAAGAAGATTGTTGAGATACTTGTTGTCTGCTTGCCTTGTCATTTTGATATGGGGATTCTTCCGTATCATCGGGCAAGGGGTACCCCGTTGGCGGTTCTCAATGATACACATATGCTTACAATGACAAGAACTTACCGGTGACTAAACTTGAGTAGCATGAGGAGTGGCCCTCGTATTCAAGGGACATGAGATTCTCAACTTACGACTTGTCAATGCATATCCTCATATTTGATCACTTTAACCTTAATCACCTAAAGATGCCTATGATAGGGGCAATGAGAGCTGAAAGCTAGTAAGTATAATAATTTTTGGGAGCTCTTTATGAGACTTGCAATCCCTGCTTCCCTCTTTGAAGGGCCATTTCTTTCATTTTGTAGTTGAGTCAGTAAACCTATTCCCTTCTATCTCAGCAAGTATTTTGAGTTGATGTGTTTCATTCATTCATATGATGATTTATTCAATCATGTCTTATGTTCCTTGTTTTTCATATTGCTCTTATCTTGATGTTTACTACTTTGAAAGCTTTCATTGAAAAACCAGCTATTTGTGAACTCCAGCAAATTATCAACTATTCTTCGACCAAGAGCTAAGTTTGCCATTACCAATTATGATTCACTTTATGTATCTTTATTGTGTTTCCTTTACTCATTACAAGTTGAGTTGTATAATAGTGGGTTGTCTTCTATTATGATCTATGCTTTTGATGATTGTGATGCTTCTTGTCCATATTCTTTTATCGACTCTTCACTCCATAAACCTGAGGCCATGTTTATTGAGCTCAGTTTCGCTTGGGGACAAGCGAAGTCTAAGCTTGGGGGGAGTTGATACGTCCATTTTGCATCACTATTCTATGTCTTAATTCACTATTATTTATTGATATATTTCGTATTGAGAGGTTATACTTATGTTATTTCATCTATTTTTGCATGGTTGATGACTTTTGGAGCATGGACCGCTGTAGTCAGGATTCTGATGGAAAAGGTGCTGTTTGGAGGTAAAATTCACGAAGATTAGAAAATCCGGGAAAATATACGGAAAATCCTATTTTTCCAGAAGACTAAGGATGCCAGAAGATGGATGGAGGTGGGCCACAGGGGGCCCACACCACCCCATGGCACGGGCAGGCCTAGGCCGCGCCTGAAGGTGGTGTGGCCACCCTGGCCCACTCCAGCATCTCCCCTCTGACGTATATCATCCCCCCGAAACCCTAAGACTCGGGGAGCGACCATATAAATATTCCGCCGCCTCTGCGGGCGGAAAACACCGAGAGAGAAAGATCTCTCCGGCAGACAGATTTCTGCCAGGGGAATTCCTCCCCGGAGAGGGGAGATCGTCGCCATCAACACCACCATCAAGCTGGACTTCATCGGGATCATCATCATCATCACCACCATCATCACCATCATCACCCTCATCACCATCTCCATATTGATGTAACAATTGCGTTGAATCTTGCATTAGTTCATAGGGGAAACTTTCCCGGTGTTGATTACTCTGATGCTATTGAGTGAACCATTGAATTATTGTTTATGTTCAGATTGTTATACATCATTATTCCATCTCTGATCATGATCCATATGATGTCTTGTGAGTAGTTCGTTTTGTTCTTGAGGACATGGGAGAAGTCTTGTTGTTAGTAGTGGAGTTGCGTTGAGAAAGATTCAATAGATTGTTATTTAAGTTGTGGTGTACTTCTTCTAGTGGTGTCATGTGAACGTCGTGTAACTACCTCGGTGAATTACGCTCTTAGTTACATGCCTGGATGAGCGAAAATGGTTAAAATAGTACGGTGGGGCCAAGGGCCACTCATAGGTAGACCTTTCGGCCGTCCTAACCATTTCCAGAACATCGGGACAAGAACGAGCGACGTAATCGGCAGGCGAAGGGATCAACTACATACACAAATGAGTATGTATGCAAGCCACATACAACAGTCCTCAGAGCCATTCCATCTAAAAAGAAATAGAAATATTGCAACGCCATACGTCAAGATCCAAACATCCTAGATAGAGATAATAATTTAGGATAGCTCCTCATACATCAAACATCAGAGTATCAGGCGGAAGCGGAAGAAAATATCCGAGTACGAATAAGAAGCAAATCGGCATAAGATGCCACATAAATAAACACATCCCGCCCACAGATCTCACGGATCCCCATTCCCGGAATCTCTACACCGAGTGATCGTTGCCAACATCGTCCATCTCCTCCACCCAGTATCCATCTTGCGAGTAAACCTGTTCATCTGAATCAAACAATTTATCGTGTGAGACCCTAGGGGTACTTAGCAAGTCTTTATGCCTCTAAAGAGGACACAACCTGGGGTGACACAATTGCAGCAAAAGGATAATAACTAACAATTCTATAGATACTCGCTAACCATCCGCCTAACCAATGATAGACGGATGTCCGTGAATTAATAACAACAGTTATAACAGTAATTAACAGATCCATCCTCCTCCTCGCTTACCAACGAGGAAGCGGACGAACAACCCCCATCCGTTGGCAGTTTTATTAACCATTCCATGAGTGTTGCACTATTTACTAGTCAGGTACTTAGTCAAATTAAAAGCGGTACTTTAGTTATACTTGTCTATGATCGAGAAACTGTGCTCCAAGTCCTCCATAACCGCGGACACGGCTTTCAAAAAGATTTACCCAGCAGGGGTGCACAAATAGCAACACACACCCGATCAACCTCGGAAAAACCAAATCAAAACCCAACGAGGCATTCTCGACAAAGCGATCACAGGATTCAGAAATGTTTTAGGGGGCCACCCCAATAAGCTACCCGCAACGAAGTTGGCTGGCTCCGAGACGGACCCAGGGTTTGCGAGAACGGCTGCAAACGACTAGGAACCCGAAAGTGTGACTAGGCTTGTCGATACCAGCAATCGTGCGCGATCCCTAAGCGATCTGGTGCTCCTCGCACAATCTTAAATAAAGCAGTAAACATGGCATAAGTACAGGATAGTAATAAAGCCCCAAACTACTTTGTGGCCCCGAGAAATAAGAATGAATCAAGCTCTAGCTCAGGGGGGGGTCCATAAGGCCTCCCGGATGTGGATAGTGTGAATAGTCAAGGAACAGGAATCAAGTACTCGGGGTCCTACGGGACACAAGTGAGCATGAAGAACCAAATAGCAGATATTGCTCACCGGTGCCACTTTCATTAATTATCCCATTACTACTCAGGTTTAGTTGTTTAGGTACCTCGTTATCTAGCAGACTCTCACATACCCTACACATGTTGTTCTACGACCCGCATGACTCAAACATATCCTGTAGTAATGGCTCATGGGATGGAGGAACCAGCTTCGGTGGGGCTTAAAAGTAAAGGCTATGCAGTACTTGGGATTCAATTTAATGCAATCGCGACTCAATGATGCAAGAATAAGATAGAGGCAATAGGTACTATATGTATGCAAGCATGTGGTAGTGCTTGCCTGGAAGCTCAGTTGAAGCGAGGGACGGATTTGGGTAGTGCTCCTGGGATTCCTGATATATCCCCTGCTCAGCGTCTATTCGAAGAAGAACCAAACAAACAAGGGCCAACATAAATAGATTGCACAAGCATATGGATTAAAATGCAACAAGCAAACAATCATGCCATGATGAATGATTCACAATTTGCATGGCAATAATGTAGCATGGCATGGGTGAGGTGTGGGGTACAAGATTAAAGCATTTTATTAAGTTTTTAGCCCGGTTTGCTCTCATATAAGTTGTTGTATACTTTATATTTATATGATGCATGCTGCAATTCAGAACATGGAATGCATGGTTAGAACGGGCTCGTTGCGCTGATCTATTTAGACATATTATTTGTCAAATTTGGAGTTATAAAACTAAAGTTATTAATTAAATAAGAAAAAAGGCATTTTATTCTAATTTTAATCATCTCGAAATTTTAAAGTGCTCAAACATTATTTTGAATAGCATATTTGAATTCCTCACATTTTTTGATTCAAAAACATATATCATTTGTATTATTTGGATTTACCAATTAAAAGTTATTAATTTCTGGATATTAAAACATATTAAGCATTTCCAGGAATTATTTTTATTAAAAGAAAAAAGATCTGGAACTTTTGTCACCGGCTCAGACTTACCACAGATGACCACACGGGCCAAGGTCGAGGCGGGGCCACCTCGTCTTGGCGCCCAGCCAGACGCCGAATATCGGCGACGAGCGAGGAAATTTTGAAAACTTGAAAACTAGCGTCATCGACGACTGACAAAACTGAAATTTTTACACGCGGAAAAGGTTAGCTGATCTTGATTTCGGAGGACGATGTCGAGCGATTCGTTGGGAATTTGAAGATGATGTAAAAATGAAAAGTGTAGATCTCACATCGCTCTACAAAGTTCGTGTTTGGTGTTTCGGCAGGGGTGGACCGTATCGACGGTAAAAACATGATGAACAGAGGTGTCTCTACGGTTTAAAACTGACGGACAGTTTCCAGAAAACGGCTGAGATCGGACTGGGTTGCGACGACAATTGCGACCGAACAGCGGCGAATTTCTCCCTGCCGTAAAAAAGGAAAGTTGTAGAGGGTGAATCGGGCTACAACTTTGGTGTTTGGGGATTTTGCGAAGGAGGACTGCAGCGGACGGGGCAAGGCAAAGAACAGAGGGTGTTCTCGGGGCTGTTGTTGTCGCGCGTGGTGACAGGCTGGGCGCGGCATGCGCCCGTCATGATGGCAGCGGCCTGCTGCTGCGAAGAAGCGACGAGGGGGATATGGGTGCATGGAGTAGCAGAGAAAAGCGGGGATGGAAGAAGGGGCTCACCAGCGTGCTCATGATCGAGCTACGCTTGCTGGCGTGGACGAGGACGGCGAGGCCTCGGTGGTGTTCACGGCGCGGTGACAGGTGTTCGCGGTGGCGTCAAGCGGAGGCGAACCCAGCACGGAGGAGGTCATGGCAGCGGTGCACAGGGACGGTGTGCGCGTGCTGGAGCTGACCCAGGTTGTCCCCCTTGCACGTGATGTAGAGCGGCGGCGAGGCGTCGGTGGCAGAGAAGGCAACGACGGTGCCATGGCCACATCGGCTGGTAGCAAAAAGCAATCTAGGAACTCCTCTACTACAAGGCTACTATGCTCGGAGGAGAAGATGTAGAGGAGGGAGGCCAGCCGGGGCAGGTGAGATGCGGTGAAGAGGGGATTGTCACTGCTGTTCTTCGCTTTGAGGAGAAAGGAAAGCAAGTCCGCGAGAGGACGGGTCACAAGACAGGCGTGGCGAGGTGGTCACGGCGCGGGCACGTGAGTGAGCGGGAGACAAGGGCTCTCACCGACCGGTGGGACATGGTGGCGCTGGGACCCAGGGTGTAGAGAGAGGGTGGCGATCTGGGGATCTTCTTGGGCTGCTCTCATTTCTTTGGATTGCACAAGGGAGAGAGACAGGGTTTGGGCTGAGAGGGTGCCGCTGGTTGCACCAGGCCAGCTAGTTATAGGGAGATATGGATTGGGTGGGTGTGTATGTGTTGGTGCATCCACATGCATCCACGGTAGGAATTTAGACTAGCTTAGAGAAAGAAGAAGAAAGATTGGCAATGTTCGGTTGTCACTAGAAAAAGAGAGAGAAAGAGAGGGTGTGTGTATGACAGCTAGGTGTATGTGTGTAGCTATATACACGAGTAGAGATAGGCATAGGTTTAGATAAAGAAAAAGAAAGCTTCCTAGGGTATGGATAGACTAATCCATCATCACATGAGGCTTAGGGAGTTTAAAAGAAAAGAGGCCAAAATTACATGTATATCTAGAAGATGTAGAAGAACACCACAAGTAGTGTTGACATTATATGTGAGTAGAAAAGAGGTTATTAATGCATGTGGCCATAAAAGGCTTGTTATTGCATGTGTGCTAGGAGCCAAAATTAAAGAGAAGGAATAATAGCACACATGTGGATCTGATAGAGGTAGATTAGAATATTAGATGATTAGGTTTTAAGAACCATTCAAAAAGAGCAAATAAGACAAAGTTTGAACACAAGAATTTCCACATAAAATTTCATGTGAATAGATAGAATGATCTTATAGTGCATGTGGGACTAGAAAAGGTAGAGATAGAGTGACACATGCATATTTGGAAGAAAAAGAGAATATACACTAGAAAGAGAGGGGTGGGAATATATGGATGTATCCACACATAAATACACATGGCCATGATTCCAATAAAATCAAATAAAAGAATCCATGTAAAATATGTGGTAGATTTAGATAAGATCACATGGACAAGAGATAGTAGCATGTTAGTAGGTGGAAAAGAATTTAAAAGATATGCCCCCAACTCAGCTTGGGCATTTAACATTATATCAAAAGTCAGATACAATATATCAAGAAGCAAATACAATATAAATGCATATGGGGAGAAGAACCAAATGGAATAGGTTTTATATGATGCTCAAATGCAATGTGGCATGATGACATGAGCATGATATAATTATGATGCAACAATTATATGTAGGAAGTAGCATATATATAGACTAGGCTAGTAGCATTGCAATTGTTAGACAATTGGGATGCTACAACTCTACCCCACTAAACAAGAATCTCGCCCCGAGATTCCTAGGAAAAAGAGAACAACACAAGGAGAGGCGGGTGTTCGGAACGAAGGTGACCCTCACGTTCCCAAGTTGATGAACCACGGAATGGTGCGACCACTACACCTTGCAAAACTTGCTAGACTTGTTGTGAGTCTTGCGTTTTGCTTCAAGAAACAAAGGGTTAGAAGAATTAAAGGATTGTCGTGAGACAAGAAGGATAGGATGAACATAGCTCCAGTTTTCTCAAAAAAACATGAGAAAAGAATAGAACCACTTGTGAAAGAAATAGAAAGGATGATGTATCATAGATAAAGAAAAGACACACCGTTAGGATTAAAGATCGGAAGCTGCAAGTGGTGATGATTCTTGCCCTTGCCGAACGAAAATAGCGACTTTGGAGAAGTTATCAACCACTATGAAAATAACACTGTACCTTCCCTCAGATTTCAGAAAAAAAATCGGAAACAATATCACCTTCAAACAATAGAGTTCCTTGATATCCACGAAAAGATTTAGTTAGACCTTGTCGGATTAGATTCTTGTTACGCCGGTAAGAACCAAAGGATCACACAATTGAGGTGCGCGGATATAACTTCAACAGAAAGGGGAAAAAGCTAGGTTATGGTAGAATCCTTAGAAGAAGTGGAATGTGGAATAGATTTGCGATTAATGGCATCAACCATAATTGGCTTTACCAAAGAAAAAGAATTGATGAAACAAAGAGAGAGATAGTTTCCTTCCATCTTGTTTGGGAATGTCGAGCACCGGTAGAAAGACGAGGACAGAAAAGAGTTTGTGTTTGTTCCCACCAGATAATTAAAGATTTTGCTCTGTGTAGAAAGGGCGAGATCACCAACAAGAGATTATTGCTTATGTTCTCTGAGAGAGCACTCCATAAAAACAAGGACGGAAGTAAAGTATCGAGGGATAAAGGCCACTTCTAACTTTCGTGGAATGAGTGAAATTGCATTAATCCGCCAATCCAATGTACAAAAGCAAATGATAAGAGTAGTGGTATGGTAGCTACTCCATCCCGCACTCAAAGCATTACTCCGCACATGAATAGGAAAACTAAGCAACCCAACTACCAAAACAGACTGAAGATCTTGACAAGGATAACTCATGGAACTCCGTTAGAAACAAGGATAGATGCAAACGATTCACCAGATTCAAGATAGATAAATATGATGATGTTGTCGTCATATCAGAAGTAACAAGCCACCGGAAAGATATGAAGGAAGATCTGGAGACAACTGCAAGATTCCACAGATAAAGAAAAGATAGCACCAACTTGAACAGAAGGAATACAAAAGATCTGAATAGTCTTCATGGCCTCCGGTGGATTGAGCATAGACGATAGAACGAGAGGGTTTCAAAGATTACTTGACGAGAACGAGGTGAGAAGAACTCCATGTTCTTCTTGAAATGATTGAGAGAGATTTAGCAGTCTTGAGGAAAATCTTTAGCGGAACGACGATGATAACTTGCCAACAAGGAACAACTCCGGATTGGTTGAAGATGGAGGATGGAATTAACAATGGACTTGCTGATTCCAGAATTGAAGCAATGTATTTAGCAGAAGGACGTGGTCGAGATAGGTGACTTCAAGAAGCCAGAATTCACACTTTGAGAACTTTGCACACAGGCAGTGTTCTCGAAGCTTGAGAGAAAGAGACATAGATGATCTTCCATATTCTTCCATTGATATAGAATAAGCAAGCATATCATCAAGATATACCACCATGGTTACCAAGATATTCCAAGAATATCAAGTTCAAAAGGCGGGAGAAACAGACAAATGCTCGAAATACTTTCTGAGCTCAATGCTCTTTGAAAGATCAACATTAAGAGCGCGGGTTCGTGTTGAAAGAGATGCACTCGCAGAATAGACTATCTGGTCCTTCAGAAGAGTACGAGAAATGCCACTTGGTTCACATTGTCGATTGTATCGCCGGTTACGAAGATAAAGATATCTTGAATAAAGGAACGATGATAGCTCATACCTTAAGCAAAGCTATTAGAGATGAAAAGATGCAATTCCCTCGTATCAAAGAGAATTTTGCGGATATGGAGTTCAAAAAGATGGGAAGCCTGATAAACAGTTGATAGACCACCGTAGTGCCTTGAGAAAACTCCAGATTGCCAAAGATACTTGAATATGCTAAAGATATGGTCACGGTATAACTAAAAATCACCGGGGCGAGCGACACGAGGATGGCATGGGCGACGCGCAGATGGAGCAGCTCCGACAGAGTTCGCGATGGCTCTAGCGAGATGCGAGGATGGCATGTTGGGGGCACCTACAAAATCAGGCCGGACATGTGTCCATCATTTTTTCCTCCCACCCCACAAACAGACAGAATCAGATAGATTCGGTGTCCGATTTGGGATGAACCGTTGGAGTTCGCCTACGGATGGTTGGAGATGTCAAAACATCGAAAAAACAAAAGAAGAAGAAAAAGTTTGTATCCGCCTGGGCTGGCTCTAGGTGTTTGCCTTTTTTTGTTTTTTTATTAGTGCAAGGTATGCAATTGAACCCCAAATTTATCCAAGGTGTTAGGTTTGCAGCTGGAGACGGTCGGTAGTGGGCGCGAGAGATAATGGTTCCAACTCTGACTGTAAAGGCATTAGCCGTCGAGAGAGATATAGGCTAACCCAGGGTTAAGTGAAGTAGTCAAATAATAAAGTTCTACCGTAGCAACGCACGGGCATTTGTGCTAGTTTTACTTAATAATCGTTTATAGCCCGGTGCTTCATTGTATAACGGTTGGACTAAGAGAATTTATGCTATGAATGTGGTTCGTAGGGGCTCTAGTATTTCTGGATGTGCTACCCAAAAGTCCTATCTATATTAGATCATTTATACATGAATGCACTTATTATTATCTTTATCCCATATGTATGCATAGCTGTAGGTGAAAGCTCACCCCTGGCTTATCTCTAACCATTGATACTACCCCGATAATAAAAGAAAACTGGAAAGGTCCGGTAAATGAAGATTGAAGCAAACTAACAAGTCTTACAGATACTCCTCAACCTACCGCACTTGTTTCCCAAGGTTCGATTAAACCTAGGTCTTCTCGGAAAAAAGCTACTATACCGCATCCGTAATCCGGACTGAAGGTATGAACCCTTTTTGTGGTGCCACTACCGAGAAGCAAGCAATTCGCTATCCTGATGATGTTACTAGAGACCTTGTTAGTTAGTTTTAATTTTTTTTAGTTTATTTATTGTTATTAGTTTACTTTCTGTTACCTTGAGAACCCAAAAGAATTAGTCACTTGTTTTATGGTTTAACTTAATCTAAAAAACCAAAAAATAGCATTATGGCACAAAAGAAGTTTGGGGAATATGCTACCCCTAGACTTTATGCATGCGCCTGTGATAATTCCCAAGACCAGGGAATCACTATAGTACGATTTGATAAGTATTTGAGTGTGGAACCCATGAGGAGATGAAGGTAAACTATATATTATCTAAAGCCCTATAACCCACTTATATGGCCCTTTGTGCATAACAAGGAACTAGAGTGTGTTTGGTTTTTTACTACTAACTAGAAAACGACGAAGTGTTGGAAGTGAATACAACAAGTAAACTATTGGAAGCAAGTAAAATGAGAGCTAGTGAGGTAGGATAAAGTTTCTCAAGGAAGCAAGTGTTTAGGCATATTTTTATTTCATTCGTTTGGTTGTCACCATTAGTGAAGCACATGAATAGTCTTTTATTATTTCTTCTATACAAGAGCCATATATAGGTGCATCCATATACATGAGCAAGTACACCCATAGTGATTGATCCCAAGGACAATTAAGAGCAAACAAGAGAATTATTAAGACATAAAGTCCAACCACTATATTCAGATTTAAGGTCCCCATAGACCTCCCATTAATTAATCATGAATTAATAGAACATGCATATCTAAGACTTGGGATTCATTTTATGTCAAACTCCAGCTATCCCTGCTCCTATCATCATGCAATGGTGAAAACCTTTATGTATTCCCCCAACAAATGTGTGCACTCATATATTAGTACATATTATCATCATAGAAGACAACATATACTTGTACGCAACCAACAACAAACTATTTCACAATTTCCATAAACAAATCACTACTCAAACATAGACATATAGATACAATAGATCATGGGAAAACAACAGATTGCATCACACATCATGTTTGCCAAGAGATTACATTAGGGGGATGGAGAGGATTGATACCTTCGATCCGGATTACAGATGTAGTATAGCTTCTTTTTCCCTAGTAGACCTAGGTTATCGAATCCTCGGGAAGCGAATGCGTAGTGAAGTTAATTTAACGGACCTTCGGGAGTTTTAGAATTCCTTTTGTGTTTTCACCGGATGAGTAGTTTGCGTCTTTTGGTTGTTGTTGATGATGGAGAGAGAGGGCCTAGGGTGTTCGGTTTCACCTGTAGCTGTGCAAAACATCTGATGGAAATAAAAGATAGAAATAAAGCATGTGTGTACTTGTTAGAGCAAGATAAATTATATGTGGGTAGTGCATCCATAATTGATATTGCCTCCGCAACCGCTTATAGCTATAACCTACTAGTCTCATCCATACAAGAAAGAGAACTAATGATATGCATCGTGATGTCATCGTTAATCCCAAGAAAATCCCTTACATACAACCGTACTACCCCTTCTATCACTGGGGTTCCCAACCTGCAGATTAGTCATCACTCATACTCCCCATACCTGGATCAATCCTCGGGGTCTTGGGTACCTGACAAGTCCTTGGATTGAGGCAAGAGAGGATACAATAATCATCATGTCATACAAACTAATACACGATCCCATCTATGATAATTCACATGCACAATTGCTACATGGCTAGGCTGAAGCCCTTATCCCAAGGAGAATTACTCACACATAGAAATGAGATCAACAATCACAAACATTGTAATGAAAATCATAGGATTGTTAGCAATAGTCTTAAAATGTCGTCAATCGGAGAAGAGATCTACTATTACAAGTGGTGGAGTATGGCTATGGAGATGGAGAAGGGTTTGGAGATCTGAGGCGGCTTTTTGGCGGAGCTGGCTTTTTTGGGGCGGAGCGAGATATGTTTTCCCATCGCCTAAGGCTTCTTTATATAGATGTCTCTTCACGAAATTTGTTCTGTTTGACCTAACGGGGGCGGCGCCAACTATACGGTCGGAGCTATACGGTCAGAATTTTTGCTCCGGCCGTATAGTTGGTCATTACAGTGTATGCCTTTGTTGGATGGCTCCAGGTTTCTTCTGGTCGAAGGAAATATCGTATATTTGACTTTAATGTAGTGATTCCCTCCTTTAAACGACATTATATGCGCGGGAAAAATACAAGAACAAAGGATTGCATACCCCTCTGAATATTAGCATTAGTGGCAGGGTTTAGAGGGATATTTTATCATAAATATGACTAATATTCAGTTTAAATATGGACATTAGATGGCTATATTTCAGAGCTAGCGACCTCCCCAAGCTTAAACTTGATCGTCCCGAGCAAGAAAACCAAAATAAAAAAGGAACTCAATATTTAAACTGAAATAACAAGATGGTGATCTTACTCATGATTAGCAGTCTCATGTTTCCTCCACTTTATAAATCTGAAAAACTTCAGCATAGATAGAGTAATGGCAAGCATATAATACGGGTTTCATGCATCCTTATAGCGCAGCAAAATTATTGTAAGTATGGATGATCCAAATGAGTAAATTTTATTCCATGTCAAGTAATCAACCCATAGGCTTGCCTTTGAATAGTAAAGTATAATCATGTAAATTAAGAGTGTGAGTGTTGTCATGAAAAGCATATATACTAGAGTATCTCAATTATCCCACATTCATAAATCAAGACTTTGCAAGCACTACTTTTCTATTCATTGTCCTTCAAGAATTTCAGTTTTTAAGTAAATGAGAGCATGCCAAACAATTTATTTAGTTTATCGGGCTGTGATGGACACTCCTGGCATCACTAAGGTTTTTGTTCCTTTTGCACAATGATTTCTCATAAAAGCTAGAGGAGTGATTCCATCTTAATTACAGCTACCCGGGAGTGCCAAGAATCTTACCCACTATAGCATTGCTGCTACAAGTGTTTAATCAACTCATAGCCGAAATCTAGGAGTTTCCTCCATGAAGATCGTTTGTAGGCCAGCGTAGTTGTTGGTATCCCATAAAGTTTGACACCCGTAAAGCTATATCATTCTTATGATTAATAAGTCAAACTTTGGCATGTTCACAAAAACCGCCAAATACTAATTCAATCGAACAAATTCTTTCAAAGAGAGCTATCAAGTCAAACAATATTTTTAGTGGTGTCGAGTGTCTCTAGAAATAAGCCTTCAAGACTAAGCACTACAACACCCAAGCCTTCAATTGTGAGAATTTTTCTTATTACAATTGTTTAGCAATTTTTAGGAAAGACTTGGTTAACTACGAGAGCTGGAACAAAATAAGCCCAATTAAATACCCATGCAAACGACAATCTTACGATAATACAAAGACTCACTCCACCAATATAATATATCAACATTCAGTACTAACTAGCATAGGTTTCTCAAACTTCAAAAGTGGGGAGTCATAAGGCATACCTCTCATGTTTGGTTCCACTTCTCTCTTCCTTTTTTATTTGTTTCTTGGAAACTCGAAGTCAATCACTCTCCTGCAAATATACGAAGACCTCGAGGCGGAAAGAAAAGAAAGAGGGAAAATAAGGAAAATGGAGAAATATTTTTTTGATTTTTTAAGAGAGGGAAATAAAGAATAAAAAATTGGCGGCAAAGCTCGGCTAGAAAATTTCGAAAGCAAATAGAAAGAACTAAAGATAAAGTGTTGGGGAAACCAACACGAGTGCTTGTAAACTCAAATAAAAACGCAACCTCTAAAATAAATAAAAGCAAATGAACGCCATGTAAAGATGCATGAGGAAACTTCCCCAAGCTTAGGATTTTGCAAGCCCTTCAAATTATTGTGGTGATGGGAAAAAATTCGTTACTCTAGTTCGCGAATTGAGTTGAGAGGTTACTTGTTGATTCTCGAAGGTTCAAAGAGAGGTTGTGCATCCTCTCCATAGTCCCTCCAAGTCCTTGAAAATCTTGGTATGTGGCGAACCGGGTTTGTGGCTGCTCCTCTTGATGAGGAACCTCTTGCTCCTCCGCTTGGTCCTCATCCTCAGGAAGATCCTCCTTGGGTTGGTACTGCTCAACCTGCACATCATATAGCAAACGCCCTTCCTCGATAGAGAAAAGACCATTAGGCATAGGAGCGGTGTAGATACGCCCATCTCCAGCAATATGCAGATAATAAACACCACCTATTCTAGTGAGCATTCCACAGGCCCTCAAGGTGGAGAAACCAACACGCGTCTCACCTAGTACGGATTGCAACTCACCTAGGTCGAGGCCTAGGGCAGTGGAAAGTACGGTGATGATGCCTCCTCCTGTGATTGGCCCTTGGCTTTGGGAGGCTCGCTGCTCCAAATAGCACACAAGGATGGCGCCCAAGTTGAGTGACAAGCCGCAGTTGATGTAAGCAGCCTTTGCAAGGACTAGGATGTCCTCCCCGTTGAGTCTCATGAACTCATTACATGCTTGCAAGGTGTTAACAATAACATAGAACAAATAGCGAATTGCAGGATGTTGGATATTCTTCCCCTTGTTCACTCTACTAGTGAAACTCATTCCATTATAGTATTGATTGGGGAAAGGGTTTAAGCCAGTAAAGGATGCGCGTAGAGCATGAATATAATTGTTTGGAAAATTAAAGCATGCACACCATTCATCTAATGTTAGAGTGTAGTTGTTGTTCATCAAACAAAAAGAAATAGTATCCTCTCCTTGCCATTGTTTAATGGTGCGTTGCAATGAACTTAGGAATTCAATGGTTAAATAGCGATAAGTAGGTACATCATTGTACACAAAGTTTTGTAGGCCAGCTCTATTGCAAAGTAAATTAAAGTCATCAGAAATACCGAGTTGGTTCAATATAATGGGGCAAGCCCACTTGGTAGCCTTCATTTCATGGTTCTTGATCTTGTTGAAGCATTCGCGATGGGCCTCATTCTTGAACCGTATCCCCATGCATTCCCGAGCAATAGCCCGAGAAGTGCTAGCGGTGGCACCAGCACGAGTTTGGCTCCTTGTGTTCATCTTCTAAAACATTGAAGAAAGGAAAAAGTAAATTTTTTGATCCAACAACAGTAAGTATAATATATTCCTCATCTAAACACACTAAAGAATCTCCTCAAGATAATAATCTAGGTAAGAAAATCATGGCAGTAAGTTCATAGTATGTCTCACCCTAGATTAATAATGATAATAGAATGAAGATGAATTTGCAAAAATTAATTGGAGGATCGGAGGAGAAACATACCGTAGATCACTTGTGTGCGAGAAAATCGAACAAAATTGAGTAGAGATGAAGATCCTTTGAGGTTTTGGGAGAGTTTGGAGGTAGAAGAAAGTAAAAGGATTGATGTTTTGGAGATGGGAGTACCTTCCCGTGTGATTTTGTGGTCGAACGCAACTATACGGGCGCATCTATACGGTCGGAACATGTGTTCCGGCCGTATAGTTGGCATTCTGTCAAAATATTAGGTCTTCCTCCTGGCAGCGCAGCTATACGGACGCAACTATACGGGCGGAACAAAATGTTCCGGCCATATAGTTGGTCGTTAAACTGTCTGTCCCTGTGAAAGAAAATTTGCAAAGACATAAATATCTATACGACCGGAACTATACGGCCGGAATTTTTATTCTCGCCGTATAGTTGCTCGTTAAACTCTCAGTATATATGAAAATAAATTGTACAGAGGCATTGATATCTATACGACCAAAACTATACATCCGGAATTTTTATTCCCGCCGTATAGTTGGTCGTTAAACTCTTAGTACATACTGCAAAAAAAATCGATGGCAAAGATAACTATACGACCGAAATTTTTATTACCGCCATATAGTTGGTCGTTAAACTCTCTGCGTGCGTCAAAAAAATTATGTTTCTTCGTAAACTATTTCTTTTCCTACAACTTAGTGTTATACCTTGTTTTTGATAGAAAATTGACAGTAAATATTTTCGACCAACAATAGCACGAATAAAGCAGAATTTTAAGTACTACCAAATTTCTTCTCCTCGAATGGAGTTTTCTAGCACTCTTTATTAAACAAAAATTTAAACTAAAACTAAAAACTTAACTCAAACCTTTATTTCACATGGGTTGCCTCCCGTGGAGCGCTCTTTTATGGTCAATAGCTTAACCTTGATGATACTTACTTGGGCCAGATGAGTGGAACACCCACTCCAAAGTAATGGCCTCCTTCTCGTCATGCTTGGCTTTCTTATTCCCGGGGAAATGAATAACAAAAGGATCCCGCGAATGCAATTGCAGCTTCATGTTCCCTTCATGCAGATTAATCAAAGCCTTAATATTTCTTAAGAAAGGACGACCTAGAATTATAGGAGCAACTGTATCTTTAGGCATGTCAACAATAACGAAATCAATAGAGCAGGACAGCCTTTGATGTAAACTAAAGTGTTCTCCTTATTCCCTATAGCTTGTTTGTAGGTAGAATCTGCTAGATGCAATTTTAACTTAGTAATTTCAAAGGAGCCAAGATTTAACTTGTTAAAAAGACTCTTTGGAATTGTTGAGACGTTTGCACCTAGATCACAAAGTGCAGCTATCTCATTGGTTCCAATCTTTATCTTAATAGTAGGCTCAAATATGTCATCTAGTTTAACAGGTAACTTTCAGCGATTTTCTTGTATTCTTCTTCAAGCTCGCGTACCTTAATTGCAACTTGATCAACAAAGTGTTGATACATGACTTCATCATTACCTTCACTTACCGAAATTTTGACGTTGATCCTTTTTACGAGATCTTCGATGGTGTACCTTGGTGAAGGGGCATTACTATAATCAAGTTCTTCAGGCTCCTCTCTTTGGATCCTCATCATTTTGAGTTCCTCAATAGGATTGGGCTTAGCTTTACCTGCAAACTTAGCTAGAATGAGAGTTTGACTCTCGGTTATCTTATCTAGCTGTGCCTCAACGATCCTTGTTCTTCCTTGAAGGGCCTGTAAATCATTTCTCAAACTAACAACTTGGTTAGATAGTTTACCAAGCATAGCATCATGGTTCTCCGTGATTTTAACTAGAATATTATTTTGTTCGTTTTGTGAGTCTATGAAAGACTTTAGTGTTTCTTGGAGACTACCATTACTATTTCCCACATTATTATTAGAATTTCCTGCAGGACTAGCATACTATTTCTAAAAGTTAGGATTGTAACTCTTCTTCCAAGCAGGATTGCAATCATTACGAGCTACGAAGTCTATTTCTTCAGTATTTGTTTTGGGGGTGGCTCTTACCTAAGTTTCCTTACCTTTTATGGCTAGTATGAGCTCATCCAACTTAGGATTGAGATCTTCGTTCTCTTGTGGTGAGACAGAGTTCACCTTCTTCATGTTTGATCTTTCCACATGCCATTGGGCATGGTTATCTTGCATATTGTCTAGCAGCTGCTTTGCTTCGGTAATATGTTTACCCATAAATGTTCCACCAGCTGCAGTATCAAGCATAGGCTTAGATACAGGATTAAGAGCATTGTAAAATAAATAGAGAATTAACCAATCTTCCATCCCATGACTAGGACACTTTCTTAGGCATTCTTTCATCCTTTCTCATGCAAGCGCTAGTGGCTCACGCTCTTCCTGTCTAAAGCCAGTAATATTAGATCGAAGTTGCATAGTCTTTGTAGGTGGGAAAATTTAGTCATAAATAAAGAAGTACATCCTACCCATGATGTAATAGTATTTTTAGGCAAAGAAAGCAACCATTCTTTAGCTCTTCCTCTTAGAGAGAAAGGAAATAGACGTAATTTGACCGCATCGGGGTCAACGTCTTTTATACGCATCATATCACATATTTCAGTAAAAGTATTTAAGTGCATACATGCGTCTTCAACAGCAGAGCCTCGAAATTGATTATGTTGAACCAAACTTAAGTAATGGGGCTTAATTTCATAATCATCAGCAGTAATTGCTAGAACCGTAATAGGAGTACACAAATAATTATTATTGGGAGTAGCAAACTCACCAAGCTTCTTTTTAGCCATACTTCCTATGTTTTTGGGTTTTCTTAGATAAAGAATTATAACTGTAAAACAAGAATTTAAAGAGTAACTAATTTTTTTGGTTTATCAAAAAAAGACTGAAAGCAAACTAACAAAATTAAAAACAAGAATTAAAATTAGCAAGATTCCTAATAACCTCACCAGGGTAGCTATTGCTTCCCCAGCAACGGCGCCAGAAAAAGGATTGATACCTTCGATCCGGATTACGGATGTAGTATAGCTTCTTTTTCCCTAGTAGACCTAGGTTATCGAATCTTCGGGAAGCGAATGTGTAGTGAAGTTACTTTAACAGACCTTCGGGAGTTTTAGAATTCCTTTTGTCTTTTCACCGGACCAGTAGTTTGCGTATTTTGGTTGTTGTTGATGATGGAGAGGGAGGGCCTAGGGCGTTCGGTTTCACCTGTAGCTGTGCAAAACATCTGATGGAAATAAAAGATAAAAATAAAGCATGCGTGTACTTGTTAGAGCAAGATAAATTATATGTGGACAGTGCATCCATAATTGATATTGCCTCCGCAACCGCTTATAGCAATAACCTACTAGTCTCATCCATAGAAGAAAAAGAACTAATGATATGCATCGTGATGTCACCATTAATCCCAAGCAAATCCCTCACATACAGCCTTACTACCCCTTCTGTCACTGGGATTCCCAACCTGTAGATCAGTCATCACTCATACTCCCTATACCTGGCTCAATCCTTGGGGTCTTGGGTACCTGACAAGTCCTTGGATTCAGGCAAGAGAGGATACAATAATCATCATGTCATACAAACTAATACACGGTCCTATATATGATAATTCATATGCACAATTGCTACATGGCTAGACCGAAGCTCTTAGCCAGAAGAATTACTCACACATAGAGATAAGATCAACAATCACAAACATTGTAATGAAAATCACATGATTGATAGCAATAGTCTTATAATGTCACTAATCGGAGAAGAGATCTACTATTACAAGTAGTATATTATGACTATGGAGATGGAGAAGGGTTTGGAGATCTGAGGCGGCTTTTTGACGGAGTCTAGCTTCTTCGGGGCGGAGCGAGATATGTTTTCCCGTCGCCTGAGGCTTCTTTATATAGGGGTCCCTTCACGAAAGTTGTTCTGTTTGACCTAACGGTAGTGGCGCCAACTATACGGTCGGAGCTATACGGTCAGAATTTTTCTCCGGCCGCATAGTTGGTCGTTACGGTGTCTGCCTTCATTGGACGGCTCCTGGTTTCTTCTGGTCGAAGGAAATATCGTATCTTTGACTTTAATATAGTGATTCCCTCCTTTAAACGACATTATCTGCACAGGAAAAATACAAGAACAAGGGATTGCATACCCCTCGGAATATTAGCATTAGTGGTAGGGTTTAGAGAGATATTTTATCATAAATATGACTAATATCCAGTTTAAATATGGACGTTAGATGGCTATATTTCAGAGCCATCAAGGATGTTGTTGTAGATGTTGATGATAAACATACCGGAGGGAATGGAGCCTACCGGAGGCGATTCCGGCAGCGGTTCCCCTCTCCGATCTCCGTCGGCGGTGGCCTGCAGACTCTTTGTTTATGTGTTTTTGATCTCTACCACAGTGTGCTCTAAGATCGCATCGGCGACCCTTTTTGTAGAAGGTCTTAGATCAAGATGAAGAGGATGGCAGTGGAATCGACGGTACCCGAGCAACGAGGCGAAAAATAACACATGTGGCATGGCGTACAAGGCTGACCGTGTCATGGGCCCCCATTTGCATCTCCTTGATCTCCTGATGGCCCACTTCATATCATTTTGTTTGCCTAAAAAAATTCGAAGCGTGCTCTTTGACCTTGCCCTTTTTTGAGTCCCATAGCTCCTGTAAAATCCAAAATACTAACATAAGGTTTTTCTGTCAAACAGTGTTAGAACCAGAGGAGAGGGGATTGTTTAGAAAATCCCCAAAATCATTAAGAATATTGATAATAACTACTAATACGATGCAAACATGTTGGAATATGTGACAAAAACTACAAAGTTCATGTATGAATTTTACATGCATCAACCTATCACTCAGCCCGCTGTCACAACGAAGGATTATAAATAAAGCCTAATCTTTTAAGTCGGTTCAGCACAACTAATTTGGAGGCTCAACTTTTGAACATTTAGGTTTTCACCTAAATATATTTACTAAGATATGCGACATGATGCGCATAAAAGATGTTGACTGTAATATGGTCAAGCTACATTTATTTCCCTTCTCACTTAGAGGAAAGGCAAAAGATTGATTGCTAGCTTTGCCTAAGGGCACTAATACTTATTGGGAGGAATGCACTACTATTTTCATGATTAAGTTTTTCCCTCCATCTAAGACTATGCAACTTCGATCTAACGTTACTACCTTTAGGCAGGAAGATCGCAAGCCACTATCGCTTGCATGAGAGAGGATGAAGGAATCCATAATGATTTATCCCAACCATGGGATGGAAGAATGGTTAATCATCCATTTATTTTATAATGATTTAAATTCTATGTCTAAGTCCATGCTTGATAGTGCTGCAGGAGGCACTTTCATGGGCAAGCAAGCAAATATTGCCAAACAACTTCTTGATGATATGCAAAGCAAGCATTCCCAATGGCATATAGAAAGATCCTCCTCAAGGAAGGTGAATTCAATCACCGAGTAGAAGAATGAAGAGCTTACAACAAAGGATGCAAACATGCATACAATAATAAATGGTAGACAAACATAAAGCAACAAGCTGAGAAATAGTTGTTTCAACATAGCTAAACTAGGATACATCATCCTCGACTTAGGCTGTAGGCTCAAGCACCAAGTCCCCCTTGTTGGTCCACTGTCAGCGCACCTCTGTGCTCAACCAATGCATCTTTGACAACTATAGCAAAATCACAATCCATATGGAACAGAGCTCTCAACACGGCTAAGGCGATGCCAGGCAGTCTACCATGGAACATCTGGATGAATTTTGCTATCTCAGCCTTGACATAGCCTCGCCCTCATTGACGATCCCTAAACATTAGCACAAAACTTTCCCCACCAATTGAGCCATTGGCATTGCACACTTCTTGGCCTTGGGTCGATGGCTAGATCTTTGCAAAGGGAACCGAGCAAAACCTGTGACTCCGGCTAGAGTTTTCCTTCATCTCTTCGGAGGCCTTGGCGGAGTGTACGACGGAGCCTGCGTCAGGGGTGCCTAGATCGGTATAAATAAAGGCATCCAGCTGCCATTGCCTCCATCATCCAACGTCGTGCTCCTTGTTTCATATGCATTAGAATCACAAGGAATATGTACTAGGATCTCCCGCTGCTCTTCTACATCCAACCTATGTAGTCCTCTCCTCGTCTTCTTTTAATTCATCGTCCTTGTTAGCTTCAGACGCATCGTCTTTGTAGGCATCAAAGCTTTCATAAATGACAAGCCTTTCCTTATTATGGGAAATGTCAAAAATTTAAAAATAATTAAACAAATAAAAAATCCCACTTACAAAAGAAGTCCTGCACTGACGGCCTTCCTGATTGTCTTCCTTGTGGCGCAGCATCAATGTCACAGTGGGATCTTGCTCCACAACTACGTCATCAGGAACAAGCACAGTAGACATGGCGGCAACATCTATGATGACCTTCAGAATTTGTATCTCAGCTTGGCGACACAGTAGTGCTGGGATGCTTATGAACATTGCGGAAGGCTGAATCCCAAGTGAGGCCGGCGGCGTGAAGAGGCGTATTGGCATAGGCCCATCGCGTGGCAACAGCGGTGTTGGCAGGAGGTCATTGGCAGGCATCTCCGACCTCACCTGAGCCCCGCAGCAAGGCAAACTGATCCAAGACTTCTGCATCAGCGTCGCACGAGGGAGATGAATATACCCTACCTGATACACGGCCATATCGCGTGGTGAAGAGGGTGGCGATCTTCCGCAACAGCCATGCCTCGAAGAAGATCTTGATGGGCACGCGCAAGTGTGCGAACGATGTCCCGACCCAGCAAAAGGAGGGCCACTATTTTCGAATTTTGGAACTCCAAGAGATGAAAGTTATAAATGAGACAAGCACAAGGATGGTGATCAAGTAGGAGGACAAGGTCTTTGTCGCATTATAATAAATTAGTAGTGTTCATTCCTTACCGTACATGGCTAAGAGAAATGGTTGGGCAAATGAAGTTGAAACCTACTCCCTCCCGTTTCAAAATATAGAGAAAATTACAAAAAACCACCACATTAGTGGCTAGGGTTTTAAAAAAACACCACTATTCGCTAGGGTTTCAAAAAACCACCACTTCAGGACTAACATGCAACAAAAAACACTGATTCGGTTTTAACCCTCCGTTAACAAGAAAACTAACCGGTGGGACCTACTAGTCAGGCTGACGTGGCGGGTGTTAACGGTGGAGGATAAACGGCCATGAACAGCCAGCCACCTCGGACGTAGGACCCAACTGTCAGCACCTTCACCCGCACTCTCTTTCTCCTAGACATTTTGGCAAGCACCTTGTGCACTGAAGCGCCGCCGCTACTATTGCCATTGGCGAGACATGCTGCACCACCATGCTCTCGGCTTGCCGCCACCGCAACCGAATGCAAGCCGCCTATCCATGTGATCCAGCCATAGCTGCCCTCCCGTGCCTCCCGTATTTCCCAGATGGACGCGAACCATGTCGTTGGCGCGCATGCCGATGGCCATAGCTGGTGGCGAGGAGCGGCGTCTACGGCATACGACATCGTGAGGCTCGGACCAGCGGCGCTTGAATTTGCTACTCCGGTTGTTATGGAGGATAGAAGGTCGTACGCCCGCGGCGGCGCGCGGAGGCGGGCGCGCTGTAGAGCGGGGGCAAGCGGCCGCGCGCCCTACAGCTGGGGTGGCTGCAGATGGCGCTCTCACGCGGGTTCCCGGCAGGGAAGGGGAGGGAAGGTGCTTGATACAGGACAGGGCGGTGCGCCGGCAGCTGGGAGGAGCAGATGGATGGCGCGCCGGTCGCCGGGAAGAAGCCCGATACAGGAATTGAGCAGGGACGGTAGCAGGGGAAGGGGCTTCTCGCCGGCAGGACCGTGGGACGGCGAGTTGGCGGGGGAAGGGCTTCTCACCGGCAGGGCCGAAGGACGACGAGTCAGCGGGGAAAGGGATTGTCGCTGACGATAGCAGGGACGCGCGGTGGATAGTGTAGTAGTGTCCTGAGTTCAGTCGTGGATTTTTTTCCTGGGAACGGTTGCGTGGATTGGTCAACGCTGAATTTCAGGGAAAAGGACAAAGAAAAAAGAAGTAGGAAAAAAGGGAATGCGTAACATATACATATGTGTATATGACTCCACCGTTAAAGCTTGCCACGTCAGCCTGACTAGTAGGTCCCACCGGTCAGTTTTCTTGTTAACGGAGGGATTAAAACCGAATCAGTCTTTTTTTTGTGCATGTTAGTCCTGAAGTAGTGGTTTTTTGAAACCCTAGCGAATAGTGGTGATTTTTTGAAACCCTAGCCGCTAATGTGGTGGTTTTTTATAATTTTCTCCAAAATATAAGATGTTTTAGCTTTGTGAAAGGAGTGTATCTAGACTCCTTTTAGTGTGTAGATTCATGTAGATTTGGAGTAAACCTACACACTAAAAGTGGTCAAGATACACTCCTTTCACAAAGCTAAAACTTCTTATATTTCGAAACGGAGTGAGTACACCATAATTTTGAGTTGGAACAAACATATGTTTGTTTATTTGTATCATTCACAAGAGTGTTGGTTCCACTTCCACACACCCACATGTGAACAAGAGTGTCTTTTCTTATTCACACAATTTGTGATGTGAGTATAAGTGTAGTTTTTTGAGTGACTTTGGCAAGGTTGTCGATCCCATCAATAAATACTAGTAGAGTGTGAGAAGTAAACTCAACACCAGCTCCAAACTTCAGAAGTAAAAAATATAATGTATGCTGGTGTAATTGAAGAAGAATCGACACAAGAAAAATATAATGTATTTTGGTGTAATAGCAACAAGAATCTACACCAAGATAGGGTACACATCAATGAAGATAGTCGACATGTTTCCTTTTTTGGTGCTCGTTGGTGTTTACGATCCATGAGGATGTTGTTATTGGATATAGACTTTTTCTCTAGGAATATAACAAAGAACATAGTGGTAGATGTCATTCATATAGAATTACCGGAGTACAAACTATGTACCATGAAGGCGTACATGTCAGATGGTCTCACTTAGAAATAAAATGTAAAACAAGTGAAGAACACTGGACCGAGAGTGTTGTATTAGCTGAAGTGAGATAAGAAAACATGTTTTAGATAGATGTGCACCTAATCATTGTGTTACAACCTACTACTATGCTAGAGCTCATGAGTCCCTTTGTCTTGTGACTGTTCTTTATTGTGGTAATTGGTAAATATATTTACCTTCGATTGGACTATGCTAAGATAATTGCATGCTTGAGTACAAGTTTTTATTTATTAAATTGCAAATATATAGTACCACTTGCCTTAGAACACAACGATTCATCAGTTGGGGAGCTTGAGGATGCCAATAAGGCGACAACAGTAGGTATTCGAGCACATCTAGGGTGTGTTTGGTTTGTGGGTATGAAAAAGTGGTTATGGGTACCACTAACCACGTGGTTGTGGGTAACCATTTTTTTATTTGGTTGAGTGGGTTGGAAAGTGGTTAGTGGTAGCCATATTTGTGTTTGGTTTGAGGGATGAAAGATGGTTGTGATGATAAGCTCACCTCTTTATTATGATGGTTAGAACCAAGCTAGCTAAGTTCTTCTAATCTATTGGCTAACATCGATCTAGGGATCAGATTGTAGCCACGAAAAAGCACCATGCATCATGGACCACAGCGCGCCCCTATAGCTCGCCGTCATGCATGCTCTGTAGCCATGGACAAGCAAGCAACCTTGCAGCCCGCCGTTGTGCCCCTGTAGCCAGCCGCCGTGAGAACAGCCAGAGAGACGAGGAGGGGGCAAAGGACAATGTTGCCCCTAGCACCCTCATGCTACTTGTTGCCTGGCCATGTAGCTCGCCACCCACGCTTAACTGCTGGCCCCGCATGCCGCCGGTGGTGACCTCCATGGTGCGCGGGAGAGAAACAAGATGGGGAATGATGAGGTGAGCAAGGAAAAAAAGGATTCACGATGAGTGCAGCGACTTGCCTGCGGTGACCGAGCATACCACTGCATGATGTAGTATACTATAGTTGTTGACATAACACCAATGAAATGTTGTTCACTAGTATTACATCCCTCAGCGTGGTACAACAGAAACACAGCAGGTCCAAGACATGACTATAGATTACAATTCGACTCTTTACAAAAGATACAGAGAACACTCTAGGTTAAAGAGAGAGAAAGAACTTCTTACAAAGAAGAACCAAAAATAATAACTCAGAAATATCTAGTAACTAAGACTAGTATCTAAACTATTTGGCTTGCCATTGCTGCTATTGCAATGCTCTACAGAAATAGGTTTTATGGCTAGAGAATCTACTCCTATCTAAACCGACACTTTATCTTCACTTCGGTTGATGAATATGTTGACTTCATTGACTCTGTTGAAGAACTTGAGCTGTCGATGATGGTTTTTTGAGTAGAAATTGATGTTAACATCGTCTTCAACAGCTTAGAACCTAGCAAGGGTTAAGAAGGTACGGTTGAGTATGAGCGTACTCAGCAAGTTCACTAAAAAGGAGTGTATGATGCACTATCTCTAAAGCCACAGACCATAGGTCGTAGGCAATGCAGGTTTTCGTAAACATTTCTTCAAAGGTTGCTTTTATTCTGAAAACTATGTCCGACAGCCTTCACAGGTTGACTAGAACTTCATGGAGTTCCTTTCCTGCCGCGTTCGTAGCTCCTTCCCGGAACAGAGAGTAACATTTCACAATTCTTACACTCTGCAGAGGTGCGTCACTTTTCCCACAAGAGACCTTAAGCTTTGTTGCATAGCCGGGAGTATGTCCCCGTTCAAACTTTCATGGTTTGAGTCCCAACTTAACTTCCAAACCAGTACTGCCCTCTCCGCGACCCCGTATGAGACACGATCCCCCGAGACAACTACCACGGTTACTCTTTGGGTAGCCTCTCGAAGACTCCATACGCAGCCCTATCTGGCGGTCACTATCAACTATGGTGAACTCAGACCCAGTCAAAGATGCACAGATAATCTAGACACCTAGATCAAGGGGAACTAAGGGGTCCCACCCATGTGGTGGATTATCTAGAACTCCACGAGAAGTCAATAGCCTCACGAGAAGGCCATCCGTCCATACGAAAGGGAGAAGATACAACTGACTTTCTCGTCCCATTCCAAGTCTCATGGTTAATGCGTAATATACGGCGCTAGAATCACTGGCGACATTGGTTGTTAAGTCCTAGATATTATGTTCATTTACCACTGGAACTGTATCAATAGATTATTACCATTTGGTAAATAATCCATAATCATATTATTATAAAAATAGTGTTTTCTGACCTTTTTAAATGCAGGTGATGACACAGTTGAGTTACAAGCATAGAAAATAATCAAAGGACATGAGCAAGTTGTGAACTTGCCTTTTGTGATTGCAAGATTATGCACTCACGGTCTTCAAGATAATAGAAGATCCAAATTCTATAAATAGCATCATTGGTCCGGTAAGGACTAATGTTTAAAGAAGCAAGATGCAACGATGCATAAGTAATGTAATGCAATTTGATAAACGTGAATCCTCGGAATAGTCGTATCTAATCTAGGTTTTGGAAACTTGGAATGAGTTCTTTAGAATGTGTTGCACTTTTATAACAAATTCACACTTGTGCGTCTTATTAAGTCTTGTGAGAGTGTGTGTGAAATAATAAGTAAATACAACAAGTAATATGCAATACTAAAGCACTCAAATGGGTTATGGTATCTAAAATATTGCATAACAAGATTAAAACTCCATTAGAGCTTTTAAATAGGTGTTCAGGGATTACTTTTTAATGTTTCTTTAAAGAATAACTTTGAGGAAAGATTACTTTTACAAAGTAAAAAGTATTCAAGCTTAAAACTAACACTTTACAGTTTTATTATTAGCTAAAATTATTAAAAAGGAAGACATTCCTACATTAAACAATCATAGCATAAGTGGTATAAATATGCATGTGTTGAATAAGGCATCACTTGTTATCACATTTTAGATGGTTTACTTCTTAACATTCCACAAAATTAGAGTTTAAATGCTATTACTTGAATGAGATGGTATTTTATTAAAGTTATAAGTGGATAGACTTACTTAATTTTAAATGGTAGTTTTAGTGAGTACAAGTTGAATTGATTAGACCTATCTTAATTTCATTTAAACATAGCTTGAACTTGTTATTACATTTTTAGACTCTAAACAAATAATGGTAAAGACAATAGTAAAGGCTTATATATTTTTTAATGAATTAAAATAAAATAAAAGGATTTAAATAAGATTTATTAGACCTTTATCTTTTATTTTACTTCAAAAGTATGAGTTGATATTTTTAGTGTGTAGATTTCATTTTTTGTGATCATTTTGGTATATTATAAGTATTTTTGTGAATTTTAAATAATAAGATATGATTTTTATAAGTTTTATCACTTTTTAAATACTAAATAAATAATAAATATTAGTTAAGTGATACAAAAATAATTTAAATAAGTTTGTAAATGTAGATTTTGTTTTTATAAGAATTTTGGTATATTATTTATATTTTTCTTTTTACCAATATTAAAATATTAATTTTCAAAATATTATTACTTATAAAATCTTTATTAAATAATAATTATTTAAATAGTTAACATAATAATATTTGACAATAAGGTTAAATTATAGATTTTATTTTTCTAAGATATATTATATGTATTTTTTTGAATTAGAAAACAAAAGTTATTGAATTAATAAGATTTAACCATTTTATTAATTTCTGGAGAGTATATCTATATTTGAATTTCTAATGTTTTACTTATTTATTAAACAGGTAATACTTTTTGTACTAGCACTAACCCTAGCCAGGGTCAAAGACATGTGAGCCTGTGGCCACGTCATCTACCATGCGAGGCAAACACTTTTATACCCAACTTAATCTACCCTAGAGCCACTGACTAGTGGGCCATTCGCCACGCCAGTATCCACGTGGGCGTGGACCAGTCAAAATAACGACATGGCAGGGTGGTGACGCGGAACTGACGTCACGGTGACGTCATTTCGCCGGAGACGGTCAGACGATGAACGGCGGCGAGGATCTGATGGGTTTTAGCAAGCGCGGTTGGTGTGGTTCGAAACTGCGCGACACGAGGAACCTAATAGAGGCGGCACCGCTAGCAAATGGTTGCCGGAGCGATGACGAAGGCTAGCTATCGTGGCGGCGGACGGCGAGCTACGGCGGCAGATCGATCCAGGGCAAGAGAGAGCGATTGGAGGGCACAGGAACATTCACAAGCTTACCCTTGATGTGTTGGTAGCCTCGGATGAAGCAGTGGAGGACGAAGACGACGACACGGTCTCGATAGCGCTCAGTCGGAGTTCGACGGCCGATACGCTCGATTGCGGTCTTCCCGACTCGATTCCTTCCTCGAGGAGATGAAGCACATCACGGCGGAGCTCATAGCATCCACGACTGGCCTTGGGGTGGGCTCTATTGGCGGCGTGAGGCAACGACGGCGACGCTAGGGTTTCGGTACAGAGAGAGGAACAGAGAGAGATGGAGAACGAGCGAGGGGAAATGAGGATGAGGACGAGCAGAGACTCCGCGGTGGCGTTCTTATCCCCTCCTAGCGACGGCGGCGGGCATCGCGACACGCGGCTGACATCGACGGCATCGACGGCGTGGCAGGTCCTCCAGGCCAGCGTCCTGTGGGTAGACGACAACGCGGTTTTTGTAGAAACCCCCTAGAATTCGTTTATCTCAACCCGCGGTCCTTCATCTGGTCCCACTTGTCAGTCAGAGAGAGAAAGTGAGACAGGTTGCTGTTGGGCTTCTCCTGGGCCGTGGCTGAGTGTGCGGATTTTGACTGCTGCTGCTCGCGAGTTGGTTAGGCGAGAAATTCCTCTGGGCCATGGGCCGGTTTCGCTAACAGTTCTCTTCCTTTTCTTTTTCTGTTTCCATTTCTGATTTAGAATATTCCTTTTAATTTGAATCCTTTTAATGCTTCAAATAGCCAACATTGATTGAATCATCAAAGGTTTGACATGTTAATGTAACTAATTGGGTTGGCTTTCCTTTTTAATACCTTTACTATTCATGATTATATAAAGGATTATTTTTTATTAGAAAATACAAATAGGAATTAGGGTTTTAGAGGTTTACTCTTTATAATAAGATCTTTTTAAAATGACTTTCCCTTCCACTAAAAGAATGTAGTAGTGATGGTTTAAGATGGACATCTATGTGTACCAAATCTTAGTACTACTTATCTTCAATAAAGAATCATATATATATACTAACAAGATTTTTAATCCTTGTGGTTCACAATAGGGTGATATAAGTTTCATGATCCTCTATATTTGGTGATTTGCCAAATCCAATTCTACTTGATTTGTAAAATTTAGAATTACCACAGAACACTTTGGGTTAGGTAATAATGAATCAATAATAATCATTGGTAGAGAAATACTACGGTTTATAGGTAAATAGGTTTCGAGAGGTTTTAATAACCCATATTCAATTATAGATAGGAACTGGTTTAACTACCTTCTTCATTCAAAAGTTTAGAACAAAGAGGTAGACAAGCTTCTGTTCATGGCTTGACATGATCTTGGTTAAGGCTTCTAAAGAATCCTTACCTTAATACCTTACCAAGGTTATCTTAAGATAAGAAATTCCTTTCCTAAATATACTCTATAAATCTCTCTTATCTTATTTACAAAGATCACATCTTCCTGAATAAGACAATCATCTGGCTCCACCATATCCATCATCATAGGATGACATGGTCATGCCACTTCAACATTACTCCATCCTTACTCCTAGTATATAACTCCTCTTAATCAACTATCATTGATACACCTATCAATGTAGCTACTGCTAACTCCATCTATTAACTTCCTTAACTTCATCTTGCAACTACTTCCAAGGTTTGCAAGACTACAATCCTTACTATACATACAAAGGATATCAATCCTTTGAAATAGGTATAGTACTACTCCCATAATACCAGTTGTCCTTATATTAACTTGGTTAAGCTACTATGCCTCCAACTACTCCCTACAACTCATCAAATACTTCATCATACTCTAGCTTGACTTCTAATGATCAAGCTAGATGATTCAGCTTACTAGGACTTGCCTAACTTGGTATATTCATAACTCTTCTTCAACACCTAATCATCTATTCTCAAGTGACTTGAGAATAACGACCACCATCCTTTGATCATACAAAGCTTAGGCTTCTAATTGTTTGATCAAGATCTATACTCAACTAAGTAGTAAACTTGTATTAGTCTCTCTATAGACTTATCTTGTTAAGCAAGCTTATTCTAAGTCTATATCCACTTGTCCTAACAAGATTGTTATCTAATGTACTAATACTACTAGCTTTCTCATAGCTCCTCAATTACTAGCTCAACTCTTGGGTTTAGGTAATGCTTCTAGTTAACTCATGAGTGAGTTAACTCCTCCAACATCAAATGGTTTGATCTCCACTAAGGATCACATTCCATTGATGATGGCACACTCTACCATAACTAGTTCCTTCTTCTTATTAACTTACTTAAGATCTCTGAAAGCTTTATATAATAGGTCAAAGTTAAAGGTTAACAAGTGTTAGGTCAAGAATTGATCACTCAATATTGATGTTCAATTGATACTAGGACTTGGTTAAATAGGAATGTCACCTATTATCATGACACTAAGGGTATGTAATGGATGGTCTTGGCTTGACTTCCATTCCTACTCTATTTGTAACAAGAGTCAATGTTTATGAACTACCATGATACCCATGGTAGGAGTAACTATGGCAAACAAGTGTTTCCAGATTTAGTTATAAAGTTTGTTTGCTTAAGTTATATACTTAACTTGGTATACAAAGTTTATGGTAGGTAATATCTTAATATCACCTATAGAATATTAAGTATTCATCCTTGAGTTGTTGTATGAAATACCATATAATGATCTCTAGAATATCTAGTATTCCTTATTAAGTAGTGTGTTGTGACTTAGTTTTATTATATTTGATCTACCCTTAGATCAAATTATATTACCTAAAGATAAGGTTTTAGCAAAGGTCATATTGAAACTTATCGCAGTCAACTTGATGATCTACTTCAGTTTCACCAAGTTAAGAGAAGCTTCAATCACTTTGACAAGTTTTATTTAAAAGCGTGAAAATTATTCGGATTTTCTATGCATGAATGCAATGCACACACCTATGTTCAGCTTATTTCTAAGCTCTAATGCTGGGGTGTTACATTGCCCTAGGGTGGTTGGCCTCAACCACCACTTTTTTGGTGGTTGGGTTCAACCAGTTTTCTAGGCAATATGCTTGGAATAGGCCTAACCACAACCACCCGAAACCGTAAACCAAACACAAAGTAACAACCTAAAAAATAGCTATCCACGACCACCCAAGGGATAGCCACTAAACCAAACGCACCCCTAAACTCTCAGCGATGGTTAACGTTATCCATGGGAAAGAGCATATGTAGCTAGTCCAAGAACGAGAAAGAATTACCCCATCCATTCCGTTTTTATAAAGTGTATTAATTTTTTAAAGGTCAAATTATCCTGGACAAAATTTATTGAAGAAATCATCAACAATACTAAATAAAAAATTATAGAAAATCACAAAGCAAAACATTAAAAAATCATAACTAATATATAACGACAACCGATTTCGATATGATAAACTTGGGGAGCTCCATCCAATATACCAATGTTTTTTTTAAGAAAAATGCCTCGTGGAAAAGGAAAATGATGACTTGGCGATATCAATGATACACTCCCACAGAGCGACCTACAAAAATGATTCGATGGGTTCTAAAGTTTCAGAAGTAAAATCAACACCGTTGAAGTTTAAGCCAAACATAGAACTTGGGCACGAGCTTATCTGTGTTTCATCTGTGAGGAGCAGCCTATACATAGTAATTCTTAAAAACAAAACCAGTACTGTACATCGTATGAATTGGACCATTTGTACGAGCTCGACAAATATCCGGAGTGAGTATGTATCACGATTCTGCACAACAAAATTTATAGAAGAAATCATCAACAATACTAAATAAAAAATTATAAAAATCACAAAACAAAACATTAAAAAACCATACTCCCTCCGATTCATATTACTTGTTGGTCAAATGGATGTATCTAGACATGTTTTAGTGCTAGATACATTCAATTTAACGACAAGTAATATGAATCGAAGAATCGAAGGGAGTAACTAATATATGACGACAACCGATTTCTATATGATAAACTTCAGGAGCTCGGTCCAATATAACAATTTTTTTAATAAAATAAAAATGCCTCGTGGAAAAGGAAAATGATGACATGGTGATACTCCCACGGAGTGACCTACAAAAATGATTCGATGGGTTCTAAAATTTCAGAAGTAAAATCAACAACGTTGAAGTTTAAGGCAAACATTCAAACATAGAACTTGGGTACGAGCTTATCTGTGTTTCATCTGTGAGGAGCAGCCTGTACATATAGTAATTCTTAAAAACAAAACTAGTACTACTGTACATCGTATGAATTGGACCATTTGTATGAGCTCGACTGCTCGACGAATCTCCGGAGTGAGTATGTATCACGATTCTGCACAACAACAAGGATCTGTTCAGTTTGCCGCCACGTCCTTGTCATCCAGCCGCGTGGTCCTACTCTGGTTCTTCACGACCACACTTTCGTAGTCCTACTCTGCCAAACATTTTATAAAAACAAGACAGTGATTTGACACGACAAAAAAAAGAATACAAATGACGTGTAGGAATCAGCAAGCAGCCAATCAAAACCCTAACCTTTGTGCCAAAAATTAGCTAGGAGTAGAACGAAAGAGACCGTAACCTTCAATGGACAAAAAAGATAGTTGCGGACTCGTCCCCTTCAGGTCTTTTTACTTCTCTCTCGTATTATTATCCACTAAAGTTACGGGATATGCGGAGATTTGATATTCACCCGATATCTTCCAATCCACGCAAATACCCTTCCCCAAAAATTATTTATCATTTTTTTTATTAAAAAGAGTATATATTAATATCACGGAAGATATCAATTACACCCAGCCTCTGCAACAACGCATGTCTTAGCGGCCTTACGGATGCACACAGCACAGAAAAAAGAAAAAAGAATTACAAAAAAGAAGAGAAATCCCGCTACAGAGAACTATTCCTCAAAGCAACGACACTGACACCACCAGAACAACACCAGTAGTCCTCCACTCCAATAACAACGCCTTCAAAAAGGAAACAGTGCACAAGCGCCGTCGTTGTCCGATCAAAGATCATAGGTTTTCACCCTGAAGAAAGTCCTCGCTCGCAAAACAATGCCTTCAACAAGGCTATTGCCAGACACAACCAGTTAAGGCTAGACGTTGGATTTTCACCCTGCAAGATAAGACTGGAAACTCCTCCTGTGTTGTCTCCCCCCACAAACAGTCGCTGCTTCAAGTCACAGATCACACAGTCAGTTCATCATCGCCACAAAGACTCAAATCACCATTGCTGCCCTCATATTTCTGCTTTCCTGACATTCTTCGCATCTGACATCACCATGGCTCATTGAATGGCACTTGGTGGGAACAAACAGCAGAGCTTCGCAACGCTTCCGCTGAAACCAAACGGCCAGAAAAACAAGGTGCGCACGATCTAATACCTTCCGATCCAGCAATCTCCAGGCATAATGCATCCATGAGAGTTCGCCGGCGGAGCCTTCCGAAACCCGCCTCTCCAGGCTAGATCCACGAGAGCAAGCAACAAGCAGATCTTTGTCTTCATGTTGAAGGAACCCTAGGACCGCCCGCCATTATTGGACAGAACAACAGACCCCACGCCGCCGTCCGCTGCTCGTCCCCTAAAAATTCTCTACCATGTAGGAGAGTTTTCAATCTAGACAAAAATAAGAAGAATTTGCGAGGATATCCCGGGATTATCCCGGCCAAACCCGGAGTAGTAAATGGACTACGGGGATTTTGCGGGAATTGAAATAATCCCCTCCATTCCCCGCAAATACACTATTGAATACGAGAAAAGTAAACAAGGCCTCAAGGTGCGGGTTGCTGCCGGCTGGCGCGGTCCGTGCCTCCCTTCTTCCCCGACTTCAGCGCATCTTCACCTGGCCGACCTATTCGACTACGGGCTATCTGAATCAGTCTGTGTGGACATGCCGAAGGGGAAAACCCGCCCGACAGTCCGACCGAAACTACCACGCATGTCCAGACCGACTCATTTCTCGCCAAAAAATGCGTTGGGAATGCATCGCCATGGATAGAGCACGTGTTCTCCCTCGTGTCATTGCGCCCGAGCACGGGTCCGCATGGCCGTGAGTGGGTGCTTCGCCTGCTGACACGGTCGGCGCGCTATAGATGACAAAGGCCAGCCAAAGGCTACCGGCCGGTCAGTGCGGCTGAACCGAAGCGACGACGCCCTTACCACCGCGTCGGCATTGATGCCCGAGGGAGGAGCGGATCTTTTTAGGCCGAGAGCTCGACAGAGCAACACCTGCTCGACTGGGAGATCGAGCGCCGCTGGCGCCAGGTGCCGGTGCACCTCCGCAACGACCTCGCCTACGCGCTCCGTGATTTATGGGTGCAATTCTTGGACTAGGAGCACGAGGCAAGGCACCGCTCGTCCTTGATGTCTACGCACTTCTATTCTTGTAGACAGTTGTTGGGCCTCCAAGTGCAGAGGTTTGTAGAACAGTAGCAAGTTTTCCCTTAAGTGGATCACCCAAGGTTTATCGAACTCAGGGAGGAAGTGGTCAAAGGTATCCCCTCTCAAGCAACCCTGCAATCAAGATACAAGAAGTCTCTTGTGTCCCCAACACACCCAATATACTTGTCAGGTGTATAGGTGCACTAGTTCAGCGAAGAGATAGTGAAATACAAGTGGTATGGATATAAGACAACGGTGCCAGAAAATACTTTGATGAGATAAAGGCAAACTGAAATAAAGATGGAAGCAAGCAAACATGTAACAGATCTAGTTGCAAATGGTGTTTCAATGCTAAGAAACAAGGCCTAGGGATCATACTTTCACTAGTGAACACTCTCATATAAATATCTTCTCTTTATGATACTACTCTGAACTACTCTCCGGTTGGACACTCTAATCCATGGTAGGGCTCTAATAGCACACCTCAAAGTTCGCTCTCCACATCTAGATAACCCCACACTATCACCTTGAGCACTAGATCGTTCAAACAAACACCACAATTTCATAAAGACATCCAAATCTAAATATAACTCATAACAAGTATTTGTAATCTCCAGCCTAAGTGCCACCATGGTGTGCACACTGTCAACTTCACACCCATGGGGAGAGCATAGATCTATTAAAGCACTTGAGTAGCAAGGTAGATCTATAGATTACAAGCTCATGATCATACTATGATCATGCATAGAGAGAGAGATGAACACATAGCTACCGGTAGAACCCTTAGCCTCGAGAGAGAACTACTCCCTCCTCATGATGGGAATCAGCAATGGTGATGGATATGGTGGTGGAGATCGATGGAGATGGCTCCGGGGGCACTTCCCCATCCCGGCAGGGTGCTGGAACAGAGACTTTCTGTCCCCTGAATCTCCCCTTTCGGTGGCGGCGGCGCTGCGGAACTTTTCGTGGATTTCTGGTTGACGATTTAGGGTTTCTGCATCGAGGGTGATATATAGGCGAAAGAGGCAAGGTCGGTGGCCGGCCAGGGGGCCCACACCATGCCCTGGCGCAGCCTAGGTGGACCCGCGCCTAGGGGTGCTTTGGCCACCCTGTGGCCCCTCTCCGACTCTCCTTCTGGCTCCGTGAATCTTCCGGGAAAATATCGACTTTGGCTTTTGTCCCATCCAATTCTGAGAATATTCATTTTCTAACTTCCAGGAACCAAAACAGGAAAAGCAGGCAAGCGCTTTGTGGCTCTTGTTAATAGGTTAGTCCAAGAAATCATATGAAAAGTACTCCAAAGTTGGAACAAAACACAAGAAAGTAGATAAAACCAAGCATGGAACATCAAAAATTATAGATACATTTGCAATGTATCAACATCCCCAAGCTTAACTCCTGCTCATCCTCGAGTAGGTAAGTGATAAAAAGAAGAATAATTTTTGAGGTGACATGCACCATCAAAGACTTGATCAAAGTATTTGTAAAACATTCAAAGCTGGGATCGTAGTACTTCAATCATAACATGAAAGACAAAGTTCTAACAATAAGACAAAGAAACTATGTTGCAACATGAAAAGGCATAAACAAAAGATTAATGAATAATAATGCTTTGCAAGATGTTTGTTTGTTTCACATAAAGAAAACATAGCATAATAGTATTCAGCTTGTCCCTCATAGAGTAGCAAATATAAATGCATAGGACACCTTCAAAGTTCATAAGAGTGACTAGATACAAATAGTTTAAAACAAGCAATATCAAGTTACGCATCAATCAACTAGTCTTGGGACAATGCACATAGAACTAAGAATGGCCACTATGCTCTCAAAGTAGGTGCATAAAGGTAGAAGGTGGAGACTCAATATAATGGTGGAAGAAAGGCCTTCATAGAAGGAAGTAGGGATTCAAGTCTCATAAAGAGCTTCCAAAAATTATGGTACATGCTTGACGAAGTATAAGTTAGGAATCTCATGTCCCTTGTATACGAGGGCCGCTCCTCATGCTACTCAAGTTTAGTCACCGGTAAGTTCTTGTCATCGTAAGTACATGTGTATCATAGAGAACATACGGTACCTTGCCCGATGATACGGAAGAATCCCCATATCAAAATGACAAGGCAAGCAGACCACGAGCATCTCAGCAATCTTCTTATTTACCATGGGAATATGGTGCTTTTTTCTCTCTTTCCTCTTTTCATAATATTTTTTTTTCTTTTTCTCTTTTTTTTCTCAATATAGGACTCTTTTTTTTATAAGAAGAATGCTTCATAGACAGCTCATTATGGTTACGCTGCAGGTTTCCACCATGTCAGCATGGATTAGACCAGCGGCCCAAGAGTTTCTCTAACACATATACATAACTCCATGGACTTACAAGCTCCCCTTTCATTTCACACCGACGACATCCATAGACAAAAGAGCGTGATATCAACTGGGTACAAAGTACAAGTGCAATGTTGAAAGCATTCCCCATGACAGCATGGTTCTGCTAATCCCCAACAAATAAGTGCAAGCATATACAACATAGATGATACAATGGTTCAAGTTTATTAAGGGCAAGAAAAGTAAAGTGTGCCATCAAGTTCATGAGAGCTTTAATCACTAGTTTTCTCATAACAAGTTTAATTTGGAAGGTAAACAAAAGCATGAATATACTTGGAATAGCATAAGCTAGTAGGTAGGTATGGTGGACTCTTTGGAATAACTTGGTTTAGGGAGTTGGATGCATGAGTGGAACTCATACTTGGTTGTGGAGGCTAGCAAAAGACTGGGAGTGACAAACTAGCAATAATGGCCATAATCTTGCAGAGCGACAAAACATCATTGATCAAAGCATAAAGTGATACTACAAGTTGAAAACTAAAGGATCATAAAGACTATGGTGACTTGAGATAGTCATAACATAGTGTGAGCATGCGCCAAGTCAACCCAAATAAAGCATCAAAGGAGAATACCACAATATTATGCTTTAATATGCTAAAACAACACATGATTCATCCAAGGCACATTAAGCAATCTCAATTGTTTATAACAAGTCATGCTACAGCAAAGAATACTAAGCATAAATCCAAAACAATACCAAGAATGGCATGACTAAGCATAGGCCACAGTCAAAAACAAGCTCTCTTTACCACTTAAGCATGAACTTTCCTACTCTTTCCCAATCCAAACCAAACTATTTTGAAAGCCAATGTATGAAAGAGGGGGTCCAACCAATTTATTCAGCAAACTAAGAAAACCAAGAAAACGAAAACCAAAAACAAAAAACAAAGACGCTCCAAGAACAACACAACTGTGCATGAAACAATAAAAATAAAGTGTTTGGAAGAAACCTGAGATTTTTATTGATGAAGAAGGGGATGCCTTGGGCATCCCCAAGATTTGACGCTTGTACTTCTTGGATATTTCTTGGGGTGACACGCGTGGCATCCCAAAGCTTGAGCTTTAGTCCATCCTTCATCTTATTACTCGTTCCTTCCATACACCTGAAATTTTTCCTTCATACAAAACTTCACACAATCTTTATTAGCAACATTAGTCCACTCAAGATAATAAGTCTTAAGGTTCAGTCCTAACACCAAATAAACTTCCATTATAACACTAGATACTGAAGCACTTCCCTCAAAAAGCTCAATTCCCCAAAAGAACTCAAAAAGGAACCAACAAGAAGCAAATGCAAATAATGGCAGAAATCAGTCAAAACAGACCAGTAGGTAAAGACGAATTTTTTCGAAGACCTTTTATTGCTCAAATCGAAAAGTGTTGAACTAACGAAAGTTATATAACAACCTGGGGCAGAAGCACAAAAATTCACGCCTCAAAAGGACGTACAGAGATTTTACACGAATGTTTACGGTGAAGCACAGAAATCTGTTCCGAGACAGCAACTTTCCCAATCATTACTTCTCTCTCATTAGAGGTTACTCTTGGCACAAAAAGCAAATAAAAAGGATAAGGAGCGGTTATTACTGAGGTAATAACTTCCAAGACTCATTTAAAACTTTTGGGTTATCTCCCAATAAGTACTTTTCTTTAACGCCTTTAAGTTAGGCATGATAGTTTGAGAAGATGCTCACATAAGAAATATGAATTGAAGTAAAAGAGAGCATCAAGAAGCAAATTCAAAGCACATTTAAGTCTAACCCACTTCCTATGCATAGGAATCTTGTAAAGAAACAAGTCATGAAAACACAAAGCAACAAGCATAAGAAAGCAAAACAAGTGCAACTTTAAGACTTTCAACATAAAGAGGGGAAACTTAATATTATTTTGATGCATAGAACCATGTTTCCCTCTCATAATAACTTTCAGTAGCATCATGAATAAAAGTAACAATATAACTATCACAAGAAACATTCTTATCATGAGCCACATGCATATAATAATTATTACTCTCCACATAAGCATAGTCATTCTTATTAATTGTAGTGGGAGCAAATTCAACAAAATAGCTATCATTATTATTCTCATCACCATAATCATCAAATATAGAAGGCATATTGTAATCATAATTAATTTCCTCCTCAATAGTAGGTGAACTGAAAATATCATACTCATCATTGTAATCATCATATATTGGAGGCATAGTACCATCAAAGTAAATTATCTCCTCCATGCTTGGGGGACTAAAAAGATCATTTTCATCAAAACCAGCTTCCCCAAGCTTAGACTTTTCCATAGCATTAGCAATAATGGTGTTCAAAGAATTCATACTAATAACATTGCTATTAGCATGCAAATAAAGTTTCATAGGTTTTTTAATTTTCTCTTCAAACACTTCATGTCCTAACTCAAGATAAATACTATAAAGCTCTCTAATTTTTTTGTTGTTTTCCATTAAGCCTAACTAGTGAAAACAAGAAACAAAAAGTCAAAATTGCAGAATCTAAAGGAAATAACTTCGAGCACTCACACCAGAGGATGTGAGTACCTTTTACCTTACCTCCCCGACAACGGCGCTAGAAAATAGCTTGATGTCTACGCACTTCTATTCTTGTAGACAGTTGTTGGGCCTCCAAGTGCAGAGGTTTGTAGAACAGCAGCAAGTTTTCCCTTAAGTGGATCACCCAAGGTTTATCGAACTCAGGGAGGAAGTGGTCAAAGGTATCCCCTCTCAAGCAACCCTGCAATCAAGATACAAGAAGTCTCTTGTGTCCCCAACACACCCAATACACTTGTCAGGTGTATAGGTGCACTAGTTCGGCGAAGAGATAGTGAAATACAAGTGGTATGGATATAACACAACGGTGCCAGAAAATGCTTTGATGAGATAAAGGCAAACTGAAATAAAGATGGAAGCAAGCAAACATGTAACAGATCTAGTTGTAAATGGTGTTTCAATGCTAAGAAACAAGGCCTAGGGATCATACTTTCACTAGTGAACACTCTCATATAAATATCTTCTCTTTATGATACTACTCTGAACTACTCTCTGGTTGAACACTCTAATCCATGGTAGGGATATAATAGCACACCTCAAAGTTCGCTCTCCACATCTAGATAACCCCACACTGTCACCTTGAGCACTAGATAGTTCAAACAAATACCACAATTTCATAAAGACATCCAACTCCAAATATAACTCATAACAAGTATTTCTAATCTCCAGCCTAAGTGCCACCATGGTGTGCACACCGTCAACTTCACACACATGGGAAGAGCAGAGATCTATTAAAGCACTTGAGTAGCAAGGTAGATCTATAGATTACAAGCTCATGATCATACTATGATCATGCATAGAGAGAGAGATGAACACATAGCTACCGGTAGAACCCTTAGCCTCGAGAGAGAACTACTCCCTCCTCATCATGGGAATCAGCAATGGTGATGGAGATGGTGGTAGAGATCGATGGATATGGCCCCGGGGGCACTTCCCCGTCCCGGCAGGGTGCCGGAATAGAGACTTTCTGTCTCCCGAATCTCCCCTTCGGTGGCGGCGGCGCTGCGGAACTTTTCGTGGATTTCTGATTGATGATTTAGGGTTTCTGCATCGGGGGTGATATATAGGCGAAAGAGGCAAGGTCGGTGGCCGGCCAGGGGGCCCACACCATGCCCTGGCGTGGCCTAGGTGGACTCGTGCCTAGGGGTGGTTTGGCCACCCTGTGGCCCCTCTCCGGCTCCCCATCTGGCTCCGTGAATCTTCCAGAAAAATATCGACTTTGGCTTTTGTCCCATCCAATTCCGAGAATATTCATTTTCTGACTTCTTGGAACCAAAAAACAACAGAAAATAGGCAACTGGCACTGTGGCTCTTGTTAATAGGTTAGTCCAAGAAATCATATGAAAAGTACTCCAAAGTTGGAAAAAAACACAAGAAAGTAGATAAAACCAAGCATGGAACATCAAAAATTATAGATACATTTGCAATGTATCAGTCCTACATGGGTGACTTCCTAGTCGACAGCGGCGTCAACCTCCCTGATGTCGACTTCTCCGCCAGGGAGGACAAAGACAAAGGCTGGGGGTAAGCTGGCGGACATTAAGGAGGAGGAGGATGGGTACACCATGCCACCGACCATGGTCGTGCCACCGGGCTACGACGAGGATGAGGCCACCCACGCCTCCATGGAGACATCCAAGGTAGAGGAGTATGCTAAGTGGCGGTGGGAGGGGATGGAGGACGTCGTCCAACTCTCTGCCCACCTGGTGGACTAAGGCCATCTCCAATGCCCCTCCCCCACAAACGGACTCCATGGGTCCAATCCTGTCCTCCCGGACCGAGGCCACAGCCCAACGCGCACCCGCAAAGCGGGCTCTAGCCCCGGACCCGTCCGTTTTAGTGCAAACCAGGCCAAAAGTTGAGCCTGGTTTACGGGGGATCAGAATGCCCACGTGTCTGGGTGGTGTCCTGCACTTCCACAGCCCTGGCCCTCTCCTTAGGCACAAACTCGCGTCCCACCCCATGTTTCCCCACCTTCCCTTCTCCCGCCTCCCACCATCGTTGAGACACCATCCCTCTCGAAAGGTCGTCGTCGGAGTCTGTTGCCTCCTCCTGAAGGCCCCTTCCCTCCTCGGGGCTGTTGAAGCCTCTTTGCCGTTGAGAAGCCCCTAGTACCCGAAGATTTCACCGTCCCTAGGCGTCGAGCTCGGCCTTCTCCTAGGCCGCGCTCCACCTGTTCGACCATTTGCCTCGGCGTCCAGGTTCTGCATTCTACCACATTCGCCTCGTCCTTGTCCTAGTCCTACTATTACTAGAGCTCATCTGTATCACCGTGCAGACCATGGACGACAGTGGGGACGAGTTCTTCAAGAAATATGTCATGTCATCCTCTGACGATTCCGATGATGATAGTGAACTTTTGCTCGCCACGACAGTGCTCCTCCATTAGCACAATGAGGGGACGAAGCGAACATACCGTGGCTCCGTCAAGGGCCGGTCGGCGGTGTTGGAACGTGGCTGATTCACTGGCCACGAGATGTTGTTTCGGGATTACTTTCACCGCACCAGGCCTTTTGTACCCTCCTGCACTTTTTTGGCGGTGCTTTCGGATGTCGGGTAAGGTGTTCATGCGTATTCTTCACGGAGTGAGGGATCATGACAATTACTTCTCTTTGAAGAAAGATGCGACCGGTAAGCTCGGCTTCACCTCCTACCAAAAATGCACCGCAGCTATTCGCATGCTTGCTTATGGAGTAGCCGCTGATTGTGTCGATGAGTACTTGCGCATGAGCGAGTCTACTTGTCTGGAAGCAATGTACAGGTTCTGTAAAGCTGTGGTGGCCTTTTTGGTGAAGAATTCATGTGGCCACCTAATGCGGAGGACACTCGCCGGCTCTTGGATTTCAATAAAACTAGAGGGTTTTCAGGAATGATTGGAAACATAGAATGTATACACCGGGAGTAGAAGAACTGTCTGTTTACCTGGCAGGGGAAATATAAAGGACATGCGAAGGGGTGCACAGTCATACTTGAGGCCGTTACATCCCATGATCTTAAATTTGGCACTCTTTCTTTGGCATGGCTGGTTCCTACAATGACATCTGTGTTGTTCAGAGGTCCAATGTGTTTTCTAGGCTTGTATATGGCACCGCTCCCCGTGTGAACTATCAGGTATGAGGCCACACCTACAACAAGGCATATTACCTAGCAGATGGTATCTATCCTACTTTGTGTACCTTGGTGAAGACCATACGCAATCCCACAACATAAGAGGTTTGCCAAGGAGCAGGAAGCCGCAAGAAAGGATGTGGAGCAAGCCTTTGGTGTGCTGCAATCGCGTTGGGCTATAGTGTGGTACCGTACTAGAACTTGGAGTAAAGACACAATATGGGGAGTGATGATGACTTGTGTGATCATGCACAATATGATCGTCGAAGATGAGCGTGATGACTGCATCTATGACCAAGGCTAGAAATTTCAGGGAGAATTGGTTGAACCTGCACTAGGTCCGCCACCTAGTTTTGCGGAATTTTTGCAGGTGCATCATGATATTCGAGATAGGGCGACTCACAACCAACCCCAGAACCGAATAACTAGCTTGTGCCTCCTGTTTATTGAATTTTAATTTAATTTAATTTGATACTATAAACTTGATTTGGACCATGTACTCTATTGTTGTAAACTATATATTTTAATTTGAATTGTAGAACTATTTTGATTTATATAAATTTGTGTATCTCAGAAAACATCTCAAAACACTTGTGAGGAAAAATGAGGGAGGGGACACCGTTGGGTGCACCGGCCATGGCAGGCCGGACATCGTCCCAGGGTCTGTCCACCCCGCTCCGCAAACGAACCGAAACGGTCAAAAGCCTGTCTGTTTTGCGGGGGGACGTTGGAGATGGCCTAAAGCAACCAGCTGCCCCCGCCGCTACCGCTGCCGGAGGGTGGCCTACCCATGCCTAGGTGTGGGGGAAGGAAGTGTGGGCGTCGCCACCGCACACCCCACCCTCGCCCATGACGTTGTCGTCACCACTGGTGCACGAGCAGCCACCACCACCACTGGCATACTATCTGCCGGGACCATGGTCACCTCCGGTGTTCATCAATCTCTTCAACGAGCCCGATGACTAGGCGGCGCCGCCGCCGCCCCCTCCACCACCGCCGCCCGTGCCGGCCTCCAGATGCCTTAGTCGTAGCTAGGGTTTATTTTTAGTTATATTTTCTATTTATTTTCTAATTTGTAAATTAAGACTATTATTTAATGTAACTAAGTTTTAATTTTATTTTGATTGTATTGTGTTTTGTATTTAAAAAAATGGTTGAACCGCTAGAAGCACTCTACAAAATAGATAGAGACTAAAATGGTTTTTTTCGTGTCCGCGAACTGACTCAAACAGACAGATTAGGACACATCCTGTATTCGAAATGGGTTGGCCGGTGGAGATACCTCAAGCTGTTCCACGCACGGCACAGCTGCATCTCCCAAATTATCTATCACACCTAGTAGCTGTCCATGGCTGGTGACCTGACTACCTGCCGTAACTTTGTGTTGCTGTTATTGCAAGACGAGTGAGCGAGCGAGTGGCTGTCCGTGGCCCTCACCCCGGGACACGCCACGCAACCGCCATCCGTCTCCGTCCGACCCCGTCGCCGTCGCGTCCCCGCCTCCTCCTCCCACCAAACCAAACTCCCCAAACCACACACACACACACACACACAGCGAGGAGAGAGAGGAACAGTGGGACACAACCACACGCACGCGTCCAGCCCTCGCTCGCTCGCCCGCCCGCCCAGCTCACCTCGTCTCCGTCTCCTCCGTTTCGCCCTCCCTCCCCTCCACTTCCATCTCCAGTCTCCACCAGATTTGCCTCGCCACACCACGCCACAAACCCACAACACAAGCCCACAACACGACACAACCATAAGCTCCGCCTCCACCTTTATGCCGCCAACGCCTCCATGGCGCCAACGACAACCGCACGGCCGCCCCGCCGACCCGCGACCCTGACACTCCTCCTGCCCCTCCTGCTCCTCTCCTCTCCGTCCCTCTCCTTCCCCGTCGCCGCGGCCGCCGACTCGCCGCCCTCGAGCCCCGCCCTGCTCCACGCGCCGCCGCGGCAGGTCGCCTCCGACGCCGACGACACCCCCTCGCCGCCGCGACACGGGGGCCACCACGGGCACCGGCACCACCACCCGCCCCCGCCCTCTCCGGCCAAGCGGCGGCTCAACTTCGGGGAGAGGCTCGGGATCGCCTTCGCCGCCGTCGCCGTGGCAATGCAGGTGGTCCTGGGCGCCTTCCTCGCGCTGCGCGCCTGGCAGCTGCGCCGGCTCGACAGGGCCGAGGTCTCCTCCTCCACGCCCCTCACCTGACCCTCCTCCTCCAGCTTCTTAGCTCGTCCCGCCGATCGATCGATCCAGTCCGTCGATCTCGCCAGGTCCGTGATCTGTTAACTGTCCGTGATCTGAAATCGTAGTTGTAAATGAAGGAAGACATGGACGAATATTAATTCCATTTTTACACGCCATTCTTTTCCGCTCGCATCGCATGTGTTGGACGCCAGTGCTCCGCTGTACGGGGTGTACAATTTGCTTCTCCTCCGTAGACAGGCCATGTGACATACTGGTACGAGAGCTGTAGTCTGTAGACAGTGTGTGTGTTTATTTTGTTTCACCAAGTGATCCAGATTCCGAGATCGGTTCATGTGGGGCTGGGATTGATTATACTCCCTCCGTTTTAAAATGTAAGATGTTTTAGCTTTGTGAAACGAGTGTATTTAGACTTCTTTTAGTCTGTAGGTTCATGTAGGTTTGGAGTGAACCTACACACTAAAAGGGGGCTAGATACACTCCATTCACAAAATTAAAACATCTTATATTTTAAAACGGAGGGAGTAGTTGCTTGCTAGAGGGATCGATCGAGAGGGGCTAACTGCTTTAGATGCGCATGAATGTAGTAGTACAAAGTTATTGTTGTGGTGCCGTGATCTTTTGCTCTTAAATTGGTCACCTGTAGTAGCACTTCATGTATGTGGAATGACTGAAACAGCGATCACACAATGAGGTTGCACTTATGAACCCTTATTACCACTCCAAGGCTGGTGCCGCTATGATAGCTTTCTGGCCAGCAAGCTGACTGTGAAAGTTCTTTCCTAGGAAACAAGCTGGTTGTACTTTCTGTTTTTGTAGTTCTATGTTTTAGGATCTGCACTGTCCTCTTCGCTCATTCACTGGATTGTGATGAAATATCCAGAGGTGTGTCAACTATCTATCCATCACGAGAAATCAGCAAATTCCAGATGTCATCGGTTTATACTGTTGTGTTACCAACAACTCGACTGGCAAGTGATCCAATCGATGAAATTCTCATACTATTACGTTTTAGGACCAGAAGACACATTGTATTCCACACTGATTTTCTTCACATTTGATTTAGTGGAAGTTGCACTTTTGGCTGCGCTATCTTTGCCTTTTAAGTTATGAGATCATAGTTACAACAATTCATCGCATGCGTCGAACAGTGTTATCTCTTTGCTTTTTACCGTATTCTATCTTCCGATGGAACCCAAATGCTTCAAGGAACTAAACAGTGGTTGAATGATCCAGTGTTGTCAATTACGGAGAATTTCAGCTGTCCATCAGATTCATTTTGCTACATTTCAGCTATCCAAGTTGTGCGCATGATGGGTAGAATTGATTTGTATATTGCAGGAAGTGCTGTACGCAACGCATATCTGTCATGCCTTGCTACATAACATGCTAAATCCATTTTCATATGTGCTACTATCTCCTCCATTGCTCACCTGCTGTTGAGTGTTGATGTTTCACAAGCTGTCTGCTTCCTCTGTTGCCTCCCGGCAGGCATTGCATGTGTAACTGTGATGCATAAAAGTTGAGTCAATCGAAAGGGCATGTCGCCGAACAAGGAAACCACCTTCTCTTGCTTGTTTCCTTCGAGAGAAAATAGAGAGAGCATAGGTTCTAGTGATGTTTTGAATCTGAAATGATACATGGATCATTGGCCATGCATGTGAGAGCCAGATGGTCAGTAGTTACATATGTCCAATTTGCGTCTCGGGCAAGTGGGCAAATCTGATCTTATTTTATTGCTCTGACCTCAGATCCAAGACCCGAAGGACCTGAGTAGAAATGTGTGCCAACTTGAACGCGCAGCTGCCTGCTGAAGGCCAAACTGTGGAATGTTCTTCTTGGTATTTGTATCCTAACTAGTTTAGATAACCTTCTTATAGATCGTGAGGTCCAATTCATTCAAGCTTAAAGTTTAAACAAGATCATGTAGCCTTCTCTAAGAAACCAACTGATTAATTAAGCACACACATATATATATATATATATATATATATATATATATATATATATATATATATATATATATCTCATTTATTCAGTCAACAGCATGTACGTAAGCATCTGACGCGGATTTATTGCGAAATTACTAACCTGGTCTCTATAGAAGCTTGTTCACTCGATAAATCAACTGCCTGCAAGTCCATTTGGTTCAAAGAAATGGAACAAAGTAAAACATAGAAGAAAATTCTTCGATCTCAGCTTCCAAGGAAATACCGCCAATTCATTTGGATCTATTTTTATAATTTACAAGCCAAACTACGAGACCAAAGTATTTAACAACGTAACATAATCATAATCATACGATATCGAATGGTTTGTCATTGATTTGACTAAGCTTATTAGGATTCATGTGTTTTCCTTATTTATGTCAACCAAACACGCAAGTTTATGGAATTACAACGTTTCCAATCATCCGTTTGCATATGTGGTCTTGTTCTATTTATTCCTATGTTTTTGAATCATATGTTCCGTCGCACCTTCAGACTCTCATCGAACTTACCAACATGGTCTAAAAAGGAGTTGGTCATTTGGTCTTAGCTACCAAATCATCCGCCCTAGTAAACCTAGTCCATTTGGTTGTGAGTTGTATTCTTTCTTGGGTTATTGGACTGTTATATTTTTCTTTCTCTAGTTGTGAGTTATGACCTTTTGGTCATTTGTCGGCTTGTTGCAACATATGCTCTTCTCTGATTGTCCTATGGGCTCATGCGGTTTTGGGGGTGATTTTGACAAATGAAGACAATGCTATGGTGCAAGTTGTGCAATGTCCTTTTTCTCCCATTGTCCTCTTGAGCCCAGATACAAGCCCTCGTTTCACGTAGACGTGCATCACATTTTTAGGTTTTGGTTTTGTATTACCGCCATGAAGAATCCAATAAAAATGGTGACAGATATACAATTTATTTGAATCGTGTAAAAGAAACTCAAATATAAATTTCAAAACAATTTTAAAAACAAAAAAGTTACATATTTTATGGTTATTAGATAGTGAAAGAGTATGAGTTTGCCGGAATATGATAGATATATTATTGAGCCTCATGGCCGAGTATATATAGGCGTATAGGGATTATCTTGGAGTACAAGTCAAGTTAGGATTATACGTAAACAGATCCTAACTCTATCTAAACTACCATAACAACCGTATATGTCTAATACTCTAACACTCCCCCGCAGTCGTAGCGGTAGCGTCATGAACGACTGGAACGTCACGGACGGTCAGACTGGAGATAAACCGAAGTAGCATCTAGTAGGCTGACATTCCCCCGTTGCCGAGCGGGAACGTCATGGATGGTGTCACGTCGCGGTAGCTTGGACTATAGAGGAAGCTGGTGAGATGCTCAGGCGAGGTGATAGCCCTTGTGCCGATGTCGAGGGAGCCGAGAGCTTGAGACGGTGCCTAGGTCGGGTAGCCGTTGCGAGGGGTCGCTATGGTCGATGTCGTGGTCGGGGATGCCGGTGTCGAGGTAGCCGCACATGAAGCCGCATGCGCATAGTGCGCGAGGAGGATGACGGAGACGCATCGAGGCAGTCGTCATGGGACCGTGGCAGCTTGCCGAGGTCCGTGGAGGCTTGCCGTGGGGCCGCGACAGCTTGCCGAGTGGTGTCGATGCAGTCCGAGCCATCGAGGATGAGGTGCGGTCCTAGTTTTGTCAGAACTAGGTGCACGCCGAGGAAGAACGCACACTCCAGTTTTGCCAGAACTGAGTACGCAAAGAAGAGCTTGTCGGTGACGTGGTCGAGGCAGTCGTAGAGGAAGGTGTTGATGCCAAAGAAGACTTTGTCGAGGCCGGCGAAGACGAGGCACCGATCTGACATTGCCAGACTCGAGGACGTGTCGGGGACGAAGGCACGCACCGGTGTTGCCAATACCGGGCTCGCAAGGGCAGGGACGAAGACGTAGAAGGCGGCCAAACCAACGGCGGCTTGGAGTGGTCATGTTGGACGCCTAGATTGGCACGATGGTGGTACTCGATGTAGGTGAAGAAGAATCCGACGTGACGAAGACCATGCACGGACGTAGACGACCTGCACCGTGGAGGTAGTGCGGAGATAGCCTGGGGCGTTGGTGCGCAGGGATAGAGATGTAGATTGCGTGCATCGATGCTATGACCCGTTGGGCGGCATAGTTGCAGGACCCAAGTCGCTACAGCAGCTAGGAGACCACCAGCAACGTACACGCCAAGGAATGCGCGTTTGGAAGCTGGTAACATGGACCAAAGGCGGTGGCGCTGTGGCCCGAAAGGGTGACAGAACGCCAGCCCGTAGCTCAATCGGTGATAGGCGCGTGCTCGGGTATGTGCTTGGCATAGATGGACGCGATATCGGTTGATCAGACCGACAGTGCGCCGTATGCACCATGGCATTGACGACGCGTAGATCAGAGTCGATGGCGGCGTTGTCGGTGAAGTCCTAGACGATGGCAACGAAGACGATCTAAGGGGGGACAGCCATAGCAGCCTACCGAGGAAGGCGCAGCAGTCGGCCGAGGTGTGCGGCAACCTGCTGTGAGGCTGCGACAGCATGCCGAGGCAGGCAACGGAGGAGGCAGGCGCACGGGCGCGGTGTAGATCGTCGACGCCGATGGTCGGAGTAGAGGCGCGGTGATGACGACGGCGGTGGGCGACTCACTCCGATCTATGATCGGTAAATCAAAAAAAATGACCGGCAAGCGACCGGTGGAGAGAAAAACCAATCTAGTAGATCGGAAAAGACTCACCAGGGCAGCCGATCATAGATCGGCAGACGAACCTTGTGACGGATTGCGTGGCCCCCGGAGGAGATCATGGGCATCGATCCCCTAAGGGCGGCGCGGCGGAAGCGTGCGGCTAGGGTTTGGACCAATTAGGCTGATACCATGAAAGAGTATGAGTTTGGCGGATTATGATGGATATATTATTGAGCCTCATGAGCGAGTATATATTAGACATATACGGTTGTTATGGTAGTTTAGATAGAGTTAGGATCTGTTTATGTACAATCCTAACTTGACTTGTACTCCAAGATAATCCCCTATACGCCTATATATACTTGCCCATGAGGCTCAATAATATATCCATCATATTCCGTCAAACTCATATTCTTTCAGATAGTTTAAATTAAGTATTGGATTCTTCCTATTAATAATGCCAGTGGTCTAACGGTGGATTTTTTATTTTTCTTATATTGAGGTTGTTCTAAACTTTTATTGTATCATTTGATATGACTAATGTTGATGTTATGAATTTTATTAAAAAAATTAGCAGCTTATAAATATGAAAAGTCACAAGGGTGCATCATAGCACCCATGTGTAGGAATATACAATATGTTTTCCAACAAAGTGAATGGCATAAGCACCAAAGTTCACCTCTCGCAGGGCAGAGCCACAACTAAACATGTGTACAAATATACACCATGTTGAAGTATAATTTAAATTCTATTAAGGAGGCTAACTTCTGACGGAGCGAAGAAGAAGATCATAGCACCCCCGCGGCACGGATCGTTTATGACCTAGGTTTCCACCATTATATATACCTCTTGTAAGCCGCCGACTGGGATAAGTTGCATCTGTGAAAATACCTGGCGTTGTATAAACACTCCCTATTATAGTTAAGTTTCGTTGGCTGACGCCCGTGGCTTTTTCCTCTCTATGTTGAAGAGGTTTTTCGCGTTAAATCTGCGTCTCCTTGCTGCGATTTCGTTTTTGTTCTTCGTTATTTTGTTGTCACAAAGCTAACACACCCATTATCAGGCCTAACTATATTCTGAAACAACTATCTTACTCGGCCTTAGCAAACCCAACTAGCAAAATCCATAGTAATTTTGACCTTTTTTACACCCCTCTAGTAAATATGGCTCTGCCAAATTACCTATCTAATTTTGGAACCTTTTCAATTTGAAATTTCATGCATGTTATTAGGGGAATCTAACTGTTGGAATTTGAGGTATTTGCATGATGGTCTTTTGGCCCATAACAAATACAAATTATGAAATTCTCTTTGGCCCATTATTTGTGGAAGCTCATGTGTGAGCTAGTGGTGCTAAAGTTTAGTCTCACATTTCTAGTTGAGTCAGAGTTACATCTCCTTATATACTAGGTTGTTCTACCACTCACTAAGGTGTAAGAAGAAGAGCAACTCTCGTGCACTCCTCCTCTGATGCCGCCTGCCTCGTCTTGTCATGATGCCTGTGCGCTACGGGTTGCAGGAATCTCGCCGAGTCGAGCTTTATTTTTGTTGTTAGGGAAAATTAATCATGGATTAATTATGAGTCATTAATGGACGCGTTAATTAGTCAGCTATTTCCAGATTTTCTGGATGATGGGCTGTTACAGACTCGAACGTGGGTTGAGACCTACACTACATAAGCGTTTGCACTAAACCTAATCAATACTGCCTATCACACACGTCTCCTTCTAGTTTATTCTGTCATCGCCTTCGTCTTCCCCATACCGGCTTGCGGTGTGCACGGTAGATCAGGATAGTAGGCCTCTGAAACCCCGCCTCTTGTGAACCTGTACGGGTGAGGGGCGATCCGGTTTTTAGGGAGCACTCAAGCGCGACTACTAGCATCCACAACATCATCCGACGACGAGTTCCCGAACGGCGACTTCTTTCCAGACATCACCAACCTCTTCGACAACCTCAACAGGGCAACAATGTTGCGGCCACTACTGCTGCCGCTGCTACACCGTATGTGATCTCAATCTCCCTCTTTCAGATTATGCCAGAGTGTCTAGTTCTAGCGTTTGGTATAGATGTAATAGGTTTATCTTGTTTAGATGTAATCTGTTCATCTACTCTGTTAGTTTGCGTGATCTATTTAGTTGTTATTTGTATGATCATGCTTTATCAATTATTTATTCAAATTAAATCATATGGATTATTGCTTATATTTTCAACAATCAAAAAACCTGATTATAGGCAACATAATTCCACTAGTGTAGCTGTGGCTACTAGACCGCCTTCTTTTGATGGTGTGCATGATGGCTCAATGTACGGCGCCAGAAAAGTGCTGGTGCGGTGTTGATGTAGAGCTCGTTGGGAACCCCAAGAGGAAGGTATGATGAGCACAGTAGCAAGTTTTCCTCAGTTATGAAACCAAGGTTTAATCGAACCAGTAGGAGCAAGGAAACACCCCAAAGGTGTTGCTAGCTGAGCCTTGACAGGGCGCACTACCGGTGCTAGTAGCAACGTGGAGACCTGCACAACACAACCACAGAACTTTGTCCCCAACTTGCGATGAGGTTGTCAATCTCACCGTGTTTTGCGGAAAACAAAGGATTAAACGTATCGAATGGAAAGAAGTAAAATTTTGCAGAAAGTAAACACAAAGCAGTAACAGTTTATAGATTGTATGTAAAGAAAAAGGACCGGGATCCATAGTTCACTAGAGGTGGCTCTCCTTAAGATAAATAACATGTTGGGTGAACAAATTACAGCGGGGAAATTGACAAACATCGAGAAAGCAATACATGCATACACTAATCATCTTGACTCCTTTGAGATTCGATTGGGCATTACAACATTATACATAGACCGCCATCCAACTGCATCTATGACTAATAATCCACCTTCAGGTTATCATCCGAACCCCCTCTACTATTAAGTTGCAAGCAACAGATTATTGCTTCTGAATCACGTGTAAAGTAAACAATACGATTGTTCTATGAACAAAGGATTGTTGTTTTCTCCCTAGTAGCAACAGCACATCTAGTACCTTAGAGATTTCTTTCACTTCCCCAGATTACCAGAGGCATGAACCCACTATCGAGCATAAATACTAACTCTTGGAGTTGCTAGCATCTACTTGGCCAAGATAGCTACTAACAACGTAAAGCATGCAAGATCACAAATAACAAAGACATGATAGAATCAATAATCAATCTAAAATAGCATCTCAATATCCATCGGATCCCCACAAACACAACATGTATGATTACAAATAGATGATCTTGATCATGAACGGAGCTCACAAGATCTAGACATGAAAGCACAAAGGAGGAGAACCAGCCATCTAGCTACTACATGGATCCGTAGTCCAAGGATGAACAACTCACGCATCACACCGGAGGCTTGCATGGTGATGAAGAAGGCCTCCAAGGTGAAATCCCCTCTCCGGCAGGGTGCCGGGAAGAGCTTCAGATCCCTCCCGATCTAGGGATGGAGATGACGGCGGCTACAGACTCTTTCGAGGATTTTTGATCAGGCCCTTAGGATTTTCGTCCCGAGGGCATCTTATAGGCGGAAGGGGAGGCCGAGGGGGTGCCTGGGCTGGCCACACCACCCCCTGGCGTGGCCAGGCTTGGCCCGCGCGGCCAGGTGGTGTGGTGGCCCCCTGGCCCCTCTCCATCTCATATTCTGGCATCTGATGACTTCCGGAAAAATAGGCACTTTGGCTTTTGTCTCGTCCAATTCCAAGAATATTCATTTTCTGACTTTCCTGGAACCAAAAACAGCAGAAAACAGTACCGGCACTGTGGCTCTAGTTAATAGGTTAGTCCAAGAAATCATATGAAAAGTACTCCAAAGTGTGGACAAAACACAAGAAAGTGGATAAAACTAAGCATGGAACATCAAAAATTATAGATACATTTGCAATGTATCAACATCCCCAAGCTTAACTCCTGCTCGTCCTCGAGTAGGTAAGTGATAAAAAGAAAGAATAATTTTTGAGGTGACATGCACCATCAAAGACTTGATCAAAATATTTGTAAAACATTCAAAGCTGGGATCATAGTACTTCAATCATAACATGAAAGACAAAGTTCTAGCAATAAGACAAAGAAACTATGATGCAACATGAAAAGGCACAAACAAAAGATTCATGAATAACAATGCTTTGCAAGACGTTTGTTTGTTTCACATAAAGAAAACATAGCATAATAGCATTCAGCTTGTCCCTCATAGAGTAGCAAATATAAATGCATAGGACACCTTCAAAGTTCATAAGAGTGACTAGATACAAATAGTTTAAAACAAGCAATATCAAGTTATGCATCAATCAACTAGTCTTGGGACAATGGACATAGAACTAAGAATGGCCACTATGCTCTCAAAGTAGGTGCATAAAGGTAGAAGGTGGAGACTCAATATAATGGTGGAAGAAAGGCCTTCATGGAAGGAAGTAGGGATTCAAGTCTCATAAAGAGCTTCCAAAAATTATGGTACTTATAGCTTTCAGCTCTCATTGCCCCTATCATAAGCATCTTGAAGGTGATTAAGGTTAAAGTGACACAACTAAGAGGATATGCTTGACAAGTCATAAACCAAAATCTCATGCCCCTTACTTACGAAGACTGAACCTCATGCTACTCAACTTTAGTCACGAGTAAGCTCTTGTCATTGTAAGTACATGTGTATCATAAAGAACCGCCAACGGGGTACCCCTTGCGCATGATATAGGAGCTATCCCATAATCAAAATGACAAGGCAAGCAAACAATGAGCATCTCAGCGATCTTTTTATTTGCTATTTGCATAGGTTTTTATTGAGGATGCTTCATAGAGTGCTCATTATTGTGATGCTGCAAGTTTCCACCATGATTAGGCATGGCTTAGGCTAGTGGCCCAGGCGTTTCTCTAACACACATATAAACTCCATGATCGTATAAGTTCCACTTTTATTTCACACCGCCGGGATCCATAAGCAAAAGAACATGATATCAACAGGGTACAAAGTACAAGTGCAATGTTGAAAGCGTTCCCCATGAAACATGGTTCTGCTAATTTCAACTTATAAAGCGCAAGCATATACGCAACAAAGAAGGACCCAATGGTTCAAGTTTATTAGATGCAAAAAAGTAAAGTGTGCCATCAAGTTCGTGAGAGCTTTAATCACTAGTTTTCTCATAACAAGTTTAATTTGGAAGGTAAACAAAAGCATGAATATACTTGGAATAGCATAAGCTAGTAGGTAGGTATGGTGGACTCTTTAGAATAACTTGGTTTAGGGAGTTGGATGCATGAGTGGAGCTCATACTTTGTTGTGGAGGCTAGCAAAAGACTGGGAGCGACAAACTAAGAGAGCAATAATGGCCATAATCATGCAGAGCGATAAAACATCATTGATCAAAGCATAAAGTGATACTACAAGTTGAAAACTAAAGGATCATAAAGGCTATGGTGACTTGAGATAGTCATAACATGGTGTGAGCATGCGCCAAGTCAACCCAAATAAAGCATCAAAGGAGAATACCACTATATTATGCTTTAATATGCTAAAACAACGCATGATTCATCCAAGGCACATTAAGCAATCTCAATTGTTTATAACAAGTCATGCTACAGCAAAGAATACTAAGCATAAAGCCAAAACAATATCAAGCATGGCATGACAAAGCATAGGCCACAGTCAAAAACAAGCTCTTTTTACCACATAAGCATGAACTTTCCTACTCTTTTCCAAACCAAACCAAACTATTTGCAAACCAATGCATGAAAGAGGGGGCCCAACCAATTTATTCAGAAAACTAAGAAAACAAAAGCAAACAAAAAAACAAAACGAAAACGAAAAAGATGACGCTCCAAGAACAATACAATTGTGCATGAAACAATAAAAATGAAGCGTTTGGAAGAAACCTGGGATTTTTATTGATGAAGAAGGGGATGCCTTGGGCATCCCCAAGCTTTGAAGCTTGTACTTCTTGGATATTTCTTGGGTTGACACGCCTGGCATCCCCAAGCTTGAGCTTTAGTCCATCCTTCATCTCATTACTCATTCCTTCCATACACCTGGAATTTTTCCTTCATACAAAACTTCACACAATCTTTATTAGCAACATTAGTGCACTCAAGATAATAGGTCTTAAGGTTCAGTTCTAACACCAAATGAACTTCCATTAGAACACTAGATACTGTAGAACTTTCCTCAAAAAGCTCAATTCCCCAAAAGAACTCAAAAAGGAACCAACAAGAAGCAAATGCAGAAAATGGCAGAAATCTATCAAAACAGACCAGCAGGTAAAGACGAATTTTTTCGAAGACCTTCTATTGCTCAAATCAAAAAGTGTTGAACTAAAAAAAGTTATATAAGAACCTGGGGCAGAATCACAAAAATTCACGCCTCAAAAAGACGTTCAGAGATTTTACACGAATTTTTACGGTCAAGCACAGAAATCTGTTTCGGGACAGCAACTTTCCCAATCATTATTTCTCTCTCATTAGAGGTTACTATTGGCACAAAAAGCAAATAAAAAGGATAAGGAGAGGTTATTACAGAGGTAATAACTTCCAAGACTCATCTAAAACTTTTGGGTTATCTCCCAATAAGTACTTTTCTTTAACGCCTTTAAGTTAGGCATAAAACGCAAAGAAAGAATCAAGTGTTCTCAAATGAAGAAGCATTAAGACCAAATTTTGTTTTCATAGGAGAAGCAAAAGAAATCTTCTCTCTCTTCTTAGGGAAGTGTTCTATACCTTTCTTGAGTGGGAGTTGATATTTAATGGCGCCTTCTTTCATATCAATAATGGCACCAACAGTTCTAAGAAAAGGTCTTCCCAAAGTAATAGGACAAGAAGCATTGCATTCAACATCCAAAACATAGAAATCAACGGGGACATAGGCATTGTTAACCATAATAAGAACATCATTAAGACTCCCCATGAGTTTCTTTTTAGCATTATCATCAAGTGGGACATTCAAATAACAATCTTCAAGAGGAGGCAAATCAAGCATATCATAAATCCTTCTAGGCATAATAGAAACACTACTATCAAGATCACATAAAGCTTTGAAATCAAAGTCATTCACTTTCATATTAATGATGGGTTCCCAACCATCTTCTTTTTTATAGGAATAGAAGCTTTATGTTTCATCTTTTCTTCTTTAATCTTTATGAGAGCATCAGTAATGTGTTTTGTAAAAGCCATGTTCATAGCACTAGCATTAGGACTTTTAGCAAGCTTTTGTAGGAACTTAATAACTTCAGAGATATTGCAGCCATCAAGATCAAAATCATAATTATCATTTAAAGTAGTAGAACTATTACTAGCCTCAACACTAGTGGTGGTAATAGTATAAACACTAATGTTTTTAGCAATTTCATCTTCTCTTTCCCACTTAGCATGTAATTCAGCTAATAGTCTAACATTTTCATCAATTCTTACTTGTATAATATTAGTAGCTGCAAAGGGATTATCATTAGTTTCAGGTTTAGCAGCCATCTTATTAATCAATGAAGATTATTGAGCTTTAGACAAAGATGATATATTCCTCTCAGCATTAGAAAGTTTCAATTGTAAGCTAGAATTTCCCTATTTAGACTCTCAAGTTGATGGCTAATGTTTTTCAAAATGGTAGATTGTTCCTCCATAGTTTTAGTAAATAGTTTATTTTGCTCATATTGCATTTGCATGAAATTCTTAGTGGCTCTTTCAACTTCTAAAATTCTTCCTTCACTAGGTAATCCAGGTTTACCATTATAACCATAAGTATTACTAGGAGGGTAGGGCCTATAATTGTTGTTACCATAAGCATTGTTGCCAAAATTGTTATTTCTTATGAAGTTCACATCAACTTGCTCTTCTTGAGAAACCAAAGAGGCTAAAGGAACATTATTTGGATCAATATGGGCTTTCCCATTAACAAGCATAGACATAATAATATCAATCTTATCACTCAAGGAGGAAGTTTCCTCAACAGAATTTACCTTCCTACCTTGTGGAGCTCTCTCAGTATGCCATTCAGAATAATTAACCATCATATTGTCCAGAAGTTTTGTTGCAGCACCCAAAGTGATGGTCATAAAGGTACCTCCAGCAGCAGAGTCCAATAGGTTCCTTCAAGAATAGTTCAATCCTGCATAAAAAGTTTGGATGATCATCCAAGCAGCCAGTCCATGAGTGGGACAATTCTTTACCAAAGATTTCATTCTTTCCCAATCTTGAGCAACATGCTCAGTATCAGATTGTTTAAACTTCATTATTTCACTTCTCATAGATATAATCTTAGCAGGAGGATAGTATTTTCTAATGAAAGCATCTTTGCACTTAGTCTAAGAATCAATACTATTCTTAGTTAAGGAATTCAACCATTCTTTAGCTTTTCCTCTCAAAGAGAAAGGAAACAATTTAAGCTTAATAATATCACCATCTATATCCCTATGCTTTTGCATCTCACAAAGTTCAACAAAGTTATTTACATGGGAACAACATCTTCATTACCAATACCAGAAAATTGTTCTCTCATAACAAGATTGAGCAAAGCAGGTTTTATCTCAAAGAAAGTATCTTCAGGCACAGGTGGAGCAATAGGTGTGCTCATAAAATCATTGTTGTTGGTGCTAGTGAAGTCACACAACTTAGTGTTTTCAAGAGTAGTCATTTTTTGTGTGTTTTTGATAAAGAAAGCAAACTTGTAAAACTAATTTTTGTGTGTTTTTGATAAAGTAACAAGCAAAGAAAGCAAAAAGAAACTAAGCAAAACAAAAATAACAAAGTAAAGAGATTGGTTATGAGGGACTCCCCTTGTGAAGATGTCCTTGACTCCCCGGTAACGGCGCTAGAAAAATGCTTGATGGCTCAATGTACGGCGCCATAAAAGTGCTGGTGCGGTGTTGATGTAGAGCTCGTTGGGAACCCCAAGAGGAAGGTATGATGAGCACAGCAGCAAGTTTCCCTCAGTTATGAAACCAAGGTTTAATCGAACCAGTAGGAGCAAGGAAACACCCCAAAGGTGTTGCTAGCTGAGCCTTGGCAGGGCGCACTACCGATGCTAGTAGCAACGTGGAGACCTGCACAACACAACCACAGAACTTTGTCCCCAACTTGCGATGAGGTTGTCAATCTCACCGTGTTTTGCGAAAACAAAGGATTAAACGTATCGAATGGAAAGAAGTAAAAGTTTGCAGAAAGTAAACACAAAGCAGTAACAGTTTATAGATTGTATGTAAAGAAAAAGGACCGGGATCCATAGTTCACTAGAGGTGGCTCTCCTTAAGATAAAATAACATGCTGGGTGAACAAATTATAGCGGGGAATTGGCAAACATCGAGAAAGCAATACATGCATATACTAATCATCTTGACTCCTTTGAGATTCGATTGGGCATTACAACATTAGACATAGACTGCCATCGAACTGAATCTATGACTAATAATCCACATTCAGGTTATCATCCAAACCCCCTCTAGTATTAAGTTGCAAGCAACAGATTATTGCTTTACGAACTGCGTGTAAAGTAAACAATACGATTGTTCTATGAACAAAGGATTGTTGTTTTCTCCCTAGTAGCAATAGCACATCTAGTACCTTAGAGATTTCTGTCACTTCCCCAGATTACCAGAGGCATGAACCCACTATCAAGCATAAATACTAACTCTTGGAGTTGCTAGCATCTACTTGGCCAAGATAGCTACTAACAACGGAAAGCATGCAAGATCACAAATAACAAAGACATGATAGAATCAATAATCAATCTGAAATAGCATCTCAATATCCATCGGATCCTCGCAAACACAACATGTATGATTACAAATAGATGATCTTGATCATGAACGGAGCTCACAAGATCTAGACATGAAAGCACAAAGGAGGAGAACCAGCCATCTAGCTACTACATGGATCCGTAGTCCAAGGATGAACTACTCACGCATCACACCGGAGGCTTGCATGGTGATGAAGAAGGCCTCCAGGGTGAAATCCCCTCTCCGGCAGGGTGTCGGGAAGAGCTTCAGATCCCTCCCGATCTAGGAATGGAGATGACGGCGGCTACAGACTCTTTCATGGATTTTTGATCAGGCCCTTAGGGTTTTCGTCCCGAGGGCATCTTATAGGCGGAAGGGGAGGCCGAGGGGGTGCCTGGGCTGGCCACACCACCCCCTGGCGCGGCCAGGCTTGGCCCATGCGGCCAGGTGGTGTGGTGGCCCCCTGGCCCCTCTTCGTCTCGTATTCTGGAATCTGATGTCTTCCGGAAAAATAGGCACTTTGGCTTTTGTCCTGTCCAATCCCGAGAATATTCATTTTCTGACTTTCCTGGAACCAAAAACAGCAGAAAACAGGCAGCTGGCACTGTGGCTCTAGTTAATAGGTTAGTCCAAAAAATCATATGAAAAGTACTCCAAAGTGTGGACAAAACACAAGAAAGTGGATAAAACTAAGCATGGAACATAAAAAATTAGATACATTTGCAATGTATCAGTGCACTATAAGATATGGCGCACGAGAGAAATTCTATGGTTTGAAAACCTAAACTGCTATATCACCACTCTTGGCAAACCTGAAGGAGATCGTTTTGCTGAGAAGGAATCAGCCTTTAAGAAAGCTGATACCATGTTTCTGGCGGCTCTTTTCAGTGTTCTTGGGGACAACATTGTTGACCCATACATGTCATTTGATTATGGCAAAGATGCGTGGGATGCACTCGAGGCCAAGTTTGGGGTCTCGGACGCTAGCACTAAGTTGTATGTCATGGAGCAATTCTATGACTACAAGATGGTTGATGAGTACTCCGTCGTTGAGCAAGCTCATGGGATACAATCACTTGCCAAAAAATTTGAGCAGTTCAAGTGTACCTTACCGAACAAATTTGTGGCTAGAGGCATTACTGCCAAGCTTCCTCCCTTGGGGAGGAACTTTGCTACATCTCTGAAACATAAGAGTCAAGAGTTTTCTGTTACGGATCTCATTGGGTCTCTTCATGTGGAAGAGAAGGCGAGAGCAAAAGACACACGTACTCGAGGATTTGAGGGAGCTTCTAGTGCCAATTTGGTATAGAAGAAAAACTTACAATCCCAAAAGTTCAATAATAAGAAAAAATCTGAAGGCAAAGGGAAGTTTGATGACAAGAACAAGGCCACGCACTCAACCAACTTTAAGAGGAAAAATGGTAAGAAGAAAGGCTCTTGCCACATCTGTGGTGATTCTGATCATTGGGCTCCTAGCTGCCCTAATCGCTTCGACAAGCGTCAACCTAGGAACAACAACAATACCGCTAATGTTGTTATTGGCGATACTGAGATAAAGGATGCTGGGTATAGTATTTTACCTACTATCCTTTCAGTATGTCATTCTCCTGAATGGTGGATAGAAACGGGTGCTAATACACATATATTTACATGTTCTCTTCTTATCACGTCTCAAGGACTTCCTCCGTGCTGATGGGAAACGACTCACGTACTTCTGTTCATGGTGTTGGTACGGTAAATCTGAAGTTTACTTCGGGAAGACCGTACAGGTGAAGAATGTGCAACACGTTCCCTCCATCAATAAGAATCTCGTCAGCGGGTCGCTTTTATGTCGAGATGGTTTTATGTTGGTTTTTGAGTCTAATAAAGTTGTAATTTCTAAGTATGTACAATTTATTGGAAAGGGTTATGAGTGTGGAGGTTTGTTCCGCTTATCTTTGTCAGACTCATGTACTAAAGTTATTAATCATGTTTGCAATGATAATGAGTCCAATATCTGGCATTCACAACTCTGTCATATTAACTTTGGTTGCATGACGCGGCTAGCAAATATGAGTTTAATTCCGAAGTTCACTTCTGTCAAAGGTTCTAAGTGCCAAGTTTGTGTTCAAGCAAAGCAACCCCGCAAGTCTCATATGGTTGCGGAACCGAGAAACTTAGCACCGCTGGAACTTATACATTCGGATCTATGTGAGATGAATGGTGTTTTAACAAGAGGTGCAAACAGATATTTCATGATGTTGATTGATGACTCCACTAGATACTACTATGTTTATCTTCTGAAATATAAAGATGAAGCTTTCAACTACTTCAAAATCTATAAAGTTGAAGCAGAAAACCAACTTGATCGTAAAATCAAGCGGTTAAGATCGGATCATGGTGGAGAGTACTTTTCAAATGAATTTGATCCATTCTGTATAGAACATGGTATTATCCATAAGAGGGTGCCCCTACTCACCTTAGTCAAATGGGGTGTGATAGCTCCAAATTTCATCACTTTTTACCACTGGTTTTCCTCTTATTTATTGCCGGATTTCACTGAAGATTGCCCCTTTCCACTAATGTTAATGTCACAATTAGCGAATCCTTGGTTTCTTGTGATGGTTTTCAGGCAATGGACATTTAATGAAGATCTAATAGCATTTATGGGATAATTACACTAGAAATGAGCAAATCCTCAATTGGAGCAACTTCCATTGGAGGCGTCCTGGATACTTAATGACCACTAGTACGGTCGGGGCGCGCCCGTACCACCCACCCATACTACCTACCGACGTCTTCCTTATATCAATACAAGCAACTTTTGTGAAGTAGGAGAGAAGAGAAGAACCACAGAACAAAAGATACAGCCGCCGCAAGCCATCTAGAGGAGAAGAACTTCGCCTTGTTCCTCGACGATCTCCAACCTCTAAACCACATACTCCACCATCATTCCATCATTACTTAGAGAGAGAGAGATTGGCACTTGTAAGATTAGGGTTTGATACTTTGTTCTACCTTCAGTTTGTATTTGATTTGATCTTTAATCGCTATTGTGGTTTGCTACAATAACTTTGAGATGATTTTCCTTTGCAATACAATTATGACTTTGATTTGTCTCCCTCTCATGTCTGAGTAAATCCCCATAGGCGTGGGAGATGTAGGGGATTAGTGAGATGTGTTGTGCCTCCTTTAAATCCATCCATTTGTGATTGTTGTAATGTTTTATTCAATAGTGAGAATGAATATCTATGTTTTCCTAATGCTTGTTATATAATTTAAGGGCCCAGGTAACATGATCCAAAGATCTCATAGGTATGAATTTGTATGCTAGTAATTCCGTGACCCCCGAGTGACACGGTCGTTATCAAAGAAGAGCCAGCACTACTCGAGGACAACAAGGAACCATCAAGATTAAAGCCTTGATCCGGTCGCAAGACCTTAATTAATGCGTTGACCATGGCCGTGGTAACAAGCAGATGGATCATTAGGATTGGAAAGAATTGGCCATGAGGACTCCTGGTCGGTATATGCGTTTCTTACCTACTAACTTATAAATAAGAAATATGACTATCACTTATTCCACTTGTTCCATTTGGCACTTTCACTATCACCATGAACTCTTTCTCTCCGCGCCTAACTTCTCATCTGCAGGACCTTTACACACCTTTCACATCTTTACTTTTATGCAATTTACTTATTTCCTAAGCAAGTTCCTCTATCTTTTATTCACCACTTCCACCGTCAACTTTTGCAGTCAATTCACTCAAGACCTGTGACACCTTGGGTGCGACAGAAACACCGCATAAAAACACTTTCCTAGGCTCCTTGCTGGGATCGATATAAAAACTAGAATTAATACTTCTACGAAAACATTCTCTGACGAACCTATGCACTTGCAGGCCATCAAGATATTTTCTGGCACCGTTGCCGGGGAGCTAAGCGCTAAGTGTTGTTTCTTAACAATAGCAACTATTGACACCATTCATGATCTCCGTTGAAGACAGAGGTACCACTCGATCAGGAAAAACCTATTTACCTCCATATATTGATTGTATTCCGATCGAGAGACGATTAGAATTTATTGAAAGATTTACCAATTCACGTACTGTAGACGTGAATAGTGTCGCGGTGGTGTCACGGTAGATGCCATGGATAGGCTAAAGGTGGGGACTAATATGCGCTAGGGGAATCCAGGGAGGGATAGTAGAGTGATTCTCTACACAGAAGCTTTGTATTGATGTTCTATCTCCCAGATTACAAGTGCTCCTTGAGCTGTATTGACCAGAGGAGGAAGAAGAAACTCTCTTACTCTTGCCTACCAACTAGCCCAAGAACCCTAGATCCACTAGTGCTCAACCAACTAGAATTCTCCCAACTCTATATCAGAAAAAACCCAACCCCCTTACCAGAACCCTAACCCCCCTTATATAGAGGTGGTTCGGTCCTGGCCTAGGGCATACATGGAGGCATATTCCTAAGAATATGCCCCCTCCCAAAGTAGTAACCCGACAGGGGTGCTTTTCCCCCGTGTCACACTTGCTTTAGCGACGTAGCCTCTGCGGCGCCCGCGTCAGCCGACGTGAGCGTCGTCACCCTTGTCGGCCATGATCCGGTGGTCTTGCCCTTGCTTTATTCGCTCATCCAGTATGCACCGGACCTTCTTTTTGACAAGAGAGATTCCTTCCTTCTCCTAGAAGCCAAGCAAGGATCCGGATCACAGTTGATCCGGCCACACCTGTTCCTGCATATAAGCTAGACAAGCATTTCCGACTTACTCCTTAAGTCGGACGAGACAATGTTAGGCGACCCCCTGGTCTGGGTTACTCCGTGATCCGGCCTGCCTTGAGGTGACTCGACCAGCATCCGCTTTGACCTTGCTGAACCTCGGCTAACTCGGCCCTTATACCCCGGAGTGACCCTACCCGGGGTTATCCCCCCAACATTAGTCCCCGAAGCTGGTGCGGCCTTAGCGGCCTTGGTCGTTAAGGCCACATCAGGTTCATTCATATTCGAGCCTCGGACGTTTAGTTCTGGGTTACCCTCTTGTCTCGGATTATATGGATTTACGTTCCCTTCGCATGTTCCAAGTTTTCACTTGCCGGCCGGGTTACCATTGTAGCTCGGATCCGGGCCTTGCTTCTTTCTCTCATACGCCAACCCACGTAAAGGTTAATCATTACGTTGCCTCATTTTAAGGGCTCCTTCAGAACCGCCGTAGTAATCGCTGCTGATTATCGTGCGTGGGTTACGTCACGCCTGTCTCCTCGTCTACCGCAACGGCATGTCGTGTCATGGGATCATGTTTACTCTGTGGCCTCCGCTGTGGCTTCTCTCTGATTGGCTAATGCCGGCGATACACGGCCACAGCGTGTGGCTCTCGGCGCAGCGCGATCCCACTTATTGATTACTAGGGGCAGTTAAATAGGGGAGGGGCGCGCCCCTTAGCACTTTTCCATCTCCGCGCCCCTTCGCCCGTTTCTCTTCTTCTTCCTCGCGACCGCGCCGCCGCCAGTGCCTGTTGTAGCAGCGCCACCGCCGCACCTTCTCCGTGCCTCCGCACCGCAGCCACCGCTGCACCACTGCTTAGCCATGGGTCCTCGTCAATCTAGACCGCAGAGCCCCGCCGCCGCCAGCTCCAGCGAGGACAGCGGATTCGAGATGACGGAGGAGGAGCTCATCGTCGTCGAGCAGGAGATGGAGGAGGACGCCGGCGCGGCAGCTTGGGCGGTTCGTGGGTCTGCCAGACGACATCGACCGTTTCTACCGACCGGCGTATTCCCGCCGGCGTCGCTGCTCGCCTTCCCTCCTCGAAATTGGCCCCCTCACCCAATCCGGGTGAGTTCGTTGTTTCCCTATCCCATTTCCAACGGGGATTTGGTCTTCCGGTGAGTGATTTCCTCCAGGACTAGGTCCAGACCTATCACCTGCAACCACATCATCTCCCGGCGAACGCCATCACTTCTCTGTCCGCTTTCGTCTCTTTGATCGAGGGCTACACCAGACTATGGCCCACGAAGGAGCTGTGGATCCGGTTCTTCGGCCTCCGTCGCAATGTCGTCCCCAACATCCACGTCGAGTCGGAGGACAAGCAGCTCACTCAGTTCGGAGCTACCTCGACCTCGCCCCGGAGATTTTCAATCTTTCCCCGGGTCACTGGGCTTGACTCCTGCAAAGGATGGGCCCGGACCTTCTTCTACGTCCGGAACAAAGGCACCGAAGACTTGATCCGGTTCTTGTCCCCACGCCCGGTCCCCCGACACGGATTTCGGAGGAGGTCGCCAAAAACCTACAGCTCGCCAACCAAGTCCACAAAAGGTTCGTGGAGCTGAAGAAGCTCGAATTATGCAACAAAGATGCCATGATCACATTCGCGCAATCAATCTCTCCTCGGTAGCGCACTCACAAGTTGTGCCATATGAGCTTTCAAGACCCCAACCGAACCTCCTCGTTCGAGTTGAGCAATACGGAGATTTTCCGCCGGGTCAAGGCTCTTTTCACCACCCATAAGGATTTTTCCGCCGAATGGATGTGGGGAATCGAGCATTACTGCCGTGACAGGCTCCCTCCCGTGGTAAGCTTCACGGGGTAAACTTATTTCAGATCAATTACGTGTCGGTTCTTATCATATTTTTGACTCTGCTCCTTGTGTTTTTTCTCAGCTGTTTCTCCAGCAAACCCTCGAGGATGGTACTGATCCGACCCTTAAGTGGGCCCTGGACCGAGAAATCCCGGATGAGGAGGAGCCAGACCAGAAGATGTTCCTCCCTACAACCGACGCCACCAAACGACCCAGCGGTAAATTCTCTTCTCTTAGAGATTGGCCCGATGATGAGGATGACTCGGATATCGACATGATTGAACCCGTTGAGGCTGTCCCTCTTTCTTTTGCCTTCCCGGCATCAGCTAACCCCGGTGGGCACATCCACGAGGATCCTCCACTTGCCACGGGCGAGCCTGTTCCGGTGGCGTAGAAGAAGAAGCGCGGATCCGCGTCAAGTTCTTCTTCCGAACCTTCTCAGCCTACCAAAAGGCAAAAGAAGGCCGGAGACAAGACTGCCTCCAAACGGGCAGGCAAAGCCCCGGCACGGAGGGCCCGGAAACCTAAGGAGGCCGAGACCTCGGATGCGTAAGTCATTTTTCATGCAAGAACACACTTCTTCTCCTCGATCGGGTAATTTCACTCCTGACATTATTTTCTTTTGCAGGGCTCCTGTGGAGGTCCCTCAGAGCGGATCGAGCATCTCCTCTCCCCTTCGGTCCGGTCCTTCCCCTTCTCGTGACGACGAGTCACGCCCGCTGAGCCCTATTCTGGAGGGCTCTGCGGCCGCTCCGGGTTCCGCAGTACCTCCTTCAGAGGAATGCGACCTCGGATCGGGAGGGGTCGGATCGGCTGAGGCAATGGCGTCCGTCACTTCGGCATTGCCACACCCAGCAACCACCAAGTCTACTGCGACTCCAGCACCAGCAGCAGCTCCAGCACCAGCCACCGAACCAAATACCGTCTCCGGCTCCAAGAAACCAACAGCAGCTCCTAGTCCTGCGACCAAAGCTCCTGTTAAGTTCTGCTCGCCGTCGAGTCATCCCAAGTTCGGCGAGGAACCACTCCAGCGGCTTCCAAGGGCAAATCCACTGTGGTCACATCCTCCCAGCAGGCCAAAGGCAAGTCTACCTCCGTCGAGGCCGGTCAGCGAACCTTGTCGTCAATGCTTCCGAAGAAGTCACCGGCAGCGACGGATCCTCCTGCCGAGCCAACCGACTCGCAGCAGATGGTTCTTCACACTAGCCCAGCTCTTGCCCTGATTGAAAGGAAAGAAGCTCACGCAAACGGCTTGGTGGCACCCCACATGCCCACTGGCGAACGGTACCCTCCGAGCCTCATCGAGTTCGTCATGAACTGGAATAAGGCGGAGTTCGTCTACAACGACGATCTCCCGGAAAAGTTCGGCCCCGCTGAATTTTCTGCTCAGATGAATACCGCCGCCAAGGCCATTAACCTCGCTGGGCCAATGATGGAGGTACGTTGTTTCTTCTTTACATGCTGTAGGTAATAACCATTAGTCCCCGAGCCTCCGGCGGAGTGACTTGTTACTCGGCCGGATGCTCATTAGAAGATCAACGTAGCTGCATGTAAACTTCAAATATGCACACACCTAGAGCCGGGTTAAGTTCCACTTAGCCCGGATCTTGCATACTTCGAATATGCACACACCTAGAGCCGGGTTAAGTTCCGCTTGGCCCGGATCTTGTATACTTCGAATATGCACACACCTAGAGCCGGGTTAAGTTCCGCTTGGCCCGAATCTCGTATACTTAGAATATGCACACCTAGAGCCGGGTTAAGTTCATGGTCCGGATCTCAGATCTCTGAATATGCACACACCTAGAGCAGGTTAAGTTCCTCTTGGCCTGGATCTTGTATACTTCGAATATGCACACACCTAGAGCCGGGTTAAGTTCCGCTTGGCTCGGATCTCGTATACTTCGAATATGCACACACCTAGAGCCGGGTTAAGTTCCGCTTGGCCCGGATCTCGTATACTGCGAATATGCACACACCTAGAGCCGGGTTAAGTTCCGCTTGGCCCGGATCTTGTATACTTCGAATATGCACACACCTAGAGCCGGGTTAAGTTCTGCTTGGCCCGGATCTCGTATACTTTGAATATGCACACACCTAGAGCCGGGTTAAGTTCCGCTTGGCCCGGATCTTGTACACTTCAAATATGCAACGAACTAATTTTACACGCATGTACCTTTGTCAGGTAACTACCAATCGTCGGAGCGCCGAGTTTCAGCGCCTGCTTGATACCCACAAGATCTTGCGCGCAAAACATGTTGCACTTGGCACGGAGCATGAAAAGAGGGGTAATTTCCTCTCTTAACACCTCTCCGTTTCATTTGTTTCTACCGGACTAACCTCCTTATTCGGTTTTTTTTGCAGCCGGGGTGGAGGCTGAAAACAAAATTATGCGGAAGAACTTGAAGGAAATCCGAGGTATGTCCTCTTTCGGCCAACGTTGTTGTGTTTTCCATTCCTTCTTCTCCTTGGCTCGGCAAACATTCACTCCTCGGCTTTGCCGGGTCAACACACTATTTCAGCATCGCTTGAGGATAGTGTGCCCGTGCCTGATATGATGCTGCATTTTCTCGAACAAGGTGACAGATCAAGCCGAAATGAAGAAGAAGAAGAACGATGAGCTTGCTCCTCCCACCAAGGACGATTTAAATAGCCAAACTCAAGGCCGAGATGGAGAAGATGAAGGCCCAACACTAAACCGAACTCCAAAAAGTTGGCTAGAACTTCACGAAGAGCGTGAGCGCTTTACCCTTCAGATCTCCAAGGACCAGGACCTGCTTAAGGAATCCGAGGTCCAGCTTGGGTCGGCGCTCGCTAAGCTTGAACAACTTCGCCAGAGACGCGACAGTTGTATCAAGGAGTTGACCCGGATCCATCGTCATATCTCACGTAAGTTTCTTCCCCTTGTCCGACATAGTTTTCCGGGTTACCTCATATGCCTTTGCTTCAGCATCTTCCCTTTCCATATTTTCAGATAACTTTCCGGAGGGTACTCCTATCGCCAGTGCTGCCGTTGCCAAATTCCGCCGAGAGAGGGGTACTCCCGTCGCTCCTGATGGTGAGAGCATCCTTAGACATGGAGGACCTGTTGGTCGGCGTGTCACCGGTGGAAACCATCAAGAACTATGGAAAGATCTCCTCGGCGTTGGTCCGGATCTTCAACACTTTCGCCAAGCAAGAGCGCCCAAAAGGATCACACTCCTTGCTGAGAAGCTATTGGAAATCGAGACAACTTGATCTCTGGAGGGAATCCATGGGCGTGCATAGCAGATACCCTCCTCCACCATATCCTTACATGGTACGAGAAGATCGACCTGAGCCTCCTCACATGCCGGTGCACCGGATCCAAATGGACCGATGATCCGGAGTGGGTAGCTCGGCACCAGGCTTGCGCCTACAGCCTTGTTGAATATTCTCCCATCCATGACTGGGTTGAGGGGCCGAGCTTTCTGGAGTCCAGCGAGGAGGAGCAGATGGAGAACGTGGAGGATGGGTCGGGCGAGGATGGAGAAGATGCTGCTTCAGATATTGAAGACAGTGATGATGACGCCGAACTTCCTCCTCCTGCCGCTCCCTAGTGGAAAAAACTTGAAAATTTATCAGATCCCCGGTATGCCGGGTGCCATTGTATGCTAAATACATGATATTTTGCTACTATGCTTGTATGCCGGATTAACTTGGGCGTAGTCCCCGAGTTTCATTTTCTTGTTCGTCCCATTCTCCGGCTCGATCCGTGTCTACCTTGACTCGGTTTTACGACTTACGAATCCGAGCCTCAAGAATCGTTTTAACAATACTGAGAAACTTTGAGGCTTGGCTCAAAATAATTCAACATAATAACTTGAAAGTAAATACGGTGTTAGTCCGAAAAAGCAAACGTTAGCTGGAATAAGATCGTTTCCTTAGTGGTTTTTCATGTGCTACGCAATTCCAAACTTGTCCCCTTGCTTGCCATGAAGCCAATTCTTGTTGGACAGCAGCAAGTCGAAGGGTTGGGTTTCTGGTGCTCACACATTACTAATCCGGGTTAAGCGAAATGAGTCATTCCAGCTAGCGCATAAAAAGTAACAACTGTTTATTAATGCAGTCCCCGAGTTACTGCTCGAGGCTCCGCTATTTCATCGATAAGCTCATTGCTGACATACATACCGACATATGAGATGACTCGGATACATACACTTCTTAGCTAAGTGTAGAAGGGACGAAGTAGTGCTACATTCCACGGTCGCTTAGATTCCTCTCCGGACCTGTCCGCCTTGTTCTTTTCCTGTGGCTTTGCATCTATGAGATAATAAGAGTCATTGTGCAATGCTTTGCTCACAATGAATGGCCCTTCCCATGGGGGGATAATTTATGCATGCCAGTGGTACGATGTACCAACCGGAGCACCAGATCGCCTTCCCGGAAGACTCGGGGGCACACTTTCCGGCTATGATAGCTTCGGAGATTTTGCTGATATATGGCGGATCTGGATAGTGCCAGTTCTGTCGCTTCTTCCAGCAGATCAACATCATTTTGCCGGGCTTGCACTTCGCTTCGTATTGGGTGACCCTAGGCGAATCATGCTCTATGTCGGCTGGTAATACAGCTTCTGCCTCATATACCAGAAAGAACGGCGTGTAGCCTGTTGATCGATTCAGAGTTGTTCTTAAACTCCACAATACCACTGGTAGTTCTTCTATCCAGCACCCCGCTGATCTTTCCAGCGGCTCAATGAGCCGGGGTTTTATCTCGGATAGCACTAATCCGTTGGATCTTTCCACTTGTCCGTTCGATGCGGGGTGGGCTACCGAGGCTACGTCGAGTCGGATTTTCTTGTCTCAGCAAAAGCGCGCAAATGCTCCTTCCAAATTGCTCCATTGTCAGTTATAATGTTGTGTGGATAACCGTACCTCAAGATGATGTCTTTGAGAAACGTCACGGCCGTAGCTCCATCACATTTTCTTATAGGATTCACTTCGATCCATTTCGTAAACTTGTCCACCATGACCAGAATGTGTGTCATGTTTCCTCTTGCTGGTTTGAACGGGCCAACCATATCCAAGCACCACACAGCAAATGGCCATGTAATTGGTATGGTTTTGAGTTCCGACATAGGCGTATGTGTCTTGGTGGCGTACCTTTGACAACCATTGCATTTTCTCACCAGATCTTCTGCTTGCTCCAAGGCACTTGGCCAGTAGAATCCATGCCGAAACGCCTTTGCCACTAAGGCCCGGGATGAGGCATGATGCCCGCATTCTCCTTGGTGTATATCTCGGAGGACGTCAAGTCCTTCTTCCGGGTCGACACACCGTTGGAGGACATTGGTTACACTCCGTTTGTACAGCTCGGAATTGATGATTGTGTAAGCTTTGGCTCTCCTCTGAGTCTGCCTGGCTAGCACTTCCTCAGTGGGTAACGTTCCATCTTTCAAGAACTGGTATATAGGCAGTGCCCAAGCTGGTATCGCTCGCGCAGGGAACATCTCCTCATCAATTTCCATCCGATCCACCAACATAACTTTAGCCGGATCACGCTGAACAGTCCTCGGGTCTAGCGAGGTAGTTCCCGGGTTCGGCGTGCTACCTCCCATGTCAATGTCCATGGGCTCAGCTCCGGATTCCGTGTTTTCCGGGACATAGATTGAATCGGTTCCTGGGGACGGCCTGATAGATGGTTTTCTGAGGTGCTCCAATGCTACGCCCGGTGGAATTGCCTGTCGGGTCGATCCGAGCTTTGACAAAGATGTCGGCAGCTTCGCTTTCCACGCGAGGTACATGGTGAAATTCGCATCCCTCAAAGTAACCCGAGATCTTCGCACATGAAATCTGTATAGTGCCATGTTTGGATCGAGGCCCCACACTGGACACTTGTCAGACATTAGATCCGAGTCGCCAAAGCATATTATCCAACGTATGCCAATCTCCTTCGCCACTTTGAGACCATGCACAAGAGCCTCGTACTCAGCGACATTGTTTGATGCCGCGAAATGGATCTGCAACACGTACTTGAGCTGATCCTTCTTTGGCGAGGTAAGCACAACCCCGGCACCTAACCCGGTTTTGGTTTTCGATCCGTCAAAGTGCATCCTCCAGTAGTTCGGATCTGGCGGCGGTGGTTCGTATTGTACCTCGGCCCAATCCACGAAAAAGTCCGCCGCAGCCTGAGACTTGATCGCTTCTCTCCTATCATACTGGGGTGCGTAAGGTGCTAGCTCAATCGCCCATTTCGCAATTCTGCCATTCGCATCTTTTTTACCCATTATCTCGGATATGGGGCTTCAGATATCACTTTGATGGGATGCTCCTCAAAGTAGTGCTTTAACTTCTTTGCCGCCATATAAACACCGTATGCCACCTTTTGAAAATGCGGTAGTTCTGTTTTGAGGCGCATAACACCTCGCTCAAGTAATACATCGCCTCGCACCGACTTACCCTCTTCATCACGCTCCACTACAATCACTGCACTTACAACTCGGTTGGTTGCGGCTATGTAGAGCAACATTGGCCTTTTGATGGAGAAGCTAACGTGGTGCATGGCCAACATCTTTTAAGTGGGCAAAGCTTCATCGTCTGCGGCCCAAACGAATTTATCTCGACTTTTTCATGAGTTGGTAGAGAGGCGGTGCTTTTCCCTAACCGACATACAAACCGACTCAACGACGCCAGCATCCGGGAACTTCGACATCGTTGAGACACTTCGCAGCTCCATTCGCTCGATGGCTCGGATCTTAGTTGGATTAACTTCGATACCTCGGCCGGAGACGAAATCCGAGTAATTTCCAGCCGGACAATCAAGGTACATTTCTCCGTGTTAAGCTTCATCCTGAATATCCTCAAGTTCGCAAATCATTGACTTATGTAGTCAATGACCGTTGCGCTGTCCTAGGACATAATAACCAAATACTCCACGTATACTTGTACATTTTTACCTATTAGATCGTGCAAACATTTTTGCATACATCTTTGGTACATTGCTCCTGCATTTCGTAAACCGAACGGCATAGTGCGATAGCAATAAGCCCCTGACGGGTAATAAAGGCAGTTTTATTTGATCATCCGGTTCGAGGTATCGGTGGAAACCAGAATAGGCGTCAATGAATGACAACGGTTCACATCCCGCGGTAGAGTCGATGACCTGATCTATCCTCGGCGTGGAAATGGATCTTTGGACACGCCTTGTTCAGGTTCGTAATCGATACATACGCCAAACCACCGCCACGCTCGGATCATCCTTCTTCTTTCTACCAGACCGGATTAGAGAGCCAATCCGATACAACACTTCCATGATAAATCCTGCTGCTAGCAACCGAGCTATCTCGTCACCAATGACCTTTCTCCTATCCTCGGAAGCGTCGGAGAGGCTGCTTCACCGCCTTGCTCGGTCTTACGTTCAAAGAGTGCTCGGCCAACTCCCTCGGAACACCTTGCAAGTCCTGTGTGGACCAAGCAAAAATATCCCGATTCTCACGGAGGAAGTTGACGAGCTCGCTTTCCTATTTGTCAGTTAACCCGGCACCAATTGTTACGGTACGCTCCGGAAACATGTTGTCCACGGGAATCTTCTTGGTGTCCTTCGCGGCTGGAAACAAAACGCTTCCATGCGGGTTACTTAACGCCGGCATATACTGCTGCGCGGACTGAGCTAATGCTGCTACCTCTTGGATTTTTCTTTTCTCTCGCACAATCACGAGTGACTCGGCTAGGTTAGACCTGGCTGAGGCGCACTCAATAGAGCGTCGGAAATCCCCAGCGATAGTAATTGCTCCATTTGGCCCAGGCAACTTCATCTTCAGATAACTAACGTGGCAACTTGCCATGAATTTACTCAGTGCTGGTCGCCCGAGTAATGCATGATACGCGCTCTCCAAGTTCACCACCTCAAACTCCAGATTCTCAGTTCGGCTTATCCTCGCATCAATAGCACGTCGACCCGGACTTTGCCTATGGGCTCACAGGATATGCCTGGTACGATACCATGGAAAGTTGTTCTTGTAGCCTGGAGCATGTTCTCCGAGATGCCCAACTTGCGCATCGTATCCGCATACATGATGTTAATGCTACTGCCATTGTCGATCAGTACCTTGGAGAACCTCACATTAATGTTTGGTCCAATGAACGTCGGATCTAACACTAGTGCATACGAGCCCGGACTTGGCATAAGCTTGGGATGATCTTTGACGCTCCAGGTAATTTCCTGGTCCGACCAAGACATGTACCTCGTCACCGCAGTATAACCGCGTTAACCTCCATATGTCGGTGCTGCAAGCTCTTCCTATCTGTTTCTCCGCTGTGAACACACAATAGCTCGTGATGTTCCCTCAGACTCATTCCTTCCTCGCTTCCGAGTACCTCTGATCCGGTTCTTGCTGGTTTTCCACCTGATGCACTGCATCCCTTCTCTCACTGTTGTCATACCTCGGCGGAGGGGGAGGCAACATCAGTTGTTGCGTGTTTGCTCCGGAGAGTAGTTGCTGCCGGGGTAACTCCTGCCGAGGTTGATCATTCCGGGGTGCCTGAGCATTCCCCGAACCACCTTGTTCTATCTTGTGCATCCAGTCACATTGCCTCGTTGTGTGACCCGCCCGGCTGTTCGGATTTGGCGTGTGAAATTTACACGGCTGGTCCAACATTGACTCATAGGTATACCTCGGACGATCTTTCTTTTCTTGCCATTGCTTCTTCTGCTCCGGAGTCCATGTTTTCTTGCCATCGTTTCGAGGAGTCCATTGCCCTCCCGTTTTCTGGCGTTGGTTGCTCCCTGCTCCGGGCTGATCTTGATTCATGGCTGCAACTTGTTGCGAACTATACCGATGATCCGGTCTATCGTCTCTCCTTTTTCCCCTGTAATCGTTCCTCCGGGATGACCCGGCTCCGTCCCTCGGATAGTACTCCTCATTTGACTCGTTCGACGCGATCCTAGGTTGAGTTGGATCACCCAAAGCATAAGAATCCGCAATCCGGATCATCTCTGCCAACGTGACCGGCATTTTCCTTTGCAATTTCATCCACAACTTGCTGCCATACCTGCACCCTTGTGCGAACCATGCTATGGCCTGTGACTCTATGACTCCCTCACACGAGTTCCTCACGGTACACCACCGGGTCAAGAATTCACGATCCGTTTCGTTAGATCTCTGCTTGCACATCACCAGGGTCTGCGGTCTATTCGGTCTCTGATATGTACTTGAGAAGTTGCTGATAAACATTTCTTCAAAATCTATCCAGCAATTGATGCTTCCGGGTGGCAAATTATTCAGCCATACCCTAGCCGGACCTTCCAACATTTGGGGTACGTATCGTACAGCCCACCTCAAGTTGCCAGTTGCAATTTTCACAGCTGTTGCGTAGTTTATCAGCCAATCCTCCGGCTTTGTACTGCCGTCATACGTCTTCGTGCCCCTGGGTAATTGGAAATTGGGTACTGGCGGTTCCTTCATGATCCGGGGTCCAAAGCACGCTGGACCCAGAGGACCTTGACATTCGATCTGTTCTGACCTATACAGGTGATCCAACTTTAACCTGGCTTCGTCCGGCATCAAATCCCTGCTTCCCAATCTCGACCCTATCACATGATAGTCCGGTCTTGTGTATCCCGCATTCATCATCTCCGAGTCTCCGTCATTGTATCGGTCTTGCTCTCGTTGTGCTCCTCTCTGTTGCATACCACGGCCGGCACTTTGCTCTTGCCTTGGTATATTCCGTTGCTGTGGTTGACCCCTTCGCCGAAGTTTCATTTGTCCGGCATTGCCGTTGGCAGCATTCCCTTGACCGGCATTGCCTTGGTCGCGATTGCCTCGGCCAGCTTCACCTCGGCTCACACTTCGTCGATCGTCGTTTTTCAGCATCTCTTTTTCTTTTCCCGCACGCGTTGGGTCGTACGGAATGATCTGCTTGTTCCGTCTGGCCGAGGTTACTACCTCTTCTCTCCTTGGGCCACCATGAGGCGACGATGCGGCTCCAGCGGATTTCTCCGGGTTAACCATCGCCGAATGGATGATCTTAGAATCTCCAACTCTCTCCGGGTTACCTCTCAGCAGCTCCTCGTTCTGCCTGTTCGCGATCTGAACCAGCTCGTTAACCGGTCTTCTTTGTCTTTGGGCTTCACCCGTCAGACCCTCTAGCTCGGACACCGCGGCATCTGCTGCTCTGAGGTTCTTCGCCGGGGTACTATACTTTGGCAACCCCACGGACAAATAGTTTTCCGACCCTTCTGGTCCCTCATCACCTTCTCTGTTCATCTCACTCATGAGATTTTTCCCTTTTACCCTTACTACATCAACCTTGTTTGCCTTCGCGTACTCACGCAGTGTCATGTTCAACGACTGCTGAGCCGCTGCTATTTTCTTTGCGCCCTCCAGTATCTTTTGCCGGGTCTCCTCTAGCTTGGCCTGTGCCTGAGCCGGATCTACCACTGCTGCCACCGGGTTTGCCAAGCTATCCATGGCTTCCCTCAGCACGTTCTCAGGCCTCTCTAGCGGAGGACCCCTAGCTTTCCTCGGTGCCTTAGGCGTTACCTCCGGGTCTGGCGCCGGATCCTTGCTCATGCCCGCGCCTGGCACAGTCATCATCACCTCTGCATGGTCCAGGGAGCGAGCGATACGTGCCCCGCGAGCCACAGTGAGGGGTGGTTCTCCTGCATCAACGAGGCGACGCGGATGAACGCAAGAGATGTCCACAGCAACGTAGACCTTGTGCGCACCGAGCTTGACGAAGATTCCGTTGCGCGGAAGGGGGCGCGTGCCGAAGCAGCCAGCGTTGTCGCTGACGTAGTCCAGCGCTCCAAAGCGCTGAATGAGCCCAGAGACGACGCGTTCGCCGGTGCCGATGAAGTTTCCTGTCCGGATCTTCACCCCTGCTAGCGCCGCTAGCCCCACGGTGGGCGCCAACTGTCGTGGTGGTGTCACGGCAGATGCCATGGATAGGCTAAAGGTGGGGACTAATATGCGCTAGGGGAATCCAGGGAGGGATAGTAGAGTGATTCTCTACACAGAAGCTTTGTATTGATGTTCTATCTCCCAGATTACAAGTGCTCCTTGAGCTGTATTGACCTGAGGAGGAAGAAGAAACTCACTTACTCTTGCCTACCAACTATCCCAAGAACCCTAGATCCACTAGTGCTCAACCAACTAGAATTCTCCCAACTCTGTATCAGAAAAAACCCAACCCCCTTACCAGAACCCTAACCCCCCCTTATATAGAGGTGGTTCGGTCCTGGCCTAGGGCATACGTGGAGGCATATTCCTAAGAATATGCCCCCTCCCAAAGTAGTAACCCGACAGGGGTGCTTTTCCCCCGTGTCACACTTGCTTTAGCGACGTAGCCTCTGCGGCGCCCGCGTCAGCCGACGTGAGCGTCGTCACCCTTGTCAGCCACGATCCGGTGGTCCTGCCCTTGCTTTATTCGCTCATCCAGTACGCACGGGACCTTCTTTTTGACCAGAGTGATTCCTTCCTTCTCCTAGAAGCCAAGCGAGGATCCGGATCGCAGTTGATCCGGCCACACCTGTTCCTGCATATAAGCTAGACAAGCATTTCCGACTTACTCCTTAAGTCGGACGAGACAATGTTAGGCGACCCCCTGGTTCGGGTTACTCCGTGATCTGGCCTGCCTTGAGGTGACTCGGCCAGCATCCGCTTTGACCTTGCCGAACCTCGGCTAACTCGGCCCTTATACCCCGGAGTGACCCTACCCGGGGTTATCCCCCCAACAAATAGCTTGATTCCATTGATGGCAGATTTGACCATCACCCGAGGGGCCAAACTTGAGCTACTTTTGGGAGAATATGGGAATCCATCTAGGCACTTGAGGAAAATGCCTATTCTTTGTCCTGAACTTGAGCCCAGGAATTTGAAATATATGCTGAGCTAATATATATGATGAAAGAAATTGCTTTCATAGGAAAAGAAGAGGCAGACCCCAGTGACCACTTGACGAGGGTCTATGACCTTTGCGCTACTCTTAAACCAGCAAGTTTACCAATAGAGTTTGTACTTCTTAAACTCTTTCACTAGTCTTTGAAAGATAATGCTTTTGCCTGGTTATAATCGTTACTCAACCATACTGTAAAAAGCTAGGAAGATTGCATATGAGAATTCATGCATAGATATTGTTCATTCACTAAAATCATGCAGATCAAACGAAGTATAACAAATTTTCTTCAAACAATTGGAGAAACCTTTTATCAAGCATGGAATAGATTTTATGCAATGATTTTGAAAGTCCCAAATCGAGAGTTTAGTTATCCAATATTTTTATAATGGGCTTAATGGCAAGACAAAAGAGATGATTGATCTATCTATAGGAGGAGCAATATGCAACTTGACACTGCAGGAATGTGTAAAGATTTTCGAGGTAAGATCCTTTAATGACAAACAATACAATCCAGTTGAGGATATTGAACCACGAAAAGGTATGATTCACATACAACCAGATCTTATATCCGAAGTCAAAAAGTCCATGGAAGAAAAAGGTATAACTTCAGAACTTGTAAAAGGAAACAAAGTTGACATTATTCAAACTTATGTAATAGAAGATGATATAAATCTTATGATGCAAAATTTTAAATATCAACAGAATCAATTTCGTGAGAAAAACTATAAACGTCTTATGACACAAGAAGAGAATATAAGAGACCTAACAGAAGTATTTGATGACTTGGGTCAAGCCACAAAACATTTAGATAGATATCTAAGTATGGTTAAAACTCAGTGTGAGCAAATAAATGAAACCCAAACTTTGATTTTGAACCAAGGAAATTTCAATACTGTTTCTACTAACATTGTTACGAGGCGTGGTACAGAAATGCAAGAACCACAAGGGCCACCTTGGTATCAAGAAGAGAAAACTTGAAAAGCAAGAGATACTTAGGAGATGAGTCAAGAAGAAGAGGATTTAGTCGATCCCCAGGACGACATTGATTATGAGGTGTAGAAAAGGGAAAATGAAGCTTCCAAAGCTCAAGAAGAAGAGGAAGCATGGGATAAGCATAAATCATATGATTCAGATGCTGAGACCATCAATTCAAGGGAAGAAGCCGATCTCATAAAGGAACAAGAAGAGCAAGTTATCATCCCGCGTGAAGAAGACGCAGATAAGCAAAAATCAGCTGTAAGGAAAAATAAAAATAATGTTGAACCGATGAGAAAGGTAAAAGAGAAGGTAATACCTACTAAAAAGAAAATTCCTTATCCTAACCGATTTCATTATGAACCAAATAAAGCTATTTATGACTATTTTGCTGAGGCACTGGACAACTTGCGTTTAGAACATCCTTTAACTGATGCTATTCAAATTCCTACTTGTAAAAAGTTTATGCAGGACATCCTTAATAGAAAAAAGAAGGTAACTAAGACTGTAGCAGCAATGACAAGCTTTGGTGATAAACTTTCTGCTAAGCTTGGGGACCCAAGGATACCAACCATCTCCTATGCAATAGGGAAAACTAATATATTCAATGCTCTTTGTGATTTAGGAGCAGGTGTGAGTGTTATGCCTTATTCCTTATTTAAGAAATTGAATCTTGGAGAATGTTCTCCTATATAAATAACTTTACAGATGGTGGATAAGATGACTAAAATAACCTGTTGGAATGATCGAAGATGTTTTACTTAGAATCGATCAACATGTTATACCCACTGAATTTATTATTCTGGATGTTCCTAAGGATGACAAACTGTCTATTATCCTTGGAAGACCTTTTCTTAGCACAGCTGGAGCTAATGTAGATTGCTCTAGTGGTAAGATTGTCTTCAATATATATGATGATCAGATTGTTAGATACTTTCCTAAGAAACAGGAACACAATGGAAAATATGTTCTGCCACCTAAGCATGATCAAGCAGCAAAAACTAAAGAAAAAGAGCAGCTTGAGATGAACATCGATGACATGGAGTTTGATTAGTCAAAACTCTAGAATAAAATATTTAATGGGAGTTAACCCATTCTTAATAAATTAAGTTTAAATTTTATTTTTGATCACTAATTTATTATTTGTATGCTTTAATTAATTAGTTTCGAGTTTTCTGTTCATTCAGAGAATTTACCTTAGCGAAATTGAGATGCAAGGGAAAAATGAAGGAAAGAAAAGGGTTTAACACAGATAACGAGCAGCGGCACCGCCACGGTACACCCGTACCGCGTGCCCATACCAAGTCTCGATCAAAACTAGCAACAGGAATAGTGCCAGTGACAACCAGTGGTATGGTCGGGGTACGCCCGTACCCCACGCCCGTACCGAACTTTGATGATATCAACCAAAGTTCCCGTATAGATAACGACCAGTGGTACAGCCGAGATACGCCCGTACTGCACGCCCGTACCAGGTCGACCAGCTTTGATCTCGAACCCTAATGTTGATCAAACAGTGATGACCACTAGTACGAGCGGGCTGTGCTCGTACTACCCGCCCGTATCGAGTGCGTCGCCAAGTAAAGGCCGATGGCGGCTGGCTCACAGCCAACCTCCTTCTTCTTCCTCCTCTTTCTTCCTTTCTCAAACCCTAGCCTCCTAAAACCTTTGATTCTTCATTGATTTCGTGTTTTTGAGTTGGGAATCTTCACATCGGTAAGTTTCTCGTCCGATCCATACTCTATTTTCTGAAATCCATGGTTGAATTCATCATATTGGCTATTTAGATGAGTTCATCATATTTTGAGATTATTATTGATTTATTACGTTAGGATTTGTAACTTCTACCTTTAATCGTTTGTTTATGTGATAGAAACTTGATGCCTACTATTTTCTTCAAAAAAATCATAGCACAATGCATAACATTGGAAGGATTTTCCGCTCGGGCAAGGGCTCGGGTACGACAGGAGCCTCGGGCTCCACCAAGCCGCCGGAATCAAAGAAGAGATGCCCGGAGGTGGACAGCTTGAGGGTTACCATGAGCTGAGACTACGAGAGGGTGATCAACCGCAAGGTTTTGCCCACCAAGTGGGTAGACCGTGTGTTCCTCTCCCGCCAGGGTCTTCTGGAGGACTTCGAGCAGATGACTATGCAAGCTAGCATGGTCGACTTCTCCTACCTCTCCGTCGACACCTACAATCTTGCCATGTTCGAGTTCCTTTCATCATTCCATAATGATCTCGAGGCCCAGGAGCGTAATTGCACTGTAAGTTTTGTGCTCAATGGGCAACTCCACAACTTGACCTTCTATGAATTTTGTAATAGTTTCGGATTCTCCCATGAGGGAGAACTCGATATTAATGACAATGTGCCAATAGAGGCAATGCAATCTTGGGGGTAAATTTCTGTCCACAGGAACAATATTACTTGCGCAAAAAGAATGCCACCATCCAGAATCCTACTATCCGTTATTTTCATACATTCCTTGTTAATTCTTTATTTGAGAAAGGTGATGTTGGGGCAATGGCAGGCCTCGAAATGAGTGTGATTCATATGGCCTTGCATCCAGAGATGGAGCGCAAGGTAAAGTTGGGTGCTTTGTGTTGGAAATATGCCCTAGAGACAAATAGTAGTAAGGACTATTATCATATTTCATATAGTTTATGATTAAGTTTTATATCATGCTATAACTGTATTGAGTGGAAACATCAATGCACGTGTGATATACAAACAACCAGGGGTTCCTAGTGAAACTCTAGTCACTGGTTCATTGGTCAACAGATGATCATGTTTCCTGATCATGTGGCATTTATGCTAGTTGGAAATGGAGTTATCTCATTCTGAGAATGAGATGATGAACCAATACCCAACCTAAACATCATGACCCGATCATGTTACGAAGTTCAAGTTATGATGATTAGAAATGGATCCTCGTAGACTATTGCTTAGACTGTGAGGCTATATCAATCACTGCCTCCCGAGAGTGCTTAGATAGCATCAAGCGCCACTTGGTAATACAGTGGTTATAGAGGTGTGTTCAGGTACTCATAGGAAACCGTTGAGGCAATATATGTCAAGAGCGGGATTTGTCTGTCCATGTGATGGGAAGATACTCAAGGGCCCACTCGGAGAGGTTATATCCAATAGCTGCACAGCGTGTGATTTGATCACGGGGATATCACTTGTCGGAACGAGTCAAGTAGCATTGTTCAGTAACAAGATTGAACACGACATGGTGATGTCATTGATCAGATCTCGGGCAATGCAAGTATCGAGTGACAAAGGGAATAAGACATTACTGTCCCGGTTCAAATGACGAAAAATCTTCGTGGAACGCACAGGGGTCACATGGCCATCCAGGTCCCTCAGTCGATTATTGGTGCGGGAGTGTCCCGACCATGTCTAGAGTGTTCCCGGACCGTGGGGTATCATGCTTAAGGGCTTGATGATGCTTAGAGAGTGTTTATAGGATCGGTAGAATCACCAAAGAATAGTAGAGAGAAAACCGGAAGGGTTTCGGTAAGTCCGGAGGATGTCCGGAGTGGAGGTGGAAGTGTTCCATAGCCACGAAGGTTGAATAATATGTGAATGAATGTTAAATATTGATTTAATCATTTATTTATAATTATTTAATAAAGAGAAAAAACAATTTAAATGGTCAAAGGCTTAGTGGGCCAATTCCCGGAGGGGAGAGGGCCCATTAGGGAAAGGAGAGAGGGAGAAGGGGCCAAGGGGGTGGCCGGCGCCCTAGTGGGCCAGCCCCCCTGCGTGGGGCCCATGGGGGTGGCCGGCGGTGCCACCCCTCCCCCCTCCTCTCCTTTAGTCCCACCCCAGGACTTTGAGGGAGGTAGTACCTCCCCTCCCCCTATATATAGTGGGGGTATTTGGCCAAATAAAATACACCAATAATCAATAAAGGTCTTCTCACTTTTGGGAGGACCTCTAATTGATATTTTCTCTCTCCCCCTCTCTCTCACGTGACCGTGGTCCCAAGTCTGGACTGCGCGAACAAGAGACATCTTCACCACGGAGCGTCGTCGCGCTGCGGGATTCGGATCCGGGAGCTCTACTTCCACAACTGCTGTTGGATCAGGGAAGCGGGAGTCATCATCAGGCACCAGACGTGTGTAACTCCCCGCAAGGTGTCACACTTGAGGCACTCAAGTCGTTGGAGCCAAGGGAGCGCAAAGACTTCATCATGACCTTGAGGTCGGCTTCAGCTCATCTACATCAACCACGCTCTCCTGAGCGTTGACAACACTTTTCGGTCTTCAAGGATAAGTTCGTGAAAATCCCCTCCCGTTACTGTATTACTAATAGATATGTCCTGGCAGCTTCAGGGGTTCAGGGGCGTAGGGTAAAATTTTATTGTTTTCATACGCGGAACCCCTTCAGTGGTATCAGAGCTAGATCTATGCGTAGTAATGCTAGTACGGGTAGAACACACGAGATGTAGCGTGTGGGCGTTGATCTTTTAGTTGTTACCCTCCCACGTGTACTTGTGTATACCACAGTAATGCTTGATGAAGCGGCACCCAACCGACTTTACGCGTTCATTCGCGAGACTGGTCCATGCTTGACATATGGCTTGTACCGTATAAAGTAGCTTAGGGGGGTGTCTGTCTCTCTCGCATTAGTTGGTATGCCATTTGCAATGGAGAGCCTCGAAAGGGGTGTAGTAGAGACAACTACTTGATCAGCGTTGTGCTGAAAGTTCGTAGGTAAGAACGGTTCTTGTGCGAAAGCCCATTCAGCCACGTAAAACATGCAAAGATAAAGTAGAGGCATCTAACTTTATTTTGCAGGGGGGCGTTGCTTTGTGATATGGTTGTGGCAAAGGTAAAGTGATTACCTTTTGTTACGTAGTAGTAGATAGTCATGGAAGTGACGAACTACCACGCCGGAATGACACCGGTACCCTAGTGTCTATGGCGCCGGAACCCTAGTGCCAGAATCCGGTGACGACGGATGGAGATCACGACGTGAAGGACCATATCGCATCGCATTTACATTCAATGTTATTGTTTGTATGTCTTATTGTGTGCTAGTATTAGATACTCGGCGGTAGCCTAATAAGATGATCCCTGTTAAAATTACCAACGATTGTGTTCCCCCTTAGTGTGCACCACCAAGAAAGTTCTTCGGTATGAGGCGACCTGTGGTGGGTGTCAGACATATCTACGTTCGCATACAGTGGGTGTAAGCCATGTTGCACAGCGAATACACTAAGGTTGAGTTGGCGAGCCTAGCACGCCATAGAAGCGTGGCCTCGGAACACGGATGGTCAAAAGATCGAACACGAGTCGCATGAATGATGTGACCGACGTTTAGCGTCCACCCTTGAACCCAATTTGATGGCCGTGTTAATCGGGGGAGATGTGGCTGATAGGGGTCGTGTTATCACTAGGAACCCTTTTGGGGATAGGTGTTTCTGAGTGGAGTTATTATTAACTCATTTAATTATAAACTTAGTCTAAATTCCTTTTGTAATTATAAATGTAGAGATGGCTCATTGTGAAGCTTACTTTGTCATTGAGGAATGGGTAAAGGGTGAGAAACTTAGACTTGATGGATCCAACTTCCCTAGTTGGCTTGTGCGCCTGAATGATCTCCTTACTAGGAATCATGTGGTAGACTACATACGTCACACGATGGATTTGACTGAGCTAGACCACTATGAGACCACACAAGAGCTAGCAGACCGCTACTATCGTCAAGAGATGTCCACCTACATTCACATAATAATGTGTTACGGGATGGTGGATGAACTCCATCCGCTCATGGGTGATCTTGACCCATATTCAATGGTGGATCAGCTGAGAGTAGAGTTCATAGGCCATGTGCGCATGTGGAAGCACGAGCTGCTTGGAGAGTTCCTTTCCATACAGATGGAGGAGCATACATGTCTGAAGGGTCACTTGGAGCGCATGCTTGATGCACACATGAGACTGGTTTACTTTGTGGATTACTGGATGGATGATCCATTTGAGATAGTGATATGTTGCAGACGTATCCATAATTTTTGATGTTCCATGCTTGGTTTTATCTACTTTCTTATGTTTTGTCCACACTTTGGAGTACTTTTCATATGATTTCTTGCACTAACCTATTAACAAGAGCCACAGTGCCAGACAGTTTTCTACTGTTTTTGGTTCCAGGAAAGTCATAAAATGAATATTCTCGGAATTGGATGGGACAAAAGCTAAAGTCAGTTTTTCACCAAGGGATACCTGGAGCCAGAATACGAGACGGAGAGGGGCTAGGGCCCGGCCACACCACCTGGCCGCATGATGCGCTCGACAATCGACGTAGAGCTCGTTGGGAACCCCAAGAGGAAGGTATGATGAGCACAACAGCAAGTTTTCCCTCAGTTATGAAACCAAGGTTTAATCGAACCAGTAGGAGCAAGGAAACACCCCAAAGGTGTTACTAGGTGAGCTTTGGCAGGGCGCACTACCGGTGCTAGTAGCAATGTGGAGACCTGCACAACACAACCACAGAACTTTGTCCCCAACTTGCGATGAGGTTGTCAATCTCACCGTGTTTTGCGGAAAACAAAGGATTAAACGTATCGAATGGAAAGAAGTAAAAGTTTGCAGAAAGTAAACACAAAGTAGTAAAGGATTGTAGATTGTATGTAAAGACAAAGGACCGGGATCCATAGTTCACTAGAGGTGGCTCTCCCTAAGATAGAAAACATGTTGGGTGAACAAATTACAGCGGGGCAATTGACAAACACCGAGAAAGCAATCTATGACTAATAATCCACCTTCAGGTTATCATCCGAACCCCCTCCAGTATTAAGTTGCAAGCAACAGATTATTGCTTTACAAACTGTGTGTAAGGTATACAATACGATTGTTCTATGAACAAAGGATTGTTGTTTTCTCCCTAGTAGCAACAGCACATCTAGTACCTTAGAGATTTCTGTCACTTCCCAGTTACGGAGGCATGAACCCACTATCGAGCATAAATACTAACTCTTGGAGTTGCTAGCATCTACTTGGCCAACAGAGCTACTAACAACGGAAAGCATGCAAGATCTCAAATAACAAAGACATGATAGAATCAATAATCAATCTAAAATAGCATCTCAATATCTATCGGATCCCCGTAAACACAACATGTATGGATTACAAATAGATGATCTTGATCATGAACGGAGCTCACAAGATCTAAACATTAAAGCACAAAGGAGGAGAAATCAGCCATCTAGCTACTACATGGATCCGTAGTCCAAGGATGAACTACTCACGCATCACACCGGAGGCTTGAATGGTGATGAAGAAGGCCTCCAGGGTGAATTCCCCTCTCCGGCAGGGTGCCGGGAAGAGCTTCAGATCCCTCCCGGTCTAGGGATGGAGATGACGGCAGCTACAGACTCTTTCGTGGATTTTTTGATCGGGTACTTAGGGTTTTCGTCCCGAGGGAAACTTATAGGCGGAAGGAGAGGCCGAGGGGGTGCCGGGAGCGGCCACACCACCCCCTGGCGCGGGCCAGGCCTGGCCGCGCGGCCAGGTGGTGTGGTGGCTCCCTGACCCTTCTCCGTCTCGTATTCTGGCACTTGATCCCTTCCAGAAAAATAGCCACGTTGGCTTTTGTCCCGTCCAATTCTGAGAATACTCATTTTCTGACTTTCCTGGAACCAAAAATAGCAGAAAACAGGTAGCTAGCACTGTGGCTCTTGTTAATAGGTTAGTCCAAGAAATCATATGAAAAGTACTCCAAAGTTGGAACAAAACACAAGAAAGTGGATAAAACCAAGCATGGAACATCAAAAATTATAGACACATTTGCAATGTATCAACATCACCAAGCTTAACTCCTGCTCGTCCTCGAGTAGGTAAGTGATAAAAAGAAAGAATTTTTGAGGTAACATGCACCATCAAAGACTTGATCAAAGTATTTGCAAAACATTCAAGGCTGGGATCATAGTACTTCAATCATAACATGAAAGACAAAGTTCTAGCAATAAGCAAAGAAACTATGATGCAACATGAAAAGGCACAAACAAAAGATTCATGAATAACAATGCTTTGCAAGACGTTTGTTTGTTTCACATAAAGAAAACATAGCATAATAGTATTCAGCTTGTTCCTCATAGAGTAGCAAATATAAATGCAAAGGACACCTTCAAAGTTCATAAGAGTGACTAGATACAATAGTTTCAAACAAGAAACAACAAGTTATGCATCAATCAACTAGTCTTGGGACAATGCACATAGAACTAAGAATGGCCACTATGCTCTCAAAGTAGGTGCATAAAGTTAGAAGGTGGAGACTCAATATAATGGTGGAAGAAAGGCCTTCATAGAAGGAAGCAGAGATTCAAGTTTCATAAAGAGCTTCCAAAAATTATGGTACTTATATCTTTCAGCTCTCATTGCCCCTATCATAAGCATCTTGAAGGTGATTAAGGTTAAAGTGACACAACTAAGAGGATATGCTTGACAAGTTATAAACCGAAATCTCATGCCCCTTACTTATGAAGACCGATCCTCATGCTACTCAACTTCAGTCACGAGTAAGATCTTGTCATTGTAAGTATATGTGTATCATTAATAACCGCCAACGGGGTACCCCTTGCACATTATACGGGAGCTTTCCCATAATCAAAATGACAAGGCAAGCAGACAATGAGCATCTCAGCGATCTTTTTATTTGCTATTTGCATAGGTTTTATTGAGGATGCTTCATAGAGTGCTCATTATGGTGATGCTGCAAGTTTCCACCATGATTAGGCATGGCTTAGGCTAGCGGCCCAAGCGTTTCTCTAACACACATACAAACTCCATGATCTTACAAGTTCCACTTTTATTTCACACCGCCGGGATCCGTAAGCAGAAGAACATGATATCAACGGGGTACAAAGTACAAGTGCAATGTTGAAAGCGTTCCCCATGAAACATGGTTCTGCTAATTTTAACTTATAAAGTGCAAGCATATACACAACAAAGAAAGACCCAATGGTTCAAGTTTATTAGAGGCAAAAAAGTAAAGTGTGCCATCAAGTTCGTGAGAGCTTTAATCACTAGTTTTCTCATAACAAGTGAAAGGTAGACAAAAGCATGAATATACTTGGAATAGCATAAGCTAGTAGGTAGGTATGGTGGACTCTTTGGAAAACTTGGTTTAGGGAGTTGGATGCATGAGTGGAACTCATACTTGGTGGTGGAGGCTAGCAAAAGACTAGGAGCGACAAACTAAGAGAGCAATAATGGCCATAATCATGCAGAGCGACAAAACATCATTGATCAAAGCATAAAGTGATACTACAAGTTGAAAACTAAAGGATCATAAAGGGACTTGTGACAGTCATAACATGGTGTGAGCATGTGCCAACTCAACCCAAATAAAGCATCAAAGGAGAATACCACTATACTATGCTTTAATATGCTAAAACAACGCATGATTCATCCAAGGCACTTTAAGAAATCTCAATTGTTTATAACAAGTCATGCTAAAGCAAATAATACTAAGCATAAAGCCAAAACAATATCAAGCACGACATGACAAAGCATAGCCATAGTCAAAAACGAGCTCTTTTTACCACATAAGCATGAACTTTCCTACTCTTTTCCAAACCAAACCAAACTAATTGCAAACCAATGTATGAAAGAGGGGGTACAACCAACTTATTCAGAAAACTAAGAAAACCAAGCAAACTAAAAACCAAAATGAAAACGAAAAGGAAGACGCTCCAAGAAAAACAGAACTGTGCATGAAACAATAAAAATAAAGCGTTTGGAAGAAACCTGGAATTTTTATTGATGAAGAAGGGGATGCCTTGGGCATCCCCAAGCTTTGACGCTTGTACTTCTTGGATATTTCTTGGGGTGACACGCGTGGCATCCACAAGCTTGAGCTTTAGTCCATCCTTCATCTCATTACTCATTCCTTCCATACACCTGAAAATTTTCCTTCATACAAAACTTCACACAATCTTTATTAGCAACATTAGTGCACTCAAGAAAAATAAGTCTTAAGGTTCAGTTCTAACACCAAATAAACTTCCATTAGAACACTAGCTACTGTATCACTTCCCTCAAAAAGCTCAATTCCCCAAAAGAACTCAAGAAGGAACCAACAAGAAGCAAATGCAGAAAATGGCAGAAATCTGTCAAAACAGACCAGCAGGTAAGGACGAATTTTTTCGAAGAGATTCTGTTGCTCAAATCAAAAAGTGTTGAACTAAAGAAAGTTAGATAACAGCATGGTGCAGAAGCACCAAAAATTACAGATCAATTCGACGTACAGAGATCTCTCAGGAATTTTTACGGTGAAGCACAAAAATCTGTTTCGGGACAGCAACTTTCCCAATCATTACTTCACTCTCATTAGAGGTTACTCTTGGCACAAAAAGCAAATAAAAAGGACAAGGAGCGGTTATTACAGAGGTAATAACTTCCAAGACTCATCTAAATTCTTGGGTTATCTCCCAACAAGTACTTTTCTTTAACGCCTTTAAGTTAGGCATAAGAACCAAAGAAAGAATCAAGTGTTCTCAAATGAAGAAGCATTAAGACCAAATTTTGTTTTCATAGGAGAAGCAAAAGAAATCTTTTCTATCTTTTTAGGAAAGTGTTCTATACCTTTCTTGAGTGGGAGTTGATATTTAATGGTGCCTTCTTTCATGTCAATGATGGCACCAACAGTTCTAAGAAAAGGTCTTCCCAAAGTAATAGGACAAGAAGCATTGTATTCAACATCCAAAACATAGAAATCAACGGGGACATAGGAATCATTAACCATAATAAGAACATCATTAAGACTCCCCATGAGTTTCATTTTAGCATTATCATCAAGTGGGACATTCAAATAGCAATCTTCAAGAGGAGGCAAATCAAGCATATCATAAATCCTTCTAGGCATAATAGAAACACTACTATCAAGTCACACAAAGCTTTGAAATCAAAATCATTCACTTTCATATTAATGATGGGTTCCCAACCATCTTCTTGTTTTATAGGAATAGAAGCTTTATGTTTCATCTTTTCTTCTTTAATTTTTATGAGAGCATCAGTAATGTGTTTTGTAAAAGCCATGTTCATAGCACTAGCATTAGGACTTTTAGCAAGATTTTGTAGGAACTTAATAACTTCAGAGATGTTGCAACCATCAAGATCAAAATCAACTTTATCATCTAAAGTAGTAGAACTATTACTAGCCTCAACACTAGTGGTGGTAATAGTAGAAACACTAATGTTTCTAGCAATTTCGTCTTCTCTTTCCCACTTAGCATGTAATTCAGCTAATAGTCTAATATTTTCATCAATTCTTACTTGTACAGCATTAGTAGCTGCAAAGGGATTCTCATTAGTTTCAGGTTTAGCAGCCATTTTATTCAAAGAAGATTGAGCTTCAGCCAAAGATGTTATATTTCTTTCAGCATTAGAGAGTTATTCCTCAATAGTTTTATTGAAAGCAGTTTGTTTACTAATGAAGTCTTTAAGCATAACCTCAAGTTCAGAGGGAGCACTCCAATTATTGTTGTAAGAATTTCCATAAGCATTACCATTGTTGGGAGGGTATGGCTTATAATTGTTGTTACCAAAATTGTTCCTGTAAGCATTATTTCCATAAGCATTGTTGCCAAAGTTGTTATTTCTTATGAAGTTCACATCAACTTGCTCTTCTTGAGCAACCGAAGAGGCTAAAGGAACATTATTTGGATCAATATGGGCTTTCCCATTAACAAGCATATACATAATAATATCAATCTTATCACTCAAGGAGGAGGTTTCCTCAACAGAATTTACCTTCTTACCTTGTGGAGCTCTCTCAGTATGCCATTCAGAATAATTAACCATCATATTGTCCAGAAGTTTTGTTGCAGCACCCAAAGTGATGGTCATAAAGGTACCTCCAGCAGCTGAATCCAATAGGTTCCTTGAAGAATAGTTCAATCCTGCATAAAAAGTTTGGATGATCATCCAAGCAGTCAGTCCATGAGTAGGACAATTACCAAAGATTTCATTCTTTCCCAAGCTTGAGCAACATGCTCATTATCAAGTTGTTTAAACTTCATTATTTCACTTCTCATGGATATAATCTTAGTAGGAGGATAGTATTTTCCAATAAAAGCATCTTTGCACTTAGTCCAAGAATCAATACTATTCCTAGATAAGGAATTCAACCACTCTTTAGCTTTTCCTCTCAAAGAGAAAGGAAACAATTTCAGCTTAATAATATCACCATCTATATCCCTATGCTTTTGCATCTCACAAAGTTCAATAAAGTTATTTAGATGGGAAGCAGCATCTTCATTACCAATACCAGAAAATTGCTCTCTCATAACAAGATTGAGCAAAGCAGGTTTTATCTCAAAGAAAGTATTTTCAGCCACAGGTGGAGCAATAGGTGTGCTCATAAAATCATTGTTGTTGGTGCTAGTGAAGTCACACAACTTAGTGTTTTCAAGGATAGTCATTTTTTGGGGTTTTCAAATAAGAAAGCAAACTAGTAGAACTAATTTTTTTGTGTTTTTTGAAATAAGAAATCAAACAAGTAAAACTATTTTTTTTGTGTTTTTGAAGAACAAAACAAGCAAACAAAGCAAAAAGAAACTAAGCAAAACAAAAACAACAAAGTAAAGAGATTGGTTATGAGGGACTCCCCTTGTGAAGATGACCTTGACTCCCCGGCAACGGTGCCAGAAAATGTCTTGATGCGCTCGACGATCGACGTAGAGCTCGTTGGGAACCCCAAGAGGAAGGTATGATGAGCACAGCAGCAAGTTTTCCCTCAATTATGAAACCAAGGTTTAATCAAACTAGTAGGAGCAAGGAAACACCCGAAAGGTGTTACTAGCTGAGCTTTGGCAGGGCGCACTACTGGTGCTAGTAGCAACGTGGAGACCTGCACAACACAACCACAGAACTTTGTCCCCAACTTGCGATGAGGTTGTCAATCTCACCGTGTTTTGCGGAAAACAAAGGATTAAACGTATCGAATGGAATGTCGTGGTGGTGTCACGGCAGATGCCATGGATAGGCTAAAGGTGGGGACTAATACACGCTAGGGGAATCCAGGGAGGGATAGTGGAGTGATTCTCCACACAGAAGTTTGTATTGATTTCCTTCAAGATTACAAGTGCTCCTTGAGCTGTATTGGCGAGAGGAGGAAGAAGGAGCTCTCTTACTCTTGCCTACTATTTTTCCCCAGAACCCTAAATCAACTAGCACTATGGCCTCAAAGAACTCAACTAGTGACTATGGAATCACCAAACCAACTAGATCTCAACCAACCCCTTCTACCAGAAACCTAGCCCCCCTTATATAGAGGAAGTTCGGTCCCTGCCTAGGGCATACGTGGAGGCATATTCCTAGGAATATGCCTTCTCCCAGAGTGGTAACCCGACCGGGGTGCTTTTCCCCTGCGTCACACATGCTTTAGCGACGTAAGCCTCTGCGGCGCCCGCGTCAGCCGACATGGGAGTCGTCACCCTTGTTGGCCACGACCCGGTGGTCCTGCCCTTGCTTTCTCCGCTCATGCAGTGCGTACCGGAGCTTCTTTTAGACCAGAGAGATTCCTTCCTTATCCCAGAAGCTAAGCGAGGACCCGGATCATAGTAGATCCAGCCACACCTGTTCCTGCATATAAGTTAAACAAGCACTTCCGACTTACTCCTTAAGTCGGATGAGACAATGTTAGGCGACCCCCCCCCCCCCTGGTCCGGGTTACTCCGTGATCCGGCCTGCCTTGAGGTGACCCGGCCAGCATCCGCTTTGACCTTGCCGAACCTCGGCTAACTCGGCCCTTATACCCCGGAGTGACCCTACCCGGGGGTATCCTTCCAACATGGAAAGAAGTAAAAGTTTGCAGAAAGTAAACACAAAGCAGTAAAGGATTGTAGATTGTATGTAAAGACAAAGGACCGGGATCCATAGTTCACTAGAGGTGTCTCTCCTTAAGATAGAAAACATGTTGGGTGAACAAATTACAGCGGGGCAATTGACAAACACCGAGAAAGCAATACATGCATATACTAATCATCTTGACTACTTTGAGACTTGATTGGGCAATACAACATAATACATAGACCGCCATCCAATTGCATCTATGACTAATAATCCACCTTCAGGTTATCATCCGAACCCCCTCCAGTATTAATTTGCAAGCAACAGATTATTGCTTTACGAACTACGTGTAAGGTATACAATACGATTGTTCTATGAACAAAGGATTGTTTTTTTCTCCCTAGTAGCAATAGCACATCTAGTACCTTAGAGATTTATGTCACTTCCCCAGATTACCAGAGGCATGAACCCACTATCGAGCATAAATACTAACTCTTGGAGTTGCTAGCATCTACTTGGCCAAGATAGCTACTAACAACGGAAAGCATGCAAGATCTCAAATAACAAAGACATGATAGAATCAATAATCAATCTGAAATAGCATCTCAATATCCATCGGATCCCATAAACACAACATGTATGGATTACAAATAGATGATCTTGATCATGAACGGAGCTCACAAGATCTAAACATGAAAGCACAAAGGAGGAGAAACCATCCATCTAGCTACTACATGGATCCGTAGTCCAAGGATGAACTACTCACGCATCACACCGGAGGCTTGCATGGTGATGAAGAAGGCCTCCAGGGTGAATTCCCCTCTCCAGCAGGGTGCCGGGAAGAGCTTCAGATCCCTCCTGATCTAGGGATGGATATGACGGCGGCTACAGACTCTTTCGTGGATTTTTTGATGGGGTACTTAGGGTTTTCGTCCCGAGGGTAACTTATAGGCGGAAGGAGAGGCCGAGGGGGTGCCGGGAGCAGCCACACCACCCCCTGGCGTGGGCCAGGCCTGGCCGCGCGGCCAGGTGGTGTGTTGGCTCCCTGGCCCTTCTTCGTCTCGTATTCTGGCACTTGATCCCTTCCAGAAAAATTGTTAATTTGGCTTTTGTCCCGTCCAATTCCGAGAATATTCATGTTCTGACTTTCCTAGAACCAAAAACAGCAAAAAACAGGCAGCTGGCACTGTGGCTCTTGTTAATAGGTTAGTCCAAGAAATCATATGAAAAGTACTCCAAAGTTGGAACAAAACACAAGAAAGTGGATAAAACCAAGCATGGAACATCAAAAATTATAGATACATTTGCAATGTATCACCGCGCGGCCTAGCCTGGCCCGCGCAAGGGGGTGGTCTGGCCACCCCAGGCACACCCTCGGCCTCTCCTTTCGCCTATATATTGCCTCCGATACAGAAACCCTAAGTACCCAATCAAAAAAATCCACGAAAGAGTCTCTAGCCGCCGTCATCTCCATCCCTAGATCGGGAGGGATCTGAAGCTCTTCCTGGCACCCTGCCAGAGAGGGGAATTCACCCTGGAGGCCTTCTTCATCATCATGCAAGCGTCTGGTGTGATACGTGAGTAGTTCATCTCTGGACTACGGGTCCATGTAGTAGCTAGATGGCTGGTTCTCCTCCTTTGTGCTATCATGTTTAGATCTTGTGAGCTCTGTTCATGATCAAGATCATCTATTTGTAATTCTACATGTTGTGTTTGCGGGGATCCGATGGATATTGAGACGCTATTTCAGATTGATTATTGGTTCTATCATGTCTTTGTTATTTATGATCTTGCATGCTTTCCGTTGTTAGTAGCTATCTTGGCCAAGTAGATGCTAGCAACTCCAAGAGTTAGTATTTATGCTCGATAGTAAGTTCATGCCTCTGTAATCGAAGTGATGTAAATCTCTAAGGTACTAGATGTGTTGTTGCTACTAGGGAGAAAAAAACAATCCTTTGTTCATAGAATAATCGTATTGTTTACTTTACACGCAATTCATAATGCAATTATCCGTTGCTTGCAACTTAATACTAGAGGGGGTTTGGATGATAACCTGAAGGTGGATTATTAGTCATAGATGCAGTTGGATGGCGGTCTATGTATAATGTTGTAAGGCCCAATCGAATCTCAAAGGAGTCAAGATGAGTAGTATATGCTTGTATGCTTTCTCGATTTTTGTCAATGGCCCCGCTGTAATTTGTTCACCCAACATGTCATCTATCTTAAGGCGAGCCACCTCTAGTGAACTATGGATCCCGGTCGTTTCTTTTACTATCAAACTACAATCAACTATTTACTGCTTTGTGTTTACTTTCTACAAACTATTATTTTCTTCCACTCGATACGTTTATTCCTTTGTTTTCAGCAAAACCGGTGAGATTGACAACCTCATCGCAAGTTGGGGACAGAGTTCTGTGGTTGTGTTCTACAGGTCTCCACGTTGCTGCTGGCACCGGTAGTGCGCCCTGCCAAAGTTCAGCTAGCTACACCTTTGGGGTGTTTCCTTGCTCCTACTGGATTGATAACCTTGGTTTCATAACTAAGGGAAAACTTACTGCTGTGCTCATCATACCTTCATCTTGGGGTTCCCCAATGAGCTCATTAATACACGAGTCAGCAAGTACTTTTTCTGGCGCCGTTGCCGGGGAGTTAAGGACATCTTCACAAGGGGAGTCCCTCATAACCAATCCCTTTACTTTGTTATTTTTGTTTTGCTTAGTTTCTTTTTGCTTTGTTTGCTTGTTTCTTTATTAAAAACACACAAAAAATGACTACTCTTGAAAATACTAAGTTGTGTGACTTCACTAGCACCAACAACAATGATTTTATGAGCACACCTATTGGTCCACCTATTCCTGAAGCTACTTTCTTTGAAATAAAACATGCTTTACTCAATCTTGTTATGAGAGAACAATTTCTGGTATTGGTAATGAAGATGCTGCTGCCCATCTAAATAACTTTGTTGAATTTTGTGAGATGCAAAAGCATAGGGATATAGATGGAGATATTATTAAGCTTAAATTGTTTCCTTTCTCTTTGAGAGGAAAAGCTAAAGAATGGTTGAATTCCTTAACTAGGAATAGTATTGATTCTTGGACTAAATGCAAAGATGCTTTTATTGGAAAATACTATCCTCCTGCTAAGATTTTATCTATGAGAAGTGAAATAATGAAGTTTAAACAATCTAATAATGAACATGTTGCTCAAGCTTGGTAAAGAATGAAATCTTTGGTAAAGAATTTTCCTACTCATGGACTGACTGCTTGGATGATCATCCAAACTTTTTATGCAGGATTGAACTATTCTTCAAGAAATCTATTGGATTCTGCTACTGGAGGTACCTTTATGACCATTACTTTGGGTTCTGCAACAAAGCTTCTGGATAATATGACGGTTAACTATTCTGAATGGCATACTGAGAGAGCTCCACAAGGTAAGAAGGTAAATTCTGTTGAGGAAACCTCCTCCTTGAGTGATAAGATTGATATTATTATGTTTATGCTTGTTAATGGGAAAGCCCATATTGACCCAAATAATGTTCCCTTAGCCTCTTTGGTTGCTCAAGAAGAGCAAGTTGATGTGAACTTTATAAGAAATAACAATTTTAGCAATAATGCCTACATGAATAATTTTGGTAACAACAATTATAAGCCATATCCTCCCAACAATGGTAATGCTTATGGAAATTCCTAGAACAACAATAGGAGTGCTCCCTCTGAACTTGAAGTTATGCTTAAAGACTTGATTAGTAAACAAACTGCTTTCAATACAATTATTGAGGAAAAACTCTCTAATGCTAAAAGAAATAGAGCATCTTTGGCTGAAGATCAATCTTCTTTGAATAAAATGGCTGCTAAACCTGAAACTAATGATAATCCCTTTGCTGCCACTGTATCACAGTATTTTTGATAAGTAAGAGTGTCGAACCCAACGAGGAGAAGAAGGTGCTGGCTAGTGGTATGGATCAGGAATTCTCTGCAAATACTTAGCAAACGGATTTTTAGGGGTTTTTGATAAAGCAAGTAAACGAAGTACGAGTAAATAAAAGATAGTAGGAATAAATGCAGCAAGTGGCCCAATCCTTTATGCAGCAAAGGACAAGTCGGTTGTATTTCTAAAGATGACCAAATGTTCTCGAGGACACATGGGAAGACTGTCAAGTGCTTTCGCTTCGTATAGTTGATTAATCTTCTTTAGCTTGCTAAGTGTTGTGTGGGTGAACATGTGCTAATGTACCGACCTTCCTAGGACTAATACATACTTGTGATTATACCCCTTGCAAACATCCGTAAGTACAAGAAAGTAATTAAGGTAGAAACCTAACTACATCTTTAAACTCTAAGACCCTTACGTCCCTTGTGCAATGGTTTCCTAACGAGGGTTCAGGTTTCTGTCACTCCGGCAACCCCTACGATTAGTAGCCAAATACACAATGCATTCCCCTAGGCCCATATAGGTGAAGTGTCATGTAGTCGAGGTTCACATGACACCACTAGAAGAAGTACACCACAACTTAAATATCAAACTATTGAATCTTTCTCAACACAACTCCACTACTAACAACATGACTTCTCCCATGTCCTCAAGAACAAAACGAACTACTCACAAGACATCATATGGATCATGATCAGAGATGGAATAATGATGTATAACAATCTGAACATAAATAATAATTCAATGGTTCACTCAATAGCATCAACTACAAAGAGTAATCAACACCGGAAAAGTTTCCCCTATGAACTATGCAAGATTCAACGCAATTGTTACAGCAATATGGAGATGGTGATGATGGTGTTGATGGTGATGATGGTGGTGATGATGATGATGATGATCCCGATGAAGTCTAGCTTGATGGTGGTGTTGATGGCGATGATCTCCCCTCTCCGGGAAGGAATTCCCCCGACAGAAATCTGTCTGTCGGAGAGATCTTTCTCTCTCGGTGTTTTCCACCCTACAGAGGTGGTGGAATCTTTCTGTGGTTGCTCCCCGAGTCTTAGGGTTTCGGGAGGATAATATATGCCAGAGGGGAGTGCCAGGGGTGGACCAGGGCGGCCACACCACCTGGTGGCATGGCCTAGGCTGGCCCGCGCCAGGGGGTGGTGTGGGCCCCCTGTGGCCCATCTCCAGCCCCCCTTCTGGCTTCCTCCGTCTTCTGGAAAAATAGGATTTTCCGTATATTTTCCCAGATTTTCTGATCTTCGCGAATTTTGCCTCCAAACAGCACCTTTTCCATCAGAATCCTGACTGCAGCGGTCCATGCTCCAAAAGTCATCAACCATGCAAAAATAGATGAAATAACATAAGTATCACCTCTCAATATGAAATATATCAATGAATAACAGTGAATTATGACATAGAATAGTGATGCAAAATGGACGTATCAACTCCCCCCAAGATTAGACTTTGCTTATTCCCAAGCGAAACTGAGCTCAATAAACTTGACCTCAGGTTTATTGAGTGAAGAGTCGATAAAAGAATACGGACAAGAAGCATCACATTCATCAATACATAGATCATAATAGAAGACAACTCACTATTATATAACTCAACTTGCAATGAGTAAAGGAAACACAATAAAGATACATAAAGTAAATCATAATTGGTAATGGCAAACTTAGCTCTTGGTCAAAGAATAGTTGATAATTTGCTAGAGTTCACAAATAACTGGTTTTCAATGATAGCTTTCAAAGTAGTAAACATCAAGATAAGAGCAATGTGCAAAACAAGGAACATAAGAAACATGATTGAATAAATCATCATATGAATGAATGAAACACAACAACTCAAAATACTTGCTGAGATAGAGAGGAATAGGTTTACTAACTCAACTAAAAAGTAAAAGAAAGGCCCTTCGCAGAGGGAAGCAGGGACTGCAAGTCTCATAAAGAGCTCCCAAAAATTATGATACTTACTAGCTTTCAGCTCTCATTGCCCCAATCATAGGCATCTTTAGGTGATTAAGGTTAAAGTGACACAACTAAGAGGATATGCTTGACAAGTTATAAGTTGAAATCTCATGCCCCTTACTTATGAGTACTGAACCTCATGCTACTCAACTTCAGTCACGAGTAAGCTCTTGTCATTGTAAATACACATGTATCATTGAGAACCGCCAACGGGGTACCCCTTGCACATGACACAGGAGCTATCCCGTAATCAAAATGACAAGGCAAGCAGACAGTGAGCATCTCAGCGATCTTTTTATTTGCTATTTGCATAGGTTTTTTATTGAGGATGCTTCATAGAATGCTCACTATAGTTATGCTGCAAGTTTCCACCATGATTAGGCATGGCTTAGGCTAGCGTCCCAAGCGTTTCTCTAACACACATATAAACTCCATGATCTTACAAGTTCCACTTTTATTTCACACCGCCGGGATCCATAGGCAAAATAATCATGATATCAACTAGGTACAAAGTACCATGGCAGTGTTGAAAACGTTCCCCATGATACATGGTTCTGCTAACTTCAACTCATAAAGCGCAAGCATATACGCAACAAAGAAGGACCCAATGGTTCAAGTTTATTAAGTGCAAGAAAATAAAGTGTGACATCAAGTTCGTGAGAGCTTTAATCACTAATTTTCACATAACAAGTTTAATTTGGGAGGTAGACAAAAACAGGAATTTACTTGGAATAGCAATAATGCTACTAGGTAGGTATGGTGGACACAAATGGCAAAGGTTTTGGTTTAAAGGAGTGGATGCACGAGAAGAATTCCCTCTCGGTACAGGTTTTTGGCTAGCAAGGCTGGGTAGCAAGTATAAGAGTTGAAGGAAACAAACAAACATACAAGTGATAAAGACAAACATGCAATCTTCCTTGGAAGCACAAAAGGTCTTAACTAGAGAATACTAGACTTATGAGCAAATCAAGAAAGAAAGATGATGAAATTATATTTCTTTAGAGTACTTTTATCTTTTATTTCAACTCTTAAAAATAGTGCTGCTACTGACCGAGCCAGGTTTGCCAAAACCAACTAAATTAACTCAATGATCCCAAAGTGATACCAATACTAACAACAAGATCAATCATATAACCACGAATTGAAAACTAAAATAATCTATGCAAAAGAGTAAATGATAGAACTTCTCATTAATATTCCATAACGGCAACTCACACCAAGGGATACATATATAACGAGAGAGGGGACACTTCCACAATGCAAACCATCCTACATAATAACTTCTCTCTTCATGATATGACTCTACTAATAAGGTAAAAAGATAGAAGATAGTGATGTGATACCGCGACACTCCCTCAAGCTTGGAACAAACCAAGGGGATGCCAAACCTAATGACGAATTACTCCTTTGGTGGTGGTGGTATCCTCTCGATGAGCTCTCTGATAAGTTTCCCCAAGTCCTCAATCTCAAAGGTGAGATTACGAATCAGCTGTGAGTTTTGCTCAATGCGGCTCATGATCATGTCGGCTTGAGAATTCCAGCTCTTTCTATTCCTTCCCCACTCTTCCTCCTTGAAGTCTTCTTTTCCTGCATGGCTAGAACGAGGCAAATCCCAATTGGAGGGTAATTTCCCTTTGGGAATATTCTGGTATTGATGCTCATGGATAAGGGCATGGAAAGGATTCTTGGTGCATGGAGGAAGTGACCGTGGAGCCAAGCAGTGACGAGGAGCTTTCCCAGCCCCATCCGCGGCATCCTTCTAACCTGGCAGGTTTTATCACCACTCCAATGCTTGCAATGGTAGTGCCGGTGTGCGGATGTTGGCCTTGCTCCTCTTCACCTTCACTCTTGATCTCCTTCTCCTTCCCGGGGTCTTGGAGGTCTTCCTCCATAGGCACCTTCCCTTTATCCTTGGCAGACACCATTGTGCTTCTAAACTTTCAAAGAGTATGTCCTGGCAGAAACAGATCGAAACAAAAACACGACGAAAACACGATATACGAACCTCAGGAGATCCGAGGGGTATATATTACGAAGTTTCATATCAAAAGGAAGGTATTGGGCGAAAACGAGTCGGAGGCGGAGTCTGGGCTGGCCTCACCACCTGGTGGCGCGGCCAGGGGTGGGCCCGTGCCACAGGGTGGTGTGAGCCACCCTGGCTCCGTTTCTGTCCCTTTTTCACTTCGTAGCTTTCCTTTTTAACTAAAAAATGCAAAAATATAGTTGGATAGTGTTTTCGTGGAACTTCTCTTACCAGAACTGTTGCCTATTTGAAAGCGGACCCTGCAGGTCTCTGAATTTGGTCCTTGATGAATTTTTCCGGAGTTATAACTTGAAAGGCATCAACATCTTCATTGTAAGAATCCCTAGCGATATAGTGTTTGAGTCGCTGTCCATTCACTACTTGTGTAGTATTATCTTTTAAAGAATAAATTTTTATTGTTCCTGAACGGTTTCTTCATCAATAATGAAAGGTCCTTCCCAATTTGGCAGTAGCTTTCCTGCAAAAAATCTGAGACGAGACGTATACAATAGAACTTTCTCACCAACATGAAATTCTCTCTTAAGTATTCGCTTGTCATGCCATCTTTTAACTTTTTCCTTAAAGAGCCTAGCATTTTCATAGGCTTCACTCCTCCATTCATCTAAAGAACTTAAGTCAAATAATCTTTTCTCACCAGCGAGCTTACAATCTCTATTTAGTTCTTTAACCCCAAAGAAGCTTTATGTTCTAATTCTAAAGGTAGGTGACAAGCTTTCCCATAAACCATTTTATAAGGAGACATCCCCATAGGATTTTTGTAGGCAGTTTTATAAGCCCATAAAGCATCGTTCAACTTTCTAGCCCAGTTTTTTCTAGATCTATTAACAGTCTTTTGCAAGATGGATTTAATTTCTCTATTTGATAACTCTACTTGCCCGCTAGTTTGGGGGTGATAGGCTGAAGCAATTCTGTGATTAACATCATATTTAGCAAGGGTCTTTCTAAAACCACCATGAATGAAATGAGAACCCCCATCAGTCATGAGATACCTAGGCACTCCAAACCTAGGAAAGATAACATCCTTAAGCATTTTTAGAGAAGTTTCCCAAGACTCTTCGTAGGAATGGCTTCTACCCACTTAGTAACATAATCAACGGCAACAAGAATATGAGTATAACCTTTCGAGGGAGGGAAAGGACCCATAAAGTCAAATCCCCAGCAATCAAAGGGTTCAATTACAAGAGAGTAGTTCATAGGCATTTCATTGCGTCTAGAAATATTACCAACATGCTGACATTCATCACAAGATAAAACAAATTTTCTTGCATCTTTAAAAAGGGTAGGCTAGTAGAAACCTGATTGTAGCACCTTTTGTGCAGTTCTATCTCCTGCATGATGTCCTCCATAAGCACTACCATGACATTTACGCAATATCTCCTTTTGTTCATATTCTGGAACACATCTTTGCATAATACCATCCACTCCTTCTTTGTATAAGTGTGGGTCATCCCAAAAATAATGCCTCAAATCATAGAAGAACTTCCTTCTTTGCTGAGCTGTAAAAGTTGGAGGCAAATACTTGGAGACAATAAATTTAGCATAATCAGCGTACCAAGGGCTCCCTCGTGAGCTTACCCCTCATCAGCCTAAGCGCTCATTTGGGAAACTATCATTAACAGGCATAGGGTCAAAAGAGATGTTTTCCAATCGAGATAAATTATCAGCTACAGGGTTTTTAACACCTTTCCTATCTACTATATGTAGATCAAACTCTTGTAAAAGCAGCACCCATCTAATAAGCCTAGGCTTAGAGTCCTTCTTCGTCATAAGGTATTTAATAGCAGCATAATCAGTATGAATGGTGACTTTTGAGTCTACAATATAGGGTCTAAACTTATCACAAGCAAAAACGACAGCTAGAAATTCCTTTTCATTAGTAGCATAATTCCTTTGAACAGCGTCTAAAGTCTTACTAGCATAATGAATAACGTTTAGCTTTTTATCAATTCGTTGCCCAAGGATAGCACCTACAGCAAAATCACTAGCATCACACATTATTTCAAAGGGTAGACTCTAATCAGGTGGTTGAACAATAGGGGATGTAGTTAAAGCCTTCTTAAGAGTTTCGAAAGCTCCCTTACAATCATCATCAAAAACAAATGGTACATCTTTTTGAAGAAGATTAGTGAGGGTTTTGATATCCTAGAAAAGTCTTTAATAAACCTTCTATAGAAACCAGCATGACCAAGGATACTACGAATACCTTTGATGTCTCTTGGGCATGGCATCTTCTCAATTGCCTCAACCTTAGCTCTATCAACTTCTATACCTCTTTCAGAAACGTTATGCCCAAGGACAATCCCTTCATTAACCATGAAGTGGCATTTCTCCCAATTAAGAACGAGATTAGTTTCTTCACATCTCTGCAAAACTTTATCAAGGTTGTGCAGACAATTATCAAAACAAGTTCCATGGACAGAAAAGTCATCCATGGACACTTCTACAATTTCCTCACAAAAACCATGAAAGATAGTAGACATGCACCTTTGAAAAGTAGCAGGAGCATTACATAAACCAAAAGGCATATGTCTATAAGCATAAGTTCCGTAAGGGCAAGTAAAAGTAGTTTTTTCTTGATCTTGTTGTTTAACAGCAATTTGAGAGAAACTTGAATAACCATCAAGAAAACAAAAATGGGTCTTTTTACACAACCTTTCCAACATTTGATCAATAAAAGGAAGCGGGTAGTGATCTTTCTTAGTAACTTTATTGACTTTTCTAAAATCAATGCACATCATATAGCCTACTACTATTCTTTGAGGAATAAGCTCATCATTATCATTAGGAACAACGGTAATACCTCCTTTTTAGGAACACAATGAACAGGACTAACCCATTCACTATCAGCAATAGGGTAAATAATACCAGCATCAAGGAGTTTCAATACCTCATTCCTTACCACTTCCTTCATCCTAGGATTTAAACGTTGTTGGTGCTCTACTACTGGCTTTGCATCTGGTTCTATGTTGATAGAATGCTGACATATAGTAGGTGAAATCCCTTTTAAATCATCCAGAGTATAGCCCATAGCTCCTCGGTGTTTCCTCAAAACCTCCAATAACCTTTCTTCTTCCTTTCCTGAAAGTTTAGAGCTAATAATAAGAGGATGTATCTTTTTATCATCAATATAAGCATATTTAAGATCATCAGGGAGAGGATTTAGATCGAAGACCAGATCCTTTTTAGGTGGTAACGTGGTACCCAAGTCTTCTACAGGCAAGTTATGCTTAAGCATCTTAGGTTGATTACAGAGAATCTTATCAATCTCATTCCTTTCTTCAATGAAGATTTCACTTTCATGATCTTCCATAAATTGATGCAATGCATTGTTAGGAGCAAGAGAAATAGAAGCAAGTTGTTCAACTCTAAAATCCTCATTAAGGGTTTCCTCTTCATAAGGTTCTTTAGCGAATTTCGAGAAATTAAACTCATAAGATTCCCCATCAAACTTAGTCAAGATTTTCTCCCTTTTGCAATCTATAATAGCTCCACAAGTACTCAAGAAAGGTCTACCAAAAATAATAGGATAAGTTTTACTAGCAGCTGAACCGAGTACTAGAAAATTAGCAGGGTACTTAATCTTACCACAAAGAACTTCCACGTCTCGTACAATACCAATTGGAGAGATGGTCTCTCTATTAGCAAGGTGAATAACCACATCAATCTCTTCCAATTCGCAGGGACTGATTTCATGCATAATTTCTCTGTAAAGCTCATAAGGAATAGCACTAGAACTTGCACCAATATCACATAAACCATAATAGCAATGATCACCAATTCTAACAAAAAGCACAGGGACACTAGCTTTTTTAGTTCTATTAGGATGTGAAACAATATTATAAGCATCCTCACAAAAGACTATGTGTCCATCTTCTATGCTTTTAGTGACAAGGTCTTTCACAATTGCTACCACAGGTTCAACGTTTATTTGTTCATCAGGTTTTACAGTTCTCTTTTCACTTTTGGTGATTACATCAGTTATCATAGGATGATCCTTTACCTTATCTGGGAAGGGAATCTTCTCAATATAAGGTTCAGGTAAAATGGGATCAATAGTGCAATACTCAGCACTCCCAACAGGAACATAGTCAACAATATCTTTATAAAGTTCATGGTACTTGTTCCATCCCCTTTTTGGAATTTCAATATAAGAAGCAAAAGCCCTAAAGCAATTCGTAATAACTTGTAAATCAAGACCATAAGCATTTCTAATATTTTGAAAGTCATCAGTTCCCATAAAAGATTTAATGCATTCATAATCATAATTTATACCTGACTTTCTACCTTTGTCATTCTCCCATGCTTCAGCATTGTCTTGAATACGGTCCAGAAGATCCCATTTAGCTTCTTCTTCCATGCGAGTGAATGATCCAACACAAGAAGCATCCAATAAATCCTTGTCATGAAGAGGGAGCCTTGCATAAAAGTTATTGATAATAATATTGTTGGGGAGCTCATGAATGGGACATTTGAGCATTAGTAACTTCAATCTCCCCCAAGCTTGAGTTGTACTCTCTCCATCAAGAGGCCAAAAGTTGTATATTTGATTCCGATCTTTATGAATCTCACTAGGAAGATAAAACTTTGAATAAAAGAGAGGCACTATTTCCTACCATTCCAGAGCTTGACCATTATTTAGCAGCTTATACCATTCCTCAGCCCTTCCCTTCAGTGATAATGAGAATAACTTATTCTTAACTTGATCTGTAGTAATACCTGCACACTTGAACAACCCGCATAATTCGTGTATAAAGAGTAAATGATCACCAGAATGGACAGTTCCATCCCCAACATAGTAGTTATCCATAACACGATCAATAATTCTTGTAGGTATTTTGAAAGCATCAATTTCAGCAGGTGGTGGTTTATCTACTACCTTAGCAGTGAAAGTAGCATTACCAAATAAGAAACTCAGCGAATTATCCATAACGAAAATAAAGCAACTAGTAGAAGTAAACAATACTCACAGTAGAAGTTTCCTTTACCAGTTCCACTCTCCAATAGCGCTTCACTCCCGACAGCGGTGCGGAAAATAGTCTTGATGACCCACAAGTATAGGGGGTGTATCGCAGTATTTTTGATAAGTAAGAGTGTCGAACCCAACGAGGAGCAGAAGGTGTTGGCTAGTGGTATGGATCAGGAATTCTCTGCAAATACTTAGCAAACAGATTTTTAGGGGTTTTTGATAAAGCAAGTAAACGAAGTACGAGTAAATAAAAGACAGTAGGAATAAATGCAGCAAGTGGCCCAATCCTTTATGCAGCAAAGGACAAGCTGGTTGTATTTCTTAAGATGACCAAACATTCTCGAGGACACATGGGAAGACTGTCAAGTGCTTTCGCTTTATATAGTTGATTAATCTTCTTTAGCTTGCTAAGTGTTGTGTGGGTGAACCTGTGCTAATGTACCGACCTTCCTAGGACTAATACATACTTGTGATTATACCCCTTGCAAACATCCGTAAGTACAAGAAAGTAATTAAGGTAGAAACCTAACCACATCTTTAAACTCTAAGACCCTTACGTCCCTTGTGCAATGGTTTCCTAACGGGGTTCAGGTTTACATCACTCCGCAACCCCTACGATTAGTAGCCAAATACACAATGCATTCCCCTAGGCCCATATAGGTGAAGTGTCATGTAGTCGACGTTCACATGACACCACTAGAAGAAGTACACCACAACTTAAATATCAAACTATTGAATCTTTCTCAACACAACTCCACTACTAACAACATGACTTCTCCCATGTCCTCAAGAACAAAACGAACTACTCACAAGACATCATATGGATCATGATCATAGATGGAATAATGATGTATAACAATCTGAACATAAACAATAATTCAAGGATTCACTCAATAGCATCAACTACAAAGAGTAATCAACACCGGGAAAGTTTCCCCTATGAACTATGCAAGATTCAACGCAATTGTTACAGCAATATGGAGATGGTGATGATGGTGTTGATGGTGATGATGGTGGTGATGATGATGATCCTGATGAAGTCCAGCTTGATGGTGGTGTTGATGGCGACGATCTCCCCTCTCCGGGAAGGAATTCCCCCGGTAGAAATCTGTCTGCCGGAGAGATCTTTCTCTCTCGGTGTTTTCTGCCCCGCAGAGGCGGCGGAATCTTTCTGTGGTCGCTCCCTGAGTCTTAGGGTTTCGGGAGGATAATATAGGCCAGAGGGGAGTGCCATGGGTGGACCAGGGTGGTCACACCACCTGGTGGCGCGGCCTAGGCTGGCCCGCGCCAGGGGGTGGTGTGGGCCCCCTGTGGCCCATCTCCAGCCCCCTTCGTCTTCTGGAAAAATAGGATTTTCCGTATATTTTCCTGGATTTTCTGATCTTCGCGAATTTTGCCTCCAAACAGCACCTTTTCCATCAGAATCCTGACTGCAACGGTCCATGCTCCAAAAGTCATCAACCATGCAAAACAGATGATATAACATAAGTATCACCTCTCAATACGAAATATATCAATGAATAACAGTGAATTATGACATAGAATAGTGATGCAAAATGGACGTATCAGCCACTAATGCCATACAAGTAAGAATTGATGAAAATGTTAGACTATTAGCTAAATTGCATGCTAAGTGGGAAAGAGAAGATGAAATTGCTAGAAACATTAGTGTTTCTACTATCACTACCACTAGTGTTGAGGCTAGTAATAGCTTTACTACTTTAGATGATAACTATGATTTTGATCTTGATGGTTGCAATATCTCTGAAGTTATTAAGTTCCTACAAAAACTTGCTAAAAGTTCTAATGCTAGTGCTATGATTATGGCCTTTACAAAACACATTACCGATGCTCTCATAAAGATTAAAGAAGAAAAGATGAAACATAAAGCTTCTATTCCTATAAAACAAGAAGATGGTTGGGAACCCATCATTAATATGAAAGTGAATGATTTTGATTTCAAAGCTTTATGTGATCTTGATAGTAGTGTTTCTATTATGCCTAGAAGGATTTATGATATGCTTGATTTGCCACCACTTGAAGATTGTTATTTGAATATCCCACTTGATGATAATGCTAAAAAGAAACTCATGGGGAGTATTAATGATGTTCTTATTATGGTTAACAATGCCTATGTCCCTGTTGATTTCTATGTTTTGGATGTTGAATGCAATGCTTCTTGTCCTATTACTTTGGGAAGACCTTTTCTTAGAACTGTTGGTGCCATTATTGATATGAAAGAAGGCACCATTAAATATGACTCCCACTCAAGAAAGGTATAGAACACTTCCCTAAGAAGAGAGAGAAGATTTATTTTGCCTCTCCTATGAAAACAAAATTTGCTCTTAATGCTTCTTCATTTGAGAACCCTTGATTCTGTTTCTTGCTTCTTATGCCTAACTTAAAGGCGTTAAAGAAAAGTACTTATTGGGAAATAACCCAAAAGTTTTAGATGAGTCTTGGAAGTTATTACTTCAGTAATAACCGCTCCTTATCCTTTTTTTTGCTTTTTGTGCCAAGAGTAACCTCTAATGAGAGAGAAGTAATGATTGGGAAAGTTGCTGTCCCGAAACAGATTTTTGTGCTTCACCGTAAAAAGTCATGTAAAATCTATGTACGTCGTTTTGAGGCCTGAATTTTTTTTCTTTTGCCCCAGGTTGTTATCTAACTTTCATTAGTTCAAAACTTTTCGATTTGAGCAACAGAAGGTCTTTGAAAAAATTCGTCTTTACTTGTTGGTCTGTTTTGACAGATTTCTGCCATTTTCTGCATTTGCTTCTTGTTGGTTTCTTTTTTAGTTCTTTTGGGGAATTGAGATTTTTGAGGGAAGTGCTACAGTAGTTAGTGTTTTAATGAAAGTTTTATTGGTGTTAGAACTGAACCTAAAGACCTATTATCTTAAGTGCACTAATGTTGCTAATAAAGATTGTGTGAAGTTTTGTATGAAGGAAAATTTCAGGTGTATGGAAGGATGAGCAATGAGATGAAGGATGGACTAAAGCTCAAGCTTTGGGATGCCACGCGTGTCACCCCAAGAAATATCCAAGAAGTACAAGCGTCAAAGCTTGGGGATGCCCAAGGCATCCCCTTCTTCATCAATAAAAATCCCAGGTTTCTTCCAAACGCTTCATTTTTATTGTTTCATGCACAGTTGTGTTGTTCTTGGAGCGTCTTCTTTTTCGTTTTTGTTTTGGTTTTTCATTTGCTTTTGTTTTCTTAGTTTTCTGAATAAATTGGTTGGACCCCCTCTTTCATACATTGGTTTGCAAATAGTTTGGTTTGGTTTGGAAAAGAGTAGGAAAGTCCATGCTTATGTGGTAAAAAGAGCTCGTTTTTGACTGTGGCCTGATGACCCACAAGTATAGGGGGTGTATCGCAGTATTTTCGAGGGAAGTGAAACCCAATTTATTGATTTGACACAAGGGGAGCCAAAGAATATTTATAAGCCTTAATAACTGAGTTGTCAATTCAGCTGCTTTTGAAACAATCTTGCTCACGAAGTTATCAAGAGTAAACTGTTTTTAGTAGGAATAGTAATAAAGCAAAGGTAGTAAAGCAAAACGGTAGTAACAAAAGCGATGTGATTGGGATTCGAAAGTCACGGTGAGGCATAGGGATGGATGGACGGGCGTTGCATGGACAAGAAAATTCACATAGCAATCAGAACATAGGGCAATTGCAGATAAATAAGATAAAGCATCCAAGTACTAGACAATCCTAGGCATGTGTTCCATATATAGTCATACGTGCTCGCAATGAGAACTTGCACAACATCTTTTGTCCTGCGGCCGTTTGCAGCGGGCCTCTAGGAACTACTAGCAATTAAGGTGCTCCTTTTAATAGAGCACGAGCAAAGCATTAACACTCCGTGAACACATGTGATCCTCACATCAAAGCCTTTCCTTCCTAGGTTATCCCGATTTACATCGCCGGGGCCATAGGTTCCGGACAATAACGTGTGTATACAACTTGCAGATAAGACCCAAAACAATACTATCATAATGAATCAATAACATGTTCAGATCTGAAATCATGGCACTCGGGCCCTAGTGACAAGCATTAAGCACAACAAGTTGCAACAAAGTCATAAAGCACTAATAAAAGATACTAGGCACTATGCCCTAACAATCTGATGCCATTACATGAACGATCTCATCCAATCCCTACCATCCCCATAGCCTACAGCGGGGGATTACTCACTCATAGATGGAGGTGGCGGCGGCGGCGGAGCGGAACTCCTTCTGGAAAAACGTCGAACCCCCCGAAGTTTTTAGGTCAGAAGGCTTCTTATAGGCGAAGAGGGAGACCGAGGGGGTGCCTGGGGCCACCACACCATGCCCTGGCACGGCCAGGCCTAGCCCGCGCCTGGGGGGTGTGTCCATCCCCTGGCCCTCCTCCGTCTCGTATTCTGGCTCCTAGAGTCTTCTAGAAAAATAGGCACTTTGGCTTTTGTCCCGTCCAATTCCGAGAATATTCATTTTCTGACTTTCCTGGAACCAAAAACAGCATAAAACAGGCAGTACTTTGTGGCTCTTGTTAATAGGTTAGTCCAAGAAATCACATGAAAAGTACTCCAAAGTGTGGACAAAACACAAGAAAGTGGATAAAACCAAGCATGGAGCATCAAAAATTATAGATACATTTGCAATGTATCATGGCCTATGCTTTGTCATGCCATGCTTGATATTGTTTTGGCTTTATGCTTAGTATTCTTTGTTGTAGCATGACTTGTTATAAACAATTGAGATTGCTTAATGTGCCTTTGAAGAATCATGCGTTGTTTTAGCATGTTAAAGCATAGTATTGTGGTATTCTCCTTTGATGCTTTATTTGGGTTGACTTGGCGCATGCTCACACCATGTTATGACTATCTCAAGTCACCATAGCCTTTATGATCCTTTAGTTTTCAACTTGTAGTATCACTTTATGCTTTGATCAATGATGTTTTGTCGCTCTGCATGATTATGGCCATTATTGCTCTCTTAGTTTGTCGCTCCCAGTCTTTTGCTAGCCTCCACAACCAAGTATGAGTTCTACTCATGCATCCAACTCCTAAAACCAAGTTATTCCAAAGAGTCCACCATACCTACCTATTAGCATATGCTATTCCAAGTATATTCATGTTTTATCTACCTTTCGAATTAAACTTGTTATGAGAAAACTAGTGATTAAAGCTCTCACGAACTTGATGGCACACTTTAGTTTTCTTGCCCTTAATAAACTTGAACCATTGTGTCGTCTATGTTGTATATGCTTGCACTTATTTGTTGGGGATTAGCAGAACCATGCTGTCATGGGGAACGCTTTCAACATTGCACTTGTACTTTCTACCTAGTTGATCTCTTTTGTCTATGGATGTCGTCGGTGTGAAATGAAAGGGGAGCTTGTAAGTCCATGGAGTTATGTATATGTGTTAGAGAAACGCTTGGGCCGCTGGTCTAATCTATGCCGTCATGGTGGAAACCTGCAGCGTAACCATAATGAAAAGAGGAAAGAGAGAAAAGAAAAAAAAGATTATGAAAAGAGGAAAGAGAGAAAAAAGCACCATATTCCCATGGTAAATAAGAAGATTGTTGAGACGCTCGTTGTCTGCTTGACTTGTCATTTTGATATGGGGATTCTTCCGTATCATCGGGCAAGGGGTACCCCATTGGAGGTTCTCTATGATACACATGTACTTACGATGACAAGAACTTACCGGTGACTAAACTTGAGTAGCATGAGGAGCGGCCCTCGTATACAAGGGACATGAGATTTCTGACTTATACTTCGTCAAGCATGTACACCATAGTTTGTTCACTTTAACCTTAATCACTTCAAGATGCTTATGATAGGGGCAATGAGAGCTGAAAGCTATATGTACCATAATTTTTGGAAGCTCTTTATGAGACTTGAATCCCTACTTCCTTCTATGAAGGCCTTTCTTTTACTTTTTGTTAAGTCTCCACCTTCTACCTTTATGCACCTACTTTGAGAGCATAGTGGCCATTCTTAGTTCTATGTGCATTGTCTCAAGACTTGTTGATTGATGCATAGCTTTGATATTGCTTGTTTTAAACTATTTGTATCTAGTCACTCTTATGAACTTTGAAGGTGTCCTATGCATTTATGTTTGTACTCTATGAGGGACAAGCTGAATACCACTATGCTATGTTTTCTTTATGTGAAACAAACAAACGTCTTGCAAAGCATTGTTATTCATTAATCTTTTGTTTATGCCTTTTCATGTTGCAATATAGTTTCTTTGTCTTATTGCTAGAACTTTGTCTTTCATGTTATGATTGAAGTACTATGATCCCAGCTTTGAATGTTTTACAAATACTTTGATCAAGTTTATGATGGTGCATGTCACCTCAAAAAAATCTTTCTTTTTATCACTTACTTACGCGAGGACGAGCAGGAGTTAAGCTTGGGGATGTTGATACGTTGCAAACATATCCATAATTTTTGATGCTCCATGCTTGGTTTTATCTACTTTCTTATGTTTTGTCCACACTTTGGAGTACTTTTCATATGATTTCTTGGACTAACCTATTAACAAGAGCCATAGTGTTAGTGCACTTTTTTTTCTGTTTTTGGTTCCAGAAAGTCGGAAAATGAATATTCTCGGAATGACGGGACAAAAGCCAAAGTCAGTTTTTTCCGAGGACACACAGAGCAGAATCTGAGGAGAGGGGCTAGGCCAGCCACCACACGGCCACCAGCCCTGGCCTAGCGCCAGGGGGTGGTATGGCCGCCCCAGGCACCCCCTGGTCTCTCCTTTCGCCTATATATTGCCTTCGATATAGAAACCCTATGTACCTGATCAAAAAATCCACGAAAGAGTCTGTAGCCGCCGTCATCTCCATCCCTAGATCGGGAGGGATCTCAAGCTCTTCCCGGCACCTATGGAGAGGGAATTCACCACAGAGGCCTTCTTCATCATCATGCAAGCCTCCGGTGTGATGCGTGAGTAGTTCATCTCTGGACTACGGGTCCATGTAGTATCTAGATGGCTGGTTCTCCTCCTTTGTGATATCATGTTTAGATCTTGTGAGCTTTGTTCATGATTAAGATCATCAATTTGTAATTCTGCATGTTGTGTTTGCGGGGATCCGATGGATATTGAGATGGTATTTCAGATTGATTATTGATTCTATCATGTCTTTGTTGTTTGTGATCTTGCATGCTTTCTGTTGTTAGTAGCTACCTTGGCCAAGTAGATGCTAGCAACTCCAAGAGTTAGTATTTATGCTCGATAGTGGGTTCATGCCTCTGGTAATCTGGGGAAGTGACAGAAATCTCTAAGGTACTAGATGTGTTGTTGCTACTAGGGAGAAAACAACAATCCTTTGTTCATAGAACAATCCTTTGTTCATAGAACAATCGTATTGTTTACTTTACACGCAATTCGTAATGCAATTATCTGTTGCTTGCAACTTAATACCGGAGGGGGTTCGGATGATAACCTGAAGGTGGACTATTAGTCATAGATGCAGTTGGATGGCGGTCTATGTATAATGTTGTAATGCCCAATTGAATCTCAAAGGAGTCAAGATGAGTAGTATATGTTTGTATGCTTTCTCGATGTTTGTCAATGGCCCCGCTGTAATTTGTTCACCCAACATGTCATCTATCTTAAGGAGAGCCACCTCTAGTGAACTATGGATTGATGATATCCCAAAATATATCGAGCTCGTTGGGGAACCCCAAGAGGAAGGTATGATAAGCACAGCAGCAAGTTTTCCCTCAGTATGAAACCAAGGTTATCAATCCAGTAGGAACAAGGAAACACCCCAAAGGTGTAGCTAGTTGAATGTTGGCAGGGCGCACTACCGGTGCCAGTAGCAACGTGGAGACCTGCACAACACAACCACAGAAATTTGCCCCCAACTTACGATGAGGTTGTCAATCTCACCGGTTTTGCTGAAAACAAAGGATTAAACGTATCGAATAGAAGGAAGTAATAGTTTGCAGAAAGTAAACACAAAGTAGTAAACAATTTGTAGATTGATTGTAAAAGAAAGGACCGGGGTCCATAGTTCACTAGAGGTGGCTCTCCTTAAGATAGATAACATGCTGGGTGAACAAATTACAGCGGGGCAATTGACAAACATCGAGAAAGCATACAAGCATATACTAATCATCTTGACTCCTTTGAGACTTGATTGGGCATTACAACATTATACATAGACCGCCATCCAACTGCATCTATGACTAATAATCCACCTTCAGGTTATCATCCGAACCCCCTCCAGTATTAACTTGCAAACAACAGATTATTGCTTTACGAATTGCGTGTAAAGTAAACAATATGATTGTTCTATGAACAAAGGATTGTTGTTTTCTCCCTAGTAGCAACAGCACATCTAGTACCTTAGAGATTTCTGTCACTTCCCTAGATTACCATAGGCATGAACCCACTATCGAGCATAAATACTAACTCTTGGAGTTGCTAGCATCTACTTGGCCAAGATAGCTACTAACAACGGAAAGCATGCAAGATCACAAATAACAAAGACATGATAGAATCAATAATCAATCTAAAATAGCATCTTAATATCCATCGGATCCCCGCAAACACAACATGTATGGATTACAAATAGATGATCTTGATCATGAACGGAGCTCACAAGATCTAGACATGAAAGCACAAAGGAGGAGAACCAGTCATCTAGCTACTACATGGACTCATAGTCCAGAGATGAACTACTCACGCATCACACCAGAGGCTTGCATGATGATGAAGAAGGCCTCCAGGGTGAATTCCCCTCTCCGGCAGGGTGCCGGGAAGAGCTTCAGATCCCTCCTGATCTAGGGATGCAGATGACGGCGGCTACAGACTCTTTCAAGGATTTTTGATCGGGTCCTTAGGGTTTTGGTATCAGAGGCAATATATAGGCGGAAGGAGAGGCCGAGGAGGTGCTGGGGTCAGCCAGACCACCCCCTTTCGCGGGCCAGGCCTGGCCGCGCGGCCAGGTGGTGTGGCCGGGCCCTAGCCCTTCTCCGTCTCGTATTCGGGATCCAAATGTCTTCCGGTAAATAGCAACTTTGGCTTTTGTCCCGTCCAATTCTGAGAATATTCATTTTCTGACTTCAGAACCAAAAAATAGCAGAAAAGCAATGGGTAACTGTGGCTCTTGTCAATAGGTTAGTCCAAGAATTCATATGAAAAGTTCTCCAAAGTGTGGACAAAACACAAGAAAGTAGATAAAACAAAGCATGGAACATCAAAAATTATAGATACATTTGCAATGTATCAACATCCCCAAGCTTAACTCCTGCTCGTCCTCGAGTAGGTAAGTGATAAAAGAAAGAATAATTTTTTGACATGCACCATCATAAACTTGATCAAAGTATTTGTAAAACATTCAAAGCTGGGATCATAGTACTTCAATCATAACATGAAAGACAAAGTTCTAGCAATAGGACAAAGAAACTATGATGCAACATGAAAAGGCACAAACAAAAGATTCATGAATAACAATGCTTTGCAAGACGTTTGTTTGTTTCACATAAAGAAAACATAGCATAATCGTATTCAGCTTGTCCCTCATAGAGTAGCAAATATAAATGCATAGGACACCTTCAAAGTTCATAAGAGTGACTAGATACAAATAGTTTAAAGCAAGCAATATCAAGGTATGCATCAATCAACTAGTCTTGGGACAATGCACATAGAACTAAGAATGGCCACTATGCTCTCAAAGTAGGTGCATAAAGTTAGAAGGTGGAGACTCAATATAATGGTGGAAGAAAGGCCTTCATAGAAGGAAGCAGAGATTCAAGTTTCATAAAGAGCTTCCAAAAATTATGGTACTTATAGCTTTCAGCTCTCATTGCCCCTATCATAAGGATCTTGAAGGTAATTAAGGTTAAAGTGACACAACTAAGAGGATATGCTTGACAAGTTATAAACCGAAATCTCATGGCCCTTACTTACGAAGACCGAACCTCATGCTACTCAACTTTAGTCACAAGTAAGCTCTTGTCATTGTAAGTACATATGTATCATAAATAACCGCCAACGGGATACCCCTTGCACATGATACAGGAGCTATCCCATAATCAAAATGACAAGGCAAGCAGACAATGAGCATCTCAGCGATCTTTTTATTTGCTATTTGCATAGGTTTTTATTAAGGATGCTTCATAGAGTGCTCATTATGGTGATGCTGCAAGTTTCCACCATGATTAGGCATGGCTTAGGCTAGCGGCCCAGGCGTTTCTCTAACACACATACAAACTCCAGGATCTTACAAGTTCCACTTTTATTTCACGCCACCGGGATCCATAAGCAAAAGAACATCATATCAACGGGGTACAAAGTACAAGTGCAATGTTTAAAGCGTTCCCCATGATACATGGTTCTGCTAACTTCAACTTATAAAGCGCAAGCATTTATGCAACAAAGAAGGACCCAATGGTTCAAGTTTATTAAATGCAAAAAGTAAAGTGTGCCATCAAGTTCGTGAGAGCTTTAATCACTAGTTTTCTCATAACAAGTTTAATTTGGAAGGTAAACAAAAACATGAATATACTTGGAATAGCATATGCTAATAGGTAGGTGAAGGAAATATGCCCAGAGAGGCAATAATAAAGTTGTTATTATGTATTCCTTATATATGATAGATGTTTATTTTGCATGCCAGAATTGTATTGATCGGAAACATCAATACATGTGTGTTTAATAAACAAAAAGGGTTCCTAGTTATGCCTCTCTTATAGACTAGCTTGTTGATTAACAAGATGATCAAGGTTTCCTGATCATAGATATTGGATGTTGTTAATAACAAGGTCACGGCATTTGTGAAATGATGTGATGAACATTCATCCGAAGTATAGCATTACGATCAAGTCATTATGTTTACATTGCTATAACATCATACGAAGTAATCTTTATCCTTAGACCATGAGATCATGTTAATTGCTAACACCGGAAGAGTATCTTGATAACATCAAACGTCACACCGTAACAGGGTGACTATAAAGATGGGCTCAGTGCTACGAAGGTGTTATGTTGAGGCTCATGGATCAAGAGTGGAATTTGTTAATCCCGATGACGGAGAGATATACTCTAGGCCCTCTCGGTGATATCACGTTGAGATAGCTTGCAAGCAAGTGATGTGATCACTAGAATGTTATATCACGGGAACGAGAAAAGAGTGCATGTCGGTAACGAGATCAAACTAGGTATTTGGATACCGATGATCGAATATCGGACATGTATTATATCATGAGACAAAGGGATTAAATTACAAGCGTTAAAGGTTCTCACGATCACAGAAGTCATCGTTGAATATGCAGGAGTCAGTATGGATCTCCAGGTCCCGCTTCTGACTATTGATCTGAGAGGAGTCTCAATCATGTCTGCATTATTCGCGAACCGTAGGGTGACACACTTAAGAGTTACCGGACACCATTTTGGAGCACATATGTTTCAGACGAAAGGATTGCAAAGCGCAGGAATTGTTTCGATAGAAATTGGAAATTGTTTTGGGTGAAATTGCAGAAAGTGGTTCTACATGTGATATTGAAATATTGCAAGGGGTTATATGTGAACGTTTGTTAATTAAAGTAATTAACAAAATTATGAATAAATTTAATAAAAGAGTTTTATTAAATGAGAGAGCATTAAACTTGGAGAATTTTAATGCATTTAAAGTGGGGACTTTAAAAGGGAATGTGAAGAGGCATTTTAATGTGGAGGGGTTACCACCACATGAATGGGGGAGGTGAGGGGTCACCCCCCATGCGCCGGCCATGGAGAGGAGGGGCACCCCCCTCCTCCTATAAAAGGCCCCCCTCCTCCTCCTTCTTCCTCACACCTCCTTGTGAAGGATCTCTCTCCCCCTCTAGAATTATTCCCCCATGGTCTCGGATTAGCGAGATACATGTTCCCGGTGGCATTTCGTCTGGAAGGAGTTAATGCTTCCGCTGGATCGCTGGAGCGAGGAGGTGGAGGTTGTCCGGTGGCTTGAACGTGTGTGCGAGTACGGATGCGCTGCTGAGTTACGGCACTCGGACTTCCTCACGATCTTGAGATCGGCAAGTGTACGACTACATCAACCACGAGTTCCTACTCGTTAACAAAACTCATTGTCTTCGAGGGTAAGTTCTCGTTGGATGTATGTCCACCCGTTGCTTTGTACCTAGTAGATAGATCTTGGCGTGTAGTTCTCATCGTAGGAATTTTTTTGTTTTCTATGTTGCGGACCCAACAGTGGTATCAGAGCCTGATCTATGCGTAGGTGCTTTGCATGGCTAGTACACATATGTTTATATGTGGGTCATGATGATCATGTTATTGCATCTTCTATGTACTTTGGATATTGGTGGCATAGTGGGATGAAGCGGTCTGGACCAACCTTACATGTCATCGTACATGAGACCGGTTCCACGATTGACATGCAACTTGTTTTGCATAAGTAGTTGGCGGGTGTCTGTCTCTCCTACTATAGTCAGTATCTGATTTACAACGAGTGGCTAATAACTTGGTTATCCTCGTTGTGGTTCATGTTCGTAGGTGAGAATGGTTCTATCTCCGAAAGCCCTAAGCCACGTAAAACTTGCAATTAATAAATTAGAGGCGTCTAGTTTAGATCGTTGCTGGGCTAGTGTATTGATATGGTATTGTTGTAAGTAGATGTATGATAGATACTCTTACAACACATTCAACGTGTAAGTTCCATAGACCTTGGCCTTACACACAAAGGAATGATAGAGATCATACCACAATGCAAATGATAGAGATCAAATGCATGGACCATATCATCTCACTTTACACATTAGATGTTAGCATCTTATACTGCTAGTTTGGCGCTTTTGGTAGCATTGTAAGATGATCCCTCATTTAGATATCAAGATAAAATGTGTTCTTCCTTGAGTATGCACCGTTCTATGGATCGTGTTTCGAGACATCACGTGATGATCGGGCGTACTCGACTCTACGCTTTCATACAACGGGTGTAAGACAGTTTTACACACGCGAGTACTAAGGTTCTTACTTGGCGAGACTAGCATGTACGGGCATGGCCTCGGAACACAGACTGAAAGGTTAAGCATGAGTCATATAGTTGATATGATGCCCATATAGATGCCCGCCTTTGAAGCTACACCGACTCGCATGATGATCGGACTTGATGTAGTGGATTTGGTTCATGTAATCACCAAAAGGACACGAGGGATGTCGTTTTTGAGTGGGAGTTCATTAGTAATTTGGATTAGTTGAACTCAATCTATCATAAACTTAGTCTAAATAAACTTTACAAATTCTGTTGTAGATGGCACCACCTGCTTTTAATTTCAACGTGTTCATGGAGAAAGAGAAACTTGTTGCGAATGGTAGCAACTTCACCAACTGGGCTATGAATTTGAGGATTCTCCTCACTGCTGCACAAAAGCAATATGTGCTAGATGCGCCGCTAGGCCCCCCACCAGCTCCTAATGCCCCTGACAAGGAAAAGAATGTCTATGTGACTCGTCAGGAGGACCACAACTTAGTTCATTACGGCATACTGTATGGGCTAGAGCCAGAACTTCGAAAGCGTTTCGAAAATGGCAATGCCTTTGATACCATGGGAGAATTGAAAATGATTTTTGATACCCATGCTGCCATAGAGAGTTATAATGCTACTGAAAATTATTTAGCTGCATGATGGAGGAGAACAGCTCCGTTAGTGAGCATATACTCAAAATGTCTGGGTACGTCGATAAGCTTGTGTCCTTGGGAATAACGATTCCCATTGACTTAGGCATACATCGTGTTATCCAATCTCTACCACCTAGCTATAAGAGCTTCGTTATGAACTATAATATGCAGGGCATGAAGAAGACTCTTCCCGAGCTTCTGCCAATGCTTAAGACTGCAGAAGTGGAGATTAGGAAAGAACATCAAGTGTTGATGATCAATAGGACCACCGGTTTCAAGAAGGACAAGAAAGGCAAGCACAAGGGAAAGAAGGGTGGCAAATCTGTTGCCGCGCCTGAAAAGAAACCCCGAGCTGGCCCTAAGTCCGATACCAAGTGCTACTATTGCAAGGGGACTGGCCATTGGAAGCACAACTGCCCCAAGTATTTGGTGGACAAGAAGTCCGGCAAGGCAAACAAAGGTATATATGATATACATGTTATTGATGTGTACTTGACTAGTACTCAAAGTAGCACCTGGGTATTTGATACGGGATTGGTTTCTAATATATGTAACTCGATTCAGGGGCCGTGGAACAAGCGACAACTAGCAAGGGATGAGGTCACAATGCGGGTCGGCAATGGAACAAGAGTTGATGTGATCGCCGTTGGAACGCTACCTCTCCATATGCCATCGGGATTAGTTATAAACCTGAATAATTGTTATTTGGTGCCTGCACTTAGCATGAACATTGTATCCGGATCGTGTTTGATGCAAAGTGGTTATTCGTTTAAATCTAAAAACAATGGTTGTTCGATTTATATGGATAATATCTTTTATAGTCATGCACCTGTGTTGAATGGTTTGTTTCTGATGGATCTCGATAGTAATATTACACACATTCATAATGTTAATGCTAAAAAGATTAAACTGTATGATGATATATCTGCATATATGTGGCACTGCCGTCTAGGTCATATTGGCGTTAAACGCATGAAGAAACTCCATTATGATGGACTTTTGGAATCACTTGATTTTGAATCATTTGATACATGTGAGCCATGCCTTATAGGCAAGATGACTAGAACGCCGTTTTCCGGTTCAATGGAACGGGCGATAGATTTATTGGAAATCATACATACTGATGTGTGTGGACCAATGAGTGTGTCGATGCGAGGTGGATATCGTTATTTTGTTACTTTCACGGATGATTTGAGTAGATACGGGTATATATATTTGATGAAACATAAATCTGAAACTTCTAAAAAGTTCAAGGAATTTCAGAATGAAGTGGAAAATCATCATAATAGAAAGATCAAATTTCTATGGTCTGACCGTGGAGGAGAGTATCTAAGTTACGAGTTTAGCACACACATGAAAGAGTGTGGAATAGTTTCACAACTCACGCTGCGAACACCTAACGTAATGGTGTGTCGGAACATCGTAATCGTACTATATTAGATATGGTTTGATCTATGATGTCTCTGACTGACTTGCCACTGTCATTTTGGGGTTATGCACTGGAAACAGCTGCATTCACTTTAAATCGGGCACCATCTAAATCCGTTGAAACGACACCGTATGAATTATGGTTTGGAAACAAACCTAAGGCATCATTCTTAAAGTTTGGGGATGTGATGTTTATGTGAAGAAACTTCAGCCGGATAAACTCGAACCCAAAGCGGAAAAATGCGTCTTCATAGGATACCCTAAGGAAACGATTGGGTATACCTTCTATCACAGATCCGAGGGCAAGGTTTTTGTTGCCAAGAATGGATCCTTTCTTGAGAAGGATTTTCTCGTGAAAGGTGTGAGTAGTCGGAAGGTAGAACTCGAAGAGGTTATTGAACCTTCTCTTCATGAAATGGCGAGTAGCGCAGCACCGGAAGTTGTTTCGGAGTTGACTTCACCTAATGAAGAGAGAGCTAATGGTATTGATCATGAAACTCCGAAAGAGGACACTACAGAACCTCGCAGGTCAAGAAGGACACGTCTGGCTCGAACTGCAGGCAATCCTGTTGTGAATTTCATGGTTGATGAAATGGATGACCCTGCGACGTATGAACAAGCGATGATGAGCCCGGATTCCAACAAATGGCTAGAAGCCATGAAATCTGAGATGGAATCCATGTACGAGAACCAAGTTTGGACCTTGGTGGACTTACCTCACGATCGAAAGGCCGTTGAGAATAAATGGATTTTCAAAAGAAAAACTGATGCTGATGGTAATGTGACCATCTATAAGGCTCGACTTTTCGCAAAGGGGTTTCGACAAATTCAAGGAGTTGACTAGGATGAGACATTCTCTCCCGTAGCGATGCTTAAGTTGGTTAGGATTATGTTAGCAATTGCTGCATATTTCGATTATGAAATATGGCAGATGGATGTCAAAACTGCGTTCCTCAATGGTAATATTGAAGAAGAGTTGTATATGATACAACCTAAGGGTTTTGTCGATCCTAAGGATGCTAATAAGGTATGCAAACTTCAGTGATCCATCTATGGACTGAAGCAAGTATCCCGGAGTTGGAATCTCCGCTTTGATGAGGTGATCAAAGAGTTTGGATTTGTCCAAACTTATGGAGAGGCTTGTATTTACAAGAAAGTGAGTGGGAGCAATGTGGCATTTCTAATATTATATGCGGATGACATATTATTGATTGGAAATGATATAGATCTTTTAAACAATGTTAAAAGTTATCTAAACAGCAAATTTTCGATGAAAGACCTTGGTGAAGCGTCATATATATTACGCACTAAAATCTATAGAGATAGATCTAGGTGCCTGATTGGGCTATCGCAGAGTACATACCTTGATAAGATATTAAAGAAGTTTAATATGGACGGAAGTAAGAAGGGGTTCTTACCTATGTTGCAAGGCAAGACATTGAGTAAGACTGAAAGTCTGGCTACGGCGGAAGAAAGAGAGATGATGGATAAGATCCCCTATGCCTCGGCCATAGGCTCTATTATGTATGCCATGTTATGTACAAGACCAGATGTGGCACATACTATTAGTTTGACTAGTAGGTACCAATCTGATCCAGGTTCGGAACACTGGATAGCGGTCAAGAACATCTTCAAGTACTTGAGAAGAACTAGGGATATGTTTCTTATATACGGAGGTGAAGAAGAGCTAGTTGCTAAGTGTTATGTCGATGCTAGCTTTGACACTGATCCGGATGACTCTAAGTCTCAATCCGGATATGTATTTCTCTTGAACAGAGCAGCAGTTAGTTGGAGGAGTTCCAAACAACCTGTGGTGGCTAGATCAACGACGGAGGCGGAATATGTTGTTGCTTCAGAAGCAACGCAGGAAGCGGTTTGGATGAAAGAGTTCATTATGGAACTAGGTGTGGTTCCTAGTGCATTGGACCCAATGGTGATCTATTGTGACAACAATGGAGCCATAGCCAACGCAAAGTAACCGAGGTCTCACAAGAATTCCAAGCATATTAAGCGTCGGTTTCACTCCATCCGCGAGCATGTCAAGGATGGAGATATAAAGATTTGTAAAGTACACACGGACCTAAATGTAGCAGATCCGTTGACTAAAGCTCTCCCTAGGGCAAAACATGATCAACACCAGAACTCCATGGGTGTTAGATTTATCACTATGTGAACTATATTATTGTCTCTAGTGCAAGTGGGAGACTGAAGGAAATATACCCTGCGAGGCAATAATAAAGTTGTTATTATGTATTCCTTATATATGATAGATGTTTATTTTGCATGCCAGAATTGTATTGATCGGAAACATCAATACATGTGTGTTTAATAAACAAAAAGGGTTCCTAGTTATGCCTCTCTTATAGACTAGCTTGTTGATTAACAAGATGATCAAGGTTTCCTGATCATAGATATTGGATGTTGTTAATAACAAGGTCACAGCATTTGTGAAATGATGTGATGAACATTCATCCAAAGTATAGCATTACGATCAAGTCATTATGTTTACATTGCTATAACATCATACGAAGTAATCTTTATCCTTAGACCATGAGATCATGTTAATTGCTAACACCGGAAGAGTATCTTGATAACATCAAACGTCACACCGTAATAGGGTGACTATAAAGATGGGTTCAGTGCTACGAAGGTGTTATGTTGAGGCTCATGGATCAAGAGTGGAATTTGTTAATCCCGATGACGGAGAGATATACTCTGGGCCCTCTCGGTGATATCACGTTGAGATAGCTTGCAAGCAAGTGATGTGATCACTAGAATGTTATATCACGGGAACGAGAAAAGAGTGCATGTCGGTAACGAGAACAAACTGGGTATTTGGATACCGATGATCGAATCTCGGACATGTATTATATCATGAGACAAAGGGATTAAATTACAAGCGTTAAAGGTTCTCACGATCACAGAAGTCATCGTTGAATATGCGGGAGTCAGTATGGATCTCCAGGTCCCGCTTCTGACTATTGATCTGAGAGGAGTCTCAATCATGTCTGCATTATTCGCGAACCGTAGGGTGACACACTTAAGAGTTACCGGACACCATTTTGGAGCACATATGTTTCAGACGAAAGGATTGCAAAGCGCAGGAATTGTTTCGATAGAAACTGGAAATTGTTTTGGGTGAAATTGCAGAAAGTGGTTCTACATGTGATATTGAAATATTGCAAGGGGTTATATGTGAACGTTTGTTAATTAAAGTAATTAACAAAATTATGAATAAATTTAATAAAAGAGTTTTATTAAATGAGAGAGCATTAAACTTGGAGAATTTTAATGCATTTAAAGTGGGGACTTTAAAAGGGAATGTGAAGAGGCATTTTAATGTGGAGGGGTTACCACCACATGAATGGGGGAGGTGAGGGGTCACCCCCCATGCGCCGGCCATGGAGAGGAGGGGCACCCCCTCCTCCTATAAAAGGCCCCCCTCCTCCTCCTTCTTCCTCACACCTCCTTGTGAAGGATCTCTCTCCCCCTCTAGAATTATTCCCCCATGGTCTCGGATTAGCGAGATACATGTTCCCGGTGGCATTTCGTCTGGAAGGAGTTGCTGCTTCCGCTGGATCGCTAGAGCGAGGAGGTGGAGGTTGTCCAGGGGCTTGAACGTGTGTGCGAGTACGGATGCGTTGCTGAGTTACAGCACTCGGACTTCCTCACGATCTTGAGATCGGCAAGTGTACGACTACATCAACCACGAGTTCCTACTCGTTAACAAAACTTGTTGTCTTCGAGGGTAAGTTCTTGTTGGATGTATGTCCACCCGTTGCTTTGTACCTAGTAGATAGATCTTGGCGTGTAGTTCTCATCGTAGGAAATTTTTTGTTTTCTATGCTGTGGACCCAACAGTAGGTATGGTGGACTCTTTGGAATAACTTGGTTTAGGGAGTTGGATGCATGAGTGGAACTCATACTTGGTTGTGGGGTCTAGCAAAAGACTAGGAGCGACAAACTAAGAGAGCAATAATGGCCATAATCATGCAGAGCGACAAAACATCATTGCTCAAAGCATAAAGTGATACTACAAGTTGAAAACTAAAGGATCATAAAGTCTATGGTGACTTGAGATAGTCATAACATGGTGTGAGCATGCGCCAAGTCAACCCAAATAAAGCATCAAAGAAGAATACCACTATATTATGCTTTAATATGCTAAAACAACGCATGATTTATCCAAGGCACATTAAGCAATCTCAATTGTTTATAACAAGTCATGCTACAGCAAAGAATACTAAGCATAAAGCCAAAACAATATCAAGCATGGCATGACAAAGCATAGGCCATAGTAAAAAACAAGCTATCTTTACCACTTAAGCATGAACTTTCCTACTCCTTTCCAATCCAAACCAAACTATTTGAAAACCAATGTATGAAAGACGGGGTCCAACCAATTTATTCAGAAAACTAAGAAAACCAAGCAAACGAAAAACCAAAACGAAAACGAAAAAGAAGACGCTCCAAGAACAACACAACTGTGCATGAAACAATAAAAATGAAGCGTTTGGAAGAAACCTGGGATTTTTATTGATGAAGAGGGGGATGCCTTGGGCATCCCCAAGCTTTGACGCTTGTACTTCTTGGATATTTCTTGGGGTGACACGTGTGGCATCCCCAAGCTTGAGCTTTAGTCCATCCTTCATCTCATTACTCATTCCTTCCATACACCTGAAATTTTTCCTTCATACAAAACTTCACACAATCTTTATTAGCAACATTACTGCACTCAAGATAATAGGACTTTTAGGTTCAGTTGCAACACCAATAAAACTTCCATTAAAACACAAGATACTGTATCACTTCCCTCAAAAAGCTCAATTCACCAAAAGAACTCAAAAAGGAATCAACAAGAAGTAAACGCAAAGAATGGCAGAAATCTGTCAAAACAGACCAGCAGGTAAAGACGAATTTTTTCGAAGACCTTATGTTGCTCAAATCGGAAAGTGTTGAACTAACGAAAGTTATATAACAACCTGGGGCAGAAGCACAAAAAATCACGCCTCAAAAGGATGTACAGAGATTTTACACGAATTTTTACGGTGAAGCACAGAAATCTGTTTCGGGATAACAACTTTTCCAATCATTACTTCGCTCTCATTAGAGGTTACTCTTGGCACAAAAAGCAAATAAAAAGGATAAGGAGCGGTTATTACTGAAGTAATAACTTCCAAGACTCATCTAAAACTTTTGGGTTATCTCCCAATAAGTACTTTTCTTTAACGCCTTTAAGTTAGGCATAAGAAGCAAGAAAAAGAATCAAGTGTTCTCGAATGAAGAAGCATTAAAAGCAAATTTTGTTTTCATAGGAGAGGCAAAAGAAATCTTCTCTCTCTTCTTAGGGAAATGTTCTATACCTTTTCTTGAGTGGGACTTGATATTTAATGGTGCCTTCATTCATATCAATAATGGCACCAACAGTTCTAAGAAAAGGTCTTCCCAAAGTAATAGGACAAGAAGCATTGCATTCAACATCCAAAACATAGAAATCAACGGGGACATAGGCATTGTTAACCATAATAAGAACATCATTAATACTCCCCATGAGTTTATTTTTATCATTATCATCAAGTAGGACATTCAAATAACAATCTTCAAGTGGTGGCAAATCAAGCATACCATAAATCCTTCTAGGCATAATAGAAACACTATTATCAAGATCACATAAAGCTTTGAAATCAAAATCATTCACTTTTATATTAATGATGGGTTCCTAACCATCTTCTTGTTTTATAGTAATAGAAGCTTTATGTTTCATCTTTTCTTCTTTAATCTTTATGAGAGCATCAGTAATGTGTTTTGTAAAGGCCATGTTCATAGCACTAGCATTAGGACTTTTAGCAAGCTTTTGTAGGAACTTAATAACTTCAGAGATATTACAACCATCAAGATCAAAATCAAAATTATCATCTAAGGTGGTAGAACTATTACTAGCCTTAACACTAGTGGTGGTGATAGTAGAAACACTAATGTTTCTAGCAATTTTATCCTCTCTTTCCCACTTAGCATGTAATTCAGCTAATAGTCTAACATTTTCATCAATTCTTACTTGTATGGCATTAGTGGCTGCAAAGGGATTATCATTAGTTTTAGGTTTAGCAGCCATTTTATTAATCAATGAAGATTGAGCTTCAGACAAAGATGATATATTCCTTTCAGCATTAGAAAGTTTCAATTGTAAACTAGGAATTTCCCTATTTAGACTCTCAAGTTGATGGCTAATGTTCTTCCAAATGGTAGATTGTTCCTCCATAGTTTTAGTAAATAGTTGATTTTGTTCATATTGCATTTGCATGAAATTCTTAGTGGCTCTTTCAACTTCTAAAATTCTTCCTTCACTAGGTAATCCAGGCTTGCCATTATAACCATAAGTATTATTAGGAGGGTAAGGCCAATAATTGTTACTACCATAAGTATTGTTGCCAAAATTATTATTTCTTATGAAGTTCACATCAACTTGCTCTTCTTGAGCAACCAAAGAAGCTAAAGGAACATTATTTGGATCAATATGGGCTTTCCCATTAATAAGCATAGACATAATAACATCAATCTTATCACTCAAGGAGGAGGTTTCTTCAACAGAATTTACCTTCTTACCTTGTGGAGCTCTCTCAGTATGCCATTCAGAATAGTTAACCATCATATTATCCAGAAGCTTTGTTGCAGCACCCAAAGTAATAGTCATAAAGGTACCTCTAGTAGCAGAATCCAATAGGTTCCATGAAGAATAGTTCAATCCTGCATAAAAAGTTTGGATAATCATCCAAGCAGTCAGTCCATGAGTGGGACAATTCTTTACTAAAGATTTCATTCTTTCCCAAGCTTGAGCAACATGTTCATTATCAGATTGTTTAAACTTCCTTATTTCACTTCTCATAGATATAATCTTAGAAGGAGGATAGTATTTTCCAATAAAAGCATCTTTGCATTTAGTCCAAGAATCAATACTATTCCTAGTTAAGGAATTCAACCATTCTTTAGCTTTTCCTCTCAAAGAGAAAGAAAGCAATTTCAGCTTAATAATATCTCCATCTATATCCCTATGCTTTTGCATCTCACAAAGTTCAACAAAGTTATTTAGATGGGCAACAGCATCTTCGTTACCACTACCAGAAAATTGTTCTCTCATGACAAGATTGAGTAAAGCAGGTTTTATCTCAAAGAAAGTAGCTTCAGGAACCGGTGGAGCGATAGGTGTGCTCATAAAATCATTGTTGTTGGTGCTAGTGAAATCAGACAACTTAGTGTTTTTAAGAGTAGTCATTTTTTTGTGTTTTCACATAAGAAAGCAAACTAGTAAAACTAATTTTTGTGTGTTTTTGATAAACAAACAAGCAAACAAAACAAAGGGAAACTAAGCAAAACAAAAATAACAAAGTAAAGAGATTAGTTATGAGGGACTCCCCTTGTGAAGATGTCCTTGACTCCCCGGGAACGGCGCCAGAAAAAGCTTGATGATAGCCCAAAATATATCGAGCTCGTTGGGGAACCCCAAGAGGAAGGTATGATGAGCACAACAACAAGTTTTCCCTCAGTACGAAACCAAGGTTATCAATCCAGTAGGAGCAAGGAAACACCCCAAAGGTGTAGCTAATGAACATTGGCGGTATTGGCACGGTGCCGGAGCAACGTGGAGACCTGCACAACACAACCACAGAACTTTGCCCCCAACTTACGATGAGGTTGTCAATCTCACCGGTTTTGCTGAAAACAAAGGATTAAACGTATCGAATGGAAGGAAGTAATAGTTTGCAGAAAGTAAACATAAAGCAGTAAATAGTTTGTAGATTGATTGTAAAAGAAAGGACCGGGGTCCATAGTTCACTAGAGGTGGCTCTCCTTAAGATAGATAACATGCTAGGTGAAAAAATTACAGCGGGGCAATTGACAAACATCGAGAAAGCATACAAGCATATACTAATCATCTTGACTCCTTTGAGACTTGATTGGGCATTACAACATTATACATAGACCGCCATCCAACTGCATCTTTGACTAATAATCCACCTACAGGTTATCATCTGAACCCCCTCTAGTATTAAGTTGCAAGGAACAGATTATTGCTTTACGAATTGCATGTAAAGTAAACAATACGATTGTTCTATGAACAAAGGATCGTTGTTTTCTCCCTAGTAGCAATAGCACATCTAGTACCTTAGAGATTTACATCACTTCCCAGTTACGAGGCATGAACCCACTATCGAGCATAAATACTAACTCTTGGAGTTGCTAGCATCTACTTGGCCAAGATAGCTACTAACAACGGAAAGCATGCAAGATCACAAATAACAAAGACATGATAGAATCAATAATCAATCTGAAATAGCATCTCAATATCCATCGGATCCCCGCAAACACAACATGTATGGATTACAAATAGATTATCTTGATCATGAACGGAGCTCACAAGATCTAGACATGAAAGCACAAAGGAGGAGAACCAGCCATCTAGCTACTACATGGACCCGTAGTCTAGAGATAAACTACTCACGCATCACACCGGAGGCTTGCATGATGATGAAGAAGGCCTCTAGGGTGAATTCCCCTCTCCGGTAGGGTGCCGGGAAGAGCTTTAGATCCCTCCCGATCTAGGGATGGAGATGACAGCGGCTACAGACTCTTTCGTGGATTTTTGATCGGGTCCTTAGGGTTTTGGTATTGAAGGCAATATATAGGTGGAAGGAGAGGCCGAGGGGGGTGCTGAGGTCGGCCAAACCACCCCCTGGTGCGGGCCAGGCCTGGCCGCGCGGCCAGGTGGTGTGGCCATGCCCCAGCCCTTCTCCGTCTCGTATTCTGGCTCCAGATGTCTTCCGGTAAAATAGCAACTTTGGCTTTTGTCCCGTCCAATTCCAAGAATATTCATTTTCTGACTTCCTGGAACCAAAGACAACAGAAAACAGGCAGCTGGCACTGTGGCTCTTGTCAATAGTTTAGTCCAAGAAATCATATGAAAAGTACTCCAAAGTGTGTATAAAACACAAGAAAATAGATAAATCCAAGCATGGAACATCAAAAATTATGGATACATTTGCAATGTATCATGGATCATGGTCCTTTCTTTTACTATCAATCTACAATCAACTGTTTACTGCTTTGTATTTACTTTCTGCAAACTATTACTTTCTTCTACTCGATACGTTTAATCCTTTGTTTTCAGCAAAACCGGTGAGATTGACAACCTCATCGCAAGTTGGGGACAGAGTTCTGTGGTTGTGTTGTGCAGGTCTCCACGTTGCTGCTGGCACCGGTAGTGCGCCCTGCCAAAGTTCAGCTAGCTACACCTTTGGGGTGTTTCCTTGCTCCTACTGGATTGATAACCTTGGTTTCATAACTGAGGGAAAACTTACTATTGTGCTCATCATACCTTCCTCTTGGGGTTCCCCAACAAGCTCGTTAATACACGAGTCAGCAGATAGGCGTACTGCTTCGATCATTGCCTCCCAGCTACGAAGGACATGTCCAGAGTAGCATCATAAGTGGTGATACGGAAACATTAGATTTCCAGGAGTTCATATTACGTTTCAGGAACGTAAAGGTTGAACCAATCACCGGAGAGGTCATCAATGACAAAGGTATATATTTGATATACAATTTTATAAATGTTATAATCTTGCAACCACATTTGCAGTGTTAAGTATATTTGATACTTGTTCTGTTTTGCTGAAAACAGGTCCTTCTGCATGAGAGGTGCTTGCTAGAGAGGAGGTGACGTTGCGTGCTGATGGCGAGCATGATGATGATGGCCAACGACGCTCTCCCTCAACATTTATCATTTAGTTTATGTTTTAGGATGATTATTGTAATCAAAAGATTGTGAACTTCTTTAGTGTGTCTCACACTTTGAGACGGTTATTCATATGAGTTTGTAACAAACAGTTGTTCCACTTTTATGAATGAGTTCTATTCGTCTTCATATTTTGTTTGATTATGTGTGAATTATCCTTGTTGTTTGAAACTAATTGATAATGCATGAACATTTGTAAAATATTGAAATGCCTTAAAATACCCAACTTAAATGATATTTCATTACGGAATGAAAACCATTATTTAAAATTCAAAGTTATGTGATAATATGTGAAAGTCATTCGATTTCTTATCACATATAAATAATTCCTAAGTTTGGCAAAATAACTTGAACACCGTGTATTACTTGAATACAAAGTGTTTAATGAATTGTTAAAAGTTAATACATATTCGATATATTGTGTTTTAACGAAAATGGTAATTATCATTAAATGATTGTTTAAATGCGTAAAGAAGTTTACCAAAGGAAACATGAATATGAAACTATTTGATTTGATCAAAGTGTTTCATCAACAAAGGGTATAAATATAAAAGAGAATCTAATTACTATGATTTGATCAATAGTAAAGAAATTCGACTTTATAAAAATGGCATAATTGTGAAATACAAAGCGTTTTGAAACGTCAAAATGCAAAGCATCACAATGTGATATTAGATATCAAAGTGGGTAAATAGATGGCGCCAAATAAATCGTTGTAGTGTAGATGTAAATACCATTAGTTAGAAATTGTTAGCACTCAATTAAAACACATAGTGAACCATCTGTATTCGTGAGAACGACTCCATATCTAGTATGGATCGTCGTAAAAGTTTTGGGGTTATTCGATATAACCAAAACAATAGCAAATAAGTCCTTGTAGAGTATTCATTGGAAACTTTGAATACGAAACCCATAGCTAAACCAAAAGAGAAGCAAAACTTGTATTGCTTGGACTTTGGTACATTCTTGAGAAAGCTCACTTTCAGTGATATTTCTCGATTATGGAGCAATTGGAAGATAGTGAAAAACACGTGTGGATTCAAATCCCTGCATCAGAGTGTTGAGGAGCACAACGGAAAACGTTCCTGAACGATTCTCTTCATGAAGGAAAGAATCAATGATAGTGATCATTGTGTTTTCCCCACTGGTGTTTTCACTACATAAAGTAGGATTCAAAATGTAACCCATATCTTGTATGGAGACATTTGTGAATCATTTTTCATGATTCTTGTAATATGACATACCTACGAACTACTAAGGAAATAATGGTAAACTAAAATTATGAGAAATCCTAATAGCAAAATTCCCTTGAGATTAGAAAGCAATTAGTTGCTGAATAACACAAGAAAAAGGGGTTACTTGGAATTTTCCCAAATGACTGCAAAGCCATAGTGGAAAAATGGGTGAATGACAAAAGCACAATTTGTCAAGTATTGGACGAATTCAAATGAATTTGATTCATGTGTGTTGTGTGTCTAAGGATTTAAAACTAGTAATAGTACTAGTATCTCATAAGTAAATCTCCAAGCTTGATATTTGATCAAAGAATTTTGAAGTTATTCAAAATAGTGAGTGGATATGCAATTTGCATATAATTGAGTGGGAGCTATGAAAGTCTTCCTAAAACAATATGTGATTGACATATTTTTGAGTGGGAGCTTATAGGAGTAATTCTTAAGTGTGTTAGGAATGAAAGCGCAAATAATTATAAATAATGATTTATAAGATGTAGAAGTTGATAATAGGCGTATTATGATATTATGTAGTATTCCTTAAGGGATTATGAAAGGTTTTTCAGAATAGAAGTTAATTAAGGAACTGGTCCTTAATAACTCAAATTAGGAATAGTATTAAGTTGAACATCAATGGTTGAAAGAAAGAAAAGGATGATCATCATCCACTATGTTGAGACATAGGTTCTATCTTAGTAAACCATGATGATAACTTAGCATAATATGTGATCCAAATAAGGAATGTTTAAAAGTGATTAAGTTCGAATCACAGAACGTTGAGCTGAGTTTGTCTGCAGTGTCTAGTAGAGAACTGTAGACATGTTTTCCAAATCCATAAGGGATGACATATCTTAAAACATAAAGGGTTATGTTATAAGGGAATATGTTGGAAACTCCTGCAAATACTGATTAAAGTCAAGTAGGAAGCAAGGTGAACAAAAACATCGAAAGTTGCATAGAGTGCACTAGTGTTTCGATGAATACATTTATAATAATAGATAAGGGTACCATCTAAAGTGTTGTATAATGTTATGGCGGGGTTAGTTTGCTTTTAACATAGAATGATGTGTCCCGGGCACAGTGCCCATGAGAAAGCCCTCGAGGTTGATCTAAAGTCACTTTAGGCTCCTGGAATCAGGCCTCGTTCTGCTGCCATAGCGACGATGCATACACACAGATGTTATCATGTGATGATAAAGTATTAATGTCAATCAAGGTGACATTAGTAAGTTGCAAAGGATTTGGGACTGTAAAGTACAGACCCAAGACTCAACCTCTTCCATCAGCAAGCATGTTCAGGGTACCGGATATATGGTGCCAATGATTGAGAACAAATGCAGCTAGTGTATTTGTACTCTAGTGCAAGTGGGAGATTGTTGGAAATATGCCCTAGAGACAAATAGTAGTAAGGACTATTATCATATTTCATATAGTTTATGATTAAGTTTTATATCACGCTATAACTGTATTGAGTGGAAACATCAATGCACGTGTGATATACAAACAACCAGGGGTTCCCAGTGAAACTCTAGTCACTGGTTCATTGGTCAACAGATGATCATGTTTCCTGATCATGTGGCATTTATGCCAGTTGGAAATAGGGTCATCTCATTCTGAGAATGAGATGATGAACCAATACCCAACCTAAACATCGTGACCCAATCATGTCACGAAGTTCAAGTTACGATGATTAGAAATGGATCGTCGTAGACTATCCCTTAGACCGTGAGGCTACATCAATCACTGTCTCCCGAGAGTGCTTTGATAACATCAAGTGCCACTTGGTAATACAGTGGTTATAAAGGTGTGTTCAGGTACTCGGAGGAAACCGTTGAGGCAATATATGTCAAGAGCAGGATTTGTCCGTCCATGTGACGGGAAGATACTCAATGGCCCACTCGGAGAGGTTATATCCAATAGTCACAAGGCGTGATTTGATCACGGGGATATCACTTGTCGGAATGAGTCAAGTAGCGTTGTTCAGTAATGAGATTGAACACGACATGGTGATGTCATTGATCAGATCTCGGTCAATGCAAGTATCGAGTGACAAAGGGAATAAGACACAACTGTCCCAGTTCAAACGACGAAAGATCTTCACGGAACGCATAGGGGTCACATGGCCATCCAGGTCCCTCTATCGATCATTGGTGCGAGAGTGTCCCGACCATGTCTGGAGTGTTCCCGAACCATGGGGGTATCACGCTTAAGGGCTTGATGATGCTTAGAGAGTGTTTATAGGATCGGTAGAATCACCGAAGAATAGTAGAGAGAAAACCGGAAGGGTTTCGGTAAGTCCGGAGGATGTCCGGAGTGGAGGTCGAAGTGTTCCATAGCCACGGAGGTTGAATAATATGTGAATGAATGTTAAATATTGATTTAATCATTTATTCATAATTATTTAATAAAGAGAAAAAACAATTTAAATGGTCAAAGGCTTAATGGTCCAATTCCTGGAGGGGAGAGGGCCCATTAGGGAAAGGAGAGAGGGAGAAGGGGCCAAGGGGGTGGCTGGCACCCTAGTGGGCCATCCCCCCCATGCAGGGCCCATGGGGGTGGCCGGCAGTGCCACCCCTCCCCCCTCCTCTCCTTTAGTCCCACCCCGGGACTTTGAGGGAGGTAGTACCTCCCCTCCCCCTATATATAGTGGGGGTATTGGGCCAAATAAAATACACCAATAATCAATAAAGGTCTTATCACTTTTGGGAGGACCTCTAATTGATATTTTCTCTCTCCCCCTCTCTCTCACGTGACCGTGATCCGAAGTCTGGACTGCGTGAACGAGAGACATCTTCACCGCGGAGTGCCATCGCGCTACGGGATTCGGATCCAGGAGCTCTACTTCCGCAACTGCTGCTGGATCGGGGAAGCGGGAGTCATCGTCAGGAACCAGACGTGTGTAACTCCCCGCGAGGTGTCTCACTTGAGGCACTCAAGTCGTTGGAGCCAAGGGAGCGCAAGGACTTCATCACGACCTTGAGGTCAGCTTCAGCTCGTCTACATCAACCACGCTCTCTTGAGCGTTGACAACGCTTTTCGGTCTTCAAGGGTAAGTTCGCGAAAAGCCCCTCCTGTTACTGTATTACTAATAGATAGGTCCTGGCAGCTTCAGGCGTTTAGGGGCGTAGGGTAAAATTTTATTGTTTTCATACGCGGAACCCCTTCACTTTGCTCATCCAGCACTTTTGGCGCCAAAGGCCGGCTTTCGCGGGGGACATTCATTGTGGTGGGTTGATCACATAAATTGCCTATGCAAACGAATTTGGCCTACCACAAGAAATAGTTGTGGCTGGTAGTAAGGCACTGGATGACATTCATATGGCTAGCACCAAGTTCATGGGGGTCTATAGACCCAAAGGTGCCCTCTGCGCTTACCAATTTTATTTTGAACCTAACGGTGATATCCACCAAATCTTGCTTCCTTTTGTCCAAGCTTTTGGTTTGCCAGGTAAACAAAGTTGGGTCCTTACTGAGGAGGAGTTCCAGCAGGCACTGATCCTCTTAGGAAGGACTACACCGCCTGGTGGCCACCCCAACTGGGAAAACATAGCAGCTAGCCAACAATAGCAAGATCAAGGAGAAGAAGATTGACATGGTGCAGGATGGGATGACTATGGCCAGTAGGACCATCACCAACAACAAGGTATGCCTCCACCATAGCCGAGATTCAACTATGTCCCGAGGAGTGATTTTGACCAGGTGGTGCATCGCATTGACAACATAGAAAACACGTTGTATGATGCAAATGCCAACATAGTTAACCTCACTCAAGACTTCACATCTTTCATGACTGACTTTCCAAATCGCTACCCAAACTTCCCATATCAGCAGCCGCCACCTGACGGTAGTGACAACTGATTTCAGTTTTGCATTTGATAAAGAAAAACCCAAAAATATTAGACTAGTTTCTAGTTTTATTTGTGCAAATTTCTCTCGGCTCTTGTTGATTCTTTCTGCAGGTTGCTCACTTCTAGTGATCGAGCCATGAAGACGAACATAAAGAGTTGGCTCAAGTAGAAGGCGAGCAAGCAAGAGGAGGTACCACATTCCTATTTTCCTTCTTCCTGTAAACTTATTCATGAACATTTTATGTCTGTTTGGTTGCGCTTGAGTTCAACTCCACGCTTAATTCATTATCTTTTAGGACTTGAGCTCAAAGGTTTTTGTCACCTCTTTGGTTAAGACTTTCGATAATTAATATCAGTTTGAAAAACTACTCTTTGGATTCAATTCCAAACTTTTAAGAATAAGAGAAAGTGTCTATCGACATCTTTGGTGTCATGCTTTTGTTTTAAGGGCTTAATCTTAGTAGTGCTCAACCCCACATACTGATCGTTGACTTGATGATACCTTCTGAAAAAGATTTGTTTGATAGAACGAACTTTTTAGAGTGGGAGAGGGAGATGCCAAAACTTGTATTGACCTGCTGTAAAAAAGAGGAAAGAGAGAAAAATAAAATATAAGTACTTTGTTTCAAATACATACCTTTGGGATGCCAATAACTCCGCTAGCTTCTGAACGATCTATGGTATAACTCCGGATTTCGGCTATGAGTTGATGGCATGAATGGCATACATGTCGCTATATGAGCAAAATTATTGGTATTCCCAATAGGCTGTGTAGGAGTTTACAAAAGAAATATTCATTGATCCGGCCTTGAGAAGGAAAAAGAAAAAGATTTATCATCAAAATATGAGCTGAGAAACTTTTGATACTTTTGATTATTGGCATCACCTCACCACCTAAAATATGAAATTAGAGTTCTTGATAGGCAAGGAAAAGAAGAGGTATTTGATAGCCATGATTATCGAAGTGGGTGATTAATGAAAAAGCTCTAAGTTTATCCTTCTTTTGACATATACATGTGCACCCTTAATTTTGACTCAAGCGACCTCGCTTACAAACATTTTCACTCTCATAACAAGAGAGGCGCTGAAAGAAATTCATTTGCAAAGCCTCCCCAAATTTTTAACAATCTCATTTGAGTTATAAGAACTATTAGCTTGCGAGTTACTTGCGTTTAGGAATCAAGCTTAAGTGCAACTGTTTAGATATATTATGCTCGTGTTCAAGGTTGTAGGATTTGAGACAATGGAATATGATACAACCTCGAACTTGTAAGTATTCATCTTGATTCAATTCTTTGCTATTACTCATTCTAGCTTTGTCACTCGAGGGCGAGTAACCGCTAAGCTTGGGGATGTTGATAGCTCCAAATTTCATCACTTTTTACCATCGGTTTTCCTATTGTTTATTGCCGGATTTCACTTAAGATTACCCCTTTCCACTAATGTTAATGTCACAATTAGCGAATCCTTGGTTTCTTGTGATGGTTTTTAGGCAATGAACATTTATTGAAGATCTAATAGCATGTATGGGCTAATTACACTAGAATAAGCAAATCCCCAATTGGAGCAACTTCCATTGGAGGCGTCCTGAATACTTAATGACCACTGGTATAGTCGGGGCGTGCCCGTACTACCCATTGATGTCTTCCTTATATCAATACAAGCATTTTTCGTGAAGGAGGAGAGAAGAAAAGAACCACAGAACAAAACATACAGCCGCCACAAGCCATCTAGAGGAGAAGATCAGATCTGGAAGAGGAGAAGAACTTCGCCTTGTTCCTCGATGCTCTCCAACCTCTAAACCACACACTCCACCATCATTCCATCATTACTTAGAGAGAGAGATGAGGGCCGTCGGATGGGCTCCTTCCAAGTGCACGGTGCGGGATCTCCGTGAGGCGCTAAACTCTGGCCATCTGGCGGAGTGTACCTTCAAGCTCCCTGGAGACGAAGCTGCTCCCATCCCCGAGCCTGGCTGGAGAGTAATGTTTCTCTCCTTTCTTTTCCGCGGCATTTCTCTTCCTGTCCACGAATTTCATCATGGTCTTCTTTCTGTCTATGGTGTGCAGCTGTATCAGCTCACGCCTAACACTATCCTCCATGTTGCTTGTTTCGTCACTCTCTGTGAGTGCTTTCTCGAGATTCATCCCCATTGGGGCATGTGGAAGCATTTCTTTTATGCTCGTCATAACGCCACTGACACCATTGTCCATGATGTTGGTGGCGTCATTTTCTCTGTTTGTTCCGACGTAGATTATTTTGATTTCAAGTTCACTGATTCTGTCCAAGGCTGGAAGTCTAAGTGGTTTTATATCAAGGATCAACCACTTGAAGGCCAGTCTTTCGGTTTAGCCCCCTTTGATCCTAAGAAGACTTGTGATGACCCACAAGTATAGGGGGTGTATCGCAGTATTTTTGAGGGAAGTGAAACCCAATTTATTGATTCGACACTAGGGGAGCCAAAGAATATTTATAAGCCTTAACAACTGAGTTGTCAATTCAGCTGCACCTGGAAACAATCTTTCTCACAGCAGTTTATCAGTAGCAACAGTTTTGTAGTAGCAATAGTAAAGTAATAGCAGTAGTAAAAGTAAAGGCAGTAGTAAGAATTGCAGTAAATAGTAGGATAAAAGCACGGTAGGCATAGGGATGGATGGACGAGCGTTGCATGGACAAGACAATTCATATGGAAATCAAGACATAGGGCATTTGCAAATACATAAGATAAAGCATCCAAGTACTAAATATTCATAGGCATGTGTTCCATATATAGTCATACGTGCTCGCAATGAGAACTTGCACAACATCTTTTGTCCTACCAGCCCGTTTGCAGTGGGGCATCAAGGGAACTACTGGCAATTAAGGTGCTCCTTTTAATAGAGCACCGGAGCAAAGCATTAACACTCCATGAACACATGTGATCCTCACATCAAAGCCATTCCCTCCGGTTATCCCGATTGCTGTCACTTCGGGGCCTTTGGTTCCGGACAACAACGTGTGTATACAACTTGTAGGTAAGACCATAAACAATACTATCATAATGAATCAATAACATGTTCAGATCTGATATCATGGCAATCGGGCCCTAGTGACAAGCATTAAGCATAACAAGTTGCAACAAAGTCAAAAAGCACTAATAATAGATACTAGGCACCATGCCCTAACAATCTGATGCCATTACATGAATGATCTCATCCAATCCCTACCATCCCCATAGCCTATAGTGGGGGATTACTCACTCATAGATGGGGGAAACATGGATGGTCGATGGAGAAGCGATGGTGATGATGATGGCGATGATCTCCTCCAATTCCCTGTCCCAACGGGGTGCTAGAACGAAGTTTCTGGTTCCGATTCACGGAATCTAGTGGTGGTGGCGCAGCGGAACTCTTTCTGGAAAAACGTCGGAAACCCCTTTGGTTTTTAGGTCAAGAGGCAACTTATAGGCGAAGAGGGAGGCCGAGGGGGTGACCGAGGCGGCCAGACCACCCCCAGGCGCGGCCTCGCTTGGCCCGCGTGGCCAGGTCGTGTGGGCCCCTCGTGGCCCTTCTCCGTATCGTCTTCTGGCTCTGTGAGTCTTCTGTTGAAATAGGATTTTTGGCATATTTTCCGGGATTTTTCCTGATAGTTGATTTTCTGCACAAAAACTAGACACCAAGGTAATTCTGCTGAAAATAGCGTCAGTCCGTGTTAGTTGTATCCAAATCGCACAAGTTTAGAGGAAAAACAATAGCAAAAGTGTTCGGGAAAGTACATACGTATTGGACGTATCAACTCTCCCTAAACTTGACTCCTGGGATCAACGTCCTTTTGTAGCGATGATGATGAAGATCCTTCTGCGTCTCCTCCTCGCACGTCTGTCGCCTGCTCTGCAAAGAAATCTCCTCCGCCGTTGACGGAGCCGAAGGAAAAACTCGTGTCTTCTGTGGAGAAAATTATCCAGAAAGACATTGCCACTTCGTCAAGGCCGCCACCGCAAAAAAGGAAAAAAACAGCTGGTAAAGGTGTGGCGATATCCGAAGATCCTGTTGATGTGGATATGAAAGATGTAAGTCACTCTATACTTCAGATTTTTTTTGCCCGTGGCTTCTTTTTATTTTTCCTGGTATCTCTTGCTATGATGTTGTTCTTCAGCCGCGAGATGGTCAAAATGGCCTCTCGCTTTATAAAAATCTGAGATGAAGCCGAAGAACTGAAGGGTATGTCTTGTTCATCTTCGAGATTTCTTTGTGAATTTTTCTTTGTCACTTTTCATGATTTATTTGCACAACTGCTGCTAAGGAATCCGGAGTTATTCGGGACGAGGCGATGAAGCATGTCGATGATCTGGAGGTTAAACTTCGGGCCGCTGAGGAGGCTTTAGAGGAAACCAAGCAGAAGGCAAAAACTGATGCCGAAGAAGTGGCCAAGCAAGCCGTTGTTCGAGATGAAAATCTTCGGGAGCACCTGGAGACCCTTAATGCTTCTCTGGCCCATAAGCTTTTTGTCTTGTATGGCTTTATTTCATTTCTTTTCTTTAGCCATCAATCTTTTCCTTTTTTTTTATTTTCAGAACTGACTGGCTAGAACCTGGCGCTGCACGAAGGCAAAAAGGTTGATCCTTTGTCGGATGTTGTTAGCACCTTGGAGGCCAACATCATTCATGGGCGCAACCTTCTTGTACTCTCCCGCCGTTCCTTAAAAATCCTTCACGCTGAAATATTTCCAACCAAGGAGGTGCCAAACAATTTGACTGACCTTGTCACTTTCTTCGGTGCCGATCCCAGCCCTCTTGTTGGTTATAGCTTGATGCAGTCGAAGAGTGGTGTTGAAACCTCAATGGCACTAGCGATGGCGCACGACGAGAAGGTCGACTGGGAGAAGGTTAGCTCCTCTATTCCAGTCACCCCCAATGGCCAAGTAGTTGACCTGAAGCCTTATGTTAAGAGGGCCAGAAAGTATTCTCGGCTGCTTTTGGGCCTGGGCTCAGGCTCGGAGAAGCTGGCTGCCCCTTCTGCGACGGGCGCTCCTTCTTCGGTTGCTCCTCTAGCTAGTGCTCCTTCTGCTAGTGCTACTTTGTCTTTGGAGAAAACTGCTTCGTAGGCTTTGTTTTGTAGTTTCATTGTATCTCCCTTGTCGTCATTGTAATGAACCTTTAACTTATCCAGCTACCTTTTGCTTCCTTTTTACAAGAAAGCAACTGTTGAATATATGTGTATGAGTTTGGTTTTGTATGCTGAACATTTCATATCTTTCGTGTCTTGCCAGATTGTGAATGAATCCTCGGCTCCTTCTGGATCCACGCAATTGTCTGATGCAATTCCGTCCTCATCTGTGGTGGGCGCAGCCAATACCGCCATTGTGCGTATGGTGGATCCGCCGTTGTACGCTGAAAAGATTGAACAGGTGAAAAAACTTGAAGGAAAACTTCGGGTTGTTCAGTCGATGGTGGATGTTTCCCAATCTAAGACACGTCAGGCCCTCAACCACGAAGATTTTTTCTTGGAGGAAATTTATAGGGAAAGTGAGAAGCTGTTGTGTAAGTCTTCTTCCTCTTTCTCCGGTTTCTCTTTCTGGCTTGCAGTAAATCAATATTTTCTCCCCGATTTGTAGGCATTCGATTGTGCGAGAGGGAGGAAACCCAACGTCTGCGCAACTGAATGCAAGCTCTTGTGTCTGCCTCCCGAAGTTCTGAAACAGATTTTTGGACCAATCATCGTCGTGCTTATGTTGTGGCGTTGCTTCAGGACCGCCTATCAGAGTTGGAGCAGTTTGTCAAGTGCTTCCGCAGATCCCTAACCATTGTTTACAATGCCATGTCTCCTCGAGATCCTCAGCCTCAGACCTTGGCGGATTTGCTTGCGAAGTTTTGACAAGGTGAAAGGATTCATCATTATGTGAAGCTTCAACTTGTGGCGGGTGCCAAGCTCGTGCTCTCTTGGGTACATGCGCATCATTCGTTGCTAGACCTGGATGTTGTATCTTCGAGTTTGCCTCCCCCTTCCGATAGCAACCTTGTTTATATGGCGCCTCATTACGCCGCTGCTCATAGACCCGCCATTAAGATTGTGCGAAGATGCTTAGAAGCAGACGAAGAATTTTTTGTTATTTTGCTATCTGAATTCTTGCTTGTGCAGCTGTGTACTTCATAGAAGAAATACTGTATAGGTCTCTCTTGTACTTGTCAAAAAGGTCGTATGTTTTATACGAGATTTTTATTGTATGTTGTATTCTCTTGTTGAGGACCCGACGAACTAATGTTCATTTGCATAACTGCTTTCGTGTGTCATAGAAATTTGTATCTCATGAAATACTTTCTTTATTCATTGATAAGCATAAATGGAAATACATTGCGAGGGCGTGATCGCCTGGTCGTTGGCCTTTATTGAATATAAAGTGCATATAAATGAAGATTTGCTTTAGGAACTTCATCTTCTATTCTTGGGGTTCTTCGTCATGCTCCATGTTGGTATGTGTGGTACTCTCGTCTTTTCGACGAGTGGGACTTCCTATGCGGGACCTATATTGGAGCCCGCATAGGTTGCTTTTGCAGGACTGTTGTGCGCTTGCTCTTCTGATGTTTGCTTTTTGTGGGTGTGCCCTTCGTGTAGTGATTCTCATCCGCTATTTTCAGTTGTCCAAGTTTTGTCTCTATCCCGAAAGATTCTGATATTTTGTTGAATTCCCAATCGCAGCTGTTCGAGCAACTGAAGCTTCCTTTTACTGTTATGACCCCGTTGGGGGCTGTCATTTTTAGCACCAGATATGCGTAGTGAGGTACTGCCATGAACCTAGCGAAAGTTGGTCGTCCTAGGATCGCGTGGTACTGAGATGGCCAGTCCATGACTTTCAACTCTAGCTTTTCGCGTCTGAAGTTATTCTTTGACCCGAAGGCTACGTCGAGATGGACTTTGCCCAATGGAATTTCGGCTTTTCCTAGAACTATCCCGTGGAAAGTTGTGTCTATAGATACTAGATTCGTCATGGACCAATTCATAGCTCGTAGAGTTTTGGCGTAAATCAGGTTGATGCTGCTTCCTGCATCTAGGAAAACCTTGCTCATGTCGAATCCGCCGATTTGTGCTTCTACTATTAGCGTTGATTGGCCCGATCGAGGGACCCGTAGTGGATGATCAGCTCTGCTGAAGGTAATTTCTTGTTCTAACCAATGGAGATAGTCGGGTGTAGGCGGTGGCTTTGTTAATGCCATGTTTACTTGCCTAGTAATCAACTTCCGTGTTCTGTTGGAGGGTGGTCCCTTCTAGATCATTGACATTGCTCCTTTTGACCTGGGATATTCGTCGTCTTGATGCGTTGTGTTTTGCGGTTGTCCTGCTGGCGGATGCCCCTGTGGTGGCGGTGGCGCACCGACAGCCAAAGTGTCAGACGCGGTAGCGTAGCCTCGGTTTGCTGCTTCGGTTGCCCTTGCGTTGCATAGCTCTTGCATTTTTAAGAATGTTCGGCAATCCTTTAGGAGGTGATTTGATCGCATTTTCCCTGTCAAGTCAACGTAGTAGTGCATATTGCAGGGTCCTTCCAACATTTGTCCTGCTTACATAGGTGGGTCTCGATTCGTAGGCTGGTATCGTTGCTGCGATTGGCCTCCACTGATGTTGTCCCTGTTGCCACGGTATCCGCTGTTGTAATCATCGGTTTGTCGGTTGTCCCCTCCAGAGAAACTTGATGCAACGTAACTTGGTGTATGGTACCCATCGTTGGTTCGTCGTCTTCGATCATTATTGCGCTTGTCCCTGTCATCTTCGGGTGAACGCGCTGTTTTGTTATGTACTGGGTTCTCTCCATCAGCCCAACGATTGGCTATGTCCATCAGCTGTGAAATTGTCTTTGGCTTGGTTCGTCCTAGTTCTTCAATAAACCCCTGCCGACGAAGTCCATCGTTGAAGGCGTTGATTGCTCTTTCATCGGATATGGCTTCAGTCGAATTTTTTATGATGTTCCAACGTTGGACGAAAGCCCGTATTGATTCTCCTGGCATTTACTTGCAGGCCCGCAATTGCTCCAAAAGATGCGGGTCGCTTGAATGTGGACTAGAAGTTCCTGATAAATTTGTCCTCAAGATCGTTCCAACTGCTGGTATAATCTTCAGGTAGTTTGCTTAACCAGGAACGTGATGCTCCGGTTAGGTGCAGATGTAAGCTTTGCATTGCAGTAGATTTGGAGCCGCCTTGTAATTTGACGGTTGCCAGATAATTTGTCAGCCAAGCTTCGGGTTCTTGGAGACCATCGTACTTTTGACGATCTTGAGGTAATTTAAAGTATTTTGGTACCAGAGTCTTGCGAACCCGTCGAGTAAAGCTACTAGCTCCACATAGTTCCTGCTCTTCCTCGCTTTCGCTGTCATGGTATCTTCGGGTGCTACGCTATTCTATGGATCGGTCGATACTTCACTATGTGATATCGTCTCTTGCATCGTTTCGCGACTCTGATTCTGAAAAGTGGACCCGATGTGGCGATCGTGATTGTCGGGTGTGACCTCCTTGCTGAGGGCTGCTGCGGCAGCACGAAGATCTATCGAGTTGCCTTGATATTTCCAGCTTGGTCTATTGACATGAATGATAGATCGAGGTCTCGGATTAGTCCGCTCCTCTCTACTTCGGGGAAATTCTCCAACCAAGATGTTCCTCTCCTTGGCGGTGCTCCTCCTGTTACGCTCCTTGATCCTCGAGTGGAGCTTAACTACGCTCGTCGTAGGCTAGATTCCTCGACTAACCTTTTCCTTTTGTCGAGTTGCCTATGCATCCTGAGTAGGTCTCTCTTCTTGCGATATAGCAAATATTGGTATGCTAATAGATCCTCGTGTGAAGCATCCATTGTCATCGGAACTGCTCCCGAAATTGTTTCCCTTGCTTTTTGCCATGCCGCTGCTGGTAGCCGAAGAGTTTGCCTCTCGCCTCCGCGTGGTTCTTCTTCTTCTCAATTTACGCGGTGAACTGTTGGGTCTCCCCCGTTTCCTTGGCTTCCTTTGTTGTCGTGATCTCTTGCATTGTGGCTTGAAAGAATATCATCGGGGTGAAAAATTGGGTTACCGTTGGAGTCTTGCTGGGCCGTGGCGTCTTCGATGATCACGCATACTTGGTGCTGAGTGATGTATGGACTAGTGACGTCATCGTTTGAACCGAGGGAGACACTGTCGGGTGCGCCAGTGAAGTCCATCAGTTTTTGTTCTGGGTAGATTTCTGCCATATGAATTCTGAAGTCGATGCTTTCGCCGCTTTCTTCGGGTTCTGAACTAGCCGGGCTTGCTTCGCATGGTGGGGTTAGCTGTGGATCTGATCTGAAGGAGAGATTGTCGTAAAGACCATCAAGGTCCCCCAGATCCATCTCGATTTGCTCGCTTTCTTTGCCTGCTTCGATCTGTGTTGTGGCGTCCATGGAGGATCCGACGGATGACGCTGGTACTGCTGTAGGCTTAGGTTTTTCCACCGACATTCTGATGTGATCAGAGCCGAAGGGTGTGATTTTTGCGGGTCTTCTATTTGGAAGTGGAAGCTTCCGATGATTAGATCGAATCCACCATTGAAATCGGCGGGTACCAACATAGGGGTGGGCGGGCGTGGATCTGCTTTTGTCGGGTTGATGCTTGGTGGAGAGCGGTCCGCCAAATCCATGGTTCGAGCGTTCAGGTTTCCCACAGACGGTGCCAATTGACTAGGGGTAACCTCGGCAATGTCCGTGGTGAAGGACTTAGGGTTTCGCGGAAGAACGCTGGGGATTTCATCGGATGTTAGGAAAACAATGGAGTCAAAGTCGCCTGAATATTGAGTAATCGCACTATTACAAGTTGCTTGGGAGATTTTCGGGTACCCTCGCTTGGGCTTCTCCCGTCCTATATATAATAGGCCGGGTCTCAATCCGTATGCGGATAGGTTTTACATACGCGTGATTACAATACCAACACATTGTCGGTTCAGAGATTCTTTCCTAATACAATCAAAGTCTTTGTCGGTTGCTTCCTTGGGATATCATCTGAAATCTTCATGGGCCGTAATCCTTTTACCCAGAATAGGGCAACAAATCATAAGCATCCGAGTAATCATACCTATGTCACCATCCATCACATACCCTTAGTGTCATGTTAATAGATGACAATCCTATTTAACCAAGTCCTAGAGACAATTGATCATCAAGGTTGAGTGATCAATTCTTGACCTAGAACTTATTGATTCTTAGCTTTGGCTTGTTATATTAACCTTCCAAAGACCATAAGTAAATTAATAAGAAGAAGGAACTAGTATGGTAGAGTATGCCATCATCAATGGAATGTGATCCTTGGTGGAGATCAAACCATCTGATGTTGGAGGAGATAACTCACTCATGAGTTAACTAGAAGAAGTACCTAAACCCAAGAGTTAAGCTAGTGACCATGAAGCTATGAGAAAGCTAGTAGTATTAGAGTATCCAATGGTAATCTTGTTAAGCCAAGTAGGTATAAACCTAAAGTAAGTTTCCTTAACAAGATAAGCCTTATAGAGAGACTAGTACAAGTCTACTACTTAGTGTTAATAGATCTTGATCTGACAATTAGGAGCCTAAGCTTTGCTTGATCAAAGGTTGGTGGTCACTATTCTCAAGTCATTTGAGAATAGATGACCATTTGATAAAGAAGAGTTGTGAGTATACCAAATTAGGTAAAGACCTAGTAAGAGAAATCATCTAGCTTGATCATGAAAAGTCAAGCTAGAGTATGATGAAGTATATAACATGAGTATATGGAGTAGTTGGAGGCATAGTAGTTTGACCAAGCCAATACAAGAACAAACTTGTATTATGGGGAGTAGTACTTTGCTCATCCCAGAGGATTGATATCACATGTGATATAGAGAGAATTTTAATCTTGCAAGCCTTGGAAGTAGATACAAGATGTATATAAAGGAGTTTATGGATGGAGTTAGAAGCAGTTACATTGATGGATTCATCAAGGGTAGTTAAGAAGTGCAAGTTAGGTAGTAAAGGAAGAATGCTAGGAGAATGGAACAATGAAGTTAGAACTACCTAGATAAATGACTTCCTCCATGGTAGTTTAGAAAATGGAAGTTATATATATATATATACTAAGAGAAGAATGAAGGAGGAATATTGTTGAAGCGACATTACCATGTCATCATAAGATGATGGATATGGTGGAGTTAGATGATTGAGTTGTTCAGGAAGAGGTGATCTGTGTGAATAAGATAAGAGAGATTTATAGAGTATATTTAGGAAAGGAATTCCTTATCTTAAGATAAGTTTAGTGAGGTATTAAGGTAGGAGTGCTTGAGAAACCTTTAACCAATAGTATATCAAGCCATGACAAGACCCATGTCCACCTGTTTGTCCAAAATCCTAGAATCAAATTGATAGTGGAACCATTTCCTATTCCTAGATAACCATTGAATAATATCTCTTGGACAAATGAAGCTTCCAAGAGATAATTAGAGAACCAGATGAGTGTTTATGGATGGAAGCCTTGTACACCTTATTGTCTTAAACTGTAACACCCTCAAATCGGCCACATGCAAGTTTTAGCCCTTTCCGCCAAACCCGCATAGAAACGATTCAAGGAGGCCCACCAGGCACTTTCGTGCGGGTGGAAAACAAAGTAATACCATTACACAACGGTCCTCGATGGGACCCACAGAACAGATATATATATATACAACAGCGACTCAACGAGTCAAGAATACGGATATACAATACAAAGATCCAAATCACCTTGCAAACGATAAAGCGTCCGACTATGGACAAGATGCAAATGGGGCTAAGAGCCCTGAAGAATAACCAATGGCGTCCATAACCCTGCCTAGGCCAAACCGGAAGGGTAACCCTGCTAACGACGTCGATCTCAAACCTTCTAAAACAAAAGGGGTGCTGACAAAGGGAAAAAGAAAAAGAGGAGCGTCGGTACTGAGGCCAGTACATGGCGAGGCTAGAATTCGGCGGCTCTCGCCTACATAGGTATGGTGGGCTGAAGCGGTAGCGCAGTGGCACTAAACAACCTATAGAGACTCGATACCGCTGGCGGTTATCAGAGAGGGATAAGAAAGACCTATTCGGATCCAACCTGAAACTAACACCAAACAAACCCATCCTAGTATTTCCTCCTCGAGACCAAACGAGGAAGTTGGACCAAGGAACTCACACAGTTGGCAGTTTTATTCATTCCATTATAGTTGAAGCACTTACTAGTCAGATATAGATAGCATGAGTCATCCTGTAGCATAAGTAGTGGGCAGTTTTAATTACCATTCCGTTGTAGTTGGAACATTTACTAATCAGATATAATTGTCCCGAGGAATCCCAAACCCAACAGTGGTTGACACTTTTAGCACATTCCATTGGAGTTGCAATACTTACTAGGCATATATAACAAACAACCCAGATCCACCAGTTGTTGGCATTTTTAATATCCATTCTGTTATAGTTGAATCTAATTACTAGTCATATATTAAGTCAAGTTTATAGCACTATTTTAGTTATGCTTGTCTATGATCGAGATACTGTGCTCCAAGTCGTCCATAACCGCGGACACGGCTTTTAGAAAGTTTTACCCTGCAGGGGTGCACAAATAGCAACACACACTCGATCAACCTCGGAAAAACCAACTCAAAACCCAACGAGGCATTCACGACAAAGCAATCACAGGATTCATAAAATATTTCAGGGGGCCACCCCACTAAGCTACCCGCAACGAAGTTGGCCGGCTCCAGAACGGACCCAGGGTTTGCGACGATGGCTGTAAATGACTGGGAACCCGAAAGTGTGATTAGGCTTGTCGATACCGCGAAAACATGGCGCGATCCAAAATAGTACAGGTGCTCCACGCACAATCTTAAATAAAGCAGTAAAGCATGGCATAAGTACAGGATAGTAATAAAGCCCCAAACTACTTTGTGGCCCCAAGAAATATAAATGAATCAAGCTTTAGCTCAGGGGGTCCATAAGGCCTCCCGGATGTGGATAGTGCGAAAAATCAAGGAACAGGTATCAAGTACTCGGGGTCCTACGGGACACAAGTGAGCGTGAAAGAACCAAATAACATCTATTGCCCACCAATGCCTCTGCATTAGTTATATCTAGCATTTTAATAGTTGTATTTAAAGTCATGATCATCTCCACCAATAAGCATCTCCACAAATAAACATCTGCCAGCATTTCAACAACTGTGGTACTCGACAACACAAAATCGCACCTGAGCAAGCAACTATGACTCGCAAGGCCAGCTATCTACCAAACACAGGTAATAGGAGGTGTCCAAGGCAATATAGAGGCTGCACGGGATATAACTGGTACGGAACACTAAAGCATCGTGACACGGATAGCAATAGATCCAACAGGAGGAAATAAAGACTATAAATGCAAAATAGGTAGAAGGGGGAGAGATGCTCGCCTAGGAAACACTGCCGAAGGTACATATCCGAAGGACTTGTCGAATCTCACAACATCTCATCGGCCTAATCCACGAAGAAGCAAACACTAGAAGAAACACCGGATGCACTATTTAATATTACGGCAGAAGATCCAGCATGATTATGATATGATGCATGGCATGGCACAGATGCGGTGCAATTAGGCAATATTAAGCGGAACCGGGGTCCCGACAATTGATTAAACGGTTCTAGTTATTTAAAACCCCCGCAAATTAATTGTTGTATTAACAGGGCGAAACATGGCATCGGTTTGCTACGCCAATTTAAATGGAGTCCAGAATAAGACAAAGGTATCCCGCATATCGACTCCATATTTAATTATGAGTGAATCGGCATAATGCCCCCAACCCACATGATATGCATGCGAGATGAACCATTAATATGCAACAAGTGATAATGTCATATTATAAAAAAATAGGGGCTTAGGGTCACACATCTGGGTTCGGAAGATCTTGGGGTTCCGGGGTTCAGGGTTCGGTCTCAGGGTTCGACGGGGGCGGAGAGGTTCGGATACAAGATGGAGAGCTTGGCGTTTCGGGAGGAAGGACTTGGTTTGGCGTCGGGGCATATCGGATTCGCCCTGGTCGGTGTCGATCTTGTCGTCGCGAAGATCTTGTTGGGTCCACGTGTCAGGTCGGTCTTGGTGTCCGGGAGGAAGAGCTTGGCGTTCCGAGGAAGTACTTGGCGTACCCGTGTCGATGAACTCGGTGTTCCGCGGCGAAGTGCTTGTCGTACCGGTGGCGATCTTGGCGGTCATCAGGTCTGGGAGCGGTTCTCGGCGACTGGTCGGTTCCATGTCGGCGTACTTGGCGTTCTTGTCGAAGTACTTGGGGCTCCATGACGGAGAACTTGGGATCTCCGGTTTCGATTGGCGAAGAAGGACTTGGTTCCGGTATTGGAGATCTCCGAGCGGTTTCAAGCTTGGACAGAGAACTTGACATCCGTGGTCGGTGGCGTACTCGTGGAGTGTCGGTGGTCTTCGGGTAGCACGGGGTCGGGGTTGATCTTGTCGAGATACCATGGGGTTGCGATGTGCTCTGGTTTGGACTAGAGCAGCTCCAACCTCGTACCGCAGCGTCAATGTGGGAACACAACAACCGGGAGCAGATCCACACACACACATATATCGGGCGTTGAGTGCCCAAAAGACAACCAGAGAGAGACTGGAGTAGCACATCAGCGTGAATATCATGCAGAGGGTGGACTCGGTCTTGTGCCGCATTGATGCATTACAGCAGGAGGATGGCACGGGCGGCGAGGCTGACGGCAGAGGCGCGAGAGGAACACGACCAGCGCACCGAAGCTCGAGCAGACGCAGATCGATGGCGGCCGGGAAGGCGGACACGCAGTGGCGGGCGAAGCTCGGGCATGCGTGCACGAGGACGGACTCGGGGACGGGGCCTGCAGAGGACAACAGAGGGAGGCCGGGGCTCGGGTTGAGCAGCACGCGCGGAGGAGACCGTTGTCGGCTCGGGGAGGCGGTCGGGCACCGAGGCGTGGAAACGAGGCCAGGGGGTCCGGCGAGGACGAACGAACAGCGACGGCAGCGGGTGGTGGGGTCGCTGGGCGGTGACGCGGTGGAAGGACGGCCGAGGCGGGGCAGGCGACAGAGCTCGAGATCGAGGGGAGCGGAGGGCAGCCCCAGGTCGAGGAAGGGTCGTGGCGGCGACGCCTGGAGCAGCGAGGAGGAATCGGCGCCGGCGGCGGGCGCTTGCGTCGGGGCAGAGGTGCGAGGCTGGCGGGGCTGCAGAGGAAGACAACGACGGGGAGAGGGGCGCGAGGTACGCGGCGGCGGGGTCGAGCAAAAGGGCGGCGGGGACGACGCTGGGAGCGCAGAGGGCGACGGGGTTGTGGGGGAGGAGACCGAGCGGGGTGGGGGTCGCGGTTGGTGGGAGATGGTGGGACCACGAGGTGGGGCTGGGAGGTCAGGAAGTGCGTGCAGGTGTGGGTTGGGTTGCGGGCCAGGGGGCGGCCGGTCGGTGAGGTGGGCGGGAAAAGAGGTGGCCCGGTGGATGGAGTGGTGCAGGTGGCTGTGTGAGGGAAGTGGAGGGAGTTGGGGTGAGGTGGCAGCGGGTGAGTGGGTGGGGTTTGGGCCAGAGGTGATGTGGCACGCTGTGATAGGTTGGGGTGATGTGGAGGGGGCTGGGTAGGATAGGATGGGTAGGTTATATGGTGGAAAAGGTTTTGAGTGGTTCTGGGGTAGGTAGGATTTTTATCTGGAGGTGGCCGACTGGGCTTTCGGGCCTGGCTGGCTGCCTCCCAAAAATAATTTAAATATTTTATTTATTAAAAACGAGGCGTTTGTAAACCGTTGGTAGACGAAACAAAATATTCCGGAGACCCGGGTTTTAATTTGAATAAAGACGGAAATATTGGAAAACAAAACTAGGCGTTTTGAAAATAGTTTTAGACAAACAAATGCATAATGACATGAGGATGCTCAAATGCAAGGTGGCATGATGACATGAGCATGCGGTCATGATGATGCAATGCACAAAAACCACGCGATTTTCTAGTAGTGGTTTTTGCGGGACGCCGCATAAACCTTAATAGAAACCTAGATCCATGAACCATCAAGAACACATTAAGAAGTAATCTTTGTAGCTCACTCTAAGTTGCGATGTCATTCCGGATATAAATTCTAGATCAATCCTTAAAACTTTGATCCCTGGCAACATTCATTAATAAACTTGCGGGTAGTGTATCCTCTAGGGTCCATAGTAAGTGTGGTATTAGAAACCCTAAGTAAATGTTGCTGGGAATTGAGATCACTTGTGCCACATGAATGATCATGTTTATTCACCACTATATAATAAACTTCTATCAACACATTAACCACACTTAAGAAAGTAATGAACAACTAGTTCAAGAAATGATCCATGCCTACTTTGAAAGTAAGTAGAATGGTTGTGAAGAAATTGTAATCGAATTGGAGAAGAAGAAATCACCAAACCTTGACAACCATGGTATTCAAATCACCATATTATAAACCCTAGGGTTTAATACCTTGTAATATATTCGCATAGTTCCTTTATGAGGCTAAGTATGAGTAGAGTCCTATATATCATTCACCATTTTAAAACCTTACCATTATAATTATCAAGTTAAAACAGAATCATTTTTATGAAATCTTATTATAAGAAACAAAGCCTTAAAACCCTAATTCCCCTTTATATCCTCTAATAAAAAAATCCTTTATTTAATCATGAATAATGAAAAATACCAAAAAGGAATGACAAACCAACTAGCTACATTAATCATGTAGAACTCTTGTTGAATCACTGGATTTCGAATATTTGAATCATTAAGGAAATTCAGATTGAAATTGTATAGTGAAAACAGAAATAGAAAAAGAAGAGAGAAAAGGAAAGAAGGGCAGTAGAACCAGCGGCCCACGGCCCATTTCCTCCTCGCTACCCGTTGCTCGTGTGCGTGTCATGCAATCTCCCGCTCGCTTCGCCACGGCCCAGCAGCAGCCCGACCCAAATATCGATTCACGTCGTCTTCTTCGACATCACAAGCTGCTCGCTGGAGATCGCGCCGCCGCCCGATGCCAATCACCAGCGTCAGCGAGGATCAACCGCCGCGATGGATCGCCGTTGCCAGGGATGAGGATAGGAGTGCCACCGAAACGCTTCGGGCCATCCTCATTCCTATTTTTCCCTTCCTCTAGTTCTTATCCTCTCTTCCGAAGAGGACACCGAAACCCTAGCCACCGGAGTTTGCTGTTTCCGCCACCACATACCACCTCTAGGCCAACCTAGGGTACCGCCATGATCGCCATCATCTCCTTGTTCATCTCCGACAAGACCCGCAAGTAGACGCGCCACGAGCGGTGCGGAATCTAGTTCGGAATCCCGTCGGCTGTCGATGCCATTACCATCGATTCACTGTCTCTAGTCCGCCCCAAGCCCTATCGAGCATGCTACAAGCATCATGGTGAGATCACGCTTCTAATAGACCTCTCCAATCTCTCTCTCTCGCTCTAGATCACCTCATCACCGTAGTCCGTCGTCGGCCTCCGCAAAAGTTGGTCGCCGGAGATGCTCCGGTGATCTTTAGTGAGCGTAAATAGTCTAGCTAGGTTCGTCATGTTCTCCTCGTTCAAACGCATCACTCCGCGTGGTATCTGGTGCCATAAATCAGCGTCACCGCCGTGCTCCGGTGAGCTGACGTCACACCGCCGCCGTGCTCACGTCACCTTCCCTGAGTTTACTAGTCTCTGCTCGCGTGGCCACCGACGTGGCAATAGGCCCACCGGTTAGTGACCTTGGAGGTAGAATAGGTTGCGGTGTAAAAAGTTTTAAAGTGAGGCTGACGTCAGCAGTGATGCAGTAATTCATTTAGATATTTTATTTTATTAAATCCAAAAAAGATTAAATCTTGTTAAATCAATATATTTTGTTTTATAATTTGGAAAAATATATATTATATATCAAAATGTTCAGAAAAATAAACTCTATAATATAAACCTATTGTCATATTTTATTTTCCAACTTAAATAAGATTTTTTTTATTATTAAAAAAACCTATTAAGGATTAATCTTATAAAATATATATTCCGTTATTTAAAATTCAGAAAAACAAGTATCATATATCAAAATTCTTAGAAAAACAAAATATACATTTATAAACTTATTTTGTACATTTTTGTGTCACTCAACTGAATATAATTATTTATTAAGTCTTTATAAAGGGAAAAAACTTATAAAAATAATATTTTATTATTTAAGAATCACAAAAATACATATATTATACCAAAATGATCACAAAAATAAAATCTATACTTAAAAAATATCATATACCATAATTGAAGTCAAATAAAAGGTAAAGGTCTAATAAATCTTATTTAAATCCTTTTCTTTTGTTTTAACCCATTAAAAATATATAAATCTTTACTATTGCCTTTATCATTATTTAATTAAAGTCTAAAAGTATAAGGACAAGCTCAAATAATCTTTATATGAAACCCAATATGGTTCTAACCATTTTAAAATGTAGTTCCTAAAGTTATCATCCAAAGTAATCATATTTTGTTCCTAAAAATAGATTTCATCAAGTATAAAATCATTAAAAATAGTGTATGGTTTGTTTGGAGGATTTTATTTATATATAAAATCATCCAGGTAATATTTATCCAGTTCTTGAACCAATTTGGGAATTCACTTAAAAATCTAAACAAAGTTTTGATTAATTAAAGTAATGCTTTGTTCCATGTTTATAACATATAAGCATTATTTCTAGAATAGGTAAGTGATTCTATTCACTTATAGTATTAAGAAACTACTCCAATAAGGACAATAATACCCTTATCTCACCTTTAGGAAGCATTATGAAATAAAATAACATAGAATGTCATCTTGTATTCAATACATATAAGTCTCCACTATAAGTGTTGTGATTATTCAAAACTAGTGATGCTTTCCTTTTTAGTAACAATAATTAAAAATGAACCCTAAAAGTGTTAACTTTAAGATTAAATGCTTTTACTTTGTAAAGTAATATTTTCCTCAAAAGTTAATCTTTTAAGAAATATTAAAAGTAATCCTTAAGCATTTCTATAAAAACTCTAATTTAGTAATAACCTTGCTTAAGAAATCTTTTAGATACCATACCCCATTTGAGTGCTTTAGTATTGTATGCTACTTGTTATATTTACATATTGTTTCACACACTCTCACAAGCCTTAACAAGAAGTACAAGTGTGAAGCTGGTATAAAAGTGGAACACATTCTAAAAATATCACCACAAGCTTTCAAACCATAGATCAGATACGATTATTCCAGGGAATCACGTTACATTACTTATACATAATTGCATCTTGTTTCTTTAAACATTAGTCCTTACCGGACCAATGATGTTACTTTCAAAATTTGGATTTTCTAGTATCCTGAAGATCGTGAGTGCATAATCTTGCAATCAAGTTCACATTTGCTCATGTCCTTTGGTTATTTTCTATACTTGTAACTCAACTGTTGTCATCACCTGCATTTCAAAAAGGTCGAAAACACTATTTTCATAATTAACTTGAAGTATCGGTTACTGATCCAGGGTGATCAGCTAATCTATCATAACTGGCAATGGAAATGCCATTGTACATGAATGTATCATCTAGGGCTTAACAACCAATGTCGCCAATAATTCTAGCGCCGTATATTACGCATTAACCATGAGATTTAGAATGGGACGGAGAAGTCAGCTGGATCTTCTTCCTTTCGCATGGACAGATACCCTGATCATGAGGCTGAGGATTTCTCGTGGAGAAATCTAGCACATGGGTGGAACCCCTTAGTTTCTCGTAATTTTGGTGTCTAGATTATCTTGAGAGGCTATCAGTGGTTTAGATGGTCCTTTAAGGGAGCTTGCTAGGGCATAACCGTCTCATAGAGTCTTCAGGTGCCTACCAGAGTTATAGCCGGTCCTATAAGGGGCTTGACAGAGGTGGGGCATGTCTTGGAGGGTCGTGTCTTCATGCGGGGCCGCGGAGAGGGACATTGATTGGCTTGGATCTTAGACTGGGCCCCATACCAAGGAAGTGTGGACAAGCTCATGACTTGGATGTGCAACAAGGCTAAGGTCTCTCATGGGTAAAGCAACGCACCTCTGCAGAGTGTAAGAACTATGACATGTTACTCCCTGTTCCGGGAAGGAGCTACGGACGCGGCAGGAAAGGAACTCCATGAAAGTTCTGGTCAACCTATGAAGGATGTCAGGCATAGTTTTCAGAATAAAAGCAACCTTTGAAGAAATATTTACGAAAACCTGCATTGCCTACGACCTATGGTCTGTGGCTCTAGAGATAGTGCATCATACACTCCTTTTTAGTGAATCTGCTGAGTACGCTCATACTCAACCATACCTTCTTAACCCTTGCTAGATTCTAAGCCGTTGAAGACGACGTCAACATCAATTTCTGCTCAAGAAACCATCATCGGCAGCTCAAGTTCTTCAATAAAGTCAATAAAGTCAACATATACATCAACCGAAGCAAAGGCGAAGATCTTGATTAGCTAGGAATAGATTCTCTAACCACAAAACCTACTCCTGTAGAGCATTGCATTAGTAGCAATTGCAAGCCTTATAGTTTAGATGCTAGTTTTGTTAGCCAGATAGTTCTGAGTTATTATTTCTGGTTCTTCTTTGTAAGAAGTTTCTTTCTTCCTCTGTAATCTAGAGAGTTATCTGGATCATTTGTAAATAATCGAGTTGTAATCTATAGTCATGTCTTGGACCTGCTGTATTTTTGTTGTACCACTCTGAGGGATGTAATACCATTGGATGGTGTTTCATTGGTGTTATGTCAACGACTATAATGTACTTAGGGATGTAAACGGATCGGATGGATTGGATAGTGCTCTCTCCATATCCTTTACCATATTATTTTATCGGATTCGGATCGGATCGGATAATGACCGGATGCGGATTCGAATACGGATTATATCAGACTACGGATTTGGAGCGGAAATGGAGCTGACTCGGACCAAAAACGGACATAAATTATCGGATAAATACGCACAAAGAGACGTAATTAGATTTTTACCCTGCAAACAATGTAAACAACTTTTTATCCATACATAACACTAGACGGTGACTAAGCTGAGAATGTTACTATTTATTAGAACTATATATCTCAACAATATTCATACACCAACACTAGGTAGACACAAACACACCGAAGCAAATGGTGCAAAAGAATTTATATATGGAGACAAGTAAGTGATTAGCTCAATGAATTTACTTGTTACATGTCGTACTAGGCTAGCCTATATTATATGTGGAGACACGCACGTGATTAGCTCAATTTATTAGATATTTTGGCAAGCCTATTTGATTATTTAATTAGATTATCCTAATTAAATAGATTGGATTATCCGCGAAAAATAGCGAATTATCCGCATCCGCAGGATAATAACAATACCATATCCGCTACCATATCCTCCGGATATCCGCATAAACAAAATCCGTATCCGCGTCCGTATCCGTCGGATTCCTAGAATTGCGTACCATATCCTTAAAAATGGATGCGGATGCGGATTCGGTGCAAAAATTATCCGTACCGTTTACATCCCTAAGTGTACTATATCATGCAGATGCGGATGTGGATGCGGATGCTTGGTCATCGCACCTTATCCCTTTCTCCATCTCCTGCTGGATCAGTATCTTATTGGGCTGCTTGGTACTGGCTCAGCCTCCCATTGTTGATCTCGCTACCCCTATAAAAGTTATGCTGGACTACGTCTCTCAATTTACTTGTTGAACCATGGTGTGCATATTTCATAATTATAGTTAAAATTAGTCTCAAAACTAGACCGAAGAGGGTGAAAACAAACACTAAGGTAGGCAAAAATGGGTGGGTCAAACGGGATTATATAATCCACCACAATTTAAAATGCAACCTACAATGCTTGACTTGGATTCATGTTAAGTTTAGAAATGTGGTGATTTTTCAGAAACACTTGTTCTTACTATGGATAAAATGATAGTTTATATCACCTTTTGTGCACGACTGAAAAATCTTACTAATGTTTTTCTAACCTAATACAACAATTTTGATCAATTCAACACAAGAAATCACAAAACTAAGCCTCAACTCTTCGATGATTTGTTGACTCGCATGGGATATTTTTGGTAGAAATAGTGAGTATGACACCGACAAGTGCACACATGCGCTCACACTCACATATCGTATACGAAAACCAAAGCCGTAAAGTTTTAGTATTGATGAATTCATCATTAAAAGGCCTTGATAAGACACAGAGAGCATCAAACTGAATTTGATCTTTAGGGATGTGGGTTCAATCACCGTCATTATCGCCAAAAGTTGGTTCTCTACAATGAAGATACTCACTGCTACTACATAACAAAATGGAATACACCTAGAGGCCAGCATCAATAATGCAAGCGTAGAAGTAAGGAATATGACATAAGGAAATTACTTGTAGCTCCCGAGCTCTAGTGATCTTGTTTTTTTTAATAAATGTTCATTTTCATTTTTTGATTTTTTTCTTACAATGGCATACAAGTACATATGCATGTCTAGTATGTGACCAATTTGCATCGAAAGATCTTTTCATATGTTTTTTTAACGAGGCAAAAGCTTTGCCTTTCATTGTTCATATGCGATCTGCATAAAAAAGATAAATGGTGAAGGGAAATGAGTTTTTTTTTGCCTTTTCAGACTCATTGTATTATTTTTTGTGTAGCCTACATTAGAACATATCATGTGGCAAAATTGCAAATATGTAGATAACATATGTATGTATTTACATAAAATAAATTGGATTTTTTCGACTTAAATAACCAATTTTTGATTTTTAACTGTTGGCTCTACCAACCAAATGTAAGCATTGTGGATGCTCATAAGTCTTATAAGCTCGTTCAAGACTTGTTGGATCAGATGTTTGGATATGAATTAGAATACTCTTGCCAAACACAAATTCAAGGTAAAAAGGGGAAACTAAGCAGATATTTCTCGAGTAATCGAAAAACTCAGTTTTTCATCTAGACCCTCTATTTTTCGTTTTATACATCGCCTTCAGGTATTTAGTGGTGACATGGTATTCCGGTGACGCGCTCCTCCTCTCCCATTGGTTCCGCCCATTATCTAGGTGGCAAACCAGGTCCGCCTATCACCAAAACAAAAGCCCTCCCCAGGCACGCCTCTGACAAGCCAGGCCCAGCACAAACCGCGCCCACCCGTCATCGACCTATCCCGCATTTACTGACAAGCCTGCCCCTTCTTCGGCTCGTCGCCCGCTCCACCGTATTGATCCGCACTCGCGCACCTCCTCCCCCTCGACGACGGCGCAGATGGCGAGCGACGGAGCGGTGCCCACGCCGGCGAAGGCGACCCCGAAGAAGGCCAACCTCCTTGACCCCCACTCCATCAAGCACCTCCTCGACGAGACCATCTCCGAGGTACTGCAACACACACTGAGCCCTACCCCCTTCTCCCGCCTGAGATCTCTATCCCTCCCCGTCCCTCTTTCCCCCCACTCGGTTCCTCCAGATTTGGCCACTGATGAGACAGTTCCTTGGTTCAATCAGGTCGTGAAGAGCAAGGGCTACACGGAGGACAACTGGCTGGGCAACTGGAAGCTCCTGATAGGGACGGCCGTGATCGCCATCGCGCTCCTCGCGCAGTTCTACCCGAAGAAGTTCCCCCAGAACCGCGAGTTCCTGCTCGGTTGCATCGCACTATATCCTTTGCTGTGATTATTTTACCTGTTCTACTGAATTTTGTGTTAGATCTGTCTTTTGTTGGGCATTATCTGGAATTTGTTGCTGGTTACTGTTGGTCCTTGACTTCCTGCTGGTTACGTATGTGGTGATGAATGTGGTGCTGCTGATCCTTAGCTACACCAAGGAGAAGGATGCCATCATCTTCACCCACCCTCCTGCGGTGAGTATTCTCTTTGTATTATCTGTTGCTACTGAATTCCAGTTGCAGCTATCATCAATTTCTCTAGTCCTGACAACAGTATTTCAGATAAAATGAACTCTCATGTAAGTTTGCGTAGCTACATCAACTAAACATTGTTGGGCACGATCAGGAAGCAGTTTTGACTTCAGAGTTACATGAAAACCGTACAAGTTGCATGTGGTATATACTGAATTATGACTATATAGGTTCAATTTTAATCAAATAATATGACCCCTCCTACTCCTGCTGAAAATGTTGAATATTCATGTGGTGAAGTTCTTTACTGATGTGGATGTCAGCGTCCAGGATATGATATGAACACACGCACACACGCGAGAGCTCAACACACACACACACGCGAGATATGGAGCTCGGGAGTGGAGAGACCAGGAGGCCGAATGCTCTTATTGCATTACCTGGAGCTGATACAAGGACCGCTACTTATACTACTCCAGCTACTACTACCGCCACTATTTTACAATGTGAACAGAGTCTATAAAGTCAAGCCGCCGTAGCAACTTGACCTGCAACTAGCTGCAGTCCTGCAGGCTATCCTGACATACAGCTTATCACCTGACATTCTGAATGCTATCCTGACATTGTAGAATATTTGACTAGCTAGTGGTGCAATAGTCCCACGTCCACACTCACAGGATTCTCACGATTGCATGTGCATGCACCGCATGAGTTTCTAATTAGCAACGTAAATTAAAACAACAATTCTCCCCCTAATTTAGTTGCTTCAGATTTTGACGATCCCAATTCTCTCTCGCAGACTCTCGAACTGAGTGCGACCGAGAGCCTTGGTCAGGATGTCCGTCTTCTGCTCGCTGGTCCTGATAAACTCAACGGCAACAAATCCCTTTTCCACGCAATCACGGATGAAGTGGTAGCGCAGATCAATATGCTTGCTGCGATCGTGGAGAACCGGGTTCTTGCATAGCGAGATCGCAGATTTGTTGTCGATGAACAATTTTACTGGCGCAGCTTCTTGGTTCAGTAGCTCGCCAAAGAGACGGGCAAGCCAAATACCTTGGCATGCCGCCGTCGCTGTCGCTATGTACTCCGCCTCGCACGAAGAAGTGGCAACAACCTTCTGCTTCTGAGATTGCCAGCTCACTGGCCTGTCACCGAGGAAGAACAACACACCGGAGGTGCTCTTCCTAGAGTCCACGTCGCCAGCGTGATCGGAGCCGCTGAAACCGATCAGTGTCTCACCATCACCGCGGCGGTACACACACCCGTGGTTTAGTGTACCGGCGATGTATCGAAGAAGATGCTTCACTGCCGCAAGGTGATCGCCACCGGCGCCCATGAACTCGCCAGAAGCCCACGGCGAACGCAATGTCCGGGCGGGTATGAACCAGGTACCTGAGGCTGTCGATGACACTGCGGTAGAACGTTGCATCCACCGGCGTCTCCTTGCTTTCCTTGCTCAGCTGGCATCGTGCTTCCATGGGCGTGTGCGCGGCATTGCAGCCCGCCATGCCCGCCTTGTCGGCGGTTGCTCGCGTATGCGACTTTGTGTGATCGCAGCGCCCACGCTCCTGCTTCACCTCCAGGCCGAGGTAGTATCGGAGTAAGCCGAGGTCGCTCATAGAGAACAACCGCTTCATCTCCTCCTTGAAGCGGTGAACTTCTTGCTGCTTAGCACCGGTGATCACCAGGTCATCGACATAGACCCCGACAATCAGAAGTGCATTCCCGGTTCCTCGTGCGTACACGCCGTGTTCCGTGACACTGCGCGTGAAGCCGAGCGAAGCTAGACTTGCATCCAGTTTGGCGTTCCACGCCCTTGGTGCTTGTCGTAACCCATACAGGGCCTTGTGGAGCTTGTAGACGCCGTGCTCGTGTCCGTCGGCGACGAATCCTGGTGGCTGGGACACGTAGACCTCCTCGAGGTCTCCGTTTAGGAACGCGGATTTAACATCCATGTGATGAACCTCCCAGCCACGGTGCGCCGCGAGAGCGAGGATGAGCCGCACAGACTCGAGCCTTGCCACTGGCGCAAACACCTCCTCGAAGTCCACACCTTGACGCTGCACATAGCCCTTTGCGACAAGTCGGGCCTTGTGCTTGACGATGTGACCATGCTCATTTTTCTTCACCTTGAAGACCCATTTGAGGCCGATCGCACGATGGCCTGCAGGGAGAGAGGTGAGAGTCCAAGTGTTGTTGTCATCGATGGACTGAAGTTCATCTAACATCGCGCGCAGCAGTCCTCGTGTTCCGCCTCAGCGAACGATGTCGGTTCTTCTCCTGCCACGAGATGCAACACCTCGTCGTCGAGGAACTGCTCCGCCAGTTGCGGTGTACCGACAGGAGCTCCAAGTAGGTCATCGACGAGCCGGAACCGGTGTGGTGCGGTGGCGATGTCTTGGGCATCGAAGAGAGCCGATTGCGCCGACGGAGGCGTCAAGAACCGCACCTGAGTGGAGCTAGGTGGAGGAATCTCAGCATCCTTGCTAGGCGTTGTTGTCGGGAGCTGTTGCTGGGTTGGAGACAACGTGGCTGATGGCGTGACGGCGCCACGACTGCTTGCGGGAGTTGTGTCCCGGGAACGAGTCGTGGTCGACGTGGCCGCATGCGTGACGTAGACGGGGTACTCCACCGTGAAGGAGCTGCTTGCCGGGGCCTCCCCGGGCGCCTCCCAGTTCCACCGTGCCTCTTCGTCGAAGATGACGTCACGTGACACGTGTAGGCGCTTGGTGGCAGGATCGTACATCCTATACGCCTTAGAACCCGTCTCATAGCCGATGAAGACCATGGGGGTGCTCTTGTCGTCGAGCTTCTGCAGGTGCGGGCATGCCACCTTGACGTGCCCAACGCAGCCGAAGACGCGGAGGAAGCGCACGTCCGGCTTCTTCCCGTGCCACGCTTCGTAGGGCGTCATGCCGTCGACGCTCCTCGTGAAGCACCGATTGAGGATGAACACCGCCGTGAGTACCGCCTCTCCCCAAAACAGGTTCGGCACCCGTTTAGCCTTGAGCATGCTACGCGCCATGCCCAACACTGTCTTGTTCCGCCGCTCGACGATGCCATTCTGCTGTGGCTTGTACGGTGCAGTGAGGTGACGTTGCATGCAGCTTTCGGCGCAGTGCTCGTAGAAGGTGTCCGACGTGAACTCGCCGCCACGATCGGTGCGCAACACACGCAGCTTGTGCCCGCACTCCACCTCAGCTGCCGCTTGGAACTTGACGATGGCGCGTGCGGCCTCGTCTTTGGACATGAGGAGCTCCACCCACATGTACCTACTGCGATCGTCAATCAGCAGCAAGATGTAGCGTCGGCCTCCTGGCGTTGGAGGCGTGATGGGGCCGCACAAGTCCCCGTGTACGAGCTCAAGCGGCTTTGGGCCTCAGTGCGCCTTCGGGAATGGCGGCGCCACGCTTCCGGCAAGGCACGCCGCCGACTCCTCGGCGTGCTCGATGTGGGGAAGACCACGCACCAAGCCTCCACGAGCCATCCTCTGCAAGCCATCGAAGTGCAGGTGCCCGAGCCGCGCGTGCCAGCGCCAGGCATCGGACACGTGACCCATGGCGAGGCACACTAGACGAATAGGTGTGAACCGAAGTTTGTACAAACGATTGGGTGAGCGTTGTACCTTCATCAGCAGGCGATTTCGCTGGTCACGCACGCTGAGGATGCCACGACGTATGTGGATGTCGTACCAACTCTCGTCGAGCTGGCCGAGGCTCACGACGCTGCTCTTGAGCGCTGGGATGAAGAAGACCTCGGTGAAAGCACGATGATCTCCCCCGTCGACGGCAAACACGACGGTTCCACGTCCATGGATATCCACCACCGAGCTATCCGCGAAACGCACCTTGCCGGTGACCGAACGGTCCAACTCAGCAAAGGCGTCGATGGAGCCTGTCATGTGGTTCGTTGCGCCGGTGTCGAGGAACCATTCCTCGCCACCTTTAGCGTCGTCATGGGCAGGGGTGACGATGGCCCTCTCCTCGTTGAGGAACACTTGACCACCGGTGTGCGCCATGGTGTTCATGAGGCGCTCGAACACCTCCTCGACGCATGCCATCATTAGTCCAGGGCCTTCGTCTTCCTCGGCCTGGACAAGATTGGCAGCGGCCAACGGTGCTGCCGCCGCCGCCTCATCTCTCTGCTTCTTGCGGCATTCACGGGCCCAGTGGCCCTTTTTCCCGCAGTACCGGCATTTGTCCCTGCCGATGTTGCTGCCGGGACCTCGCGTTGGCAGGGCCTGCTGTTGAGGCTGCCCGCCCTTCCGGCCATTGCCGGGGCCTTCCCCTTTGCCGTTTGTTCCGCCTCCCCGCGGCTGTTTCTTCCGCGCCTCCCACTCTTGCTCAGTGAGTAGGAGCTGGCCGCTGGAGCTGCCTTCTTGATCACCGTCCAGCCGTTCCTCAATGGCTCGGAGATGGCCAACAACCTCCTCGACCGTGAGCATTGCTGGGTCGAGCAGGGTCTCGATGGAGAAGGCAATCTGCACGAAGCGCGTAGGGACAACAGAGAGGAATTTTCTCACAACCTTCTCTTCGTCGACCGAGTCGCCGAGAGAGCGCAAAGCGGACACGATGTTGGAGATGCGCATTGCGAACGCGTCGATCCGCTCGTTGGCCTTGAACGTGACGGTCTCGAACTCAGTTCGCAGCCGGCGCACCCGCGAGTCGCGCACACGATCGTTCCCCTGGTAATGAAGGCGGATTGCCTCCCAGGCCGCCTTGGCGCTCCCCTTCCCCACGAGCATGCAGTGCATCTTCGATGGGGTAGAGCGGAGCAGCGCCGCCAACGCCTGCTTGTCCTCCCTACGAGGTACGGTCTCGTCCTCGATCGCTTCCCAGAGCGACGCCGCCTGGAGGTTCACCTCCATCACCATCGCCCAGTTGGTGTAGTTGGAGCGCGTCAACATCGGGAAGGAGAGGTTGGTGCCGCTGCCGCCTCCGGTCTAGCGCACCACTTGTTGCACGACAATCTCGCCGCCATTACGCCGCCCCTTGCTGCGCCCACGGCTCGGCGATCGTTGTCGCTGCCCGGGCGGTGGTGTCGCGGATTGACGTGGAGACGGTGTGCCGTTGTTGCCTCTCCCATTGCCTTGCGACATGGCTACTAAACCTGGCTCTGATACCAATTGTCAGCTTCTAGGATATGATATGAACACACGCACACACGCGAGAGCTCAACACACACACACACGCGAGATATGGAGCTCGGGAGTGGAGAGACCAGGAGGCCGAATGCTCTTATTGCATTACCTGGAGCTGATACAAGGACCGCTACTTATACTACTCCAGCTACTACTACCGCCACTATTTTACAATGTGAACAGAGTCTATGAAGTCAAGCCGCCGTAGCAACTTGACCTGCAACTAGCTGCAGTCCTGCAGGCTATCCTGACATACAGCTTATCACCTGACATTCTGAATGCTATCCTGACATTGTAGAATATTTGACTAGCTAGTGGTGCAATAGTCCCACGTCCACACTCACAGGATTCTCACGATTGCATGTGCATGCACCGCATGAGTTTCTAATTAGCAACGTAAATTAAAACAACAGTGGAAGCTGAGCAGTGTGTAAGATTTTTTCAACATTTCGGTTTCTCAATAGCCATACAATTTCTTTGTTGCAATTGAAGTCTCTTTTGTTTGAAATATGTTATGCTTAGGACAAAATATTTTACTCACTCCTCTCAGGGAGCAAAGTCTAAACGGTGTCATTCAGTTCTCCATGATAAATTAGGCTAACTTGTTTCATTTGTGATCCACTATGCTGAGTAGTTACAATGTTTTGTTCACGATGGATAAGTCTCTGTCCTATGGTCTTTGTGGGACAGCACACATGGTCCTTGTGTCAAGGACTGGCAGTTAGAGATAGAGCATCAAGGACTGGTTGTTAGAGAGCATCCTTGACTGCTGCTTTAGACTAGCATCTAGCATATTCTTGGCTGGTTAGCAGCCTATAAATATGTATCTCCAACCCCTCAGGTTGGCATGGCATTGGTATGAGTTTGTGTGAGAAATAGAAACCAGAAAATTGCCCCAACTCCTTGTGTCATCCTCTCCCTCGATGAGAGTTAGAATTCAGCGACTAACAAGTGGTATCAGAGCCAAGTTAGTTTGTAGCCTGAGCATCTCCTGCTCATCTCCTTCCCCGGTAGTAGCAAAGAGCTGCCTCTCGCCACTCCTCTCTTCTGCAGGCGAAAGCTCGTGCTGCAGCCCCTCTCCACCCAAAGGCTCCCAAGCGAAGAGTGTTCGCAAGCCACTCAAGACTCGGTAACCTCGAGCACGCAGCGTCGGCGGGAGGCCGAAAGCCGTGCGAGCCTGAGTGGCGGCAGCAACGCTGCGGGCGGCAAGAAGAAGGCCGAGGCTGGCAGCAGAGCTGGCAGCAGCGAGAAAGCAGAGGCGAAGCAGAAGCGTGAGGATGCAAGACGTGAGAGGCAGCGGCGAGGTCCGTGCTCGCGCGCAAAGGGCCGTTTCAGCGACGGCAGCGTCGACGAAACCATGACGCAGCCGGCGAAGCGGACGGCGCGCGGGCAGCCGAAAGCACGCCTAAGCGCCGGGCGTGGCGCCCCGAGGAGGCGCGACAGCGGTGTTTCGAGGAGGCGCCACGGCGCGCCCCGAGGAGGCGCAGACGGCGGTGGCGCTCCGGAGGAGGCGCGCGGCGACGGCGGCCGAATGACCAAGACCGCGGCCTATGAGGTCCGGATCAGGTCGTGGCGTTGTCCCGTCAGTGGCCTACTCACCAAAACCAACTTCGCCGAGCGGGCCGCGGTCATGAAGGTCCGCCCAAGCGCGCACATGTGGGGAGGCAGTCCAGATGCCAACGCCGACCACCATGAAGATCGTCGGCGCTGGACGCCTCCTCGCCGCAGCCCCGCCGAGATGCGCTTCGCTTCAACAAGCCGCCAAGGAGGCTTGGGACGCCATCGCTGCGCACACATAGGCAGCATACCGCAAGTCCACACCGCAAGTACTTCGCAAGGAGGGGAGAACCCGCCTTCAAGCCGTGAGGACGTTGATGACTTTGCTCCGCCTCAACACTCGCTGTAAGATGGTGCAGTTCGGCGAGGACACCTACAACGAGGAGAAAGCCGTCGAGAAGCTTTTTCGCTGCGTTCGAGAAGTACAGCGTCGACTCGACGAGCCACCGGTCAGGGTCCATCACCACTGGCGGGAAGCTACTTCTCACTCGGGAGCAGTGGGATGCCTGCCAAGGTGATAGGAAGAAGGGGGAGCCTTCTTCCACGACAGGCGGCCGCAAGCGCGGCAAGGCGCGCAAAGACGCCCAGGGCGGCGCCGCCGGCAAGCACAAGCCGGCACGAGACGACAGCTGCCGCAACTGCGGCCAGCTTGGCCATTGGGCCAAGGACTGTCGACAGCCACGACGCGGCCAGGCCCACGTCGCACGGGCGGAGGAGCCGGCTTTGTTCATGGCACATGCAAGCATCGAGCTAACTCCAGCGGCACCAGCCGCGGCGGCTCTCCTCCACCTTGACGAGCCAAAGGCACACGCCCTCCTCGGCGACGGCTCCGGCGGCGACAAGACTGACGGGTGGTGCCTAGACACCGGCGCTACCCATCACATGACTGGTCGACGGGAGTTCTTCGCCGAGCTCGACCCCAGCGTGCGAGGCTCCGTCAAGTTTGGGGATGCCTCCGCCGTGGAGATTAAGGGCGTCGGCTCCATCATCTTCACCGCCAAGACTGGAGAGCACCGGCTGCTCACCAGTGTCTACTACATTCCCGCGTTGAGGAACTCCATCATCAGCTTGGGACAGCTGGATGAGAACGGCTCGAGCGTGCTGATCAAGCATGGGATCCTACGCATCTGGGATCGCCATGGTCGCCTTCTTGCCAAGGTAACTAGAGGTGCGAATCGACTCTACGTCCTCAACGTGCAGGTGGCACAACCCCTCTGTCTCGCTGCCCGTCGGGACGACGAGGCGTGGCAGTGGCACGAGCGCTTCGGGCACCTTCACTTCGAGGCTCTGAAGCGGCTCAGTACCACGGAGATGGTGCGAGGCCTACCGTGCCTTGACCATGTGGAGCAGTTTTGCGACGTCTGTGTGATGACGAAGCAAAGGCGGACCCCCCTTTTCCCCAGAGGGCGAGCTTCCGAGCCAAGGAGAGGCTCGAGCTCGTGCACGGGGACTTATGTGGCCCGGTGACACCGGCCACACCGGGAGGACGACGCTACTTCTTGCTGCTCGTCGACGACCTCTCCCGCTACATGTGGGTGATGGTCCTCGGCAGCAAGGGAGAGGCTGCGGACGCCATCAGGCGCGTGCATCCTTGACTGCTGCTTTAGACTAGCATCTTAGACTAGCATCTAGCATATTCTTGGCTGGTTAGCAGCCTATAAATATGTACCCCCAACCCCTCAGGTTGGCATGGCATTGGTGTGAGTTTGTGTGAGAAATAGAAACCAGAAAATTGCCCCAACTCCTTGTGTCATCCTCTCCTTCGATGAGAGTTAGAATTCAGCGACTAATAGTTCATGCTATATCATTTTCTAATTTCTTTTGAATTATTGAGCACTGGTATATGCTGTTGCAACTCACAAATTATGGATGTGGTCAATAGTAGAAGAGATGAAAACAACAGTTGAATTTGATAAGTCTGAAACAGCAAGGTGTTCAACTATTTTGCATCTTGACCATATGGCTACTATTTATTTGTAGTCACTGAAGCATATATCTTGTCAAGTACTCGTAGCGTTTTTGGTCTAGAAAAATCCCCTTCTGTGAATTCCTTGCTTATTAAGATGGTTGTGGTAGTGAATGCCTTACTCATTGGAAAATGAACACATTTTATATTAGAATAACAATTGGTGAACTGATGTTCTTCGTGATCCACACCCGTGTCCATTACATTTGTAGACATGATGTTTATAGCTTTGTTAACTCATGACTATATTTTTGCAGGGTTCTTTCAATAGCACTGGCCTTGTTATTTCTTCAAAGTTGCCAAGATTCTCGGACATGTACAATCTTTCAATAGCCAGTGCAGATCCACAGTCTATCTCTGCTCATAAGACTGTCCAGTTCACTAAGAGTGTTACAAAATGGTATTGTTCATTGAGCTTATTTAAGCCATCATTATTCATTTCTTATTTAAATGATTAAATTTGAACCATACCGAAGACTCCTTTTAGTTAACATTGTTCGAACACTAGAAACAGTTTGCTGTTTGCAACTGACTTGGAAAAACTACAAGCTTCAGTGCTTGTAATTGGACCTCTCTATGTTTCAATGTCACCTAGTCTGCATATACTTGATGCATGCTACAAATGTCTTGGCAAAACATGTAAGCTTAAGCATGTACATAAAGCTTGTAAATTCAAAGTTTGTCGATATTTATGTATAATGGCATCCTTGTATCATAACTCTTGTTTTGCTTCCTTACTAACATCGTCCTTGCTTTCTTGTGCAGGTTTACAAAGGACGGTGTTCTTGTGGAGGGCTTGTTCTGGAAAGATGTGGAGAGACTGGTCGATGACTACAATAATGAGCGCAAGAGCAAATGAATTAATGGCGCTTGTCTTTGATTATCAGGATAAAGCTTAGCCTAATCGAATTAGACAATGTTTTTGGTAACAAGTACTGTTTGGCTGATGAATGAAGTATCGTTAAGACAATACACCATTGCAGTCTTTTTGGTATACATGTTTATCTACTCCCTCCGACCCAAATTATTTGACTCAAATTTGTCAAGGTATCCGTATCTAATACTAAATCATGTCTAGATACAATCGAATCTAGACAAATCTAAGTCAACTAATTTGGGTTAATTTGGGTCAGAGGGAGTATGAAGGTTACTTAATCAGATGATCATTGCGTATCCTAGCATTTTGCCTCGCTTCAGATGTTTTTATCACCTTACATCTTTCCTCACCTCATTTCTACCCTATGCTTCTACCGCAGCTGTGTATTCAGGTTGGAATGGTAATTAGCATACAGCTTATACCGGATGTAGCCCAAGTTACTGCTTGTATCTCGAAGTCATGTTAGGTTACTCTGTTAATGTGAAATCTTGTGAGCACCATGAACTCAGATTCTCAATTCAGGGTTTGGGGTTTATTGTTTGTGTTAAAGGATCCAGCAAGACTATAGTATGATTTCTAAGGATTTGAAGAACGACGTGCATCGTTTGAGGAGTGGGTTTCGAAAGTCTCAATTCTAAAACAGACAGTTTATGTGCCAACCACAAGCAGCAAGAGCATTATTCATCATGTTCTCCAAAATAAGAAACACTGCAAAACGGTCCAGAGAAACTCGAAAATACTCTTGGCAGATGATTGCATCAAAGAACTCCCTTAGCATCACCATCCTAAGAGGTTCAGTACCTATCTGATTGGGTCACAATAGCCTCAACCCGGTCTATGGAAGCTTGCAATCGCCCATAGTTCATACTGAAGGCAGGTTCTCCTGTGCCAACAGCCCTGCATAGAATAACCATAAAAAGGAAACAAAGAGAGTGTCAGCGAGTTCAAATGGTCCTGTTAGCAGGTTTTCGATAAACAGTAGTATCCTTCTTGCAAGGATGTCTCACAAGATTTTTGTGTTGACTCATACTTACCCATGAATCTCAGGAAGCACATATTCAGCTTTCCATCCGACCCTTAGATCAAACCCTGGAAACAAGTTGAGTTTTGATTTGTTTCTTATCTGAGAAACTCCATCTCCCCCCCAAGCACGTAGAAAGCTTCCACTTCCATCCTGTTGCCTTCAGTTGGAAATTGTGACCAATGCCGACCTGTATTACAACTGTTATTAGAAATCTCATATAATCAAAGCGAACCTTGAAAAAAAGAATATTTGTTTTTTGAACAATTTAGCCTTTCTGAGTTTGACCATGTTCAACATATGTGGTGCAACCAACCTGGCATGCTTACCACATATTTATAGATGCGGATGGCGCCTAAAATGTCTTTTGCAATCAAGTAATAGTTAAGCTTATAGACATTCTGGCTAAGGCAAATGGTCTACACTCTTATCCTGATGTATGCATGCGAAGAGATGCGACACAATCATTCGTGTACCATTTTGAAGGACCGATTTGTCAATTTGATTGAATACCGAAGCAAGTAGGAATCCTTAATCACCAAATGATACTGTTATAGCCCCAGAAACAGTAATTTTAGCCACACAAAAATTGGAATGAGATGATGGTTAAGCGCCATACTTCGTACATGGTTGTTTCAAACTAAAACATGTAGAAGGGAAATGCTATCCTAAAATACTCCATCTGGCCAATAACTTATCTATATCACAAAAGATAAGGGCAGTTGAGTATTCTAAGAAATCAACATGTGCTCCTTTAATTTCTTGCAATAAAGTTGATGGATACCAAGGAGCCATTTCTGAAGAATACTGGGATTGGAGCTGACACATATACAATCAGCATGTTCTATAGAAAACAAGTACTCCCTCTGTCTAGAAATAACTGATTCGACTTTGTCTAGATTCGAATGTATCTATACACTAAAATGCGTCTAGATACATTCGAATCTAGACAAACCTAAGTCAGTTATTTCTGGACGGAGGGAGTAGGTTTAATTGTTTAGTACTCCCTCCGCTCAAATTTGTCAAGATACGGATGTACGTAAGTCAACTAATTTGGGTCAGAGGGAGTAACAAAATCTGTCTTTATCAGTCCATCATCAGAACCATGGAAGATGTACATAATGATATACTTTTTTAGCACTTAAAAACTGATTTATGCACTAATCCAATTTCTATTCTCATTTCCAAATTCCCCTTGCGATAATTCCATGCATAAAGCAAGTAGGTGCATAGTGCATGAATAAATTGGCATCTCTCCAATGAGAAAAACTAATACCAAGTATCAACCATACTACTATTAAGAACCATAAAATTACATCGTTAGTACAGGCATGACCAATTTAACATAACTAGTTGCGCCACAACATGCCCTATTGCAAGGAATGGTTCAGACTGCGGAGCTGTCAGTCCAGTTGCCTCGTCACAAATATTGCTACCACATAAACAAGATTGAATTGAGCAAAGCGCCTGAAGGTTGAGATACTTGGAGACTGGTATCTTCTTGGAAAGCAGCTGTATGTCACCACTGATGGGCTTGTACTGGAACTTCCACTTCCGGTCGAAGTCCAGGGGCTTCAGAACTACCTTGGCCTCGAAATCATTCACCTCAAGATTGTAGAACTGAAATGATGTACACCAAGGGGCATCAGCCCAGAAACATCAGCAAGAGTAAATTATATTTCCAGCACAATAATTCAGTGGACGATTGGAGCAAAATAATTGGGGGGAGAAATCTGCGGGAAGCCCAGCACGCGGGGTTTAGGACGAGGCACGGACCTCGAAGTTGAGGCCGACGCGGAGGCCCTGGAGCTCCTTGCGGAACTTGAAGTGCAGCTCGGCCGGCACGACGTTGATGTGGTACAGCTCGTCCAGCGTCGTCGGTCCCTCCCCGACGCCCCCGTCCACCGCTGCGCCACCGGCGCCCGAGCTCGACGCCATCTGACGCCGAGAGAGAGGAGAAGAGGCTCGCTCCTCTTTCCTTCGCGGGTGGATTGCTGGGCGGCCGGGCGGCGGGAGCGAGGTGGACTGACCGATGGAGCGATCGACCGGCCCACCCCGGACCCGGCCGTAATAATCTAGTCGAGTGGCGCTTTTGCACATCGCACCCTCGACTCTGTGTATACTTTTTACAAGGGCTCGTTTTTTCCCCTGCATTTGCTCAATTCATCTCGAGGCGTACTGTTTGAAATACCATGTAAAAAGTAGGTGGTACACCCAACCCAAGTGTACTACCGCACGCAAGTACTCACAGATCACCTAACAAGATTCGAGTTGTAGAGATTTAAGACTGATGACATTCGCTATTGACGGAACTTCGTGCTCTGCTTTACCTCTAGGGTTTAGAATTTCGGTACGCGTTTTTTCATACGATGTCGAATAACTGAAATTTCAAAGAAATATTTGATGTTCAGGACCCTTTTCATTGAATTTAGATTGTTTGACCAATTGAAGCTTGGTTTAAATTTGATTCACATCCATAAATTTGAGGTAACAATATCGTGGTGCCTAGCAAAGTTACTTGAAAATAAATAGAACGTTATTTTGTCCAAATGTTAGACCATCTACTTCTCCTTGAAGAAACGCATTACGACCAACTTTTGTTTTAACACCTCTCTGGCTAGGGTACAATCACCTTCACATTTTTCTATCCAAAAAGGACAATCACCTTCAATAGGCATCCAACATATGGTTGGTTCTGAGGTTCTTTTTTTATATAGATTGGTCTTCTTTTGTAGTGTCATATATCATGTTTTTTTTAACAAAACGGTAAACATGAGGACCATAATTATAGCATATTGTATCTGCAAAGAGGATACAAGTCATATGTGCACATATGGGAAACTGATCCACATCGGTATTCATATTTCCCAGAGTTGTCCACATTAATATTCGATGTATGTGTATCCTATTCACATTTATAAATGGATTGTATTCTAATGCATAGAGTACCCATATATGGATATAAATGCGGTTTGTGAACTTTACATACAAAACACAATACTACTCCTTCCAAATTCTACTCGATAGCACAACATGGTTTTATATGGTTAGAGACATGTTAATGTGCACTCATGTTGACATGACTAGAAAAGGACTGTGCACGAGAATAACATACCGTTCCATAACTTATTTGAAAAAGAAATAGACATTCGAATTCAATCGAAATAAGGTAGGTGTATCGTTTCAAATTCATATTCGTGCAAAGAATACGAAATTCTGTTTGACCCCCCAAACCCCAAATCTCCTTCTCCCTCCCGCACCTATGTGTGAGATGCAGCCTATGCCTCCGCGGTGAGTCCATGACCGTCGCCGCGCCGCCGCCGCCTCCTCCCAAAACTCTCCTCCGCCAAGGCTCTCTCCGATGCCTCCACCTCTCGACCTACACACCCTCCTCAGGCTGCGGCTGCCCCCTCGCCACCCCCTCCACCGCCTCCTCCACTCCAACAGCCCCGGCGACCGCCCTCCGCCTCCGCAGTACCCTCCTCCGCACGACGCTGAGCTTTGGATCGCCAAGGCGCTCTCCTCTGCGGCCTTCCTCCGCCCACACTGCCTCCCGGCATTCCGCCGCATCGCTCCCTCCCAGGTTGCAGCCGCCGCCGCGCTCCGCCACGCGCCGTGCGCCTCCTCCGCGCTCCAACTCTTCTCCTCCCTGCACTCCTTCCCGCTCGCCATTCCCCCGTCCGCGCACTCCTACCGCTACGTCATCTCCTTGATGTGCCAGTCCGGCCGCCAAGTTGATGCTCTCCAACTGTTCGACCAAATGACGGACCAGTCTGGGTACTCTCCCAACGCTCGTTTTCTCTCGTTTCTGGCCGGTTCCTGCGCCAGCGCAGGTCTTCTTGAGGCCGCTGCAGCATTGCTCTCCAAGGCATCCCAGTTTGGTTGCAAAGTTGAAGCGTATGCATATAACAAGCTCATGAGTTTGCTCATGGGCCGTGGCCGGGTGCAGGACGCTGTGGCGTTGTTTGAAGGGTGGATCCAGGGGGCAGTTTATTCTCCGGATGTGTGGAGTTTTAATGTCGTCATCAAGGGTGTGTGCCAGGCAGGGGATGTTCAAAAGGCACTTGAGTTTGTCGAGAGGATGCATCAGTTTGGTTGCTCGCCAGATGCCGTCACGCATAACATTATTGTGAATGGGCTATGCAGGGTGAAGGAGGTGAGTAAGGGTCGTGAGGTGTTGAAGAGGCTTCAGAGAGATGGTGTTTGCACACCCAATGTAGTGACATACACCTCAGTCATCTCCGGTTACTGTAAGGCTGGCAGGATGGAGGATGCGGTGGCAGTATACGATGACATGGTTGCCTGTGGGACGTCACCCAATGTGGTCACATACAATGTGCTTATCAATGGATATGGCAAGGCTGGAAATATGGGGTCTGCGGTCGTAGTGTATCAGCAAATGATACTTCGGCGCTGCCCTCCCGACGTTGTGACATTTAGTTCATTGGTTGATGGGTACTGTCGGTGCGGTCAGCTAGATGATGCAATGAGGATTTGGACTGAGATGGCCCAGTGTCATATTCAACCAAATGCACACACGTTCTCTATCATAATACACGCATTCTGTAAGCAGAACAGATCAGCGGAAGCACTTCGGTTCTTGAAAGAATTGAACACGAGAACAGACATTGAACCACGGGCGTTCATATATAACCCTGTGATTGATGTACTATGCAAGGGTGGAAAGGTAGACGAAGCAAACACAGTTCTAATGGAGATGGAAGGGAAAGGGTGTCGCCCCGACAAGTATACCTATACTATATTAATAATTGGACACTGCATGAAGGGTAGGATAGCAGAAGCCATCACATTTTTCCATAAAATGGTAGAGACTGGGTGTACCCCTGACAGTATTACAGTTAATTCTTTTATTAGCTGCCTTTTAAAGTCTGGAATGCCTGGTGAGGTGGATCAAATTATGCGTATTGCATCAGGGGGTGCTTCATCGAGTTGGAGAGATCCTTCTCCTGTAACCCGAAGCATAGACATTTCAGTAGCTGTATAGCCAAATGATACGATGGTGAATGTAAGGAAGAACATCTTGACTGTTTGCGGTGCGCATCACGGGGCATCTGGCGCTTGTCCAAATAAGAGAAAACGAGCTCTGGTGAGTTGTTGTTTTGAGTCGAAGCCTCTTGCATAAACTGTACTAACTAGTACGTTTTTTTTTCTGTTTGGACCATTTCCATATAAACGTGTATAATTTTGTAGTTATCATCTTAGTTCTCCAACACATGTTGATTTAATATGTTTAGCAGCTCTTTACATTTTAGTTCATCTTATAAATAATAGCAGTGTTAATCAAAGACGGTGGCTGTGTTTAATAGTTCTTTAGAGTCCATAGAAACTGTTAACAAGATTTTACTGCACCATGTGCTAATCTGATGTACCGGACTGGCAAAATCCCTGATATTTATATACATGTCTAGTCATGTGAATTCTACTGCAGTTGTATTCAGTTAAAACATAATTGAATATTGGAATTGTACTGATATTTCTGTCATTAGTTGTTTGCAGAACATTCAGTTGAAAGGAACTCAAATGTGAACTGTTAAGATCTTGGTTTCACCAAGGCTACAGAACAAGTGAGAGACTAACCAAACTACCAAAGCAACTTCATGAGAAAGAAAAGGACGAGCGGTTTGGTGCTCCGTGTATTCATTGACATGATTCGATGAATTCCATAAAGAGAAGCAAATGGTTGAGCTGCAAATTTCAAGGGTCCTGCTGATCTGCTGCAGTAATGGTACATCGATTGCTCAGTGGACGCTCGACACACTCCTAAACACCTCATGTATGATCTGTCGACTCCCCGGGTTTCAGATCATAAGGTCCTCAAGTCACATTTGGCCCGCCTGTCAAGAACATGCTTCGTTTTGGAGGAGCTGTTACCTGAATGAGGGGGAATCAGCAGTGGAAGACTCAATGCTTGAAGAACGCGATGGAAGTAATTTACCCTCTAACAGAGGTACTTCACTTGTATCGTGACTTTTTGTTCATTGTTCACTCCGGTACAGAAGATATTTTAGGAAAGGGTAGTTGATCATTTCGACTGTCAAGCACATTGTGTGCATTTTTCCTACAGCCATGTCTACACAATAATACAAGTCTGAGCATACAGTTTTGACATTTACATTTTCTGTTGTGATTCTTATTATCTTGTTTCTTAACCATACTTGTTATTCAGCAGCGATTTTCTAGTTTTTGCAACATAATATGTATATGGCACTTCTAGTTCTAGGGGCTTAGCAGCTTGTCTTAGAAGTCACATAAACTGAGTTACCAGAAAAGCTAACAAGGGTCTTAACTTTTTGAATCAAATCATTGTGTTAGCATATCTGCTAAGTGCTAAACATTTGCATTAATACCTTGTCTCATAGGACTTAGTTAAGATCCCTTGTATCGAGCCCAAGTTCAGTGGATAAATCCTTCGTGACTCGTTGACTCATTATGTGAATAGTTACAATAGTCAATATAGGTTCATAAAGCTTTCCCAGGAATGTGATGTGCGCCTGTGTTGTTGTGTGTTCCTTTTGCTTTGCGGTGTGTACCGTTGTTTGTCAAAGAAATAATGGAACCACAACATATGTTAAGCTCATAAAATAAACTCTTGGCACTGTTACATCATCAGTTAACCCCTTGCTAACCTCTAAAAACTGGCTAAATCTGATATACAATGTAGCTGATACAGTGGATGGTGTCAGTGGACATGCATTGATTTGATCTCTACTTCAAGACCAAAGTAGGCGCTGTAAGTCAGCAAGTTCACCCATTCATTTTATTAGCATCTGGTGGATTCTCCATGGATGTTGTCAAGAACTGCCATCACCCCAATGATAAAAGCCTGGTCACATCCTGACTGCACTGTCACGTGGTAGAAGTCATTGCTTCCTATCAGCTCTTTCTTCCCCATCTGCAGTTTGAAGAATATATGTGTTATAATCCTATCTTTCTTGTGATAGCATGCATGTAAATTCTTATACACTTTACCAAACACACCTGCACACAAATATAGAATAGCAATCATGCAAAATCATTGGAAACAATCAAACACCATTCCTTAACCAACTTCTCACTTTAGAATAGCATATTTGTTCTCCCCGGTTGTCATGGAATAATTCTTGTTACTTATGATTCGTGACAGAGATATATGCACACGCTTAGTAATTTAGTGATAACACAAAGGAACTCTCAAAAGGGTTCAGTCCCTGGATCGAGCATTGGTGCGCCGCACTCACACACACATGCGAGTTCAGTGGTAATCCGTGTGTCCGGCAGTCCGTAAGCTTAAAATAAACTGTAGATTTATCTAAGCAGCCTCCGCTCTAGATCAAGCTTGTGTTTCAGTAGAGCGTGCACGTGTGTGTGGGTGTCCGTGTGAGTTGTGCGTGTGAGTGCTTGTCCTTGTAGTCTAAAGAAGAAGAAATACACGCAGGTGTAATAATTTAGTGATAACACATAGGAATTTCACAAAATAAATAGAATTTGCTGCAAAAGCACATCTAGAAACTTTTTGTTGCAGACCTGTACTAGTATTTTGCCGCTGCAATCAATTATTATGAAGTATCTATCTGTAAAATTTATATGTGTTTGTCGCATGAAAATGCTTACACACTATAGTAGACACATCTGCATACACGTGCAGAATAAAAATCAAGCAAAACCACTATAAATAGTTAGCACCACCCATTAACCAAAATCTCACTTTGGATTAGCCTTTGCTTTTTTCCCAGTTGTTGCCATGGAGTAATTCCGTTAATGATGACTTATATAAGAAATATGTGCATGTGCTTTGTAATTAAGTGATAACACTAAGGAACTCTACAAACGAAATATAATTCACTGCAATTACATATAGAAAGTTTTGCTCGCAGGGATTACGAAAGTATGGGCGGCATACCTGCGCCACTATTTTGCCAGTGCAATCGATTATTCTGCAGTTTCTGTCTGCAAAAGATCCACAGATCTCGAAGTCCCAATTATTGCAGTGCCTCTTTGGTTCAATTTGAATTCTAACTGGTGCACCTCTTGCTACACATGATTTTGGATCAGTTAGACTAAAGACCAACTTGTTTTTCCCTTGGTAATCCATTGAGTACCCATTCCATTTGTTCCGAGTGCTTAAAGCCTGAACAATTCCTCCCTGCAACGGAGACCAGAGAGTTCGTTATAGGGATTTCCAAAGAAATATAGGATGTAAGGATATGAGAGACATATCATTTGTGTTTGTCTTCTTGCATCTCAACATTTAAGTTCTTCACTGTCGAAAGAAAACTATGTTGAAGTTAAGCGTACCTTTGTTTATTTAGTTTGTTCACAAAATCGAAGAGCTAGATTGGGCACAAAAGGTATGGAATAAGATAAAGAAGTACATAGGAATCTGAAAAACTTCATAGAGCAAATAGTTCTAGTCCTAATCAATTACTTGTAACTTCAATTCAGGCAAGCACTCACAAGAACATGTAATAGAGGGAAAAAAACTATCTAAGAATTACTACTCGGCAAGTTATGATCCATTACCTTTCTAGAAATGAACAGTATTTGTTCTCCTTCACCATCTTTCACCATTAGCTCTCCCTTAGATCCAAGTATACCACAACCATCCACAATGAAAACAACATTATGACTTAAGTCAGTAACAACAAAACCACCACCATTCACTACCATGGGTCTCCTCCTGATCATCAGTGTGGCTGGGGTGCTTGAGCAATATATCTTGCTAACTACTGGCATGCTGCCGTCCATTTCGCTTGATACTGCTGACAGAACAAAGAGAGATGACCCTATTACTCAGTCCAAACTCTGTGTCTATCTTGCCTCTAGCATCTTGTGTGGCCAGCTGGTGAGTACTTATAATGGGGCAGGTGACAGTTATTTTACAGAAGACAGTCACCCAAGCTAAGAAGCAAGACATTCAGAAGGTGGGTGGTTCAATAGTTTCTCTACAATCAAGTCACAGCAAGTTCTCCCCACATAAAGTGATTCCTGAAAGCCCGGTCTGACTGAATAGACCTTGTCTAACTTTTCTAAAGTGTCATCATGGGTGACACTTCTCAGAAATTTCTTCTTGCTCAAGCAATGTCTATTCTCATGCAATTTTCTCACTGTGGAGTACACTTCTTTTGTTTCTTTTCAGCTCAAACTACTATATGCTTGCTGCCAGAACTTTGTATAAATCTAGGGGCCAGCTTACGATTTTCTAGTGATATTTCCTGTGTGTACTGAGTAGTGACTATGCGTGTGATGGTGTGAGGACCATGCAAGGAAGCATATGGGCAAGTTAATGTTTGACTGTAAGACAGTATATTAGTTAGCACTTCCACTTCTCGATAAAGTTAGCCTTGTGTTATCTATGTACATGGAAAAGTGCTTCTGGCCTTTGGATACATGCATGCTGTATTATACCAGCAATCATAATCCCAAGTGACCTACAGTTATGCTTTTATTTTTTTGTGCTTTGAGATTCATTTGTGGCTATTGGTAGAACCTGATAGCATTGTTTTATGAATATATTTTGTTCAACAATTAACATCCTGTCAGGAATGTTGGCATTGTCTGGATTGGTGAAGCATTGCGT